>OY283149.1:115071951-115729228 GCA_958299815.1 Sarcophaga carnaria | reverse complement strand
GTTAAATATTCACTACATAAAACATTGTTACTCCTTGAATAATTTTAAAATAAAGAAATAAGTGTAACATTAATGATAAGAAAATATAATAAAAAAAAACTGATATTAATTAAAACAAAATTGTGTAATCTTATTAGCGTTTAGCGTTTAATTAATTTACTTTTATTCAAAATTTAAAGTTCAATAAAAATTGCAACCTAGAGTAAGTTAGAATTTATTAAATAAAAATCTACTTTTTAATTGACTTTAAGCCTTATATCACATTTAGCAAATAATCACATAAAAAATATGATGAACTTATATGTAAATCTGAATTCAATAACCAAAAAAACGAAACGATAATTAAAGTTATTAACAATGCATGTAAAAAATAATAATAATAAAAATGGAAAAAATAATATATGTAAATGTCGAAATTTCAAGTAAGCGAGGTGACACGCCCACATATCCAATAAGTATTTAATGTCGCATATCTGATAAGCTGCAACAGCTACAGTCCTCAAATTTTGTATTAACAAAGTTGTTGCTCATGAGTCGACGGTGGTTTGTGCGATTAATTTCCGATGGATGGCGTCAGGGAAAATTATTCAAAATGATTGACAAGCAATTGGTGGACCTACACCTCAAGCACGGAAGAAAAAAGCATCACGAGCCTCAGAATCAGACGAGCATTGAGACTGGAAAAACTTCGAGTATATGCCGGGTACAACATGAAAACAAAATCAATAAAATGATTCAAAATTAATTGGACATTTGTGTAATGTCTTTCCTTCAAATTTATTTTAGTTGGAGGCGCAGCAACACTCGCAGGGTACAGCTAGTAAATAAATAAAATCCAAGAAAATATTAAAAGTTTATAATATATAATAAATTTTGTGCAATAGAAAATTTAAATGAATGTGGTGTCAAAGTAGAAATTGGAGAGGAGAGTTTGTATGAACTGGAGCTTCGTGTTTCGTTTTGTAAATAATAATATAAGATGACTTTTCAGATGATATTAGATAAATTTTAATCTAGCTAATTAAAAACAGGTGTGGCAAGACTAATATTTATTTGCATAAAAATCCTATTTCAGTAGACGTTAATTTATTAAACTGCCTTTATGTATATTAGACGCTACAAAACATGCAGATAAAAGGTTCTGTTTTAACCTTGTAATTAAATTTTAAGCATCCTTCGCAAGGCGCTCTTTTGCATTCATTGCATGTAAATTGAGGCTCAGCAGTTTTTCCTCCACAATGGAAACATGTTTGTAGCATTTCATCAGCATATTCAAAAAAAGTTTCTCTCATTTCATTTCTGAATTCATTAGGATCTTGTAAGTTAACAAGATCTTTTTCCTCTAATATTGCTTTTACATATAGACATACAAAAACTCCACAATTAAATGTATCTTGTGATAAATTTTGTAAATCATGGTCGATTTTTAATATATTATAATCTTCTGCCTTAGTTTTAAATTTAAAAATTTCAAAAAATTTTGTACATTCGTCATCAATGGAATTTAAATAGGAGAACGTTTTATGCGTTGTATTTATATAAACTAATGTGAAATGATGCCTATGTAAAATTGGGATAAAAATGTGTTGATATGTGAAAAGAGGCAGCGAGATATTATTCTGCTTATTATAAAAAAAAGTTTCTCCTTCTTCACATTTCGTAGAGAACGCATTTGATTTAAACTTGTGAATTAATATATAAATATACGTCTCCAAAATATTGTTATACAATTCTTGTTTTGAATTAAGGCTATTGAATTCAATCACATCAATTTCAGGAGGAAATGTTATGAAGCCCAACTTATTGCACAGATTTTCGAATTTTAAAAGAACATATCTTCTATCTTTTAATGCTCTCGGTAACCTGGAGTATCTTTTTAATATTTTTTCATAATATATATTTTTGCTAATTTTCTCTTTTGCTCTTTTAGGGGTCTTCTTCCATTTGTCTTCATCCAATTTAATGACCTTGCGTTTGCCATTTGCTTCTATCATATTATTTTCGATATACATTTGTTCAATTTCTTTTAATTTGCTTTGTATATATATATAGGACTTTCGAGCATACTCTGAAGCTCTTAAATATCGCTGGGATTGAAGTGTAATATTTTTTACAATATTAAAATAGCTTTCCACTGGACTATTTGATATCCTACTAAATTTTTTTGTTTCTACGTATTTACCTACTATATTTGTCCATAAGGGTGCATAGGCAGCATATTTACATAAAAGCAAATTACATAACTTTTCGTTATGAAATTGGTTTTTTTGACCAGAATTAGTTGGCATCTTAAGTTTTAGCAACATTCTATAAGCCTTTAAATAAAAAGGACTCTTTTTATAGTTTGCCTCAAATTCCTGTTTCTTTGTGTAAATATTTATGTATTCACTGGTTTCTGAATTTAAATTTTCGAATTCCAAATTACGCCTTGAAGCTAATGCAATATCCACCTCCACATTTTTAAATTTTGAACCAACAATTATAAACATGCGTCGTACCCATACCCAAAAACATTTTACATCAGAAATATTGATAGCATACATGAATTCTTTCCTTAGGTACTCTGCAACATGTTCTTCATATAAGCATTCAGCAATGTCTTTCAATGCTATTCGGAGGAAATGCGTGGAGCATATTTGTATTATAACAAAATTGCATTTGTTGGTTTTGTTGGTACAAAGCTTGTAGCAGGCGGATAGATATTGTGGAGTAGTCTGAACCTCCTTTCGTTTATTAAAAACTCTTATTGCGGAATTTATTAAAGCCCAGCTCCAATCCACACAAACTCTCTTACAAAGAGGCCATGGAATTTTGTTTTCTACGCAAAATTTATAAATAAAAATTAAAAATCTTTCAATGTCCTCAGCATAATGGCTTGTAAGCAGTGCTTCTGCTACTGGCAGCAAAAGTCCACGTTCTTGGGCTTTTCTGGTATGAGCTACTAAAGAATAAAGCAATACCTGCTTAGACGCATTCTCAAACTTCTTTACAACGCTACCTGTAGCATCAAAGAAAAGTGTATTTCTACTCAATTTTATAATTCTACCCTTATTAATGCTGAGGACCTTTAATTGTTTTTTTGAAAACAAATAAATTTCCATGGGTATACTAATATTTTTAATAAAATCATTCCATGACTTATCTGCCCTCATTTTATATATGTCAATAAACATATCCGGATCCCTGTCCATTTCTCTATTTTTCTCGGACTTTATTTTCCTGGCGGCTGCGGGATTGGGAATTTCTTGTAAATTTCCAATTTTCCTTAACTTTCGCTTTTGTTTATAAATTTTTTTATTTCTCCAGTTAGCTGCCTTCTTATTTTTTATTTCTGTTCTAATTATTTTTCTTCTGACTGCTCTCAGTTGAATGTTCTTGTATTTCGAAGAATGATGAACTGATAGCTTTGTTGCATATATTTGTGTCTCTATAAATTCCTTGTTTATATTGATAGTTATTCGAAATCTGGCACATCCGTTTAAGAAATACAAGCAACGCGCATATAATTGCAGTTTCGTAAATGATTTGTTCCACCAATGGCTGCTGTAATTAATAGGACATGTATTATTAAACAATTTAAAAGTTTCTCTAGCGAGATCCTCTAAGTATGGCACTGCGTCGTAAAATTTGTTTTTTTCAAAGAAAGTACTGGCTATGTAGGCATAATCCATATTAGAGAATTTGTAACTGCCTACATAATAGGAGTAAATGGTTTTTGTTGTATAATTGGTGGTATGCTTGCAGACGTCTTTTCCGATTTTATTGGATATTTTCTTACGTATAGCGCAATACATGTCTATACTGTCGGAACTGCTGTTTGAAACATTTATTGTTTTTGTTGTGTCCACACCCGAAGTTGATACATTTGCAATCTTAGTAGATGAAAGCAAGCTGTCGGCAGAATTCCCAAAAATAAAATTGTCTATGGTTTCAATATTTGGTGCAGAATTTTCTTTTTCTGAATTTTCGTGCTGAGAAACCTTCAGCAAATGAATTGTTTCATCAGACAGTAAAAAGTTTTCCAATAAGTGCTTTGTATTAGGCTCATTTTGGTCATTATTATATTGAGGTACGTTGGGAACAACTGTTGGCGGTATTTGCAGAATTCTCAAACAACTTTCAAAAATGTCTAATTTTTGACATGTAACGCACAATTCTTTTAGTCTACATAAAGTCGCTTCAAAGGATTCGCCCTTCATTTCCTAAATGTTATTAATAAAAATAAAAACATACATACATAAATAAAATGTGTTGTACCATATTTTCTTATTATTCGTTAGTGGTTAAAGGGAATAAACCATTTTTAAAACTGGTACAATTTAAGGTGTCACTTACTGCAGTTCTTATACAGGTGTAGAATCTTGAACGTTGTACTCTATTGTTAGCTGTTTTTAAAGTTTTTAATTGTGATGCCAAGATATTTAATTGTATAAAATAATTGTCATACAACTCTCTATTTCCACCGGACTTAAAATCTTTTAAACTTATACCACTTTTCTTTAAATTCAAAAAATACAACTGCGAAAATAAATTTTTCACACTTTTCACGTTTATCACTTTCTTTTCCATATTTGATGTCTTTATCAATTGCAAGCAAATTACAGAATAAGAACTTTTGAAATTTGTCCACACTCTATTTATATATACGCGCTCAGCCCTGGATTCAAATCGACATGCAAGAAATTTGTAATTTGAAATGTCATACCGTTATGAATTCACAATATATATATTTTGTTCAAAAGAAGGCCTAAAGAATCCCAAAAAAAACGGTCGAATCATGAGTACCTACTGTAATACACATAATGTGACGCAGGCGTAGGTACTCATGATTCGACCGTTTTTTTTTAATTTGCGCGCATGAGTCACATTATGTGTATTACAGTAGGTACTCATGATTCGACCGTTTTTTTTAATTTGCGCGCATGAGTCACATTATGTGTATTACAGTAGGTACTCATGATTCGACCGTTTTTTTTGGGATTCTTTAGGCCTTCTTTTGAACAAAATATATATATTGTGAATTCATAACGGTATGACATTTCAAATTACAAATTTCTTGCATGTCGATTTGAATCCAGGGCTGAGCGCGTATATATAAATAGAGTGTGGACAAATTTCAAAAGTTCTTATTCTGTAATTTGCTTGCAATTGATAAAGACATCAAATATGGAAAAGAAAGTGATAAACGTGAAAAGTGTGAAAAATTTATTTTCGCAGTTGTATTTTTTGAATTTAAAGAAAAGTGGTATAAGTTTAAAAGATTTTAAGTCCGGTGGAAATAGAGAGTTGTATGACAATTATTTTATACAATTAAATATCTTGGCATCACAATTAAAAACTTTAAAAACAGCTAACAATAGAGTACAACGTTCAAGATTCTACACCTGTATAAGAACTGCAGTAAGTGACACCTTAAATTGTACCAGTTTTAAAAATGGTTTATTCCCTTTAACCACTAACGAATAATAAGAAAATATGGTACAACACATTTTATTTATGTATGTATGTTTTTATTTTTATTAATAACATTTAGGAAATGAAGGGCGAATCCTTTGAAGCGACTTTATGTAGACTAAAAGAATTGTGCGTTACATGTCAAAAATTAGACATTTTTGAAAGTTGTTTGAGAATTCTGCAAATACCGCCAACAGTTGTTCCCAACGTACCTCAATATAATAATGACCAAAATGAGCCTAATACAAAGCACTTATTGGAAAACTTTTTACTGTCTGATGAAACAATTCATTTGCTGAAGGTTTCTCAGCACGAAAATTCAGAAAAAGAAAATTCTGCACCAAATATTGAAACCATAGACAATTTTATTTTTGGGAATTCTGCCGACAGCTTGCTTTCATCTACTAAGATTGCAAATGTATCAACTTCGGGTGTGGACACAACAAAAACAATAAATGTTTCAAACAGCAGTTCCGACAGTATAGACATGTATTGCGCTATACGTAAGAAAATATCCAATAAAATCGGAAAAGACGTCTGCAAGCATACCACCAATTATACAACAAAAACCATTTACTCCTATTATGTAGGCAGTTACAAATTCTCTAATATGGATTATGCCTACATAGCCAGTACTTTCTTTGAAAAAAACAAATTTTACGACGCAGTGCCATACTTAGAGGATCTCGCTAGAGAAACTTTTAAATTGTTTAATAATACATGTCCTATTAATTACAGCAGCCATTGGTGGAACAAATCATTTACGAAACTGCAATTATATGCGCGTTGCTTGTATTTCTTAAACGGATGTGCCAGATTTCGAATAACTATCAATATAAACAAGGAATTTATAGAGACACAAATATATGCAACAAAGCTATCAGTTCATCATTCTTCGAAATACAAGAACATTCAACTGAGAGCAGTCAGAAGAAAAATAATTAGAACAGAAATAAAAAATAAGAAGGCAGCTAACTGGAGAAATAAAAAAATTTATAAACAAAAGCGAAAGTTAAGGAAAATTGGAAATTTACAAGAAATTCCCAATCCCGCAGCCGCCAGGAAAATAAAGTCCGAGAAAAATAGAGAAATGGACAGGGATCCGGATATGTTTATTGACATATATAAAATGAGGGCAGATAAGTCATGGAATGATTTTATTAAAAATATTAGTATACCCATGGAAATTTATTTGTTTTCAAAAAAACAATTAAAGGTCCTCAGCATTAATAAGGGTAGAATTATAAAATTGAGTAGAAATACACTTTTCTTTGATGCTACAGGTAGCGTTGTAAAGAAGTTTGAGAATGCGTCTAAGCAGGTATTGCTTTATTCTTTAGTAGCTCATACCAGAAAAGCCCAAGAACGTGGACTTTTGCTGCCAGTAGCAGAAGCACTGCTTACAAGCCATTATGCTGAGGACATTGAAAGATTTTTAATTTTTATTTATAAATTTTGCGTAGAAAACAAAATTCCATGGCCTCTTTGTAAGAGAGTTTGTGTGGATTGGAGCTGGGCTTTAATAAATTCCGCAATAAGAGTTTTTAATAAACGAAAGGAGGTTCAGACTACTCCACAATATCTATCCGCCTGCTACAAGCTTTGTACCAACAAAACCAACAAATGCAATTTTGTTATAATACAAATATGCTCCACGCATTTCCTCCGAATAGCATTGAAAGACATTGCTGAATGCTTATATGAAGAACATGTTGCAGAGTACCTAAGGAAAGAATTCATGTATGCTATCAATATTTCTGATGTAAAATGTTTTTGGGTATGGGTACGACGCATGTTTATAATTGTTGGTTCAAAATTTAAAAATGTGGAGGTGGATATTGCATTAGCTTCAAGGCGTAATTTGGAATTCGAAAATTTAAATTCAGAAACCAGTGAATACATAAATATTTACACAAAGAAACAGGAATTTGAGGCAAACTATAAAAAGAGTCCTTTTTATTTAAAGGCTTATAGAATGTTGCTAAAACTTAAGATGCCAACTAATTCTGGTCAAAAAAACCAATTTCATAACGAAAAGTTATGTAATTTGCTTTTATGTAAATATGCTGCCTATGCACCCTTATGGACAAATATAGTAGGTAAATACGTAGAAACAAAAAAATTTAGTAGGATATCAAATAGTCCAGTGGAAAGCTATTTTAATATTGTAAAAAATATTACACTTCAATCCCAGCGATATTTAAGAGCTTCAGAGTATGCTCGAAAGTCCTATATATATATACAAAGCAAATTAAAAGAAATTGAACAAATGTATATCGAAAATAATATGATAGAAGCAAATGGCAAACGCAAGGTCATTAAATTGGATGAAGACAAATGGAAGAAGACCCCTAAAAGAGCAAAAGAGAAAATTAGCAAAAATATATATTATGAAAAAATATTAAAAAGATACTCCAGGTTACCGAGAGCATTAAAAGATAGAAGATATGTTCTTTTAAAATTCGAAAATCTGTGCAATAAGTTGGGCTTCATAACATTTCCTCCTGAAATTGATGTGATTGAATTCAATAGCCTTAATTCAAAACAAGAATTGTATAACAATATTTTGGAGACGTATATTTATATATTAATTCACAAGTTTAAATCAAATGCGTTCTCTACGAAATGTGAAGAAGGAGAAACTTTTTTTTATAATAAGCAGAATAATATCTCGCTGCCTCTTTTCACATATCAACACATTTTTATCCCAATTTTACATAGGCATCATTTCACATTAGTTTATATAAATACAACGCATAAAACGTTCTCCTATTTAAATTCCATTGATGACGAATGTACAAAATTTTTTGAAATTTTTAAATTTAAAACTAAGGCAGAAGATTATAATATATTAAAAATCGACCATGATTTACAAAATTTATCACAAGATACATTTAATTGTGGAGTTTTTGTATGTCTATATGTAAAAGCAATATTAGAGGAAAAAGATCTTGTTAACTTACAAGATCCTAATGAATTCAGAAATGAAATGAGAGAAACTTTTTTTGAATATGCTGATGAAATGCTACAAACATGTTTCCATTGTGGAGGAAAAACTGCTGAGCCTCAATTTACATGCAATGAATGCAAAAGAGCGCCTTGCGAAGGATGCTTAAAATTTAATTACAAGGTTAAAACAGAACCTTTTATCTGCATGTTTTGTAGCGTCTAATATACATAAAGGCAGTTTAATAAATTAACGTCTACTGAAATAGGATTTTTATGCAAATAAATATTAGTCTTGCCACACCTGTTTTTAATTAGCTAGATTAAAATTTATCTAATATCATCTGAAAAGTCATCTTATATTATTATTTACAAAACGAAACACGAAGCTCCAGTTCATACAAACTCTCCTCTCCAATTTCTACTTTGACACCACATTCATTTAAATTTTCTATTGCACAAAATTTATTATATATTATAAACTTTTAATATTTTCTTGGATTTTATTTATTTACTAGCTGTACCCTGCGAGTGTTGCTGCGCCTCCAACTAAAATAAATTTGAAGGAAAGACATTACACAAATGTCCAATTAATTTTGAATCATTTTATTGATTTTGTTTTCATGTTGTACCCGGCATATACTCGAAGTTTTTCCAGTCTCAATGCTCGTCTGATTCTGAGGCTCGTGATGCTTTTTTCTTCCGTGCTTGAGGTGTAGGTCCACCAATTGCTTGTCAATCATTTTGAATAATTTTCCCTGACGCCATCCATCGGAAATTAATCGCACAAACCACCGTCGACTCATGAGCAACAACTTTGTTAATACAAAATTTGAGGACTGTAGCTGTTGCAGCTTATCAGATATGCGACATTAAATACTTATTGGATATGTGGGCGTGTCACCTCGCTTACTTGAAATTTCGACATTTACATATATTATTTTTTCCATTTTTATTATTATTATTTTTTACATGCATTGTTAATAACTTTAATTATCGTTTCGTTTTTTTGGTTATTGAATTCAGATTTACATATAAGTTCATCATATTTTTTATGTGATTATTTGCTAAATGTGATATAAGGCTTAAAGTCAATTAAAAAGTAGATTTTTATTTAATAAATTCTAACTTACTCTAGGTTGCAATTTTTATTGAACTTTAAATTTTGAATAAAAGTAAATTAATTAAACGCTAAACGCTAATAAGATTACACAATTTTGTTTTAATTAATATCAGTTTTTTTTATTATATTTTCTTATCATTAATGTTACACTTATTTCTTTATTTTAAAATTATTCAAGGAGTAACAATGTTTTATGTAGTGAATATTTAACACAGGGTATATATGAAGCCCGATATCTCAAGTTCCAAAATTATTTGGGATATACGACTTATTGGGTTTTATTAGGGACACCTTAGGCTACAATTTGTATATAGTGGGATATGTGCAGCAAGTCCCATTTTTCCACAATATCCATCATCCGTCATCCTACCCAGCCACTGTTAACATAGGGTATATATAAAGCCCGATATCTCAAGTTCCAAAATTATTTGGGATATACGACTTATTGGGTTTTATTAGGGACACCTTAGGCTACAATTTGTATATAGTGGGATATGTGCAGCAAGTCCCATTTTTCCACAATATCCATCATCCGTCATCCTACCCAGCCACTGTTAACATAGGGTATATATGAAGCCCGATATCTCAAGTTCCAAAATTATTTGGGATATACGACTTATTGGGTTTTATTAGGGACACCTTAGGCTACAATTTGTATATAGTGGGATATGTGCAGCAAGTCCCATTTTTCCACAATATCCATCATCCATCATCCTACCCAGCCACTGTTAACATAGGGTATATATAAAGCCCGATATCTCAAGTTCCAAAATTATTTGGGATATACGACTTATTGGGTTTTATTAGGGACACCTTAGGCTACAATTTGTATATAGTGGGATATGTGCAGCAAGTCCCATTTTTCCACAATATCCATCATCCATCATCCTACCCAGCCACTGTTAACATAGGGTATATATAAAGCCCGATATCTCAAGTTCCAAAATTATTTGGGATATACGACTTATTGCGTTTAATTGGCGACACCTTAGGCTACAATTTGTATATAGTGGGATATGTGCAGCAAGTCCCATTTTTCCACAATATCCATCATCCGTCATCCTACCCAGCCACTGTTAACATAGGCTATATTTGAAGCCCGATATCTCAAGTTCCAAAATTATTTGGGATATACGACTTATTGGGTTTTATTAGGGACACCTTAGGCTACAATTTGTATATAGTGGGATATGTGCAGCAAGTCCCATTTTTCCACAATATCCATCATCCATCATCCTACCCAGCCACTGTTAACATAGGGTATATATAAAGCCCGATATCTCAAGTTCCAAAATTATTTGGGATATACGACTTATTGCGTTTAATTGGCGACACCTTAGGCTACAATTTGTATATAGTGGGATATGTGCAGCAAGTCCCATTTTTCCACAATATCCATCATCCGTCATCCTACCCAGCCACTGTTAACATAGGCTATATTTGAAGCCCGATATCTCAAGTTCCAAAATTATTTGGGATATACGACTTATTGGGTTTTATTAGGGACACCTTAAGCTACAATTTGTATATAGTGGGATATGTGCAGCAAGTCCCATTTTTCCACAATATCCATCATCCGTCATCCTACCCAGCCACTGTTAACATAGGGTATATATGAAGCCCGATATCTCAAGTTCCAAAATTATTTGGGATATACGACTTATTGGGTTTTATTAGGGACACCTTAGGCTACAATTTGTATATAGTGGGATATGTGCAGCAAGTCCCATTTTTCCACAATATCCATCATCCGTCATCCTACCCAGCCACTGTTAACATAGGGTATATATGACGCCCGATATCTCAAGTTCCAAAATTATTTGGGATATACGACTTATTGCGTTTAATTGGCGACACCTTAGGCTACAATTTGTATATAGTGGGATATGTGCAGCAAGTCCCATTTTTCCACAATATCCATCATCCGTCATCCTACCCAGCCACTGTTAACATAGGCTATATTTGAAGCCCGATATCTCAAGTTCCAAAATTATTTGGGATATACGACTTATTGGGTTTTATTAGGGACACCTTAAGCTACAATTTGTATATAGTGGGATAT
This sequence comes from Sarcophaga carnaria, assembly GCA_958299815.1. Classification (NCBI taxonomy): domain Eukaryota; kingdom Metazoa; phylum Arthropoda; class Insecta; order Diptera; family Sarcophagidae; genus Sarcophaga; species Sarcophaga carnaria. Next base: position 115,717,643 of record OY283149.1, on the reverse strand, counting down.
GTGCAGCAAGTCCCATTTTTCCACAATATCCATCATCCGTCATCCTACCCAGCCACTGTTAACATAGGCTATATTTGAAGCCCGATATCTCAAGTTCCAAAATTATTTGGGATATACGACTTATTGGGTTTTATTAGGGACACCTTAGGCTACAATTTGTATATAGTGGGATATGTGCAGCAAGTCCCATTTTTCCACAATATCCATCATCCATCATCCTACCCAGCCACTGTTAACATAGGGTATATATAAAGCCCGATATCTCAAGTTCCAAAATTATTTGGGATATACGACTTATTGGGTTTTATTAGGGACACCTTAGGCTACAATTTGTATATAGTGGGATATGTGCAGCAAGTCCCATTTTTCCACAATATCCATCATCCGTCATCCTACCCAGCCACTGTTAACATAGGGTATATATGAAGCCCGATATCTCAAGTTCCAAAATTATTTGGGATATACGACTTATTGGGTTTTATTAGGGACACCTTAGGCTACAATTTGTATATAGTGGGATATGTGCAGCAAGTCCCATTTTTCCACAATATCCATCATCCATCATCCTACCCAGCCACTGTTAACATAGGGTATATATAAAGCCCGATATCTCAAGTTCCAAAATTATTTGGGATATACGACTTATTGGGTTTTATTAGGGACACCTTAGGCTACAATTTGTATATAGTGGGATATGTGCAGCAAGTCCCATTTTTCCACAATATCCATCATCCATCATCCTACCCAGCCACTGTTAACATAGGGTATATATAAAGCCCGATATCTCAAGTTCCAAAATTATTTGGGATATACGACTTATTGCGTTTAATTGGCGACACCTTAGGCTACAATTTGTATATAGTGGGATATGTGCAGCAAGTCCCATTTTTCCACAATATCCATCATCCGTCATCCTACCCAGCCACTGTTAACATAGGCTATATTTGAAGCCCGATATCTCAAGTTCCAAAATTATTTGGGATATACGACTTATTGGGTTTTATTAGGGACACCTTAGGCTACAATTTGTATATAGTGGGATATGTGCAGCAAGTCCCATTTTTCCACAATATCCATCATCCGTCATCCTACCCAGCCACTGTTAACATAGGGTATATATGACGCCCGATATCTCAAGTTCCAAAATTATTTGGGATATACGACTTATTGGGTTTTATTAGGGACACCTTAGGCTACAATTTGTATATAGTGGGATATGTGCAGCAAGTCCCATTTTTCCACAATATCCATCATCCGTCATCCTACCCAGCCACTGTTAACATAGGGTATATATGACGCCCGATATCTCAAGTTCCAAAATTATTTGGGATATACGACTTATTGCGTTTAATTGGCGACACCTTAGGCTACAATTTGTATATAGTGGGATATGTGCAGCAAGTCCCATTTTTCCACAATATCCATCATCCGTCATCCTACCCAGCCACTGTTAACATAGGCTATATTTGAAGCCCGATATCTCAAGTTCCAAAATTATTTGGGATATACGACTTATTGGGTTTTATTAGGGACACCTTAAGCTACAATTTGTATATAGTGGGATATGTGCAGCAAGTCCCATTTTTCCACAATATCCATCATCCGTCATCCTACCCAGCCACTGTTAACATAGGCTATATTTGAAGCCCGATATCTCAAGTTCCAAAATTATTTGGGATATACGACTTATTGGGTTTTATTAGGGACACCTTAGGCTACAATTTGTATATAGTGGGATATGTGCAGCAAGTCCCATTTTTCCACAATATCCATCATCCATCATCCTACCCAGCCACTGTTAACATAGGGTATATATAAAGCCCGATATCTCAAGTTCCAAAATTATTTGGGATATACGACTTATTGGGTTTTATTAGGGACACCTTAGGCTACAATTTGTATATAGTGGGATATGTGCAGCAAGTCCCATTTTTCCACAATATCCATCATCCGTCATCCTACCCAGCCACTGTTAACATAGGGTATATATGAAGCCCGATATCTCAAGTTCCAAAATTATTTGGGATATACGACTTATTGGGTTTTATTAGGGACACCTTAGGCTACAATTTGTATATAGTGGGATATGTGCAGCAAGTCCCATTTTTCCACAATATCCATCATCCATCATCCTACCCAGCCACTGTTAACATAGGGTATATATAAAGCCCGATATCTCAAGTTCCAAAATTATTTGGGATATACGACTTATTGGGTTTTATTAGGGACACCTTAGGCTACAATTTGTATATAGTGGGATATGTGCAGCAAGTCCCATTTTTCCACAATATCCATCATCCATCATCCTACCCAGCCACTGTTAACATAGGGTATATATAAAGCCCGATATCTCAAGTTCCAAAATTATTTGGGATATACGACTTATTGGGTTTTATTAGGGACACCTTAGGCTACAATTTGTATATAGTGGGATATGTGCAGCAAGTCCCATTTTTCCACAATATCCATCATCCGTCATCCTACCCAGCCACTGTTAACATAGGCTATATTTGAAGCCCGATATCTCAAGTTCCAAAATTATTTGGGATATACGACTTATTGGGTTTTATTAGGGACACCTTAGGCTACAATTTGTATATAGTGGGATATGTGCAGCAAGTCCCATTTTTCCACAATATCCATCATCCATCATCCTACCCAGCCACTGTTAACATAGGGTATATATAAAGCCCGATATCTCAAGTTCCAAAATTATTTGGGATATACGACTTATTGGGTTTTATTAGGGACACCTTAGGCTACAATTTGTATATAGTGGGATATGTGCAGCAAGTCCCATTTTTCCACAATATCCATCATCCGTCATCCTACCCAGCCACTGTTAACATAGGCTATATTTGAAGCCCGATATCTCAAGTTCCAAAATTATTTGGGATATACGACTTATTGGGTTTTATTAGGGACACCTTAGGCTACAATTTGTATATAGTGGGATATGTGCAGCAAGTCCCATTTTTCCACAATATCCATCATCCGTCATCCTACCCAGCCACTGTTAACATAGGCTATATTTGAAGCCCGATATCTCAAGTTCCAAAATTATTTGGGATATACGACTTATTGGGTTTTATTAGGGACACCTTAGGCTACAATTTGTATATAGTGGGATATGTGCAGCAAGTCCCATTTTTCCACAATATCCATCATCCGTCATCCTACCCAGCCACTGTTAACATAGGCTATATTTGAAGCCCGATATCTCAAGTTCCAAAATTATTTGGGATATACGACTTATTGGGTTTTATTAGGGACACCTTAGGCTACAATTTGTATATAGTGGGATATGTGCAGCAAGTCCCATTTTTCCACAATATCCATCATCCATCATCCTACCCAGCCACTGTTAACATAGGGTATATATAAAGCCCGATATCTCAAGTTCCAAAATTATTTGGGATATACGACTTATTGGGTTTTATTAGGGACACCTTAGGCTACAATTTGTATATAGTGGGATATGTGCAGCAAGTCCCATTTTTCCACAATATCCATCATCCGTCATCCTACCCAGCCACTGTTAACATAGGCTATATTTGAAGCCCGATATCTCAAGTTCCAAAATTATTTGGGATATACGACTTATTGGGTTTTATTAGGGACACCTTAGGCTACAATTTGTATATAGTGGGATATGTGCAGCAAGTCCCATTTTTCCACAATATCCATCATCCATCATCCTACCCAGCCACTGTTAACATAGGGTATATATAAAGCCCGATATCTCAAGTTCCAAAATTATTTGGGATATACGACTTATTGGGTTTTATTAGGGACACCTTAGGCTACAATTTGTATATAGTGGGATATGTGCAGCAAGTCCCATTTTTCCACAATATCCATCATCCGTCATCCTACCCAGCCACTGTTAACATAGGGTATATATGAAGCCCGATATCTCAAGTTCCAAAATTATTTGGGATATACGACTTATTGGGTTTTATTAGGGACACCTTAGGCTACAATTTGTATATAGTGGGATATGTGCAGCAAGTCCCATTTTTCCACAATATCCATCATCCATCATCCTACCCAGCCACTGTTAACATAGGGTATATATAAAGCCCGATATCTCAAGTTCCAAAATTATTTGGGATATACGACTTATTGGGTTTTATTAGGGACACCTTAGGCTACAATTTGTATATAGTGGGATATGTGCAGCAAGTCCCATTTTTCCACAATATCCATCATCCATCATCCTACCCAGCCACTGTTAACATAGGGTATATATAAAGCCCGATATCTCAAGTTCCAAAATTATTTGGGATATACGACTTATTGGGTTTTATTAGGGACACCTTAGGCTACAATTTGTATATAGTGGGATATGTGCAGCAAGTCCCATTTTTCCACAATATCCATCATCCGTCATCCTACCCAGCCACTGTTAACATAGGGTATATATGAAGCCCGATATCTCAAGTTCCAAAATTATTTGGGATATACGACTTATTGGGTTTTATTAGGGACACCTTAGGCTACAATTTGTATATAGTGGGATATGTGCAGCAAGTCCCATTTTTCCACAATATCCATCATCCATCATCCTACCCAGCCACTGTTAACATAGGGTATATATAAAGCCCGATATCTCAAGTTCCAAAATTATTTGGGATATACGACTTATTGGGTTTTATTAGGGACACCTTAGGCTACAATTTGTATATAGTGGGATATGTGCAGCAAGTCCCATTTTTCCACAATATCCATCATCCGTCATCCTACCCAGCCACTGTTAACATAGGGTATATATAAAGCCCGATATCTCAAGTTCCAAAATTATTTGGGATATACGACTTATTGGGTTTTATTAGGGACACCTTAGGCTACAATTTGTATATAGTGGGATATGTGCAGCAAGTCCCATTTTTCCACAATATCCATCATCCGTCATCCTACCCAGCCACTGTTAACATAGGGTATATATGACGCCCGATATCTCAAGTTCCAAAATTATTTGGGATATACGACTTATTGGGTTTTATTAGGGACACCTTAGGCTACAATTTGTATATAGTGGGATATGTGCAGCAAGTCCCATTTTTCCACAATATCCATCATCCGTCATCCTACCCAGCCACTGTTAACATAGGGTATATATGACGCCCGATATCTCAAGTTCCAAAATTATTTGGGATATACGACTTATTGCGTTTAATTGGCGACACCTTAGGCTACAATTTGTATATAGTGGGATATGTGCAGCAAGTCCCATTTTTCCACAATATCCATCATCCGTCATCCTACCCAGCCACTGTTAACATAGGCTATATTTGAAGCCCGATATCTCAAGTTCCAAAATTATTTGGGATATACGACTTATTGGGTTTTATTAGGGACACCTTAGGCTACAATTTGTATATAGTGGGATATGTGCAGCAAGTCCCATTTTTCCACAATATCCATCATCCGTCATCCTACCCAGCCACTGTTAACATAGGGTATATATGACGCCCGATATCTCAAGTTCCAAAATTATTTGGGATATACGACTTATTGCGTTTAATTGGCGACACCTTAGGCTACAATTTGTATATAGTGGGATATGTGCAGCAAGTCCCATTTTTCCACAATATCCATCATCCGTCATCCTACCCAGCCACTGTTAACATAGGCTATATTTGAAGCCCGATATCTCAAGTTCCAAAATTATTTGGGATATACGACTTATTGGGTTTTATTAGGGACACCTTAGGCTACAATTTGTATATAGTGGGATATGTGCAGCAAGTCCCATTTTTCCACAATATCCATCATCCGTCATCCTACCCAGCCACTGTTAACATAGGCTATATTTGAAGCCCGATATCTCAAGTTCCAAAATTATTTGGGATATACGACTTATTGGGTTTTATTAGGGACACCTTAGGCTACAATTTGTATATAGTGGGATATGTGCAGCAAGTCCCATTTTTCCACAATATCCATCATCCGTCATCCTACCCAGCCACTGTTAACATAGGCTATATTTGAAGCCCGATATCTCAAGTTCCAAAATTATTTGGGATATACGACTTATTGGGTTTTATTAGGGACACCTTAGGCTACAATTTGTATATAGTGGGATATGTGCAGCAAGTCCCATTTTTCCACAATATCCATCATCCATCATCCTACCCAGCCACTGTTAACATAGGGTATATATAAAGCCCGATATCTCAAGTTCCAAAATTATTTGGGATATACGACTTATTGGGTTTTATTAGGGACACCTTAGGCTACAATTTGTATATAGTGGGATATGTGCAGCATGTCCCATTTGCCCACAATATCGATAATCCTACCTTGACTATTTTCTGTTAACTACTTAACATTGCTCTGTTAGCTTTAACATTACCTCTGTTAAAATTTTTGGTTTTTGTCTTTGCTAGTTAAATTTGAATTTATCTTCACACACATCAGATATGAGTAGAAGGAAAATAATCAGGAGAAAAAAGAAAAACTAAAACCAAAGCAAACGAAATTACCTGCTGCGAAGTAATGGTTATGATTTCTGTTGACCTTTTCGTTGCACATATTTAGGCCTGGTATTACTTGCTTTGAATGTATAAGAGACCGACCACAACAATAACTGTAATCAAGAAAATCCCTTTCTGTTCGTTTGCTTTCTTTTATTCGATCCAATGAAAAAGTATCTGTAGCCATTGAAGCAGCTTAACGAGATGAAAGGAAAAACTTCTTTTAATTTCCTTCACTTTCATGTTTTTGTTTTCAAATCACTGATGACTTTCAAACCAAACTAAACCAATTGAAAATCATAAAGAACTTAGGCTGATGGGAGGCACAGGGTGAGCATTTATTAGCGTTTTGTAAATTTCAATTGGAATTTCTTAATCAATGGTAGGAAACATTCCATATTGTGTGGTAATGAGTGCAAGACATAGTAACAGAGGGATGAGGGAAATCATACTGAATTTAATTTATTAATGCTATTTATTAATGCTATTAATTTCATACGTAAGTGTCCTTCCTACAGTTTAAAGTTGACTCCAAACGACAGATTTTTTGAGAAATTTGTTCATGATATTCTCATTTACTCTAAGGGCCATTATTACAACTTGCCGTTAACTAAAGGCAGGATTTTAACGGGCAGTTAACTTGATTTTCAATATTATGAGTACACAATAATATAAAAGTGAGCGTTAAGTTAAAGGGAAGATCATCCTAGCTTTAACTCTTAAAGTTCACTTTACCTTTGAACTTGTCATATTGTATATATTAATTTCAATATGGCAACTTCAAATATAAACATGAAATATAATAAGTGTTTTTCAAATCAAAATGGATATCGGTGACTTTAAAGTTCACTTTAGTTAAAGTTACCTTTAACTAAACCCAACTTTAATGACAAGTTGTAATAATGGCCCTAAGAGTTTTTGCCAGAAATCTGCTGAGTCAAATTCACCGAAGAAATATTCAAAATTCGTTTTGTTGGAGGTGTATGACCTGGGGTTCGAATTGAGGCTTCATGTCTAATAAGCCAATACACTATTTACTAGACTGACGGCGACTTCAATTCTATGGATAGTTTGGTTAATCTGTTGTCAAGGTCAAGGTCATATTAGTATCTCTAGACGATTTGAGCGTGACTAGGCTGTGTTGCATAGCCAGTTCATCTCTTTTAGTTAGTTTTAATCCATTTTTCATAGACAACCTATCAAACTTCCCACATGATATGGCTGAACAGTTTCCCATGTTGTGTGTATTCATTTTATCCATGAATGACAGGACCTATGGTTTCACGTCGTTTGCAGCTATTTCTACTAAGATTCAAAGATATGTATAGAACCACATAATGGCGTCTCATAGCGGTATGTTCAAATCTCTCAAACAGAAAAAGGCAACAACACTTCGTCGTGTGAGTCGCCATGTGCGAGTCAATCTCCAAAACCCTAAAAATCTAGTAAAAATAATCTTAACCTCAAAATTTTAAATTTAAAGTTTTCTAGAGGAAAAACTGATTTGTAGTTTGTAGTAAAATAAAAATGGCTACCCCCTCTCAATTAATATAAAAGTTAGTTAAACTTTTATTACAACAAGAAAAACAGATGCATTCTTATTAAATGAACTTTAATGTGAGGGTCTTCGGGAATCAGTCAGGCGTATAAACATTACGCAAAATACAATAGAAAAAGAAATCAAAACGAGTTGTACACGGATACACATACGTAGACGTACAGTTGTGTTCATAAAAATAGGAGTGAGCCCATTGAAAAACAAAAGCTTAAATTTTAACAAATAAAAACATTGTTTAATTCAATTTTTTGGTGTAATGTAATGTTGATTCAATACTAAATTATTTAAGTTATTCATTAATTAAATAAAGCTTTCAACAAGTAAGTAACAGGAAGTTTAAAAAAAAATATCTTAAAAAGTGCTGTTCAAAATAATAGGAGTATTTCAGTTTTCATAAAAATTTACTATTAAAAAAGTTAAAAATGCTTATGACTATAATCAGAAACTTTAAGTACGATTAGTATTTGGTAGAATAGCCTTTACTTTTTATTACAGCAGCACATCTACGAGGCATGGAGTCAACTAAATCCTGACATCGTTTTAGTGGAATTTTATTCCACCCATCTTGCACTACAGACCACAACCCAGTTGCATTTGACGGTTTTCTCTCGGCAATATATTTTTTAACACCACTCATAGATGTTCTATGGGATTAAGGTCAGGAGACTGAGCTGGCCACGCCATAACCTTTACCCCATTAACCCGAAACCACTCATTTGCTAATTTACTGGTGTGTTTCGGGTCATTGTCTTGTTGGAATATCCATTTTAGAGGCGTGGAGTATGGTAACATCACTTCTCCCAAAATTCCAACATAGACGGTCATATCCACTATGTATCTAATTGGATGTATTGGGCCTACACCATTATATGAAAACCTTCCCCATATCATTAGTTTTGCACCACCATGTTTAACTGTCTTTTGTGTATACTGAGCTTTATATTTGGTGTTGGGCGGACGTCTAACATGCTGTCTAGACCCAGTGCCACCAAACAAAACAATTTTGCTTTCGTCGGTCCACAATAAGTTCTCCATTTTTCTTTCGGATATTTGATATGTTCTTGGGCAAACTTTAAGCGTGCTGCTGCCTGTTTTGTATGTCAACAATGGCACTTTTTGTGAACTTCTTGCGAATAAATTGTTGTCCATCAGACGCCTACGAATAGTAGGGACACTTACGGCAAGATTCAGATCCTTTTGAATTTTATCTGAAGACGCTGAAGGATTTATTTTGCTGAATCGCACAATTCGGCGGTCATCGACAGTAGATGTTTTGGCCTTGCGCCCACGCGTTTCGGGCTTTTTTTATATTTCAATGTATTTGTGATCATTTGATCGGAGTAACTTAAGATTTCCTTAGTTTCTTTGTAGGTTTTGCCTTTATTTCGAAAATTTTTAATTAGTTTTCTCTTTTCTTCAGTACAGTGCTTTTCTCGTCCCGCTATTACAAAAATTATGTGAATCACTGTAGAAAATGTTTTAACTACATTTTTCCGTACTTAATGCTCACTTTTTTTTAATTATATGCTGTTATATTTTAATTTTTAAAAGAACACTCACACTCCTATTTTTTTGATCAACTGAATTCAGGGGCAAACACAGAAATGAATCAATTTCATCATAAATATTAAAGTTATTACGAGATTCTTTTTTGTATTTTATTTCTTACAAATCGTTGTAACTACCATTAGAATATATCGTGTTTTGCAAATTGGTAGAAAAAAAAAAAAAAATTTTAACTTTAAAAATATTACATGGTAGCTCTCCTATTATTTTGAACACAGCTGTATGTATGAATGTATGCGTACTAATAATACTTTTATTGTTTTTAAGCTTTACTTTAAGCTATACATGCTTGCACAAGGTGGAACACATTTAAAAAATCTATTAGTGGATGGTCTAAACACACGCATTCTCTGTTAAGTGTATACCGACACACGTTCATCTTTACATACTTTTATTTGCAGTTTAGCAAGGCTGTTGTTATAAACTTCTGTAATGCACAGCGGCATGGTGGAATACTTTTTTTTGGAAATAAAACTTTTAAAAACAAAAACTTCAACACAAATACATGCATCCACACGCATACAGACATAAACAACACTGCAAGCTGAAAATTTTAATACAACGAACTCTAAATGCTTGAAATAATATGTGTGGAGAGTGCATTTACCCGCAAATGAAAAATAATTCAACAATATTAACTTGAAGAAAAGAGTAAAAAAAGAGTGACAAAATGTTTATCTGTGTTGTTTTTCTCTTTGTGTTATCCAAGTGAAAAATCAAACCCTTTCCTACAAACCAGCCATAACGATCATCATATCACAATGAAAACAAAAAATAGTCACAGACAATGGAAGAGAAGGGGAAGGCAAAATTATATACTCGTACATACTCAAGTAATATGAAAAATCTTTTAAAAAAATTTGTTGTCGTCAACATAATTAACAACAACTGCAACAACAAATTGTAAGAATATGAAACGTAATGGAACAGATTTTAAATGGCTAGAAAACACACAAAAAAAATTGTATAAAAAAAGGAATAAAAAAGGGAATGAAAATAAAGAAGAAAAACATTTGCAAAAAATGTATTACTACAACTAAAGCTTTTGATAGAGATAAGAGAGCTTAAGTATTTTGAAATGAATTTACATACAACCGAACGAAAACAAAAAATATCTGATTGACAAGGTGTTCTTAAAAAAAAAAAAAAAAAAAAAAAAAAAAAAAAAAAAAAAAACAAGATAAATTTGTTTAAAGACATGCAACCTGTTTCCTGTTTCACATTTAAATCAACCAGTCGTAAAATATATACATTTATACTCGTATACACATACATACGTATTAACATTTATTTTTATACAAGGTGACTAGACACAAAGGCATGTTGATTGTAAATTCATTACAAAGGAATTTAACGATCCTCAAGCATTAAAAAAAGGGCAAAAAAGGAAGTCGTAGAAAAGATCGTGTCCAAATTTATTGATTAATTTGAAAGCCATAAGCTGTCCAAGCTCGTTAAGCGCTTTTTTATTTTTTATTTCTTTGAAAAGCATGATAGGCATTTTTTGCATAGTATATTCACATTATCAGTAGCGATTATTTTCCCCAGAATGCAGACAACTACATCAACGTTCTATATGCGGCAGCATTTCCAAATCATCTATGACCTGCCTTAGAAGCCTATTTTTAAATAAACGCTTCCTCTCGGGGGTAACGTGCATTATATCACCGTTTTATCAGTTCAAAGGAGGTTGTTGTTCCAGTTATAATGACGCTGTTGTTAATTGACAAACTCTTCGACTTCGACCCATAATTTCAGATTCCTCAGACATTCTTTTTATTAACGGACTTGACACTGGAGTGTTGAATTCATATTTGAGTCTATTTGGCTACCTGAATAGTTCGAATTAAAATTTTATCAAAACCTTCACTGAATTCCACGAATAAGACCTCAGATTACAAAATTTCCTATTATTCTTGCAACACTAAATATATTGATGCACCCTGTTTATCAACAATAACGACAATTTCTTGTCTCCCATAGTACGTACTTTGTATAAACGTTAGTTTGTGCTTGTGTGTGAGCATTTAAGCCTAGTGGTCATTGTACACATGTTTAAAAAGTATTTTTTTTATTCTTTTTCTCTCTTCTACTTGATTTTCTTTGTGTCTTCTGCTTGTGTTATACAAATACCCAAAGGATTTTTTGCATTCTTTTTTTAATTTTATTTTCTTTTATTTTTTTTTTAATAAAAACTTCAATTTACGCTTTGAGAATATTTAATATTTTCTTTTGCGTGTTTATTAATGCATTTGTTGTTGTTGGTTTTTATTTTCTCAAATGAATGGATGTATGAAAGGAAAACCGTAAATAATGCCGATAATAATGATGACAAAAGAGGCAACAAAGGGTAGAGATGCATACAAGCATTTTAGTAATAAATACTATAGAAAAATATGTACATATATGTACCTAAAAGGTATGTGAGGAAGAGGGTGAGAGTGAGAGGGAGAGAGAAGGAAAAGAGTTGATACAATCAAAAGGAAGTTTTAAATAACATTTCAATACAGTGATTCATCATTACTATTTGAGGTACTAAAATAGAAAATTATGCCTTAAACACATTCAGCACGCCAAGTGCTGCGCAGCAACTTATCAAAATGGCATATGCATATGCCAAGTGCTGCACAGCAACCTATCCAAAATAGAATACATGCGGGTATATGGAAATGAATATTTTAAAGGCAGCTCGTAAGCAGGCATCGATGCTGCTGCTACGCCCTTCGGCTAATTTCAGTTTTTGCTAACGGTAATGAGCGGATTAATACTGTCAATACAATAAGATGCATGAAGTAGAGGTTTAAACAACGCGATGTAAACTCAGAGAAAATTTACTCAAGAATAAGTAATGAAGGTTAGGTTAGGTAATCGGGTAGGTTGCCGTTCATAAGCAAGTTCTTTCGGTGGCCGTATGGCCCACTGTTTTACCCAGTGTGAGGGGAAAGCCCCCTTGTAGTGATCCTTTACTGGTGAGCTTGAACCACCAGAAGAAGCCGGCCAATTCACGTTCGCCACCATGCCCAGATCTTCAAACGTTCTATCACCCAAAAAACGATGACGTCTGTCCTGAAGTGCGGGCACTCGCATAAGAGATGTTGCACTGATTCCGTTTCCTTCACATCATGGCAGCTACTGCAGTAATCCTGGTGAGGCAGATAGAGTTTATCAGCGAAACTGCCAATAGCGCACTGTTCCGTTAGAATTCCTGTTAGAATGCGAACCGTTTTCAGAATTGCGTTTCGTTTTCACTGTTGGACACAGCAATTTTAAAATTAGGTTTGTTGAATTCTATGATGTTTTTCCAATTTGGAAAAGTATTCCTGTAGAGGTGCATATATTCCTTCTATGGTCTCCTCCTCAAACATCTCCGATTACTTCCGTGCCAGTTCGTCCGTCTTTTCGCTTCCTTTTATGTCAAAGTGGCCTAGAACCCAGTAGAGCTAGGTGTTGTGTTGACGATTACGGTGTAGGGAGTTAATGTAACTTCTGATACCCTCCGAGTTGACGAGATGGAATACAAGCGTTTTGATTGCTGATTGATGCAATTGAGTAAAATTCCAAGAACATTTTTATCGGGTAATACAACCATTGCTGTCTTTTATTGTATGAAAATCTTTCCTCAATCATCAAAACTGTACGAGAAACCTTTAAACAAAATGTAAAAACTTTTTGAAAACCACCAAAATTTATGGAAAACTAAATGAAAGAAAAATCCGTCATCATATGGCCTGATGATTTTTGTGTCACATAAAGAAATGACAGACAAAGAGAATAACAATCTTGATATGCAAGATCCCACACAATTTTTTAAATGACTGGCACACACACACACATAACCATTAATTAAGAATTTTTTTCATTTCATTTCATTATATTGTAGTAAAAAGTTAAATTTGAACCCGTAGATGACCTGTACTTAAGTGAAAGCAAAAAAAGGTTTCTGGTGTTTTCTAGTTGGTTAGTTTGCAGGGATTTGTGCTTTGCTGCGGGTAAAAGAAAAAAAAACAAAAAAAAATGTTTTTTGTTAATTATAAATGAGAAATTTGTTTTAATGGATGTGTGTACTGTGCATACATGTTGGTTTTTTAATATTAATGAATGTAATAATATGGAGCCTATTTGGCCTGTACAAAAGCCATGTTAATGCTCGATTTAAAATGATGACAAGTCCTCATTAATTAAAGGAATACAAAAATAAATTTATTGTTCGGTGCACAGACACTTTCAGAATTAGTATTTTTTTTGTTAAGATTCAAGACGTCAGGTTGAAAATTAAAACGAAAATTAAATTTGAATACAATTTTTTAACGAATTTCATTTTCTTTTGAAAATTACAATTTAACTGTATTTCTAATACTTATTCAAGGTGTGGCTATTTCCACGATTATTCTTTACTAATTGTCATATATTAAAAGCAGAGCTAGAATTAAACGAAGTCCACGGGCCCTGCGCTTATCTGGCGATGTGTACCACCGATAGTTCACAAGCAACTTAATTTATTTGTGGGTGTGGATCAATGGCGGTTCACAGGCAATTTCACTTATCTGTCGCCACGGACCACAGTTGGTCTACGAATGTTTGTAAATTTATTGCAAACCATACTGGAAAGAGACAAAATGGTAATACGATATACAAACTACTTGTCATATCGTGCTAGCAGTGCATAGAGACATCGAAAAAATGCGCCGGGTAAAACGTGTCAATAACCACAAGTATGGTGAGGGAATTCTTTCTAAGCAACGAAAGATGGCAGCCCTATCATCTCAAAATATGCTTCAACTGGTCATCTTAGCTTGAATAGCTTAAACTGAAACAAAGCTTACATAATTGGTCATTACAACCCTTTAGTCAGGTTTATGACCTAACTTCTCACACCACCCATGATGTGTGTGTTAATTTTATCCACAAGTAATGCGACCTACACTTTAAAGTCGACGCCGAACGACAGATTTTTCAGAAACTTTTTCGTAGCAATTTTTCTTTTGCTCTCAGAGTTTTTGCCAGAAATCTGCTGAGAGGAAGTCGTCAAAGAAATATTTTTTTTAAATTTCGTTTTGTTGGAGATGTTTGAGCTACTAGACTACGGCAATTTCAAATACTCAAATATGAAATATACAGCAACTAAAATGGCTACAAACCTCATAAGCGCACCACTGAAATTACCATACCATTACCAGCGATTAATGATCTAAGATATCGTCTATGATATTACCATTGATCGCACAGGGAACTCCGAATTAAATATCGAACCTAATGAATAAGATTTTTTTATTAAACGATTCGGTCATTATAACATACTTGTGCTATTACTTCTCACATTTTGATATGGAAATAAATATATGGCAGCAACTTTCAGTTGTCTCTACTTTATTTATTTCAAAAAAGGATTGTAATACCAATGCAGTAATTGCGTTTTATATGTATGTCGGTTTATTTTGTAGCTTGATTTAGTTTAACGGTTTTATAAGTTTTCCTCATGGATTTTTCAAAACAGAATATATTGAATAAAATTATTTGATAAATTTTGCAAGGTTTTTACAACAAAAGACCGCAAAACTAAAACTGTAAACGAAAAAACAATAAACAAAATTTCGGACAATATATTTTATAAACAGCCGCAACAACAAATGCATGATACAAAATAAATTACAATAAAAATATCATGTTACACATCTACATCCATATTATATGCAACACAATACAATACCACTACCACCATACAATAGCAACCAAAATGAGGATAACAACAATAGCAGGAATAGTAACAACAACGCAAATCGACCACTTGATGTTAAAAATGCATACATTTTATGCTAAAACTCTATAACTAAACATATGTATGTACGTATGTATGTGTGCATATGTAACATTGTGTATGTAAAAGAGTGCTTATTTTAAGCAGGAAATTAAAAAAGAATTAAATAAACTGGAATACATTTTGAAAATTAAAACCAAAACGTATTCAAAACTATTTTCAAAATACAGTAACATGTGGATATTACGTACGTATGTACAAAAAAAAAATGAATGCCTAAATACAATTAAGACAGAGAGAGAGTGGTAGAGTAAAAATATTAAAGAAAACATTTAAACAAAGCAAAAAAAATTATATTACAACAAACAGGCGTATATGTGTGTATGTAATGTGTAAATAATGCTTTCGTAATGCCTTCCTACATGATGCTCTTACATGCCACCCAAATTACTCAGAACCATGTGCATCTGCATCTGAAAAAAATTGTGGTTTCATTCATTCTCCCATAAAACAAAAAACCCTCACTACTCTATAGCTCTTCCCTTTGTTTTGTGATGATATTTAAAAGGAATATTAGATGCATAAGCCTTGCTGCTCCATTTTCTCTCTCATTCTCTCTTTGTATTTGTTATGTTATACAATGGCAATCGCGTATACATACGTACTACATAGTTAGCCGCTAGGCTGGCAAATGTCAATGTGTGTGTGGGTTTATGTTATTTAATGATATCGTTGCTGCTAAAGCCCTCTCTTCCTATTCTCTTATGTTGTTCATTGGCTTGGGTTCGATTTGCCGTTTGCTTTCTGGTTATTTGATGTCATACTCAGGCAACATAATTTTGTTTATAAACAACAGCAGAATGTGTATGTGTGTGCGTGTGCTTAAGAGATGATAAATGAATTTGTGTGTTTGTGTTTGTTTGCTTTTATAGCGAATTTTGCATTGATTTTCTGCATTTCTACACAAAGTAGCTCTTCTTCACTCTCTCTTTGCTTTGTGTTTTATTATAATTCGATGCAATTGCTTAAATTGTAATGGCCTATGGAGCAATACAATGAACATTATTTTAGATTTAGATGTTGAGAGGGAAGTGTTCAAATCATCAAGAAGAGCAAGAATATTTTCCAATTAAAAAAATGTTGACCACAGTGGTTGTGGTGGCATTCCAATGAACTTTAAGTGGTAATCGAAAAAGGATCGATGAATTTCTGAGAATGGCAGTGAATGGAAAAGAGAGTGAAGAAATTTTTTTAAATAAATACAAGGGGATTAAACAATTTTCATTATATTTTTGTTTTCGTAAACCACTATTGCTGTTTCAGCCCATTCGCAGAATGAAAATAATTAAAACCGAATTTAAATTAATAAAATTAAGAATTAAATTATATTTCAAAAGTTTTTAAATTATAAATACTACGGTTATTGGCGTCATGAACCAACCACAGTTTTAAATTGATATGGTAGGACAATGCGGGAGATTCCGTCTTAACGACTGGTGACAGTATATGCCGTCTTGTCGCAACATTTTTCTCCAAATATTACGGCATTTATCGTCTTGTCCGCAAGTGTTCCTAAACTGTAGTAAACTTATTTATGATCGATTTAAGCAGAAATGAATTATCCTTTCTTATTTGTTTATTTTGAGTTGCTATGCGAGCTGCAGTGTCCCTCTTTTTTAGACAAATGTAGACACGGAGAACAAAATTATGGGATTCAGAAAATGTGGGTAGCAGAGGAGTCAATCTCTGCTATCATTGACAACATGTTCACATCCTTGCGTATATTCGAGTGCACCACGATACATCAGATATGCAAAGGCAACTCCCTGCAACTTATGACAGGATTTCTTATTCGTGTTAGGAGTGAATTCTGCACTAGAAGTTTGCAATTAAGCTTTCGGCAACCGTTGTAGGCCAAAGAGATTGTATTTAATTATAACACGTTTTGTTTCTAAATGAATTTTCCAAAATTATCGGATCCAGGATATAGAGATAGTAGAGAATATCTGCTTTCATCGACTACATGTTCATATCCTTGTGTATATTCGAGTATACCACGATGCCCCAGATGTGTAAAAACAATTCCTTACAAATGTATAGCTCAGAGTGTTTGTGTGAACACATTTTGCTTTTAAATGAATTCTTCAAGACTTTATAGTATGTATACGTGGCTGTCTAATGTGCTGTTTAACCCAATACAATACAATATTATGTTACAATAACAATTACGCAAATGACAATACTGACAGTAAAATGAATAAATGAAGAGGAAATACGTTTTAAATTCTATTTTAAAATTATTATCATCCTGACAGTGACACGTAGTTATTGTTATTATTTTTCTTCTCATTTTCTTCCATTCTATGTTACGTTCAAGCAATACGAGCGAGTGAGTGAGTAAACGATGTGGCAGTGACTGAATAAATAAGGGAATGAATAATTACAAGTGTCAAGATGTCTTGTTATTGTTGCCTTTGTTTGACATTGTTCGTGTTGTTTCATGGTTTTATTATTCCTTATTCTTTTCATATCCTAGTTTCAAGGGCCAAGGTTTTTAATTTCAATTTTTTTGTTTTAGAAACATAAAGTGTGTCTTCTGGTACCGGGAAGATAAGACCAAAAACAAGTGTAAATAACTCAAAATCATCTTTTTATATGAAAACATACGTTACACCATCAATCAGACATTTTTCAGTTCCAAAATGATGATTAGCACAATCATGTGGAGCATAGCTAAGGTCTACCTAAGCAGCTTATTAGCCTAAGTCTGTCTACTAAGAAGAAATAGTTGTTGATGTTTGTTTGTTGTTTGTCTTATAAGTTAAACGTGAGGCAATTGGATTTGCGAGGAGTTAAGTGTCACGATCGGTGCAGCCAGTTGTCAGCAGGTGTCCATAACAAAACCCAAATAATTTTGGAATTTGAGAATTCTTGTTTACATTGTCTGCGAAGGTTGATCGATATTGTTTAAAAGTGGGACTGCAGGTATCCCATTATATATCTACGGTGTCATACCTTGGGACTCGTCATGTAGACGACGAAGCTAAATGTTTTAATCAAATGAGCAACAGAAAGTCTTGTGTATGGAAATGGACATAGTGGGCTGGATAACCATGGCAGCAAGTAATTCAAAACAGTTTTCGTTACGGTCGGGCGTTACTTGATTCCAGAGATATAGGCGGCAAAGCTAATTGTTTTTCGCAAATGAGTAAAAAAAATTTTTCTATATAAATCGGGCAAAATTGTCGCATTGCAGTCTTTTCGTCGATGACTTGCATTTTTTGGTCCATCAATTGCATACTTCTGTCCGATTACGTGCACTTTTTTGATCGATGACTTGCACTTCTTTGGCTTATGACCTGCAATTTTTGATCACTGACTTATATTTTATGTCTGTGAAGTTAAATTCTTTTTATATTCTTTTTTTTACAGTGAATGTTATGTTAACAGACACTGTTAACTTAACATAATTAAAAATTTGGGAAGGGAGGAAAGAAAATCGCTTAAAAATCGCAAAAATAGGGATAAATTAGAAAAAAAAATTAAAGAAAGACGAAGCTAAACCTTTGAACTTTACAAAAAACCAAAATGTATGAAAATAACAATTTGCTTATTGGAGATAATAAAGTTGAAAAATCATGTATTTTTACCAAATATGCCCTCTAGAAATCGTGAAAAATTCGATAAAATTTAAAAAGGTGCGGTTTTCTGACCTATTGGGCTGGATAGCTATTGGATCAAGGATTCCAAAACAGTTTTCGCTATGGTCGGGTCACGACCAGGAGCGGAGATATAGCCGACGAAGCTAACTTTTTTATACGAGCAAACAAAATGCTCTATATAAGTCGTGAAAAATTCGATAAAATTTAAAAAGGTGCGGTTTTCTGACCTATTGGGCTGGATAGCTATTGGATCAAGGATTCCAAAACAGTTTTCGCTATGGTCGGGTCACGACCGGGAGCGGAGATATAGCCGACGAAGCTAACTTTTTTATACGAGCAAACAAAATGCTCTATATAAATCGTGAAAAATTCGATAAAATTTAAAAAGGTGCGGTTTTCTGACCTACTGGGCTGGATAGCTATTGGATCAAGGATTCCAAAACAGTTTTCGCTATGGTCGGGTCACGACCAGGAGCGGAGATATAGCCGACGAAGCTAACTTTTTTATACGAGCAAACAAAATGCTCTATATAAATCGTGAAAAATTCGATAAAATTTAAAAAGGTGCGGATTTCTGACCTATTGGGCTGGATAGCTATTGGATCAAGGATTCCAAAACAGTTTTCGCTATGGTCGGGTCACGACCAGGAGCGGAGATATAGCCGACGAAGCTAACTTTTTTATACGAGCAAACAAAATGCTCTATATAAATCGTGAAAAATTCGATAAAATTTAAAAAGGTGCGGTTTTCTGACCTATTGGGCTGGATAGCTATTGGATCAAGGATTCCAAAACAGTTTTCGCTATGGTCGGGTCACGACCGGGAGCGGAGATATAGCCGACGAAGCTAACTTTTTTATACGAGCAAACAAAATGCTCTATATAAATCGTGAAAAATTCGATAAAATTTAAAAAGGTGCGGTTTTCTGACCTATTGGGCTGGATAGCTATTGGATCAAGGATTCCAAAACAGTTTTCGCTATGGTCGGGTCACGACCGGGAGCGGAGATATAGCCGACGAAGCTAACTTTTTTATACGAGCAAACAAAATGCTCTATATAAATCGTGAAAAATTCGATAAAATTTAAAAAGGTGCGGTTTTCTGACCTATTGGGCTGGATAGCTATTGGATCAAGGATTCCAAAACAGTTTTCGCTATGGTCGGGTCACGACCGGGAGCGGAGATATAGCCGACGAAGCTAACTTTTTTATACGAGCAAACAAAATGCTCTATATAAATCGTGAAAAATTCGATAAAATTTAAAAAGGTGCGGTTTTCTGACCTATTGGGCTGGATAGCTATTGGATCAAGGATTCCAAAACAGTTTTCGCTATGGTCGGGTCACGACCGGGAGCGGAGATATAGCCGACGAAGCTAACTTTTTTATACGAGCAAACAAAATGCTCTATATAAATCGTGAAAAATTCGATAAAATTTAAAAAGGTGCGGTTTTCTGACCTATTGGGCTGGATAGCTATTGGATCAAGGATTCCAAAACAGTTTTCGCTATGGTCGGGTCACGACCGGGAGCGGAGATATAGCCGACGAAGCTAACTTTTTTATACGAGCAAACAAAATGCTCTATATAAATCGTGAAAAATTCGATAAAATTTAAAAAGGTGCGGTTTTCTGACCTATTGGGCTGGATAGCTATTGGATCAAGGATTCCAAAACAGTTTTCGCTATGGTCGGGTCACGACCGGGAGCGGAGATATAGCCGACGAAGCTAACTTTTTTATTTCATAGTAGATTTTGAAATTTTCTTACATATTAGATTTTAACAGAACATATTTCAGATTTTAACAGAACAGATTTCAGATTTTAACAGAACAAATTTTAACAGAACAAATTTTAACAGAACAGTTTTCAGATTTTAACAGAATAGATTTCTCATTTAACAAAGAAACAGGGTTGTTTATAATGGAGAGAACAGTAGAAGATTGGGCTTTTGTCGGACAGTTTATTATAAAATACACTGCCATTTTGTTTGGGGTCGCTATAGTCTAGTAGGTAGTGTGTTGGCTTATTAGACGAAATGCCATGGTTCAAATCCCGAGTCGGACGTCGAAAAGTTTTTATTTTTATTTTTTTATTTTTATATTTTCTAATACATATCAGATATATTAAATTTATCAGTATATATTTATACCAATATTTCAATATTAAAATATATCTATTAGAAAAAATTAAAAAAAAAAACTTTTTGACGCCAGACTTGGGATTTGAACCCTGACCTTTCGTTCGTTTGAACTCGGTCATGATGGAGAATAAGGAATTGAATTTATTTAACATGTTGACTGCCGCGGCAATTTTTAGGAAATTGGTCAAAAATTAAAATTTGATTTTTTCACATTATATTACAAAAAACTCTATTTTTGGATCATAGGTGTCATCAAAAAGAAAAAATTTTGTTTTCTTAAGGAGGAGAAGTGGGCTTCCCTAGAAATCTACGAGTTATCTTTTAGTTGGCAGTCAACGTGAATTTTAAATTAATTCATGTTTCAAACATATTCTCAAAAAGTTTGTATTTATTTAATTAATTAAATTAAATAGTTCAATTAAATAATTATATTAAATAATAATTTAAAAAAGAAAAATCAGACAAAAACCACCCCAGCTAGGGATTGAACTCGGGCATGATAGAGAATAATTTCACAAATGTCCTCATCAGTCCAGTACTTACAACTTTTAACAATGATGTGAAACAGATAGGTTTAATCCCTCGCCAGGATTTGTTTTCTTTTTTATAAAATATATATTAATGTATTGTAGTTTTCTTTTTTGTTATTCATTATCATTAATTATTATGTTAATACCATTTCAGTACAAAATATGCAAAATTAAAATGCGTCACTTGGTTGTAGTACATACAATGGAAACAACGGGGAAGCCCCAGTTTTGTTTTTACTTCTAAACAGTTACTTAAAACAAAATATACAATTTGCACTTTTCGTCATAGTAACTAAAATCAAGTATAAAACATGCAGACCTACCAGATCCGCTGTGGTGTAGTAAGTAGTGTGTTGGATTACTAAACGAAAGGTCGCGGTTCGAATCGTCGATCGGGCATGAAAAGGATGTTGTATTTACTTTTTTTAAAAATATATATTTTTTCTAATACATGTTATAATAAAATAATAATACAAATTAAATTATAGCTTATTAATATATATAATAAAAAAGAAATATCCAATACATAAAATAAGATACATACATTTTCGAAAGATGAATGAATTTGAAATTCAATTGCTTATTCTCAATCATGCCCGAGTTCAATACCGAGTTAGGGGTTTTGTGTGATTTATTTTTACTTTTTTTTTCTAATATATATATTTTAATATTAAAATAATGATATATATATATACTGATAAATTTTATGTATCTGATATGTATTAGAAAAAATAAAAAAATAAAAAGAAAACTTTTTTGACGCCCGACTTGGGATTTGAACCCATGTCCTTTCGTCTAATAAGCCAACACACTACCTACTAGACTATAGCAACCTCAAACAAAATGGCAGTGTATTGCTATAATAAATTGTCCGACAAAAGCCTAATCTTCTACTGTTCTCTCCATTATAAACAACCCTGTTTCTTTGTTAAATGAGAAATCTGTTCTGTTAAAAACTGAAAACTGTTCTTTTAAAATTTGTTCTGTTAAAATTTGTTCTGTTAAAATCTGAAATCTGTTCTGTTAAAATCTGAAATATGTTCTGTTAAAATCTAATATGTAAGAAAATTTCAAAATCTACTATGAAATAAAAAAGTTAGCTTCGTCGGCTATATCTCCGCTCCCGGTCGTGACCCGACCATAGCGAAAACTGTTTTGGAATCCTTGATCCAATAGCTATCCAGCCCAATAGGTCACAAAACCGCACCTTTTTAAATTTTATCGAATTTTTCACGATTTATATAGAGCATTTTGTTTGCTCGTATAAAAAAGTTAGCTTCGTCGGCTATATCTCCGATCCCGGTCGTGATCCGACCATAGCGAAAACTGTTTTGGAATCCTTGATCCAATAGCTGTCCAGCCCAATAGGTCAGAAAACCGCACCTTTTTAAATTTTATCGAATTTTTCACGATTTATATAGAGCATTTTGTTTGCTCGTATAAAAAAGTTAGCTTCGTCGGCTATATCTCCGCTCCGGGTCGTGACCCGACCATAGCGAAAACTGTTTTGGAATCCTTGATCTAATAGCTGTCCAGCCCAATAGGTCAGAAAACCGCACCTTTTTAAATTTTATCGAATTTTTCACGATTTATATAGAGCATTTTGTTTGCTCGTATAAAAAAGTTAGCTTCGTCGGCTATATCTCCGCTCCCGGTCGTGACCCGACCATAGCGAAAACTGTTTTGGAATCCTTGATCCAATAGCTATCTAGCCCAATAGGTCAGAAAACCGCACCTTTTTAAATTTTATCGAATTTTTCACGATTTATATAGAGCATTTTGTTTGCTCGTATAAAAAAGTTAGCTTCGTCGGCTATATCTCCGCTCCCGGTCGTGACCCGACCATAGCGAAAACTGTTTTGGAATCCTTGATCCAATAGCTATCCAGCCCAATAGGTCAGAAAACCGCACCTTTTTAAATTTTATCGAATTTTTCACGATTTATATAGAGCATTTTGTTTGCTCGTATAAAAAAGTTAGCTTCGTCGGCTATATCTCCGCTCCCGGTCGTGACCCGACCATAGCGAAAACTGTTTTGGAATCCTTGATCCAATAGCTATCCAGCCCAATAGGTCAGAAAACCGCACCTTTTTAAATTTTATCGAATTTTTCACGATTCATATAGAGCATTTTGTTTGCTCGTATAAAAAAGTTAGCTTCGTCGGCTATATCTCCGCTCCCGGTCGTGACCCGACCATAGCGAAAACTGTTTTGGAATCCTTGATCCAATAGCTATCCAGCCCAATAGGTCAGAAAACCGCACCTTTTTAAATTTTATCGAATTTTTCACGATTTATATAGAGCATTTTGTTTGCTCGTATAAAAAAGTTAGCTTCGTCGGCTATATCTCCGCTCCCGGTCGTGACCCGACCATAGCGAAAACTGTTTTGGAATCCTTGATCCAATAGCTATCCAGCCCAATAGGTCAGAAAATCGCACCTTTTTAAATTTTATCGAATTTTTCACGATTTATATAGAGCATTTTGTTTGCTCGTATAAAAAAGTTAGCTTCGTCGGCTATATCTCCGCTCCCGGTCGTGAGCCGACCATAGCGAAAACTGTTTTGGAATCCTTGATCCAATAGCTATCCAGCCCAATAGGTCAGAAAACCGCACCTTTTTAAATTTTATCGAATTTTTCACGATTTATATAGAGCATTTTGTTTGCTCGTATAAAAAAGTTAGCTTCGTCGGCTATATCTCCGCTCCCGGTCGTGACCCGACCATAGCGAAAACTGTTTTGGAATCCTTGATCCAATAGCTATCCAGCCCAATAGGTCAGAAAACCGCACCTTTTTAACTTTTATCGAATTTTTCACGATTTATATAGAGCATTTTGTTTGCTCGTATAAAAAAGTTAGCTTCGTCGGCTATATCTCCGCTCCTGGTCGTGACCCGACCATAGCGAAAACTGTTTTGGAATCCTTGATCCAATAGCTATCCAGCCCAATAGGTCAGAAAACCGCACCTTTTTAAATTTTATCGAATTTTTCACGATTTATATAGAGCATTTTGTTTGCTCGTATAAAAAAGTTAGCTTCGTCGGCTATATCTCCGCTCCCGGTCGTGACCCGACCATAGCGAAAACTGTTTTGGAATCCTTGATCTAATAGCTGTCCAGCCCAATAGGTCAGAAAACCGCACCTTTTTAAATTTTATCGAATTTTTCACGATTTATATAGAGCATTTTGTTTGCTCGTATAAAAAAGTTAGCTTCGTCGGCTATATCTCCGCTCCGGGTCGTGACCCGACCATAGCGAAAACTGTTTTGGAATCCTTGATCTAATAGCTGTCCAGCCCAATAGGTCAGAAAACCGCACCTTTTTAAATTTTATCGAATTTTTCACGATTTATATAGAGCATTTTGTTTGCTCGTATAAAAAAGTTAGCTTCGTCGGCTATATCTCCGCTCCCGGTCGTGACCCGACCATAGCGAAAACTGTTTTGGAATCCTTGATCCAATAGCTATCCAGCCCAATAGGTCAGAAAACCGCACCTTTTTAAATTTTATCGAATTTTTCACGATTCATATAGAGCATTTTGTTTGCTCGTATAAAAAAGTTAGCTTCGTCGGCTATATCTCCGCTCCCGGTCGTGACCCGACCATAGCGAAAACTGTTTTGGAATCCTTGATCCAATAGCTATCCAGCCCAATAGGTCAGAAAACCGCACCTTTTTAAATTTTATCGAATTTTTCACGATTTATATAGAGCATTTTGTTTGCTCGTATAAAAAAGTTAGCTTCGTCGGCTATATCTCCGCTCCCGGTCGTGACCCGACCATAGCGAAAACTGTTTTGGAATCCTTGATCCAATAGCTATCCAGCCCAATAGGTCAGAAAATCGCACCTTTTTAAATTTTATCGAATTTTTCACGATTTATATAGAGCATTTTGTTTGCTCGTATAAAAAAGTTAGCTTCGTCGGCTATATCTCCGCTCCCGGTCGTGAGCCGACCATAGCGAAAACTGTTTTGGAATCCTTGATCCAATAGCTATCCAGCCCAATAGGTCAGAAAACCGCACCTTTTTAAATTTTATCGAATTTTTCACGATTTATATAGAGCATTTTGTTTGCTCGTATAAAAAAGTTAGCTTCGTCGGCTATATCTCCGCTCCCGGTCGTGACCCGACCATAGCGAAAACTGTTTTGGAATCCTTGATCCAATAGCTATCCAGCCCAATAGGTCAGAAAACCGCACCTTTTTAACTTTTATCGAATTTTTCACGATTTATATAGAGCATTTTGTTTGCTCGTATAAAAAAGTTAGCTTCGTCGGCTATATCTCCGCTCCTGGTCGTGACCCGACCATAGCGAAAACTGTTTTGGAATCCTTGATCCAATAGCTATCCAGCCCAATAGGTCAGAAAACCGCACCTTTTTAAATTTTATCGAATTTTTCACGATTTATATAGAGCATTTTGTTTGCTCGTATAAAAAAGTTAGCTTCGTCGGCTATATCTCCGCTCCCGGTCGTGACCCGACCATAGCGAAAACTGTTTTGGAATCCTTGATCTAATAGCTGTCCAGCCCAATAGGTCAGAAAACCGCACCTTTTTAAATTTTATCGAATTTTTCACGATTTATATAGAGCATTTTGTTTGCTCGTATAAAAAAGTTAGCTTCGTCGGCTATATCTCCGCTCCGGGTCGTGACCCGACCATAGCGAAAACTGTTTTGGAATCCTTGATCTAATAGCTGTCCAGCCCAATAGGTCAGAAAACCGCACCTTTTTAAATTTTATCGAATTTTTCACGATTTATATAGAGCATTTTGTTTGCTCGTATAAAAAAGTTAGCTTCGTCGGCTATATCTCCGCTCCGGGTCGTGACCCGACCATAGCGAAAACTGTTTTGGAATCCTTGATCCAATAGCTATCCAGCCCAATAGGTCAGAAAACCGCACCTTTTTAAATTTTATCGAATTTTTCACGATTTATATAGAGCATTTTGTTTGCTCGTATAAAAAAGTTAGCTTCGTCGGCTATATCTCCGCTCCCGGTCGTGACCCGACCATAGCGAAAACTGTTTTGGAATCCTTGATCCAATAGCTATCCAGCCCAATAGGTCAGAAAACCGCACCTTTTTAAATTTTATCGAATTTTTCACGATTTCTAGAGGGCATATTTGGTAAAAATACATGATTTTTCAACTTTATTATCTCCAATAAGCAAATTGTTATTTTCATACATTTTGGTTTTTTGTAAAGTTCAAAGGTTTAGCTTCGTCTTCCTTTCATTTTTTTCTCTAATTTATCCCTATTTTTGCGATCTTTAAGCGATTTTCTTTCCTCCCTTCCCAAATTTTTAATTATGTTAAGTTAACAGTGTCTGTTAACATAACATTCACTGTAAAAAAAGAATATAAAAAAGAATTTAACTTCACAGACATTTATATTTTTTGTTTGATCACTTGCATTTTATGGTGGATGACTGGCAGTTTTTCATCGATTGTTTGCATTTTTAGGTCGAGGAGTTACAGTTTTGCGGTCGATGACTTGTTTTTTTGGTCGATGACTTACAGTTTTTGGTCAATGTCTTGCATTTTTGGACGACGACTTTCAGTTTTTAGCAAATTATTTGCATTTTTTGGTCGATGTCTTGCATTTTTTGACGATTACTTCCAGTTTTTAGTCGATTACTTGCATTTTTTGGTCGATGACTTGCATTTTTTTGTTCGATGATTTGCACAAAAAATTTAAAATTTATATTGAATTTTTGTTGTGTGGTTATTATTTTATCCATTACTGTATGTGTGTGAAATCTCACTTTTATTGTTTTACTCTCTGTTTATACTCATTTTAATAAAATATTTTAATCTCTGTACTTTTGTAAATGGCCAATTATGCATTCATGTTATTGTGATAATAAATATTAAAAACAAAAATTAATAACACGATTAAATACTTTTTTCTTCTTCTATTTTGTTTTCATAATTCTTCATATTAACAAATTAATGGCTATCTGCTGGTTTCAACCATATTATGGTAGTATTTTTTGTATGACAGTATCGATTTAATATTTAATAGATAAGAGCAGATAATAAAAATCGATATTTTCTTTTCACTAGCAAAACAAAAAGTCAAGTTTTTTTCTTGATATGTTTAAAAAATATTGTTGCTGTGGTTATTTTCGTATATCAATTATGAAATACGACACAAAAGACAATAAAATAACGGTTACGAAAGCTACAAGTTACGGTTAAACAAAGTTTATATTGAGCAAGGGCTTTACAAAACAACTTAAATGAGGTAAATTTATCACACATGTGGGGGTTGTTCAAGAACAGAAGGCGTTATTGACGACGTTATTGATACAAAAGAGTGTAGAGTGTTCATGCATATGTTATCTACAACTTTTAGTTCATGTTTCAAAAGTAAACGATTTTGTCAATGCAGTATATGTATGTACATATGCATTTTATCTTAAGAAAAATAAAAATTTCAAAACACAAGTAATAGAAATTTTAATTTAAAATATGATGATTTACGAATACATACTTATGTTGCATAGCCTTTGCAAGTCCAGAGACTAAATTACTTGCAGGCAGTTAACGAAGTGTACTGTGATGGCATTTTATCAACATCCATTTAAAAAAATTCTTAATTATATGCATGCACACACATAAACAGTAATGGAGGAAATAATACGGAAGGTAAAAATAAGATTTTATTTTTCAATAATTTAAAGTATGAGTTCTTATCTAAAATAATTTAATAGTCTTTTCCTTTTTTAAAAATTATATTTATAATGTTCAAGGAGTTACTAGGCTTAAATCCAAAGAATGAGGTGGATGAGTAAGCAATTCGTAGCCCAAAACATTAAAACTTTAACTAAATTTGCACAAAATCTCTTCCATCCCCAGGAAGCATTTAGGAGTGTGAAAAATTTGACAGAAGCTTGTTAATAGGAGCAGTGACTAATTAGAACTTAGGACGAGGCCTTTCGAAGAATAGGGAAAAATGGTGTGTATGAATAACATACCCAAGTGTTATTTTTTTATTTTTTTGTATCGTTTGATCGTTTTGACATAATATCGGGTGCACCAGCTATCGGTTTAAATTTGAACCATCGGCTATTTCAAATCCGGCAATACTTATGTCATTCTATTCTGTCACAAAATTCAGTATATTATCTCAACTGAACGTAATGAATCGATTTACGATTACGCTCGGATTTATGGGTCTAACGAGAAAATGCGCGATGATGTCGAAAAAATCATCTTTTCGGATGAAAAGTGCTGGGTACGTTGATAAGCAAAATCACCGTATTTGGAGCTCAGAAATCCCAAACGTGGTCTTACAGAAGTCAGTGCACCCACTGTGAGTGACTGAGACACCTATCGCACCATGATAACCGAATTTTTGGTACCCGATTCAACAAGATGGCGCAACTTGCCACACATCTAATGCCACAATCGATTTATTGCGTCAAACGTTTGATGGCCATTTAATTAGCCGAAATGGTGATGGCAATTGACAGCCAAGAAGCTGCGATTTGACACCGTTGGACTATTATTAGTGCGGCGCCGTTAATGTAAAGTGTTATGCCAACACACCAGAGACAATTGAGCATTTGAAGGTCAACATTCGTGATGCCATTGCCGAGAAAAAGTGTACGAAAATTGATCCGATCCAATAAGGTACTGTGAAGCCAGTCGAGGCAGCCATATGAATGAAATGATATTCCATTTCTAACCGGAACAATTGTTCTTCACAACATAAAAAATAAATTTGGAAAAATTTCAAACCGTTTTTGTCCTTTTACTGAATTTTTAAATTTAAACTTTTATATCACCTACGCTATATGAACTATGTCTTGTCACATTAGTCGAGTGGTCGCAATAATATAAAAGATTCAGAAGTTCTTAATGTGCTGGCCAAGTGTATTTTCGAACTTTTTCAAAATTTTCAAATGGTCCAACGGTTTTTAGATGGTTCAGTCACAATTATATTTCATATGCACTCCTCTTAGTAGCCGGAAACGGCGTAGAATACAAATATATAGTCGTAGTTTACTTTGAAAGTTTTTGACATAGTATAACGAAGGTTAATTGACACAGTAGATTACGAAAAGTATAATTCTCCGCTCTTGGTAACTGTTCTGTGAGATAACATACTTCAATACAAAGCTAATTTGTTTAGAAAGCCATGTTTAACTATTGACAAGCGCTGTACAAATCTAGAAATTTTACTCATCACTGTTTACATATATAAGCGACACGGTGCATGCCTAGACATGAAAGGAATATTCGTAAAAGAAAAAAGAAATTGTTTAACTCTCACACATTTACACACGATTACACTGAGTTAAATATTTAAAGAGTAAGTGTAAGAGAGCAGGAGTAAAAACGTGATATTTTATGCAAAAAAATGGTAAATGAATGTTTCGTACAATTAGAAAGAAAATAAAAATAACAATAACAACAACAACAACAGTTTGAAATGTCATATAAACAAAACCTTCCTCCAAACAACAAGCACCTAAAATATGCAAAAAAAAAAAAGAAAAACAAAAATCTCCCTCTAACAGACAATTAAGGTTCTTTTATCATAAGCAACGAATTGTTTGCATTTCTTTTCTTTTAATTTTTTTCTCTCTACACCTCATTTGCAATGACAAAACGTAGAGCAATAATGGGTGAATGTGTTTGAATGTTTAAATATGGTGTGGTAATTCTGAAGAGCATCTCCAGCAAAGCTAAATTACCTTTAACTTCAGACAAAAAACAAAAAAAAAAAAACACAAAAGCAAACAAACCATGCTCTTGTGTAGGTTTCTTCTGCGTGTAATTGCCATTAAAGCTCTTCGTAAGAGTCTTAATTTGAAGAAATAAAAAACCTGAAAAATAAAAGCAGAAAAGCAGCACTTTTAAGGACCGGAAATGTTGAAGATTGCCTGAAAGAAAGCTCCTTAACAATCAGTCAACCAACCATAAGATCAACACTAACAAACTGGCAAATACTTTTGCACCTTTTTTTCTGCAGCATAATGAAGAATAACTCAAGGTAAGAGACAAGCTCAATAGAAATAAAAAAAAGTATATAAACAAACATTTCGAGAAAAAACTCTTTAATTTTTTTTATATGTTTTGCAATGACTGACTGTCTGGCAGTCGTATTGTTAAAGGAGTGTATATGAATATGTACGTATCTGAGTATTTTTTTTGCCAACACATTTCTCTGCTAGTTTTCATAGGGAAATCATAGTGAAAGACCATAATAACTGACCACTTTACTGGTCTAAAATGTCTAGCTTTTGTCACCAAAGCTCACTTGAGCACACATAGCGGCTCGCTGTGCCGCAAGAGGTAAGCGCAGTCCCTGTACTAACCCAATTCCCCCAAACTAATCGAAGAAGCTGGTCAGCGCAGTTAAATTTCCAATTTTTCTAAGCCCATGTTAACGCAGGGTTGCCCATTTTAATTATAAAAATTTTTCACTGGGAACTCTGCCCACTTTCCAAAGTTACTTACAGAAAACCTAATTCTTAATTATTCGAGGTCTCCGTAGTCTAGTAGGTAGTGTGTTGGCTTGTTAGACGTGTGGCCACTGTTCAAACCCCAGGTCAGACATCTCGAACAAAACAAAATGTAAAAAAATATTTTCTCGGCGACTTCTTCTCAGTAGATTTCTGGCAAAAATTCTGAGAGTAAATAAAAATTGTAATGAAAAGTTTCTCAAAAAATTCTGTCGTTCGGAGTCGACTTTAAACTGTAGGTCCCGGCACTTACGGATAAAAATTAACACACATAAGTGGTGTGTTAAGCTAGGTCGTAACCTTGACTGAAGTGTAATTATTCGATCGCCATAGGTATACGATTTTAAATAGGGGAGATGCCACGCCTAATGAGAGCATTTTTCACTAGATAAGTCAACTATGTATTAAAGGCCTTGGACAGCAAAACATTTTACATTTATTTTTTAAGTCTTAGCATATATTCTCAATATCTTCCACAAGATAGGTAAGAGAACTATTGCTCCAGTCAAAAAACAAATCAGAAATTCTGACAAATGGATGATAAATGTCATGTAAAACCTTTACGATTACTTATTCAAAAATCAAGTGAAGTTTCTAGCAAGACAGACAGTATTGTATTAAAACCGTCCAATTATTTGCTATGGTGTCTGTCCCCTAAAATCAAGCAAATGACACTGCAATTGCATTTCAGAAGGCTGCAGTATAGAAGGTGGTTTTTGGGTGATTTTTTGTTGTTCGTTTTCAAGTTTGCTTATCACGGCTAAGGCAACGACTGTTGTTTGGCTACTTGGTGCTCTCATAATAGTATAAAACGCTTAATGGGGTTTTTTCATTTTTTACCACGCGTCTGTAAATATAACAGTGAAGATATTTTAAATCTCTCTCAGTCGTAATACTTTAAAGTATTTGACGAATATTTTAGAGTAAAATAAGAAAAATTTACCTTTTGTATACGATTTTAAGAAATCATAAAATAGGCCTTTTTCTACACAAAAAAATCTCCAATGAATCAACATTTTATCACAGTCTTTAAAAGAAAACAAATGTAAGACTATTCTAAAATTGAAGATTTTTTTAAATTTGTGATGAGGGTGCTCTGGTAGTCTAGTGGGTAGTGTGCCAGACTACTAGCGCGAGGGTCATGGGTTCGATTTCCACCAGAGACTCTGGCCTGTGACACTACAACGAGCATATGGTCAAAGTTACTCCGCTCGTATATAATTAGAATATAATTTATAATTGTATTGTAATAAATTAATAAATAAATAAATTTCTGATGAAATATTGAAATTTTTTGTTTGGCATTTTGAAAAAACGTTTTAAATATTTCGCGACGGGTGCTGTGTATATACGGCAGTTACTTTTTACTCCATAGAGGCTGATGCCAGTCATTTAATTATACAGCGTATGGTCAGACGCCGTCGTAAAAACTTGTGTGGTAAAGTGTGGTATAGAAGCGCTGTCGTGCAAGGCTTAAATAATCTCATGTTCTAATATCTATGTAGTCGCCGTAGTCTAATAGGTAGTGTTTTGGATTACTAGACGTGATATTTCTAACAAAATGAAATATGAAAAAATATTTCTATGGCGACTTGCTCTCAGTAGATTTGTGGCAAAAACTCTGTGAGTGTGAATAGAAATTGCCATGAAAAGTTTCTCAAAAATCTGTCTTTCGGAGTCGACTTTAAAGTGAAGGTCCCGTTACTTGTGGATAAAATTACCACACACAACATGAGTGGTGTGAGAAGCTAGGCCGTAATACTGACTGAAGCGTTGTAATGGCCAATTAAGTATGTATGTGTGGATCAGGCGCATTTAGAGTGTGTATAGCACGTGTTATATTGTACAATTTCAATGAACTTGTACAAGGGAATGTACATAAACAAATTAAATGTTTAAATTAAAACATGACAGTAATTATAATACATACGTACAAAAAATTAAATTTTTTTTCAAAGTTTTCTTTTCTGTTTAATACTCTCTCTCTCTCTCTCTCTCTCTCTCTCTCTGTCTCTTACTCCTGACAAAAATTAGGTCATTTTATAATTTTTTCCTGGTTATGTTATGTACATAGTTGTACATTTTTATTGCTACACAACAATAACAATAACAATAAAAATTATATATAAATTGTTTAGAATGTTATTTTAATTCATACAAACAAATGAAAAAAACATACGATATTATATGTATTTTGCTAATCATTTAATTTTTTTTCCTTTTTTTGTTAATTGAAAAACATAATAATCGTAGTATTGGGGGGACCATTGTTGTGCCATTAAACGTTATTTAAATGTGTGAATAAAGCCAAGTGACCGGCGATTAGTAAAATTGTGTCATTTTCTTCTCTTTTTCCACTTTTTAGCCACCCACTAAACAACCACTGCCTAACAGATTGACTTGCAAAATATTGAAATGAAAGTGTTTGGGGGAAATATAAGTGTCCAGGCTGCTAACGTTTGTGTAATTAATCAACAAAAAATGGAAAAGAAAAACGAAATTTTGTAGGACAAATCTCATAAAACTATTTTCAAAGAAATCAAGCGCAGGACTCATATTAATTTAAGGGGATCAACTTTGAATTTATTTTCGAAACAAGTTTGGCAAGACTTCCTTCATGGGTAATCACTTCATTATATAATTTCGAGAGAGAGAGAGAGGCTAAAAAGATGCAATAAGAAGTAGTCTAGTAGACGTGAGGCCCCGCTTCAAATCCCAGATTAAACATATCTAACAAAACGAATATAAAAAATATTTCTTCGGGACTGCCTCTCAGCAGATTTTTGGCAAAAACTCTGAGTAAAAAAAAAATTGCCATGAAAAGTTTCTCAAGAAATCTGTCGTTCTGAATTAACTTTAAACTGTAGGTCCCGCCACTCATGTATAAAATTATCACACAAAGCACAAGTGGCGTCATAAGCTAGGTCATAATCCTAACTGAAGGATTGTAAT
Source organism: Sarcophaga carnaria (assembly GCA_958299815.1). NCBI lineage: Eukaryota > Metazoa > Arthropoda > Insecta > Diptera > Sarcophagidae > Sarcophaga > Sarcophaga carnaria. The sequence continues at coordinate 115,683,524 of OY283149.1, read as the reverse complement.
GACCAACTATGTCTGCATGTGCGTATGCTTTCGAATACTGGAGTACATTATGAAACTAAAATTTATTTCAATTTTTGTGGTTGATAATGTATTTGAAAAGAAAACAAATAGAAAAAATTCAAACAAGACTACAAAGTTTGAGAAGTTCAAATCATACTTCAGTTTTGTTTCTTTTATTTTATTCACAAGAACTTTTCTTCTTGTATTTCATTTTAGTTTATTGCTATTTTTGTTTGAATTTGTTGTTGTTTGCTTATTTTTCTTTCCATGCCTTTTTCATGTTACCAAGTTTTGACAACAAGTTTTATGACATGCCTGTTGAGAAAAAATTCTTCAGCATTTTTCATGTCATGATGAACATGACAGAAGGCTTTAACTAGTATTTACATTTAAATCGTACTGAAATTTTAATAGGCATCTCGTAATAAATTTTATTTCCATATGTTTATACACATAGGCTGTAAAGAAACCATATTTTTTCGGTCGCATTATCGGCTGAAAGTAACACTCTCTTATGGTCACAATATAGCCAAACTATGTTGAAACAATATGTTCAAACGACAAGCCTAGATTAAACTGAAAAGTTGAAGTTAAGACGGTGAAAGATGTTGCAATACTTCAACAACATTGCTCTTAACCACAGGCGTGTATCACTTGCATCATTTAGCTTGGGTTCGACAGCCATTGAATTCAAACTGCCACGTGATTTTTTTACTGCATGAAAATCAAAGAAGTTTTTTTGCAATACAACTACAACTTTTTAATGCTACCTAGTGTGGTCTAATAGCACTTATATCGGGTGGGCCATGTATCGGTTTAGATTTGAATAATGAGTTTTTTCTAATCTGACAATACGTATGTCATTCTATTCTGTCACAAAATTCATTATATTATCTCCACTGAACGTAATGAATCGATTTACGCTTCAGCAACGTTGGAATATATTGTACCAACGTGAAACTGCACGATTAAATCGATTTTTGGCAAAAAAAAAAAAAAGGATTTTTTCGGATGAAGCTCAACTGGCTTATTTGTGGCTCAGAAAACCCACACGTGGTCTTACAGAAGCTAAATCACGCATTACGAGTGACTATATAGTGCGGCTTGTGAAGCGGGAGCATATTTCTTTGAAAATGAAGACTGCGCAACCATTACGGTTGAAAAATACGGACACCTATCACACCATTACAACCGACTTTTTTGTACCCGCTCTTCATGGCATTGATGTGAACAATGTTTGGTTTCAATATGATAGTGCGAATTGCCACACACCTCATGCCACCACAATCGATTTGTTGCGTCAAACGTTTGATGGCCGCTTAATTAGTCGAAATGGTGATGACAATTTGTCTATCAAGCAGCTGTGATTCGACATCGTTGGAATATTTTCTGTGGGGAGCCGTTATATAAAAGTGTTATTTCGCCAAACCAGAGATAATTGAGCATTTGAATACCAACATTCGTGATGCCACTGCCTAGGTACGACCCCGTGCATTTGAAAATTGATTCGATCGAATGAGGTACTGTGAGGCCAGCAGTTATACATCACAACAGTAAAATAATTTCGACAAAATTTCAAAGCGTTTTTGTTTTATTGCATTTATAAATTTAAACTTTTAAACGACCCATCCTATATTATCTATTATTTAATAATTGGCCGAAAGTCTAGATCAATTGGAACATCGGAGTTAAGACGGTGAGTCAATAGGTAAATTACATACATGCATAATTGGTCAGTACAAAACTTTAGTCAGAATTACGACCTATTTTCTCACACCACTTATGTTGTGTGCGTTAATTTTTATACATGAGTGGCGGGACCTACAGTTTAAAGTCGACTCGGAACGACAGATTTTTCAGAAACATTACATGGCAATTTTATTTAATCTCAGAATTTTTGCCAGAAATCTACTGAGAGAAAATCACCGAAGAAATATTTTTTCATATTTCGTTCTGTTGGAGATGCCTGAACTGGGGTTTAAGCCGAAGCTTCATGTCTAATAAGCCAACACACTACCTACTAGGCCACGGCAACTTCAATAGATAAATTTCATGCTCGAAACTGAAAGAGTAATTAATACTGCTCCTAACAATGAACTCATGTCAGCTGCCCATATGCAGCACAGTTAATAGTTGACTACGACCATTTATCAAAAAAGGTAATGGAATTCTTTTTACTACATCTTATTGTACTAGTAGTTTTAAAATTATCATGTCATTCTACACTGTATTTGATAGCCTACATATTAATTAGAAGTCACTTCTTGAATTAACCTCTACGATGTGAATGTGAGAGTTGATCGACCAAGCATACAGGGTTAACATGTGCACAAAGAGTATTCGCAAATGTATAAAAATTTCTGCAAATGACGATGTACATTCGTACGTATAAGCTTGCATGCAGTGAAAGTGAAAACTTCACAGTAGAAAGAAAGACGGAAAGAAAATTTATAACATAATTAAAAAAACGAAAAGAAAAACAACAACAACATAAATGAAATGTTCGTTTTACATGAAAACATTTCAAAAGAAAGAAAAACATTTTCTTAATATTGTGAGGCAGCGGCAATAAATACTTAATTATTGTTTGGAAAATTGTTTTTCCCAACAATAATAACAACAACTAAGAGAAGCAATTTAAACAATTTATACTGTAAACGGGTACAATATATGAATTTAAACAAAACAATTCCGTTACATTTTAAATATTTATAAGAAGAAATAAATTTTCCAACAAAGTTTTCTTTACAAATTCGTTTCTCTAGTTACGCTGTAAGCAAACCATGTGTGGTGCGTTTTATAATTTAAATGTTCTGGTGTTTTTCAGTAAACCAGGGATAGGGAGAGTGCGGTGCATGTGAGTATGTTTTTGAATTTGTCATATGCACAAAACTTATTGCCTTAAAACTTAAATTATTTGAACTTATTTTTCATATTTTCTTTTTTTTCTTCTTGTATGCAATTGAGAAAATAAAATTGTGGAATCAATTTTTCATTTCATTCTTTGCATTTTTGCAAAATTCCCTATTTAGAATATTTGCTTCTTTGTATTGCTTAAAATGGCCATACACCTGCTCTGCCATTAAAAGTATTTTGTAGTAAGCCCCTTAGACTGCCATTGGAATATGTATAGTGTCATACGGGTTCAATACAATATTTTTAGGAAACTGTCCCTAATCCTCTCGAGATACATGGAACTATTTCGTCAATAATAAAAGACCTTGAAACTTTCGTTTAGGTATGGAATAGGACTCCTGAACATAGCATATATCCTTTAATTCTTGCAACAGGAACGACCATAGAGAAGCCGCCGAGAGGTATGAGAAGAATTTTCTTTTCTCTTTTATGGTCGTACTATCATGAACGTCTTTCGAAGACAGATATGTATGTTAGATGGGCTAGAAGAGCATGAGATTCATAGTTGTGTCGATATTTTCTTCTCGGACCTTTGATAATGTGTGGTAGGGTCACGCAAACTTCTCAATATACGCAGCTGGTCGCCAAGACGAGGAGTCTGTAGACGATAGCATAATACAGGGAAGGGAAGTCGACAAATTAGATACTTAATAACGCAGTTCTTTTTCAAACAGTATCATCCGTTGTGTGAAAATGAAATTGATAAACAATAACAACAAAAGCACAAAAAATAATTTTCTTTTGCAAATTCTCGGAAGTGTGCAATTGGCACTAAAGACCACAAAATGAGTTATCCTTGCACACACACATATACGCCCACATGTTGCTATGATAATGAAGTAATTATTAAAGCTTTTAATATTTCTAGGAAACAACAGGAGGCATAGAAACATAGGAACTATGTCTTATACATGCAAATTCAATTACACACAACATGTTTAATTGCTCAACAATATTGGCAAATAATACCCATTGGTTTGAAGTCACTTAAAGTATTATTTGAATTGCATGTACATAAGGTCATAAGGAATCACTTTTGATTAAATTAAAGAAAAAATTATTTTAATTAAAAATTTTTAAATTTAAAAACTGAGTTGATATTACTGCTTAAAATTTGCGAAGACTAGTGCTCATAGGTAAATATCCGGTTATCTTTCAGGTTGATATAAATTTAACTTTTATTATACTTATAACCAAGCCATCGATAAAAAATTGCAAGACATCGACAAAATAATGCAAATCACTGACCAAAGAATGCAAACATCGACTTAAAAAATGCAAGTTATCGACCAAAAATAATGCAAGTCGTCGACCAAAAAATGCAAATTATCGACATAAAATTGCAGGTCATCGCCCAGAAAAATGCATGTTATCGACGCCAAAATTCCGGACAAAAACGTAAGTCATCGACAAGAAAAAAAACACAATTGGAATATTTTCCCGATTTATATAGAACTTTTTGGTGATCATTTGAAGAAAACAATTAGCTTCCACGGCTATATTACCGGTGCCAAGCGAAAACTGAAAACAGCTTTCCAGTATCCTGCTTTTTTATATTTATATTTTATATTTAAAAAACTTTTAAAGTGAGTTTCACCAATAAGAGCTTAGTATTCAAAATCTTATGAAACGTTATGAAGAAAAAGAAAATTGTTCCTATTATTTCTTCCAACACATTGTTTTTGTTTTAATAATAATTTAAATTTATGACATTTATTATGGACCTTTACTACCTGCTTCTTTTCTATTCATACTTATGGCATGTTCCACTAATAACGCTAAAGTTCATCATAAACAGAAGTTTATTGTTAAAATTATTAATTATTATATTATTTTTATTTTATTTTTATTATTCTCTGATAATAAATTATTTAAATGTTGAAAACCAATTTTCAATAAAACTAAAAAAGCAAATTTAAATTTCTTTTTTTTAACATTAAATATTGTAAAGAAAAAAAAGGGAAGAGACAAATTCAAGGTTAAAGAAATTTAAATGCTTAAAATATTCATTCATCAATTAAACATTTCTCTTCAATGCGGGAATAAAAGAAATATTTCTGAATATGTATGACAATGAATTGAAACATTTTTTTTTCTTTTAATTTTAACACACAGTCACTACTACCAGTGGAAACTGCCAATTAAAAGCCGGACAAATTGAAAAAATGTGGTGATGAAAAGTGAAAATGAATTGGCATTTGTAATCACAGCTTTTTATCCTCTTAACAGAGGCGACAACTTGTTCTCGTCGAAAATGAGAATCCGAAAAAATCTCCACCAAAAAAATGTATACAAAAATTGAAATTTACAACAAGTTTCTCTCTGTTTCTGCGATTGCATTGGTATGACTTAATGAATAAGTGAATTCAATTAATTAATGAATGAACGCATAACGGAATAAGAGAAAGAGCGATTGAAACTGAAATTGTAAAAAAAAAAAAAAATGAGGCGACCGACAACTATAACAACAACAATTAAATATAGCAGAAAAAAAGGACAACAAGAACAATAACAAAAACAAGGAAATCAAATGAATTGACAACAACTCATAAACATGATAGAAATAGGAGAACAAGAACGAAAGCAGAAAAAAATCAATTATTATTCCATTGTCAACGGTTCACGTGCTTTTTATAAAACATGCTTGTTTTTAGCAATAAAAAAAGAGCGTCGATTTGTTTATTTTTTCTTTAATAAATTAACGTATTTTTTATTGCAAAAAAACTGTTTTCAAAACAAAAACAAAAATTCTTCGAAGACAGCCGTCTGGTAAAATTTGTTTATTTATTTATCATGACTTTATTTTTGTGAATTCCTTTTCATAGGTATTAAATTCTTTAATATTCTTAATATTTAAATTTTTTGTTTAATTTTTTATATTCGATTTCGTACGTATTGTGAGAACATTACATGCAATTAAGCAAATATGCACTTAAACAGAAATCAACATTTGTAGTGCAAATAGGTATAATGTTTATAAACACAGTTGCCAGAAGAACGGACTATAAAATCGCTGATTTTAAAACGACATTATATCACCTTTTTTTTATTATTTATTTTTAGAATACAATTACGAATTATATTTAATTATTACAGCAATTATCTGATGGGAATCGAACCCATGATCCTCAAACTAATAGCCAAACACAGTATACACTAGACTAACATGCTTTTCAGTATTTGTTACATCGTACTGACTTCTGACATTCCCTTCAAAGTCTAATCAAAAACACAGACCTTGATATGGCAGAACGTGACAGAAATAAAAAAATCTACTGAAATGTACTTCCATACTGTACATAAGGAAACTTTGAGAAACTTTTCATGGCGAATTTGTTTACTCTGAGTTTTTGCTACAAATCTGCTGAGACGAAGTAGTCGCTGTAGAAATATTTTTTTGTTTTCGTTTTGTAAGAAATGTCTGACCTGAGGTTTGAACCATGGCGACTTTAAAAAGCGTATGATATCTTTAAACCACAGATTTCGGATGTCTCCGTATATACACATGTGCCATAACAGTGTTAATTGACCAAAGCAGTCAATTCGATTTTTAAACTTAATGAGTATTGGAAAAGCAAGCCTGACTTCATTCATTTTTGAAGTATCACCGGTGAATTAATAGGTGCGGTAATAGTTTTATATTTTTTTAAAACAGTTTTGAGGAGAATTATATAAAATCATCTTCCAGGGAGAATACTACAGTTGAAATAAAATCAATTTTTTTTATTAAAATTACAAACAACTATATAATTTGAGAACAAAAAAATTCTTATTCTATTTGAAAGAATGAATCACACAAAATTATTAACATTAAAAAAACCGGAAAATAAATTAAAGCGTTTAACGACCTTTATTTTCAACAGCAGCAAAGGTATTTTTATTTTAGTTTGGCCACTCTATCTTCTTTGCATTAGACGCCTTTTGCACGTTGAAATTTGTTTCGAAACAAGTTTCAAAAACTTTTTTGCATTTTCTTTTAAAATTTCTTTCGCTTTTGCACGTAAAAAATTAATTTCAGAAATTTTGTTTTCTTTTATCGCGTCATTCTGCTGTTTCTGACAGTTATAACTTTATTTGGCATTGTGATTTAGGTTCAAACAACGCCAGACAATTCTTTAAAAATGAACATTATATGAATATTATATTTTTTTATAATATTATAATATATTATACATATATTTATGAATGTATTATTATTTTTTAATATATTTACCTTATTTATTGATTTTTATAAATTAAAAAATTAAATTATATTCTTTTTGATTTCAAACACAAAATAAACGAAAAGTAATGACTGCCCACTACGAGATAATTCATAGTTGGCTTCCTAGAACGGAACGCAATCTACGAGTTATCTCGTACTCATTAAACCACTTTTTCTCCTAAAAAACATAATTTTTATTTTTGATGATACCTACGATCTAAAAATAGAGTTTTTTAAGTAATATAATGTAAAAAAAATCAAATTGTAATTTTTGGCCAGTTTTTTGAAAATTGCCGCGGCAGTCAGCATGTTAACTTCACTATGCGAAACAAAAAATAAAAGGAAATGTGAAATCAAATACAACTCTGTGTATATACGAATAAAGAACAAAGCAAGTTTCGCGAGTACATGAAATTGTGAAATCACCCCCGCTCGTTTTTCCCCCCTCTCCTACAAACTCAAGAGTGTTGAAATTTGTTTCGAAACAAATTTCAACGTGCAAAAGGCGTCTTACTAACTCATTTTAATCACTCTAGAATTGCACTCAAAATAAAAATTAACGGAACTTATATTATTTTCCCAGTAATTGTGTTTTTTTTATCAGTAAACGAAAACCTCTTCAATTTCAACTGTTTCAATGACTACAGAAGAAACCCTCAAAAATTCTTAATAAAAGCGATAACAACAACAAAATATATTTCCTTCACTTACCTATAGAATGACAGCTGGAGATCTGCAGCAGCAGCACAACAAAGATTTTTAAAGTAATCCACAAATTAATCTTTGATATTGGCAGCATTTTTGTTGTTGTAGTTGATAATAATAATGACGAATATAACGATGATGAACACTTGGAATTATGGCAGCTTTTTAATGAATTCACCTTTGCGGTCGAAGATGATCGCCTTTCAAGTTCCTCCATTGCAAAATAAAATTGTATAAATTTTTATGATGTGAATATAAACATAAAATCAATTAATTATTATTTTTTCTTCTTCTTCTTCGTATACTTTAATTTAATTTAATTTTTTATTTTCGTACTGGTTATGATTTTTTTTCATTGAATTTAAACACCACACTCAACACAACAATAACACCAATTATAGAGTAAAAGAGTTGCATAAAACAACACGATCATTTTCTCTTGCTCTTTTCTTTTCACATTATTATGCTCACTCTCTCACAAATAAACACACCTGCCTGGCGCTCAAATTATTTATTTCTTGTATTCTTTATTTATTTATTTTATTTTGATTTTCTTTTGATCTTTTTTTCTTGATACGAAAACGATAAAACACAATAGAGGTAAGAAATGAAGCAACACACAACAACACAAGCCAAGGCAAAAACACTAAGAAGAACAAGACAAAACGCACAGTGGTAACAAGTAATTGAAAATGGCTTCACTTCTATTCCTCCTCTTCTTTTATTTAAGATTTTCTCAAATTGGAATAATTTCAATTATAAACTTTCATTTTCACATTTTTAATCTATTTTTTTCCTTTCTCCTTTTTTTTTATTAAAAATTTGCTCTTTTCTTAAGTTTTTCTTTTTATATTTGCATATTTCTTGTTGATGTTGTACTTCTTTGTTGTTGTTGTTAAATGAGTAATACTTGCTAGAAATGCTTGTAGTTGTTTACAAAAAGTGGTTTAACAACTATTTTTTGCTTCTCATTTATTTTCCTTCTTGTGGCTTTTGTTGGTGTAGTGACACAATATTCCAACAACAAAAACAATTTAACCATTCAATGCACATTCTTTTACAAAATTTTCATTTTATTTCTTCCCCGTGTTTTTTCCTTTAATTATTAAACATTTTGGAACACCGCACTCTTTTAATATTTATTTGTTTACATTTAAATTTTTTGTATTTTGGTTTTGCATTTTATTTTATGCCAATATTTCTTAACACTTTTGTTTTAACATTGAGATGAAGTGAAAAACAGAGTTAGATGTGCTGTTTGTTGTACAAAGGAAAACATGAAATAATTGCCTTCAACCGTCAGCCGCTATTTACCCGTCTACGATATTCCCACAACGAAACACAAATTACAACTGAGCTTCAGTTGGTTTTACCAATGAGTGAACCACTACATTTAATTGAGTGCTTTTTGTTGTTGCTTGTTTTTAGCAAGAGGCTTTTAGTTGAGTGTTTTGCTATTTATCAGGGATACCATGCTTCAAAATAAAATCGTGGTGAATAATGTAAAACTGAAAAGAGAGAAGAGTTGTTTTATTTATTGTTGCACAATAATTACTCTAGGAATATTAAAAAACTTAACATAACCTACTCAATATTTGTTTGTGGTTTTGATATGAAAATATTAATAGTTCTTAATGTTAAGCGTTATATTGTTTAAGATCTTAATGACCTCTTGAACAAGTTTCTTACGAATACATGAATTTCAATAAGTGTTATGACATATAAAAAAGAGCAATTTTTTGCATTAAATTCGCAATAAAACCCAGCAGAGCTTCAAAGCCTAAATACCGTGACGGATATGTATACAACCCGACCCAAGGCATGCATTCCAAGACTTTCACAACATTTCTGGCGAAAACTGTGAGAGTAAATAAAATTGCCTTGAAAAATCTCTGAAAAATTTGTCGTTCGGAGTCGACTTTAAACTGTAGGTCCCGCCACTTATTGTTGAAATTAACACACACAACATAGGTGGTGTGAGGTACTAGGTCTTATCTTAACCCTGACTGAAGGGTCGTAATGACGAATTATGTATGTATGTATGTATCTGTTTTTCGTGGAATCACCTGCCCCAGCAGTTGAATACTTTTCTATTTGAAGAGCTTTGTCCTCCTCACAAATTATACTACGTCAGTTTAACTAACTTAATTGGCACAATCTAGGCCCAACTCTACAAAAAAGCATCGATAATTTTCAGCATTAGATTGATGTGCCCGCAGCATTTATTTATTTCACACAGGGTTTAATTAATCGTCGACAATACCTTTCCGAAGCCTCTTTGTTTACAACATACCACATTTATGCATCCAATGTATGTTGGTGTGTTATTATTGAAATAAAAATAATACACGCTTATGCGTATACGAGTTTAAAAACCAAAAGTTAGCCAATTTAAACTTTTTAAATTATGCTCATCCCTTGGCTGACGTATCATCACATTTCATAAGAATATCCTCTTAAATCAGGATAAAATATGTGTTCAAAATAAAAGTGTGCAGCTGAAATTATGTTTAACAACTCATCACCATCGCCATCATCATTATCATAATGTAACCGCCAGAAATTTTATAAAATTTCTCAACTCATGGCAGTGAAGTGTGCGTGAAAAACTTTTAGTATTAAAGAGGGAAGCGGGTGTAACCAACATAACCACGGTTGAACAGTTGGCGTATTCTTTAATGCTCTTTTAAATTTAAATGGGAAATGATTTTAAAATTATTTTGTAGCCCAGTTTAACAATGAAATTTCTATTATGAAAAAGGCCATAAAAAGTTGCTACCACAACTTCCTTCCGAATTTGCAGAAAACGCCAAACAATGCCTCTTAGAGGCACTCTGCTGTGATAAGAAACCAAAACAGTTTCGAGGAGACATGTTGGTTTTACAACATCTTAAAAGTGCGATGTGCGATAAACTGGCATTGAAATTCACGTGTTATTATCGTGCAACAGACAATTAACACATATTCTGCCGGAAGGACGCCTTAGCTGTTGAGTTAACAATTTGTTTTTGTGCTCCATTCTATTGCTCTGCAGGATACTTGTATGTTTGTTGCATAGTTTTGACAAATCGCGCTCATACTCTGGATTAAGGGATCATGCGCTTTATTCCGTTAGAAGCAACAAGTGTTGAGTTGAGTTCATATTATTGAGTTACAAAATACACTGTTGCTGTTGTCCTACTACTTACTATTCTCTTTCCCTTGGAGTATTATGACTCCACAAGTGTTTTAGTGTTCTGGTGGTTTAATTGCTTCACTCTTTCCTTTCCTTCACTAAACAATCGAAAAAAGGATATCTTATATAATAATTTGGCTCATTGGCATGCTGTTCTTGGGTTCGATTGACATTTTGAAATCACGTTGTCAATTTTAATCATTTTGACATGAAATGTAATTGAAACGAACATCAAATCGTCAGCAACAATTCGAACCAAAAACGATTTATTTTAAGGAATTAAAAATTAATTTCTAAGGAGGTAGAGAGAGATAATGAAATTTTTCTTGAGAAGACACGTAAAGGAGAAAAAAGAGTTAAAAAGCAATTTTAAATTAAGTTTTCAAACCAAAAATTTAAACAAAATTCCTTTTAAACAGTCTTTATACGTACGTATCTAGCAAAAAACAAAAAAAAACTGAGAATAATTATTGGATTTGAAAACATTTTAACAAAACGATGCTTGTGTGATATTTCTCGCCAGTCCATCAATATTTCTATTAAATGAATGTCATTAAATGTTGTCATCGAAGTTTGAAATCGAAGATTTCTTGATTTAATTTGATTTCTGTGATTTCGGTTCTAATATTGTCCTAGTTAAAGATGGATTCGAATTGTCGTTTCAAAGATAACATATAACTCGGATATTTGGTGGAGCTATTCTCTACTGCACAAACATATCTAATGTGGTTTTCACTGTCCACAACATATTGACCCTCTGATCGTATGGAACTGATTTGAAATTCACTACTCCACGTTGGTCAATGAATTTGTTATGCATTTAATATCTCTTTCTTGTAGTCGTCGTAGTCTAGTCGGTAGTGTGTTGACTTATTAGACGTGAGGCCACGGTTCAAACCCCAGCTCAGACATCTTCAAGAAAACGAAATATGAAAAAATATTTCCCCGAAAAGTTTCTCAAAAATCTGTCTTTCGGATCCGACTTTAAACTGTTAGTCCCGCCACTCATGTATAAAATTAACATGCACAACATCAGTGGTAAGAGAAACTAGGCTTGTAATGACCGAATATTTATGTATGTGTTTGTTAATATATCTTTCCTTTTTGAAGGCTCCTATTTTGATGAGCGGCTGGACCGACAATTTACCATTTCCTAATTTAAGATTTAAGTTGTTCCCAACCACCCGGAGTTTTCTTCGGCAACTTCCTCTCAGCAGATTTCTGGCAACCCCTAACCGTGAGAGTAAATAAAATTGCCATGAAAAAGTTTCTCAAAAAAATATTTGTTTGGAATCGACTTTTAACTATAGGTCCCGCCACTTGTGGATAAAATTAACAAACACAACATGGCAGACTTCCAAAATCTTAGTTGCATTGTGTTTGGACAAAGCATAGTGTTTCATAAAGCCGCTGTACAAAATGTCTACAATGTATACTATTTCAAAACGTCGTCAATGTGTATTTTTAATGCAGTCTGGCATCGGATTTATAGTTGATGCATTGTTTGGTAACTTTGCATATCTACATAATTTATATACCGTTGTAGAACTGCATACACCCTTTGTATTGATACATTTTGAAAGTCAACCCATATGTTGTGTGGCTCCAATATTAGACCATTTTATTTTTAATTTTTACACAAAATTTTATGAAAATTTTGCATCTTTTTGCAATATTGGAAAATCGTAGAGAAAGCTGACTTCTAGTCTTTACACGCCTATGAAGTTTAGGTTAGGTTAGAGGACGTGTACTTGTCAATTAAGACAAGTACAGTATCCGAATTGACCCATTGTACAAAGTCCTAGTTACTCACACCACTTATGTTGTGTGTGTTAATTTTATCCATGAGTGGTGGGACCTACAGTTTAAAGTCGACACCGAACGACAGATTTTTGAGAAACTTTTTCATGACAATTTTATTTACTCTCAGAGTTTTTGCCAGAAATCTGCTTTACGTCTAATAAGCCAACACACTACCTACTAGACTACGGCGACTACAAAACGCCTATGAAACAAACTAAAAATATTCCATACTTGAAGCTGCGAATCAAAAAATATTTCTCCAACTGATTGTCATAATTCTACATGTACAGCAAGCGTCAAAAGGACAACAACCACCAAACTCAACTTTTACCACTTAAGGAGAGTGCCCGAAAAATTTGAGAATATTTCGAAATTTTAATTGCTGTTTGTTTCAATTTTATAAACTGGCATTGAAACAATTTTAAAATAAAAAATAAAGGTAATTTATTAATGTACAGTTTCTTTTCACGATCACTGTATTTCCACAATCTACAGGTTCGCAGAAAATAGTTTTACTAAGTAAGAATCGCTGCATATTTTTATTGCTTGATTTTTAGCATCTTAGTACAATCAATACACAAATGGAATTTGAATTTCTACAAAGTAAATCAACGTAGAAGTCGCCGTAGTTTAGTAGGTACGTTTTAAACCCCAGGTCAGACATCTCCAACAAAGCGAACTTTTAATATTTCTACGGCAACTTCCTTTCCGCAGATTTCCAGCAAAAATTCTGAGAGCAAAGCATAAGCAAAGTGAATTTAAAATTTTAATTAGACACGAGAACAAATATAACAGAAGCAATGCACTTTATAAAGAATTGTAATGCAGTATTACCGTACATACATACATGTCCAGTAGAATAAATTAAAATGAACAAGAAATAGTTAAAGGATTAAGCCAAAACGTTAACGAAACACTTGTTGATTTCTTACTCAAAGAAAACAAAGAGAATCTTTTGTTTTTAAACTCTCATCACAATGCCAAAATTCAAAAATATAACGTTCACTTTCACTCACTTGTTGCCTGCAATGGAGAAACTACGCAGGATTCCTTATGCAGCAATTGAGTGAAAAGCATTTAAACTATGCAGCAGACTGTTAAGTATCCCTTTAGAGCAACAAATAGAATACAAACCAAACTGTTAAGTCAATGGCTGTAACAGCTTTGCTAAGAACAGAAGTTTAAAAGTAGCACGTGCCACGGATTGTTATTTTATTGTTCATCACAATAAAAATTCTTTGGCATTTCTCTACTGCTGTTATGTCTTGTTGTGAAAAGAAATTTTCGAAAACTTTTCCATGTTTTATTCATAATAAAATTTGCTTCAGAATTAGGCCAAGAAATGAAATTGAAATCATTTTCTGTTAAAATTTAAAACGCCTTTAAGAGCAAGTAACAACATTTCCATGAGGTTTGCGGTGAAACTCACTTGTTTTTTTAAAGACTAAAAGTTGTTCACGTGTGGTATACTCGTGAGTGGAGAATGTTGATAAAAATTTCACGCACTTACATTATGATAATGATGATGCCGGTTATGATGATAATTTCGATGAGATGTTAAACATAATTTCAGTTACTTTTGCATATACTTATGCTGATTAAGGAGCATGTACTTATGAAAACCTATTTGATACAATATCATGAGCAAATGAGGAAGTTGTACGTGGAACAGAGCATGGGCTTAAGTTAAAAAGTTTTAATTGGCCAACTTTTGATTATTAAACACACATTCTTACATATGAAATGCGTAGCGATGTATTTTGACGTGATACTTTAACATTAAAAATTCCATACATTTGGAATTTGTAATACATTACGTGGGAGTAATTAAATACTTCCATGCAGGCATGTAAATAAATTGATGAAAATGTGTTGAAAATTGTTCATACTTGGCTGGTAAAAGTTAAATTTTTTTTCTGATTTCTAAGGTATTATTATACCTTTGTCTTGCTGCTTCTAACGTGATGAAAATAGTGGATTTTAGACTACCATAGGCTAAATAAAAATTCCATCAGAACATCGGTGTTTAGGATTATACAGGGTAGGCCATCTATTGTTTTACATTTTAAACAGGGCTTATTTCGAATATGGCAATACTCATGTCATTCGATTCTGTCAAAAAAATCAGTCTATTATCTCCACTGAACGTAATAAATCGATTTAAGCTTGAGCAACGTTGGGATTTATTGAGCCAATGAAAAACTGCACGATGATGTCGATTTTACCAAAAAATCGTCTTTTCGGATGAAGCTAATTTTCATTTTGGTGGGTACGTTAATAAGCAAAATTGCCGTATTTGGGGCTAAGAAAACCTACACCTTGTCTTACAGAAGCCCATTGCGCAGCCATACTTGTGGAGCGAAGGCATCATTGGCCCACATTTCTTTGTAAAGGACAACGCCGCAACCATTACGGTCAATGAAGACACCTCTATCGCACCATGATAACAGAGTTTTTTTGTACCCGCTCTTCATTGTATTGATGTGAACGATGTTTGGTTTCAACGGGATGATGCAACTTACAACAATCGATTTAATGCGTCAAACGTTGATAGCCGTTTAATTAGCCGAAATGGTGATGTCAATTGGTCGCCAACAAACTGCCATTTTTAATGTAAAGTGCGATTTCAGATAGAAAAAGTTTAATCTAATTCAGCAACATGATACCAATTAAGGCAGATTATATTGATATAACAGGTGCCTTAGCATTTAAAATATAGCTGCAGCATTATCAAATATCGATAAGAAATCGTTGCAAATAGGTCTGCGAAAGTGGAATAATTGATACCGCCATAAATAGAGCAAACAATACAAGTTTTAGACAAGCTATTATACTTAGTAAAAGGGGCTATTTGGTTTTTAAGAAAGAACTATATTAAGAACTATTCCAGAAGACGATGTTCAAACTGATTACATGCTAATGCTACCAAATATTATTGTTTTTTGATATGAAGTGACAAGTGAGTAAACAGTAGTAGTCGCCGTATTTTATTGAGTCAATATTCTGTTTATTGAGTACAATATTTTAAGTGTTCAGGCATTTGACAGCTGATAAACAAAACAGCTGGTTGTTTCAACAACATTGTTTTTATTTTGTTTTGTTGTTGTTGGTTGTTTCAACAACATTGTTTTTATTTTGTTTTTTGTTTTGTTGTTTTTTTGTTTTGTTTGTCGTTGTTGACATTTGAGTTGTCAAATATCAACAAAAATTGTTCGGTTAATTGTAATATGCTCACTAAACACACTTATGACAGTGGAGCATTTTAAGTTTTACTCAATATTTTAGCAATTTGCGTATTTATTGCGCAATAATTAATTGAAACTTTATATGAAATATTGAGCTCAATAATGGCGTTTATTGCGATTTACACAATAAAGGTGCATATCTGAACACCGTATAACATTGGCTAATTGGTTTTGAACAAGCAATTTGAAATCAAGGAACTCCTCCAGAAGACGAAGTTCTGTAACAAAAATATGTCTCACAAATTTAAGAGCATTTCCAATTCGAATTGATTTCTGGGAAGGAAGCATAATTTTTAAATAAATCTAATGTCATATTGAGAAAGAAAACCCTTCGAAATTAATGATTTTTTAATGTCAAGTGATCACATAGTATCTGTATTTAAATCATTTATATCTGCAGTTTTTCGGGTGCCCTGGTAGTCTAGTCGTGGGTTCGATTCCCACCAGAGATTCTGGTCTGTTACACTACACCGACCATATGGTCGAAGTTACTCAGCTTGTATATTATTAAAATATAATTTGTAATTGTATTCTAATTAATAAATAAATATATTTGCAGTTTATATGACGACAATTGTTTACGTTTATATTTGATTTTTCTCTTCTCCATATTCGCATTAATAATTTAACAATTTATCGCACATGCTTTCAAAATTTTTTGTTTGAATCAAATAATAAACAAAGCAAAGCATTTTAAAATAAACAAATTTTCTTATTTAAACAAACATTTAACATTTAACGGCGTCTTCTCAACCACACGCTAATTGTTAAAAGTTTTTTCACTTTACAGTACGAAAAATTACGCCAATACACCAATGAATGTGACCATGACGAAGGAGACAGAAGACTTTTTCATTGTCTGCTTAAGTAGAGCACTGGGAATAAAAGAAAAGCACGTGAATTGTTGTGAATTTAATTGGTTTCCGCGTTTTTTTGTTGTTCTTTCGCTACAATGTTTAATTGTAATTTGATTTCAGTTTTGTTTGGTTTATTTTTATTTGCTTTCAGTTCAGTTTAACTTTTGGTCGTTCATTTTATTTCATTCATTCATTCATTGATTTACTCAGTCATTAAACCATTCACTCGTAATTTTGGATTGTGTCGCCAACAGAGTTTGCTAAATTTGGTTCGTATAAAATTTCCTGTTGTGGCTTTAACAGTTTTGTTAAATTCGGTTCTTTTTGTGGCCATATTTTTAAAATTTTTTCAATTTGTCGCCTAAAAAAAATACAAGGGGATGTGCAAAGCTGTAATTACGAATGACAATTTATTTTCACTTTTCGTCGTCCAGTTTTATTACAATTTTTTTTTAATTTTTTATTTATTTTAACAGCAGATTTTGGGTTGTATTTACAATTTAAAAAATTCTTATTAAATTTTCAAATGATATTCTCTTTTATTGATTTGTTTATAAATGAATGTGTGAGTACTTAGATTTATTTGACCTTGATTTTATTTCCACTCCTAAACGTTCAATAGAAATTTTAAAGGAAATCAAAAATTTTTATTAAAAATTATTTCCCCTTCACATGATTTATAAATAATTTGTAGCATTTATTTTTAATAAATCTCTGGCGGAAATAATCGTATTAAAACAAATATAAATGAAATACAAATTAATATGTATTTTTGTTCAACATAAAATTAGTGGAGCATAATAAAATTATTTTCATTTTCATATAAATACAGTGAACAGTAAAAGTCTAGGTACCCTAATATAGATTAGCAATTTCCTGAATTTTGCTGTTTTTTTTAAGTTTTTCATACACTAAAAGAAAAATAAAAAGAAACATTTTTGGTGACTCCATAGTTCTGCCTTGTAAAAGTGTGGAGTACCTACAAAAGAAGTCAGCGTATATTGAAAATTTATTGTCTCAATATTTGATATATATACATACATACATAATTGGTCATTACAACCCTTCAGTCAGGATTATGGCGCTAGTTTCTCACACCACTTATGTTGTTTGTATTAATTTTATAAATAAGTGGTGTGACCTACATTTGAAAGTCGACGCCGAACGAAAGATTTTTGGGAATCTTTTCATGGCAATTTTGTTTACTCTCAAAGTTTTTGTCAGAAATCTGCTGAAAGGAATTCACCGAAGAAATATTTTTTTTTAAATTCGTTTTGATGTCTGACCTGGAGTTGAACAAACAGACTACATACTAGACTACGGTAACTACCCAATATTTTATGTACCCAATATTATGTGAAATATTCCTTAAGATCAAGTACGTATACCTTTTCTTTTGATATTTGCCGCCATACACTCATGAGCAAGTTTTTTACTTGACTTTTGTTTGAGATATTGCGGCTACGTAACCGTTACTTCAAATAATCTCCTGAATACTCTCTTGGAGTTGTATCGGGACTTCTGTGGAACAGTATAAAGTCTGTGGGAATTTTGGTAGGAAAATCATCACTTCACATTAGCAGCAGTACGATTGGGTTGAAGCCGCCTTAAACTAGTAGATAGTGCGTTGACTTAATGTAAGTGACACCACGGTTCAAACGCCAAGTCAGATATCACGATTAAAACGAAATGTGAAGAAATATTTTTGTTCGGAGACTTCCTCTCAGCAGATTTCTGGCAAAAACTTTGTGCACAAAACAAAATTTGCAATGAAATGTTTCTCAAAGAATCTGTCATTTAGAGTGGACTTAAAACCTCTAACAAATTTTAGCCAAATCAATTCTCATCTTGCTGTGTAATTTAATTTATTTGACAAGTATGTTGCATGGTATATGAAAATTAAATTTTCTTTTTACTGCAATTGTATTCATTCATGTATGCGTTATATTAACAGCAACAATAACAATAGCAAAAACAATACAATAGTTAAAAGTTTATTTCAATTTCTTCAATTAATTGAACTGAATTGAATTCTGAACTGAAATGTGTTTAGCTTAAATGACCTAAAGTGTCATTAACACTACCTCACACATATTATAGAATAAGTTATTCATTCACAAACACAATAATTATGACATGGTTGTTAAAGTAGTTGTGTTTTCTAGGAAACTACAAAGAGGCCTGGGTGTTAAAAGGGGTGTACAAATTGAATCATTCACTTTCAACAATGCATTCTCTTAACGAGAGAACGTTTGAAACTTAACACTTGTTGACTTGCATTTAAAATTTAATTTAACATTTGTCTCCTCCACTATAAGCAGGGCAAATAGTGTATCACATAATTGAGTAAATTAAACTTCAGATTGTAGTTGCCTATAATAAACTGAAGTAAATTTCAATAATTCTAGGAATCACAACAAATTGTCATAATAATTACATACTTACATATGTACATACATAATTGGTCCTTATAACCCTTCAGTTATTTATTTACTTTAATTGCTAAATGGGAGTGCGCTCTTGAAAATGTATTCATACAAGATAATCCGCCTTAAATTTACACTTAACCTTCTACAACACGAGATCCCAAATTTTATGAGGAATAATATGCCAAGCATAACTGAACTCTGAGTAGCAGACTGGTAGGAGTTAAGGAACTTTATATACAGACTTCCCATAGGCAATGTGATTGGTACGTCTTAATATTGAGCACACAACAAGCCGACCTGATGGCTTAGTTATTACAACGATAGACATGATAACTTGAATCCCGATAAATCGTCTTCTCCGTTTTACCTGGTGGTGGTAGTGGATATGTGAGTCGGAACCAAGTGTAATCAGTTTGGAATTTCTTGAGAAATTAATAAATAAGAGAGAGCGTTTAAACCTTCTAACGAACAAATTCATCTAAAGTTCGAAAGAATTTAGAATTCGTAATGATTATTTGCTTCCAACAAGTCAATGAACCCTCCAACCATACACATAACATAATTGGTCATTATAACCCTTCAGTCAGGATTACGATCAAACTGAGAGGCAGTCGACTAAGAAATATTTTTTATATTTCGCTTTTTGTTAGGTATATCTGACCTGGTGTTTGTACCGTGGCCTCACGTCTAATAAGCCAACACTTTAGCTACTAGACTACGGCGACTACCAGGCTGTGTATTACATTGCAACCCTTCAGTCCGGATTACGACCTAGCTTCTCACAACACGTATGTTATGTGTGTTAATTTCATACATAAGTGGCGTGACCTACAGTTTAAAGTCGACTCCGGATGACAGGTTTTTGGAGAAACTTTTCATGGCAATATTATTTACTCTCAGAGTTTTGGCCAGAAATCTGCTGAGAGGAAGTCTGCGAAGAAACATTTTGTAAATTTTATTTTGATGTCTGACTTGGAGTTTGAACCGTGGCCTTACGTCTAATAAACCAACACACTACCTACTAGACTACGGCGACTTCTGTGTTTATAAAAAAAGGCAATACATGTCACACTATTTGTTTACTACAATTATGCCTTTTTTTTAATTTTTGCTACTACATGTAGCCTACTAGAGGGAGGTCCTGGGGGTTCAAAAAATGTTTAGCCAGAGAAGAAATTTATAAAGTTTTTGCTTCAATCTACGATATTATCTTAAAGGTGCTGACATCATCAGTGGCGTAGAAACTACTCCGTTCATGATCTGATTTGTCTGTTCGTTGCAACGAATTCCCTCAGAACTTGTCATCCTGGTCTGTGTAGTTGATTCAACTATGAGTCCTATTCCATCTCTTGTCAACATCTTAGAAGCTGTCATATACATACATAATTGGTCATTACAACCCTTTAGCCAGGATTACAACCTAGTTTCTCACACCCTGTATGTTGCGTGTGTTAATTTTATACATGAGTGGCGTGGCCTACAGTTTAAAGACGACTCCGAACGACAGATTTTTTTGAGAAACTTTTCACTACAATTCTTTATTTACACTCAGAGTTTTTGTCAGAAATCTGTTGAGAGGAAATATTTTTTCATATTTCATTTTCTTGTAGATGTCTGACCTGGGGTTTGAAGCCTGGCTGAACGTCTAAAAAGCCAATACACTACCTACTAGACTACGGCGAAGAAGCAGTCATATACTATTACTATACTATTATATGTAAATCGGGCTCATATTGAATTGAGCACATCTTTCGATGGTTTCATAAGAAATTGTTCAACAAGTCTATGAGTTATTCTTCAAGCAACAGTATTAGGCTGTGTCCTAGTATGTCTGTATGCAGTGAAAGTAAAAACTAAGAGTATAAAATTTGTAATAAAATTTAAACGGAAAGTTTTCTTATATTTTTTTTAATGAAACATTTAAAAGAAAGTTTTCTGTTGCCATTGTAGGAGTATAAATAATTAAATACAGTTTGGGGAAAAGTTTGCCAACAGCAATAAACACAAAAAGTAAACAATTTAAACATGAATTTAAAATACATGGCCATTATATAAATTTTATAATAAAGTTTTTCAAACTCTGTTGCATGCCACTTGGGTATATAAGTTGAAATAAGTTTGAAATCCTACTAAGTGTACATAACGTGTATATATTTATGTATGTATGTATTGCATGTGTGAGAAGTTTAAATTAGTTATTTATCTTGTTTGTCCATGTTTTTATTTTATGTTTTATAATTTTATCTTCTTTTGTTTTTTGTATGCAATTGTTAAAACAATTTAATGGAAATAATTGTACATAAATAATGCATAATTTTTTGCATTTATGCTGGCAGTTTTTATTGCATTTCTACTCTGAGCACTTGAGTTTACTTGTAGACGAATGACTCATGAAATGAATGATTCACTACTCTACACCCATAATGCTTCTGAATCTTCTTGTCGTTTAAAGAGCCTTAAATTCTTTTTGAAAACTAAAGGCAAAAAATTATTCTGTAATAGAAATATCAAATAAAAAGCAGATGCAATCTTAGCTTGAAGAATATCAATTAAATGTACTCAATACATCAATATGTCCATTAGCATTTTGTTTATGCATGTATGCAGCAATAAATGAACATTTTTAGTTCGTAATTCCCTCTGTATGTTGTACTTGATATTGCGTTCTTTCATTACTTATTTGATTGTTTTTAATGTTGTAGTTTATTGCAATAAATTAAAGAAAAAAAGTTATGAATTTTTAAGAAAAGGAAGTGAAAACTATTCACCGAGGCAACATAAAAAATATCAGGTGGGTCATCTATCGTTTTCAATTTGAACCATCGGTTATTTTCAATCTGGCAATACTTATGTTTGTCATTCTATTCTGTCGCTGTCACAAAATTCAGTATATTATTTGCACTGAACGTAATGAATTGATTTACGCTTGAGCAACGCTTCAGCAACGAGAAACTGCACGATGATGGTAATTTTTCAAAAAAAAATCATCCTTTCGTATGAAGCTTATTTTCATCTTGGTGGGTACGTTAGTAAGCAAAATTACAGTATTCGGTAACACACGTGGTCTTATAGAAGCCTATTACGCAGCCATACTTGTGGAGCGAAGGCATCATTGGCCCATATTTCTTTGAAAAGGACAACGCCGCAACCATTACAGTCAATGGAGACACCTATCGCACCATGATAGCCGATTTTTTTTATACCCGCTCTTCATGGTATTGATGTGAACAATGTTTGCTTTCTACAGGATGGTGCAACTTACCACACATCTCAAGCCACAATCGATTTATTGCGTCAAACGTGCATTTAATTAGCTGAAATGGGGATATCAATTGACCGCCAAGAAGCTGTGATTTGACACCGTTGCAGTATTTTCTATGGGGCGCCATTTGAGAAAAGTGTTAGGCGAACAAATAAGAGAGAATTGAGAATTTGAAGGCCAACATTCATGATTCCATTGCCAAGATATGGGCCCGTGCGCTCGAAAAACTGTACGAAAATTGGTCCAATCGAATGATGTACTGTATGGACAGACGCGGCAGACATATTTCTAACCGGAGCAGTTGTACTTTACAACAAAAAAAGTTAATTTGGTAAGATCGTTTTCGTTTTTTTGCATTTTTAAATTTAAACCTTTAAATGGCCCACCCTATATAAAAACTCTAATAATAAAATAATTTAATTCTAAATCTCTTACATCTCGCATACCACAAATTCATTTGCCTTTTTGGTGAATTTTTTTTTTGTGTGAAACAACGTATTCGACCATCCAGGAAAGTTACTCCAGATCCAAATGCTTACATACATAATTGGTAACTACGGCGACTTCAAGCGAAATGCTTAGTGTTACAAAATAATTTTTCGTATTTACGTATCTGTTATATTACGAGCTATTGAATTAATTGAACTATTTCAATCAAATTTCATATATTTCAACTCGTTTAAATGAACATGCGAAACCCTACTTTGTTGCCTTCAATTTTATTTTATTTTTTCAATTATTTCAAAACCATTAAAGCTACGCCATTTTAAATATGCTGGTTAGCTACAGCTTTTGTTAAAAATCTTTTTTTAGGTTTACTTTCCCGGATTTTCCATAAAATAGATTGAATGAATGAAAATGTGAAACAAAGTTATTGATAATATAAAAAAAAATTATTCGTTTTGTTGTATTTGGTAACAAAAGACCACAAAACTAAAACTGCCAAACAGGAGAAGAACAAACTAAAAAAAAACGTGAAAAATATATTTTAAAAAGCCACAACAAATGCATGATGCTAAATAAATTACAATGAAACATTGTGTTCTACATCTGCATAAGCATATTCAATACAATAACTAAATATCGACCACATAATGTATGCATGTAAAATGTGCATTTTATGCTAAAATTCTATAACCAAGCCTATGGGTTTGTATATAAAAGAGAGTGTGTTTTAAGCAGGAAATTCAAAAAGTAAACCGTAATGCATTTTAAAAACTCAAGCCAAACTGTATTCAACAATATTTTGTTTTTAGAAACAAAAAAAAACTCGTTTCAATACATTAACGCAAGCATACATTCACGAATATCAACAACAATCATGTTGCCCTCATGTATTTCTGCATGCATATGCATGTAACCGATTAGCATTGCCACCCACTCCTCTAGCAATCTGCACAATACATTCTCTTTTCCCTTTCACTTTTCTCTCACGTTCTTAACATTGATATTTAAAAGGATATTACAACGACAACATGCGTTGTGTTGTTCACTTGTTTTGTTATACAATTTCCGAAAGTCAGGCATTGACGACAATCAAATACATACGTATGCTCACCGCGTTGTATGGCGGTTAGGCTGGCGAATGTCATAGTAAGGGTTCTTGTTATTTAATGATATCGCTTTGTTGTAACAAATTTTCTTCCCTGCTCCTCCGAAATCCCATTATTCACTGGCTTTGGTTTGATTTTTCATTTGCTTTTCGAGTTAATTGATGTCATAATCATGCAACATATTATTGTTTATGAACAATAGTTTGTATGTATTAATGAAAACGACAGCATAAAAGCTACAAATACAATGCATTGGTAAGTAGGAGTGGATACTCCTGTATTTGTATAACAGCGAATTGCGTATTGATCTTATGCAAGTCTTTGTAATGAAAATTCTTTTCTTTGTTAAAATGTTAAACGAAAGTCTATTACTGGGAATCCACTAGCTTCAGCCATACGATATATGTTTTGTTAACATAGGCAGGACAGAACAGGATAGGATATAGCAAAACTATCTGACAATCAAGCCTTCAATCGGGCGCTCATCTCTTGTGAGCTTAAATCGAAGATAGTATGGGACTGTGTGCTATAGCTGAATCAACTAGATAGGAAAAAAATGTTACCGTCTGTTTGTTTCTTGACCATGTGGGGATTTTCGGCAATCAGCAAGCAGATGAGGTGGGGAGCTTCCACGCCTTTGATGACAGCCAAACTCTTCTGAGTGGATGTTTGGAAAGGTATCCATAACAAAAGGGACTCTTCTCAAACCAAGTCGGCTTGAGGCAAAAATCAATATCACAATATCAGGAGATTTGATAATCTAGAAATAACCTGTTGTTGGTAACCGGTCTTTTGACAGGACAGTGCATTTATGTGCTGAGCGTGCATTTATGCAGAGTGGCGGATGTTTTGAGCCCAACGGAACACATTCTGGAAGTCTGTTTGACATCAATGCATCCCAGAGGGAAACACTTGTGTGCATATGCGGTACTAGGCGATTAATTGTTGTTGTTGACACCGAGCAACAGCATCCAAAAGCTTGTCAGGGTATTATGCTCGCATATAGCGAAACCCTATAAAATTCGAGGGGAGTACAACAGATCATATGGCCGCAGTACTAAGGCATATCAGATTGTTCATATTTTTGACATTCTTTTGGACAAACTGGATTAAGTTGTCAGGTAATGTAAGCAGAGACCAACCTTGATATAAACCGTCCGAGTGACTGAGTAATTTCAGCCAGGACCTAGCTTCTCAGATAACTTATATTGTGTGTGTTTGTTTTGTAAATGAGTGGCGGGAGATCTACAGTTAAAACTCGATTCTGACCGTAACAGCCTTAAAGTTATCCATCGATATTCGCAGTGCTTTGTTGAATATGTCTCTATCGCGTTCCATTTCGATTCGGACTGTAGAATCACGAACTTCATTTTCATTCGATGTTCGCTTAATCTCTTAAGTTTAAACACAACATGGTCTGCAATTTTATCTGCCCTGAAATATTGGATCTTAGCGAGGTAACAAACGTAACCACCACTTCGTTTTAGGAACTCGGTTAGTTTATAGTTAAACTCTCCATAAATTCTCTTCACCCATTTCTCAATATCAATGATTAGTTTGTAGGACTATCTAGTATAACCTGCGGTTGGTAAGCGCAGGGCGCACTGTAGACTCAGAGTACACTTTTTTAGAATGGAGGTTGTCGCTACCCTAACATTTAGATTCTATGACGATTGGAATGAATCATTGAAGCACATTGTAGGAACTTGCGGTGCAGCTTCGTTTTCAATACACTGGTTAGCTGTACGGGTCGCTTTACTTTACATGTTTTTTTTAGTTTTTTCCCCGCATTGTCCGTAATATGGAATGAATGAACTTATGAAACTAAGTTGTTGACAATTTAAAACAAAAAAAATATTTTTTGTATTTGGGAACAAAATGCCACAAAACTATACCCGCCGAGCAGAAAAATATTTTAAAAATCTTATTTAAAACGCCGCAACAAATGCATGAACGTAAAATAAATTACAATAGAACATCATGTTACGCATCTCTCGACAGCAGCCGTAGTAACAAAAATTACAAGTACAAACAGAAATCGACCACATAATGTTGAAAGCATGTGTATTTTTATGCTAAAATTCTATAACCAGGCACATGAGTTGATTTGGACGACATTGTATTTAATTTGGGACTTTGTTACTTGGGGATGGTTGACATTGTAGAAAGCTGAGAGGTGGGATGGGTGCATCGCACTGTATTGGAACGATCACTAATCGAACTCAATTAGTGAATTTTTGAATTCCAAGAAGTTACAAGTTGCCACCACCACCCACCCTCCAAACACAATATAATTTACTTATTCATAAATAGTAATTAACTAAATGAGAATTACATTTGTATTTCATTTGCGATTGTAGCTGACAAACTTCTTACACTCGTGTTGGGTTGTAACTCTTAAATAAAATTCTATGTAAGTATTTGTGTGAAGATAAATTCGACAAAACCTCCAATGTTAATATTAACAGAGCAATGTGAATGTGTTTAACAGAATTCATAACGTACACACGATCGTGGTACTAACATTAACCAAATATTAGAAATCGGTCGATGGAATGTGTGTGCCCTACTGCAAAAAAGTGGTAAACGTTGCAGTGTTACTATTACAAATAAAATTCAAAATAATTACTAGGATTCTTAGAGAAAATGGCGGAAGGAAAATTGTAGAAGGTTGGGGTTTACTGGAAGCATCAAACTATATGAGAATCTTGCATATCACAAATTCATTCGTCCACTTACATACATACATACATATATAATTGGGCATTAAAACATTTCAGTCAGGTTTAGGACCTAGCTTTCCACACCACTCATGTTGTGTGTGTCAATTTTATATATGAGTGGCGTGACCCCTACAATTTAAAAATAGACTACGAATGACAAATTTTTGAAAAACTTTTCATGGCAATTTTATTTTCTATCAGAAAAAATATTTTTTTCATGGGATTTGAACCGTGGCCTCACGTCTAATTATACTACGACGAGTTCTGTATAACATTTATCATAACATTGACTAAGATTTTAACATTTTATGCTGTTTATTAAAATCAACTTCACTAGAATGTGTACTTTTAATTACAATTTCATTTGCCGTTATTTAATTAACAAATTGATTTAATTAACCAACTTAATTAGACATTTTATTTAGCTGTTTTAATTTAATTTCTGTGTCACATTAAACATTTATTACTGACGTACATATATAAATATTATTTCTTTCTTTCTTTTTCTCTGTTCAATAATTAATATCCCATGAATATATGATTTATATGAAGTGCTTCAGGCAGAAAAAAATACAGAAAAAAAAATAATTTTTTTATTAATGAAGTGAAATGAATAAAAATTAAACTCTATTCAATTTATTTATTCGTTCATTAAAATTATTTAATAGAGACTGTTAATGCAATAGAAGGCTATGAATTGAAGAGAAGAATTAGCAGTGCAGAGCTAGCTGAGGCGATATACATATATTTAGTCATGTTAAAGGGGAATCTATCAATATTATTCTCTCTGAGGGATTTGGAAGGTTCTGAAATGATTATTTATTTTGACCTTTTTAAAACTCGAAGAAATGATGTGGAGAAATTGTTAGGCTCCTGCTGTATTTGTGTATTCTTTCGCAATAATCCATTGGTGTTCAGGCTCACAACAGTGAATTTTAAATATAAGTTGATATTTCGAAAATTTAGGTCCGTACTAAGCGATCTAGACAACTTATACCAAATTTCATTTGAATTAAATCGAACTAAAGTTTCATAAAAAAATTAATTTCACCGAGTTTTTGTTATAAATATTCACACTGAGTCGAACAAACTTGACATCATAGAAGTCACCGTAGGGTAGCACTTTATTATTTTTCTGTGTACTGATCTTTGTTTATGAAAAAAAAAGAAATTAAAACAAATTTTCTGAAAAATAAGCACAATTACATTTTTTTGCAATACTGTTTACCATTCTAAAAAGATGGATTTCTGTTACTCCATGTTGTTGCTACCATATATGTCTTGTCATCAATAACACAAAAAAATCTGGGGAGGTAAAGAGGAGATACGAATAATTGTTGTCATCAACATGATTGCGAGTGATATTGATATTTAATCAAAGAACTTGATATTTTTTTTTCGCTTTAATGCAGGATATCAATTTTGTTTCTTATGCTTTTTAAATGAGCAATTCAAGGAAATAAGTAAAATTCAAAGAAAATTATATTTCTTTCGGCATTTACGCCTCTAACAAATTGGATTACATTACACGCGTATATCGTATGTAAATGTATGAATGCTTGTACAAAAGAAAATTCTTAACAATCAACCATAATTGATTTGTTTCTTAAAATTGTTATAAATTCTTAAGAAAAAATTTACGAGAAAATAAGATTTCTAAATACAATAAAATTTCGCTTCCTTTTTTTTTTTATTTTAATTAATAATGACACGTTTACATACATATGTACATATACATGTACATACATACCAAATTCCTCACACCGCACTATGTGGCATTTACCCTGAAAAGCTGGCCAAAAAGGCAAAAATAAATTTAAAGAAATTTAAGAAACTGAGTACGCAGTTCGATAGACAACAAAATTCTGCATTATATAGTGAATTTTCACGACTTTAAGTTGAGATTTGTAGATTTGAGACGATGTCAAAGTCAGGAAAGTGAAGAAAATTAAATACGTTTTTGGTGTTTTTTTGAAATTTTAATAGGTTTATATGATATTTTTTTGTGGCTAAACGAATAGAGGTTTTATATTGATTTTTTTTATTTGAAAAGTATGAGCAACTGATACTTTAAGTTTTTTATATATATATATATATATCTCATATATTAATGTTAAAATTATTCGTTCAAAATTTAAAAATAGTAAGAATTTCACATTTTTTTACCCAACCCAAAAAAAAGATAAGGAATTTAAAGGTGAAAGTAGTTTTTAGTAGTTTAATGTTATATACCACAAGAAAGTATGAACTCTCTACATTCAGGAACAAAAAAAAATAGTTTGCGCAAGTTTGCGCAATTATTTTTGGCGATTTTTTGAAAATTTTACTTTTTTGTGAAAAATTAAAAAAATTAGACGCTGTGTAATAAAGCCGAGGAAATTCGAGCTGTCCTGAATAGGTTACTTTTAAGCAGTGACCCTTTTATAAGCTGCAGTACACAAAAATCGCGAAGGAATAGAAAAGCATTTTCATCAGATACTATTAAATTACTCGATCCTGACATTGATGATGAAAATGATAACGATTTAAACGATTGTAGTTAATTTCACTTTTTAAGTATTTTTGAGTTAAGTATTAAATAATGTAAAATAAATATTATGAATAAATATTAATTATCATAGAAGTTTAAAAACTTAATTACATATGTATGTATATCGACTGTTATAGCAATATGAGATGTATGTTTGATTTTCTTAATGGACCGTATGTGGTA
The DNA here is from genome assembly GCA_958299815.1 of Sarcophaga carnaria. Taxonomy (NCBI): domain Eukaryota; kingdom Metazoa; phylum Arthropoda; class Insecta; order Diptera; family Sarcophagidae; genus Sarcophaga; species Sarcophaga carnaria. The sequence goes on along the minus strand of OY283149.1, from coordinate 115,653,939 downwards.
CCTAGGGGCACTTATGATCCGATCATAATAAAATGTGATCATAAATGATTCATATTCATATTAAACATGTTCATGTCGAATTTCATCGAGGTAATAAAATTTTTAAGCCAATTATAATTGCTAAACATATTTTCTTAAGGGGCCCCATTTTGGACCAAGGGGCAATTATTGACCGACTATAACAAAATTTGGTAATATGATTTAGATTTACAAAATACACGTTCATACTGAATTTCATCACGATACCGTTGTTTTTAAGCCATTTACAAGCGCAAACGTGAATTTCTAAAGGGGACTTTATATGGGGACTAGGGTCAAATGTGATGCGATTTTCACCAAACTTTACACCATGATTTCGTAGTACATAGAACTGATCCATGCTAAATTTTATCATAATTGTTTCATAATTACCATAATTATGTGTAAATAAGTGCAATTTCGAGGGGAATTTGCAGGGGGGGCTAGGCGAAATCACGGACCGATTTGAACCAAAATCAGTTGGGTTCATCCTTGGGCCTAACTATCACTAACACTATCAAAAAATTCCAGCCATTAACTCATAAAACACTTCTATTAATTTTGGCCAGGTTTTCAGGCAATATGCCACATAGTGCACCGCTTATGTTGTGTGTGTTAATTGTATGCATGAATGGCGGGACAGAACGACAGATTTTTGGAAAATTTTCGCATGGCAATTTCATTTACTCTTACGGCCATTTTTTGAATGCAAGTTTAAACTCGATATTAAGTTAATCTTCAGTTAAACTCCGTTTTCAGTTTCTGAGTTTACTTAATCTTGAGTTTAACCTTACGGTTAAGCAGTTAATCTCGAGTTTAAACCTCCAACGTAGCTGGTTTAAACTCGAAATTAACTATGAAAAGTAGTTGACAAATTTTATTTAAAAAAAAAGCTTTTAAGTGAGGGAAAGCCGAATAAGACAAATATTTAAGTGTCTATGAATTATATAAAACACAAATTGACAATATACAGTCTTAATTCATTTATTATTTTAAGAAAATAATTTTTTTACATAAAGATCAACAGTATTCAGCTTTTGTTTCTTTGTTTTTGTTATAAAAGCAAATTATAAAAGCAAATTGTTGTGAAACACTTTGCAAAAAGTAGTAAACACAACAAAATAAACGAAAAAAATGTTGCCATTTTTGCTTATAAGTACGGCAGCTCTACAAGGTTAATCTCCAGTTAAACTCCAATTCAAAAAATGAAAACTCAGTTAACTGAAGATTAAATTTAACTAGAGATTAACTTAATCTCGAGTTTAAACTTGCATTCAAAAAGTGGCCCTTAGAGTTTTTGCCATAGGCCTCTAGCAATGTAACATTTTTGTAAATTTTGTAAAGAACTGCAATTAAAATTCTTTAATTTCTCTCAAGGATTCTAAAGAACTCACACCATGTAATTTGTAAAATGCGAAGAAAAAAATCTCAATTCCTATTGAATATGAGCACTATGTTTGTTGTTAAACTTGTTTTCAAACAATTTCTGATATACGGGTTCCGAATTGTGCAAATTTCTGAGTCTAGTCGGCTAACAAGCCTCTTTTCCGCATTGGTGGAAGTCTACGACAAAACAAAAAACGCAGTGGTTTTGATATACAATAATGGCAGACCACTCATATATCTCAACCTACTAAACTGAACCTTTAGATTCATTATAATCTTATATTATTTAATGTGAAGTCGTCGAAGTGTTGGTTTATTAGACGTAAGGGCGCGGTGCAAACACCAGGTCAGACATCTCGAACAAAATATGAAGAATATGAATATGAAAAATCTAAGCAGATTTCTGTCGATTTTAAACTGTAGGTCCCACCACTCATATATAAAATTAACGTACACGACATAAGTGGTGTGAGAAACTAGGCTTGACTGAAGGATTGTTATGACCAATTATGTTGTGTATGTATGTATGTATGCAAATTAAATATATAATCGCCTGTGCGAAATTTATTTATGAACTAGTCTGTATCAGAAGAATTCTTTGTTGAAATCTCTCGTTATTTTCTTTCGATGTTAATAATTTCATATGTATAACCCGTAACTCTTTAATGCGTTTATTAATTCATTCATACGCTTATACCTGACAGGCATATTCATATTAAGATTGCATGACAGGTACAAGAATACAAATGATAAAAAAGCTACTTTTGTTGCGGGTATTAAAATTCATTTTTACTTTTTTTATATAAAAAGAAAAACGTTATAAAAAATTTATTTGATAAAAAACAAACGTGTAAAAATTCAGTAGGAGCAGCACAAAAATATGAATAGTTTTCACCATTTTGGCACACTTCCGGTTAAGCAATGCAAAAGTTATTTTTATTTTTATTGCATAATTGCATATGTTTGCATATTTTATTCTTTTTACTCTCTTTTTTCTTGTTAAGGATACTTGCATGTGTTATGCTCATGGTAATGATTTTTATAGGACTTGCATGTTTTCCTGTGTAAGAGTGCATGGGGTTTTATTAATAACTCAAAGGGAGGAAGAGTGAGACAGCAAAAGGAAGGTAAAACCTTAAATATTGGAGATAAAAAGCTGCTCTTTTGCACTTTTTTTCAGTTTTTGTATTTAATTTTTTCTTTTTTTAACGGAAAGAGTAAGTAATTCTAATAGAAAAAGAAGAAACTAAAAAAAAGAAAATAAAAATGAACAAAGAAAAACAAGAGAAAACTCATAGAAATATTGAAATGAGCACAATGACAACCAGCAGTATTTAACAGTCACTCCATCCATGTAAATCGTATCATAGAAATAAAAGCAGGAGAATCATTATTTTCTTTTTACAATAAGCAGGTTGAAAATGAGAATCAATCATTTACTAGCTTGTCACTTATAATTTTTAGCTCTTATATGCTTGTTTTTAGAGTTAATTAATATGATAAAAAAGTTTTCCACAATATTACCAGAGGGTTTACATTTCATCATTTTTCAATTTCCATTAACAATAATGTTCGAAAAATTTCGTATAAAAGGATGTCTTTTTCGCCAATATTTGAAGTGTAATAGTGCACACTGCTTGCTCTGTAAAATTTATAAATTCTTGGACCTTGGCAACCCTTAAAATAAAAATCGTATGTGAGCCTTTTCCATCTTCATTATTCCATTACCTTTTTGTTGATATTCAACAAAATGAATAAATGCATCTGAATAATTACTTAGATGGTGGTGGTTATCATTCCTATTACTTTTCACATTTCCTTTTACTTCTCTATCTTAACTATCGTCACAAAAGAAAGGAGAACGAAAGATACACATATGAGGGTATTATAATTTTATAAGAACATATACACAGTGGAATCAGTCATAGCAAACCGATTTCTTAAGTGGATACCACCTTTTACCAACGAAATTGCTACGTGTACTGTATGAACATGGCTAGTGGTAAAGAAAACTTTTTCAAAGCCTCAAATAGGATTGCGGAGTCATAAAAGTTTCATGGAGTTAGTAAACATTGTCCACATATTTGTCGAAAATCGTTTGAATACAATGTTAATCTGCATCTAGCGTTTCCTAAAAAACCAAGGAAACAAAATTAAAGTCGCCGTGGTTTAGTAGATAGTGTGTTAGCTTATTAGACGTAAGGCCTCGGTTCAGACCGCAGGTCAGGCATCTCCAACTGAACGAAATATGAAAAAATATGTCTTCGGCGACTGCCTTTCAGCAGATTTCTGGCAAAAACTCTGAGAGTAAATAAAATTGCCATGAAAAGTTTCTCAAAAATCTGTCGTTAGGAGCCGACTTTAAACTGTAGGGCCCGCCACTCATGTATAAAAATTAATATAATCAGACAGACTATCAGGATTAGTGTCAATACAGTTATTAGATTCAGATAGATATCAGATTAGTGTTAATACACTTAAGTGACGCCTTCAAAGTTAAATAAATAAAGCAAGATTGTGCACTTTCACTTCTATTCTCTCAATTGCAACACCTGTCTTTACAGTACGGTTCGTAAGGGAATACATTGACGATAATTAAGTGATTCTGCTATTGTCGATGACATTGTTCGATTCTGCACCAGACTACGCAGCAATTGGACCCAATTTAATATTTTGTAAAAGCAGTTCATGAAAGTATTTGATTGTCGGACACAATCAAATAATGGCAGTTAGCAAGTTCGAATAGTTGACTATTCTCCCGAAGATTATTGAAGAAATGCTATAAGAAAAGTAGAATCGTTTATGATGAGTTTGCCTGCAGTAGGCTGAAGTCGTTGTACTGTGTTGCAGTGTGTCGTCTTATTACAGCGCTTGTGGTTCAACTTCCGGCACAGACATCTCAAATAAAACGAAATACGAAAATAATATTTCTTTCTGTGACTTTCTCTTAGGAGCCTTGAAGTAAAAACTACAATTTGCCATTAAAATTTTTCACATCCGTTTAGGATTGACATTAAACTGCGGATTCCGCCACTCACTATGTATAAAACCTGACGACAACAATTTTGCAGCTTTGGAATACAAACCACAGAAAAGGAAAAACAGAGCTCAACCACAAACTACGTGATATTTCACGATATTCAAATCCTTCTAAAACCTAAGTTGTCTCCCAAGAAACAGGCAATAGAAGAAGCAATAGACGTGGATAGACTTAGTTTTCATACCTAATGGGATACAGCAGAATAATGTGAAAATTTCTAAAAGCCTTTTTCAGATTATAGTCGTTCCACTGTACACACCAGCACTTTTGCTTGAATATCTCTTTCTTTTTCCTTGGATAATTTCTTTTGTTTTTTCAATTTTGTTAAAACAACTGTTTTACTCCTATTATTTTATTCCTTTTTACTACACTTTCCTTAAAGGTTGTGGTAGAGGGATTGAATTAAGCCTGCTTTTACACATTCAATTAAGATTGTAATTTACTCGGAAAAGAAATTCATTTCATTAAGAGATTGCAGATGTGTGTGTAAGTGCATGTGCAGCCTACTATAAATACTTCTTATTCAAGTTGTATGATGTTGCTGCAACTTCTTTTACTTCATTATCATTTTCATATGCTGTATGTTTCTTATTAAACTTTCAAGATGTTGTTGCAACTTCTTCTACTTCATTATCATTTGTTATATTTTTTCTCAGTTCCAGAGCTCTATTCTTCAAATATCTTACAGTATTTATCCTTTGGAATATATTATCATTCCAAGGCCGACAATGGCCGCTCTTTGGGTAGAGGGCATTAGAATTGTTTAATTTTAATTTTCCATGTTTCTGGAGCATAAATCAGGCTGAATTTAATCGATTGCTTGAGTTATGTTGGCCTTGAGGACCACTGTGGTTTGCGGCTTATTGGCATACATCTGTGATTTAAGCAAACCCCACAAGACTAACGCTAACGGAGAAAAATTACGCGATCCTGACCAAGATCACATGATGATCACAGATGACCATACTCTCAAATCACTCGTGCAGAATATCAAATGTGGTATGAGCTGCATGGCACATAGAGCCGTGCCCTTAAAGCCATATGTCGCTGTTGCTCAAATCACCAAATTCATGCCAAAATAAGTTAGTAATTACTGCGATTGAAATACGTTGATAAAGAAATATAGGCCGATGATGCAGCCAGGCCAAAATACATATCAAACTGTGACTTTTTCGTTATACGTTGGATACTCTTGGATCTCATGTGATTTGTAGCATCCCAAATTTGTCAATTTCGTTTGATCAAACAAACATACATAACCGGTCATTACAACCCCTTCAGTCAGGCTTACGACCGAGCTTCTCACAGGGCTTATGTTGTGTGTGTTATTTTCATACATGAGTGGATAAACCTCCAGTTTAAAAGACGGCTTCGAGCAATAAATTTTTTGAGAAACTTTTCACCTAAATTTTATTTTCTCTCAGAGTTTATGCTAGAAATTAGCTGACATGAAGTCGCCAAAGAAATATGTTTCCATATTTCGTTTGATGCAGATATATGACCTGGGGTTTGAACCGCGGCCACACGTCTAATAAGACAACACATTACCTACTAGACTTTAGTTTGATCATATGCTTATAAATCCAGAAAAGGGCCTGATCGTTGAAGATGTTTTTCAATGAAAACTAGGCTCAGCTGCCAGCTGCACAGAGCCTATTCCGGCGAATACAAGTCGTTGTAAATGGTTGCTAAAGAAGCCTCAATAAATGGCTACTAATTTGTCTGAAGTAGGTACAACAAGTTGTTCGTTACCAACTGTTGAAGTTTGGAAGACCCATTATTTCAAAATCCAGTTTGTTATTTTTCTCATTTCAGACGTTTGTGGAGAATGAGTAGCAGCAACAAATAAAAATTCTTTAACTATCTATTACCCTGACTAAGGATTTTTTTCTGCCTCTCTCTTATTTTCAATACGTGATGGTAAATGCTTGAATTCTAGTATCTTTGAACGTCAGCTTAAGTGTTTTGGCTTTTAACACGTTAAAATCAATTGATGGCTAATACACTTGCTTGTTTTTTTACTCCTTAGCTGTTGCAGATGTGTTGCATTGGCTGTCGATAAGTTGGCATATGTTGTTGCTTTAGATTTACTTCGTGTTTAAGTTGAAACATCAACAATTCGTTTTTATTGCTCTGTATTAATGTTCTTATGGTTTATTTGTTGTTGTCTTTAGATCTTCTATTGTACTTTTTCCCTGCCTGAGTATGTATATGGGTTTGTTAGTTTCAAGGAATTACATGGCCATGGAGACTATATTTTTTTATTTTCTTGTTTGGAAGTATTTAAGAGCGGTTTAAGCAAATACAATGAAATGCAACTTGACGTGGCTCTATAATAGATTCTCTATTGTTTCTAAATATGCATTTCAACACCAGTAACAACAAATTAAGAATAATAAAAATGAATTGCAAATAAATTGATCTGTAACAACAAAACCAATCTCTTGAAGAAAATGAAACAGTAAAATGAGAGAATCAAATTGAAACTAAAAAACAAATAAAATTCTGTGTAAATATAGGTTAACACACAAAGTACATTGGTTTTGTTATTTAAACAACAACAATAAACACTCTCTCTTTCTTTATTATGCAAACACACACACTCAGATCGGTAACTTTCATCTGAGAATGCAAACATTTATATTGTTGTACTACATGTGTACAATATGTACATATGTATGTATGTTTAGCTACCAATACATTGTTATTGGCATGTGCATGTTGTGTTCAACAATTGTTCAACAAATGGGGAAACAAATAGAACTTTTGCTCTGAACCATTGAACTCTTCATTACACTCACACACACGTACATACAAACTTTACTTAACCACTCATTCACACAATACAATGTGCTTTTGTTGGAGAAGGCAAAAAAGGTCAATTCTCACAATATTTGTTCTACATTTGCAGACACATTCCTTTGTTCAATTGTTGCTTTACTGCTGGCATTGATATCCTAGGAAATATCGCACAATGGCACTGGAACTATTGAAAAATCACATAAAAAACTGAATTGAAAATTTGTTTTACTGAACAAATTTGTATAAAATTTTGATAAGCTCTGAGACCTAAGCTATATATACTACAGGTTAAAACTATATATAGCCTCCACATGATATGTGGACAATCTATGCAACAGCGTTTACGTTTTATAATGTTGTGATAAGGGGATTGTGCCACTGTTTGCATAAAGTTACAGTTTCGAAACGTGCTTTGAATCGTTGTTCTGGTAGAAATACATTTTTTTTCTGGAATATTTCCGTTGAAGTGGAAAAATCGGCTTTTGAATAACCGCAAATCATTATGTTTGAATTAATTCCTTAGCCGTCGTAGTCTATTAGGTAGCGCGTTGGATTATTAGGCGGTTCAATCCTATGTCAGACATGTCCAGCAAAACGAAATACAGCGGAATGCATTTTCTTTACCCCTCCCATGGTGTTCTTGTATTACTCGCGTTTTATTACTTCTGTTATTACGTTTTGTTATTGACGCCGTTGTAAATTTCAAAATTGACTTTTGGTTTGGCCTTACAATTTTTCTTTCTTTTGTATCGTATTTTTGTAATAAAAATTTATAAAAACAAAATTTTCATCTACCACCGTAATGCGGTCAATTTCAATTTTTCGCGTTGTTTATATTTCACACTCTTTTTAGGGGGGATTTCCATAAGGTGTGCATATTTTCCACATGATTTGTATTTTAAACTCTTTTTAAAGTTTCTATATTTGTTTTAAATTATATTTTTTCCTCTTTAAAAATACGTGTACTATTCTTCAATATATTGACTGAGTATTTATGTTTGCTTGTTGGAATAAGGCAAATACTATCGGATGAAGGATAGTTTTTTTTTATTTTTAACTAAATGCTCAGTTTAATGTCAAGTTGAAAAAATTTTAACAATAAAAGTGATTTTTTTATTATATATTTAAGCAGATATATTTTTTTTATTTAAATCAATAAAAAATTTATTTGTTTTTTATTTTCTGTTTATTTTTGTTATTGTTATTGCTGACTTAATAAACTGTTAAATTGTAAACTTGTTTTGCAGGACAAAAATATTCGAATAACAAAAAGAAAGATACACACAACAGGATGTATTTCTGCTCGCCACTCTTATATTATGATAACTTAGGAGGACGAAAAGTCGCCGTAGTCTAGTAGGTAATGTATTGGCGTAAAGCCACGGTTCAAACCCCAAGTCAGACATCTAAGCGAAAATATGAAAAAAATATTTTTTCGGTGGCTTACTGTCAACAGATTTATGGCAGTATTCTGGATTTCTGAGTGTAAATAAAATTAAGATGAAAAGTTCTCAAAAATCTGTCGTTGGGATTCGACTTTAAACTCTAGGTCCTGCCACCCATGTATAAAATTAACAAACACAACATAGGTGGTGTGAGAAACTAGGTCCATAATCCTGACTGAAGGATTGTAATGACCAATTATGTATGTAGAAGGACGAAAGGAAAAGCTTTACTTTAAAAGTTGATCATTATAACACTAAATCAAGAATACGGTGTAGCAATCACACCACCCTAGTCATGTGTGTTAATTTTATCCATGAGTGGCGGGAGCTACAGTTTTTAACGTCGCTCTGTTACGAAATATTTGGGAAGCTTTTTCACGGCACTCAGTTTTTGCCAGAAAACTAGTGAAAGGAAGTTGCCGAAATAAACTTTTTTTTTACATTTCGTTTTGATGTCAGAGTTGAGGTTTGAATACACGCCTAGTAAACCAACACACTATCTACTAGACTACGGCAATGAAATCAACTAATCACGGTAAAATAGTTATGATGTTGAACCTGGAAGTAAATACTTAGCCCAGTAATGATTACAACCTACCTTCTGACACCATACATGTTGTCTGTGTTAATTTTATTCATGAGTGGTGGGACCTACTGTTTAATATCGACTACTAACAACAAAACATTTTTTTTTTTTGAGAAACTCTTCGTGGCAATTTCATTCACTCAGAGCTTTTTCCAAAAGACTGCTGAAAGGAAGTCACCGAAGAAGAATTTGTTTAATATCGCGTTTTGTTTCAGATGTCTGGGCCAGGGATTGAACTACGGACTCTCAAATAAATTAAGATATGGCGGCTTCACTTGGTTTTATGAAAATTATAGAACAAAACAAAAAATTTTATATACTTTATAGCCAAGGTTGTTACTTAACTCACGCCGATACGTAGTAATAGTTTGACAATATCAATTTCATATGAAAAAATGTTTACCAGTAATTTCCGTTCTAATTCTCCCTGTACGTTTATATGCAATTTATTCTTCTTGAAATATTTTTCTATTATTTCTCCACAAATTTTCTAAAAAAAAACTAAGAAAACATTTTATTTCTATTGACGGCAATAAACTTTTAGTTTTTCCTTTTCTTTAAAGTTTTAAAAGTTTTAAAGCTTGCCATAATATTTATGACCAAAAAATGCATATTTTCGCTTTCAATTGCATTGATATACATACGTACGAGTGCTTAGAAAGAAAATAAAAAAGTTTTATTGTTTATGCATTTATTTTGTTTATACTGATATAGGAAAACTACATATATTCAAAGTTTTCATTGATTGTAACGAAAACAAAATTTTTAAAGTTTATTTTTAGTGTTTATACTTTTTAATTTTGTCTTATACTTTTGTAGATGGAATAATATAATAGGAGACTAAAGTGGAAGATAGTAAGGAAGGTGGCATATAATTTGGTATTCTACAACATAGTGGTTGCAATTAAATAAAAACTTGTGGCCACATTCGTAAAACCTATTCAAGAACTTTAATAAAATTGTGAGGATTTATTAAAAATTGTAAGTGTATGGAATGCGCCGTAGTCTAGTAGCTAGTGAGGCCTCGGTTCAAACCCCAGAAAGAAAAAATTTCTTCGGCGACTTTCTTTCAGCAGATTTCCGGCAACAAGTCTGAGAGTAAGTAAAATTGCCATGAAAGTTTTATTTTTAAATCTGTCATTCGGAGTTGACTTTAAAGGTCCCGCCACTCATGTATAAAATTAACAAATACAACATAAGTGGTGTGAGAAACTTGGTCGTAAGCCTCACTGAAGAGTGGTAGTGACCAATTAAGTATGTAAGTATATGGATATAAATAGAAGAGTTATAGTGACTAACTAAGTATTTAATGCAATATTCAAGTACTTAAATAACAAGTATGCGCCGGGAATTCCTTTCAGCATAATAGCTATGTAGATGACAAATACAAATTACCATCACATTTAATAACGTTTAAATGATTGAAAACATATTGCATTTATGTTTAAAACCCGCAACATAAAACTCACACTGTTGCTTTGTTGCTGCCCTTTGTAGTTATAATAGAAAGAGAAAGTAAATAAAGTTACAATAATGTAAAGTTTACCATATATTCTTCTCCGAAGAGAGGAATATTCTTCTCGAAAGAGAGGAATATATCGTAATGTTTATCAATTAAATACACAATCAAATATCCTTAGAAATCTTTACCACAAAATATACTCAATACATATTTAAGATTTTCAAAACAAATTTATACTCGAAACATATGTAAATTAAATTGAAGCCAGTGGTGTAAATCAACAGTAAATCAAAATCGGTTAGTGTTTTTTGACTTTTTTCTGTAAATCTGTACGAATTAAACCCTTTAAAATTTTACTGAGCTTTTAATATTCAAATACTGGGTTTTAAAAACTTAGAAGGAGAATAGAAGTCATCAAGTTTTTAGAGAGTTAGCAGGCTATTACTGATGTTCAATAAGCTCAAATGTATTGTTACGAAAATGGAAATGGTGTGGTGCTTTCACATTATTTAAATTGTAAACAAAAGCTAAAAAACAAAAGTAATGAACTTGTTTAAATGATAAACAAGTGATCAAAAATATACCAACAAAACACCAGTAAAAAACGACATTAAGTAAACAAAAATACAACAACAACACTGCAAGAACAAATGTAAACAAAATACACAAACAACAATAATGTAAACAACATGTTTACATTTAAAGAGATTTCGAGAAGGCGATGTCATTTGCCTTTAAGAGCATCCATCAGAATGTTTACCCTGCGATATAAAAGGCAAGACAAAGCAGGCAAGGGAGTCAGTAAAAATTCAGTATGTCTTGTGTGAAGACGGGGTGTTTAAAGATCTCCGTTATAAATATCTATCGATCAAATTGACTAGCTGTTGTTATTGTTTACGCAAAAGAGTGCAAAGGGGAATAGCAAAGCAATTGTTGTTGTTTGCATCAAGTTGTGAACAGTGGCACACAGAATTGTACGAACAATAAATAAATTAATTAAAACAATAAATAAATTAATTATTATTATTTTTATTTGCAATCTACGAGCTCACATTTCAAACGTTTTAAAAGACAAAAACGTAACAGTATTTTAATATATTCTGTAATAAACACTATACATAAATATTTAGTCATTACAAACCTTCAGTCAAGATCACGACCTAGCTTCTCATACCATTTATGTTCAGTGTGTTTATTTTATACATGACCTATAGTTTAAAGTTGGCTCCGAACGACATATTTTTGAGAAACTTTTCGTTGAAATTTTAGTTACTTTCAGAGTTTTTGCCAGAAACCTGTTGAGAGAAAGTTGTCGAAGAAAATCTTTTTTTCATATTTCATTTTGTAGGAGATGTCTGCCCTGGGGTTTGAAACGTTGAGGCCACGTCTAATAAGCCAAAACACTACCTACAAGACTGCGCCGACTTGATGATGGTATTAGACAAAGAAAGCTATCTTGGCTTTCAATATTTAAGTTGCTTTGAAACTAGTTTTCAGATAAGTCTTGTTTGACTGAATGGAAGCCTAGAGTTTGAGTAAAACTTCAAGTCCTCCGAACTTGTGATTTTAATCAATCACATGAGTTTAGGCTAAGTTCATAAGCACCATTAGATAATGTACTATCTCAAACCTAATTTCTTAGTGACATTCTCACTTTAACTTCCAACCACACTTCTGCAGACAACAACTTTACATGTCGTTTGTAATCATTTGTTTGAAAAAATAATCTCCAGAGATTGAAGAGATACACTTGTATCTACTCTAAATACAATAATCGTGCTTAGTTACATTTTAGGTACATTTTAATTACATTTTAATGCTCCAGTTGTTATATTTACTTACTTTTGCTTATACTTTTCTCTCTCTCAGTGTGTTTAAAAGTTTAAAATGTTATGCACAAACTAATACTTGTGCAATGTTATGTTTTTTTATAAAAAGTGGAAATAGTTTCCAGGTAAGATTTCATTGTGATTTGTTTTAACATTTTTATTTGCTATAAAAACTTAAAGTTTTTCTATTTAAAAACATCCTATAAGAACAACAACATACATGCAACAATGAATTAATAGAAATAAAATAATTTGCGCTTGTTATAGTTTAATGAAACGAAAAGAATATTTTTGATAAGGATTTTACAAAATTTCTTCGAAAAAACGTTGAAGGAGAATTATGTAATAAAGGCATGGGGAGGTAAGCTTAAGCCCGATTATACTATGTTCAGATATTGAGTCAATATTCGGTTTATTGAGTACAATATTTGAAGTGTTCAGGCATAATATTGTAAGCAGTTCAGCTTGTAAACAAAACAGCTGGTTGTTTCAACAACATTTTTTTGTCGTTGTTGACATTTGAGTTGTCAAATATCAACAGAAACTGTTCGGTTAATTGCTCACTAAACACACTTATAACAGTGCTGCATTTTAAGTTTTACTCAATATTATAACAATTTTCGTATTTATTGCGCAATAATTAATTGAAACTTTATATGAAATATTGAGCTCAATAATGGCGTTTATTGCGATTTACACAATAATGGTGCATATCTGAACACCGTATTAGACGACATCTGAGTATACATCAGCTGTCTTTTCTAATACTTTATCTCTCAGAGAATAACAAGAGCAAAGTTAGGGCTGACACTAAAAAAAGTAATCCCGTGTGTCTCGATGGATTGTAAAAGAATTTTTCGTAAGCATACGACTTTGAAAACCTGGCCAAATGTTTGATTTTGATCTCTTCGGTCAGCAATTAATGATATTGAAGCATGCAATTCAGTTAACATAGTCGGAGTTAATAGTTTAACAGAAATGAAACCAGCTTGGCTAAAAAGCTGGTGAATACAGCATATAGCACGGACCTTTGCATTTGTTGTGATCTTTGTGGAAATTTTCAATGGATTAAATTTCATAAAGGTATGCAAGGTAGTCGCCGTAGTCTAGTAGGTAGAGTGATGGCTTATTAGACGTGAGGCCTCGGTTCAAACACCAGGTCAGACATCTCGAACAAAACGAAACACGAAAAAATATTTCTTCGGCAACTTCCTCGCAATAGATTTCTGGCAAAACCTTTGAGAGCAAATAAAATTGCCATGAACAAATTTTTCAAAAATCTGTCGTTCGGAGTTGGCATTAAACTGTAGGTCCTGTCACTTATGTATAAAATTAACACACGCAACATGGGTGGCGTGAGAAACTTGGTTGTAATCCTGACTGAGTGGTGGTAATGACCTACTAAAATACGATTTCGGATAAAATTTTTCCCGATATAAACTTAAATCAAATGAACTTTTCCTACACACCATTCTACCAACCGAAATAGTTATTGTTTTGTTGTTTTGAAATTGGTTTTCAATTTATTAGAAATAGACTCTGCCAATATTAAATAAGCTATACAGAATTCGCGTGTCAATTACTATGACTTTGAATTGACTAAATCAGAAATTTATGATTTTCATTTTAACAAACATTTTGTAAATTATGTCTTCTAAGACACTGAATAAAATTTTTGAGAAAAGTTTGTATCATTTTTAATTTAACGTTTATTAAATATTTAAGAAGTATTTAAAACTGTGTAGGTATTATTGATGTAATGGAGAATTAATTCAAATGAAATTAAAAATAAGAAAACAACTTGAAATGGTTGTGTTTCTGTGTTGTAGTATTTATTGATTTGGTTCGTATTTCAAAACCTTCAAGTTTTTATTCTAGTTTTCTTTTCCAATTCTTCTACTATTTAACAACAATATCAGTAAACGCTTTCTTTTAGTTTTAGCACCTTTGTAAGTTTGTCTCTGTGATAGACACTTATTAAGTGAAACTCAAAAAGCTGCTCAAAATTGTTATTAACTTGGCAATACTTTTAAATGGCTATAAAGATGCTGATGATACCTTATGTCAAACTTTGGTAAAAGTTATCATTTTTAATACCAATTTAACAACCAGGATGTCTAAAGTTTTATGGGAAATGTTTAAGGAGGTACTTTGTTTCATTGTAAACACCTGATGCCTGTGATGAGTATGACAGAGTTTTATAATTTTATAGTTCTTTGCAGAAACTTTTTATTTCATAGGTATTGAAGTTGCAAGTATTTTCATTTTAAATAATCTTAAAGAGTCAATTTAAATACAGTTTTTTAAATGTTAAAAAAAATTATTAAAAAACTAAATTCTTTAAATGTGTGGCAGGATTTTGTATGTAAGATTTTAAAAGAAATTATGGTGAAGTAATGCGGTGGTATGGCCGCCTGAAGAGGGTCATCTCAAAATCTGGTGACCATGATATGAGGTTGTTATGAAATATGTTTCCGACTATACCCTGAAAAGTTCTCAAAATAACAAAATAATTTTTTTTTGATTTCGTCTATTTTTTCTACGTTAATTTTCTAACAAAATTTTTAATTATCAACATATCAAAAATATTCTACGCTAAAACTACTCTTAGGAACATTGTATAAAAATTTCAGCAAAATCGGTCAAGTAGTTTTTTATTAAATCATGGTCGCTAAGCTGATCATTTCTCTGATTTCGAGAAAAACGTGCTTAAGTTGAGCGCAGCTAGGCATACACATACATAATAAATACAACCCTTCAGACAGGACTACTAGTTTCTAACACCACTTATGTTGTGCGTCTGAATTTTATACATTAGTGGCGGGACCTGCAGTTTAATGCCGACTCCGAACGACAGATTTTTGAAAAATTTTTTCATTGCAATTTTTTATTTACTCTCAGAGTTTTTGCTAGAAATCTGCTGAGAGAAAATCGCCGAAGAAATGGTTTTCGTATGTCATTCTGTTGGAGATGGGGGAAAAGAAGATTTCTGCTTTAGTTCTATGGCTCTTAAGCAATTAAAACTGTTAAAAAAAATCGATTTTTTTAAAATCAAATAAAAAGTTGACTGAATTTTTTCTCTACAATCCTTTCACCCATGCATACTAACGCTACTTTAAATATATTTCCGTTTTCAATTTTATATAAAGTCTTTAATCATTACATTTTTAAAACGAAATTAAAAAGAAAATATAAAAAACCTGTTATAAAAACTAATAATAACTCGTGAATAATAAAAAACTTCCAAGTTTTGTGCGGGCGATTGCAATATTTTCTAAGAAAAGTTCATTAGGAAAAATTCATTCTCATTATCTTCTTTATATTCTGTTTGATGTATAGAATTTTATAAAATACTCTTATTTTCTTTTATAAACATAACGCTACATGGATACATACAAGTTTATTTGACATGAAATCCAATTCTTTTTATCTTTTTGCCATATTTTCTCCTGCGATTATTTTAACTAACACGCGAGGGTTGCTGTGACATGACTTTTTAATAAAAAAAAAAACTGTACTACACTGTATTAATGATGAAAATGCGTTTGTATTATGGTTTCTATTCAATCAAGAGCGAAGTACAGATAATAAGAAAAATTTAGTTTTTATAACATTTAAATGGTTTATCTTGTTTAATCTAAAAGTAAAACAAGATGGCAAGGAGATTGAAAATATTAAGAAAAAAGGACATGAAAAAAAAGAAATTTTAATAACTTCGACAAATGGCATCAAATCCTACAGCTCGTATACTGAATACAACAAACAGTCTGAAATAAATACTTATTTAACTTAATTGTTCATTACAACCCTTTAGCCAGGATTACAACCTAGCTTTTCAAACCATTCGTGCTGTGGATGTGTTCATTTTATCATTGTGTGGCCGGGCCTATAGTTTAATTTCAACTTCGAACGACAAATTTGAAAAACTCTGAATGGCAAAGAGAAAATTGCTAAGCGGAAGTCAACGAAAGACATATTCATTTTATTTGAGATGCCTGAGCCAGTAGTTGAATCACGGGCGAATTTAGACGTAGAAACATAATTCGTCATTACAACCCTTCCGTCAGGTTCACATCCTGGCTTCTGACAAAACTTATGTTGCGTGTTTTAAAGTTATACATGAGGGGTGGGGCATATAGTTTAAAATCGACTCCGAACGACAGATTTTTCGGAAAAATTTTTCATGTTAATTTTATTTACTCTCAGAGTTTCTACCAGAAATCTGCTGAGAGCAAGTCGCCGAAGAAATATTCTTTAATATTCTGGGATTTGAACCCTGGCATCATTTCTAATAAGCCACTATAACAGCCTACTAAGCTACGACGGCTACATCTATGTACATCGGGCACTCATCTAATAAGTAATCTACTTCCTAATATTCTACGGCAATAAAGAAATTGAATCAAAACTTTGCCACTTAATGCACAAAAACTATTTTCTAGGTTATGTTATCGATAGCTTCTGATAATTTAATTTAACTCAAGATTTAACACTAAAGATTTAAAAGAAATATTGTTTCCAACATATTTACACTATAGCCTCAATCTTAATCGGTTCGAATTGAATTTGTTTTCATTTTTTAATTCACTTTTTTCATTTGTTTAGAAATTGTTTTTCATTTAAAATTTGTGTCAGGGGTACCATGTTTTTTTTTCGAAGCTGTTGTTTCCTCATAGAAAAAGAGATTTGCAGTTTTCCATATGATTTATAGAGTGAGTTTTAGAATAATTGAAAAGTATTTTTAGTTTTTCTTTTCATTTCGTTTATTTCGTTCATTTTATTCAATTTATATTTATACCTCCACCTGTGCACATTTATATTGCAATGGAGGCTTTGAATATAAATTTCTATGAAATAGAATTTTCAGAATACATTTATAAATAAATACAGTTTATTTGTTTTGTAACAGTACGTACCATATTAGGGTGACAACCATATGAGGAATGATTTAAAATTCTTTAATTGCATATGTTTTACTGATCATAAGTAAATTTCTATTGTTCTGAACAGAGACAATTTCAGAGTCATAAGAGAGACATACCAAGTTCTTAATGGCTGGTTATTTACTTTCGGTAAAGTAACAGGGACGCAAGTAACATTTCAGAGCCATAAGAGAGACCGATTAAGTCCTCAAAGTCTGGTTATAGCATACTATTTTCTCTGGAATAGAGTTAATCCCCTTAAAACTTTGTAGAATAAATATTTTAGCTTGGTAAAGTGATTGAGTTCAGAGTCTGTAGTTCTATGTTTAAGATATGTTAATTACGTATACTCTTACTGAACCATCCATTAGTTAGCAACTAATGTCGTCATCTGGCCGTAAGCCACAGCCAGCTGCTGTGATCAGCAAAGGCAGATAATAGCTGCATTTTCTGGTTATTCAATTTTAAAAAGCATAACATTCAAGGAGATGAGGCTAGTAAAATGTCATTACGAATTAAATTTAAATTTTTATAAATTTTAATAAATTTTTGATGGGTTTGAAATTATGTATGTACATTCATACATACATATGTACGTATGTATATGTAGTCGCCGTAGTCTACTAGGCAGTGTGTTGGCTTATTACACATGGGACCACGATTCAAATTCCAGGTCAGATATCTCCAACAAAACAAAGTATGAAAAAATATTTCTTCGTCGACTTCCTCTCAGCAGATTTCTTGAGTAAATAAATTGCCATAAAAAATTTTCTTAAAAATCTGTCTCATTCGAAGTCGAGTTAAAACTGAATATCCCGCCACTTGTGGATAAAATTGACACACATAACATAAGTGGTATGAGAAGCTAGGTCGTATTCATGACTGAAGGGTATTAATGACCAATTATTTTTGCATTCAGTCTATAGTTTCTCAATTTCGACCCTGGCAGACAAAATAACATAAGCAAACTGCAATACATAAATATTGGTACGAAAATGGAAATGGTGTTACATCGTTTAACATTAAAATGATAAACAAATGCTATAAAAATAAAAACAATGGACATGTTTACATGATCAACAATTAAATAAAAATATAGCAACAACATCAGTATAAAAAAGGTATAGACAAGTGAACAAACAGGTAACAACAACACTGCAAGGACAAACGTAAACAAAATACACAAACAACAATAACGTAAACAACATGTTTACATTTATAGAGATTTCGAAAATGCGTAGTCATTCTCCTTCAAGAGCATTCATCAGATTGTTTATCCTGCGATGTAAAAGGCAAGACAAAGCAGGCAACGGAGTCAGTAAAAATTCAGTCTGTCTTGTGTGAAGACGCGTTGCGTGTGAAGAAAATAATCGTATAAAGATCTGCCGAACAAAAGAGTGTTAAGAAGAATACCAAACAAAGCAAATTGTTGTTGTTTACATCAAGTCGTGAACAGTGGCACACAGAATTGTGCGAACAATATAGAATTTATCTAAAACTAAACACAATTTTTTTTTTATTTGCAATCTACGAACTCATATTTTAAACGTTTTTAAAAGGGTAAAAACGTCACAATATTACACTTTAAATGGAATGGCAGTCATACAGGGTTAAAAATTCTAAATTCTAATAATATAACCAAAATTGAAAAAATCTTGTATTTGTATTTTTTGAAATATTTTTTCTTGGTTGATATACGATGTAATTACAAATATTTTTATGAAGGACAATATTTTTTTACAGATTTTTATGCGCAAGAATTATTTACAATCTGTGTAGTTACGTTGTGTTTTTATTATTATGTTGTTATTATTATTATTTATTATCAAAAAGAAATAAATATTATAAAACAAACATTAAATTCAATTATGGTTATTAAGTGAAAAAATAATTTGTTTACAACTTAATTATATTGAATTACGCTAAACCAACGCTTGATTCTGAATCCGAAAACTACGGATTTAAATATCACTTATTCTCATGTATAAATTTAAAATTCAGATCATAACTGATAATCCTAAAATTGCCTGAAATTTATACAAAAATCACATACGCCAATGTGTAATTAATAAGGAATCAATATTTGATCCCTACTGTGGTCCTGAGTTTTTAAATTTGAAATCCAAACTTAAAGTTGCATAAAGTTTGATAAAATTCAAGCGTAAATAAAATGATTATTTTTTTTCTGCTAAGCAGATGTCCTTGTCATATGGCCCTATTGCTATTACATACAAAAACACAGTACTTGTTGTAAAACTAAACATTACTAAATAAAATCAAATAAAATTGTAAACACAATAAGACATATATTGTTTTAGCACTTGCAACACGTGATTACAACATCTTAGATACATGTGTTCCGAGAAACATATGCCTCAAGTAAGTATATTACAAACAAAATACAAATAAAAAAAATAAAATCTTAAAAAAAGAGAAAATTAAAAGATTTGAAATGAAATTTTTATGTTATTCACAATGAGGTTTGTTTACTTTTCAATCCAATAAGAAGAAATAAAATGAAAAGAAGGAAAAATTATCGAAATTCTTAACATTTTTTAATTTTATTTTTAAAAAACTAATGGCAGTGTTTTCTATTCTAATATGTTTTTTTCCAAGAGCTAGACAAACAATTAATTTCTTAAAAAGGTAAAATATTCTATTTTATTTTGCACAACTTTACAACAAAGCATGAAAGCAACTTTTTTCACTTCAGTAGAGCTTTACATCTTAGTTTTAATAATTAATTTGACTACGTTTAAATATCGTTATTTTATATATCTATCTATAATCTATATCTATATCTATATTATATAACTATCTAAAATAAAAGCCTTATGAAAAATTATTGACATTATTTGACAAATTACGTCTCTGCAAGTTCTTTTGATATCCAGTATAAGACACAAACAGTTTCGAATACTGCAGCAGGCAATAAAAGACCACTAGCGCTAGGTTTTATAGGAGATAAACGAACGATTTTAATGACTGCCTGCAATGTCAAGACGCATGTTTTTCAAAATCATAAACACAGGAAATAAAAGAAACAATTTTCTTTTTGCTTCATGGCCAACTGTTAATCTAACCTGTCCATTGCATATATAACAATTTTACGATATCCAGCAAAAAATTATTGAAAATTGAAATTGAGCTACTAATTGTCCGCATTTGTACAATGCTGTGCATCACTCAAAAAAGAATTTTGTTTATCCGCGTTGATAGGAATATCATCCTTTTTATGAACTCAATTCAATATTTTATTTATTATCGGGACAAGAAGGTTCAAATAGAATTGAATGCAACCAGAGAGCAGCAATGAGTATTCAAAAAAATGAATAGACTAGTACGCATTCATACTTATTTTAACATACTCATACTACTCGTATTCAAAGTTCGAAGTCCTCACCGTACTCACACTTAACAATACGTATGAACTTACGGGTTATGGGGTAGGGTTAGTTATGTGGGGTAAGAGGGGTAGGGTATATATGTAAATATATGCAACAAACCTTTTGGTATGTATATATGTGTCTGTATTTTAATAATAAATGTTAGTGTGTATTTTTGTATGTATTTTAAAAACGTTATAAAACGTATTTTATTTGTGTTTTGTAAGAACATTTATTTTTGTTTACAATGTTTATTTTGTTCACATTTGTTCACAATTTGTTTGAAGTTTATATTTTTCGCAAAGTTATTTATTATTTGGCATAATAATAATAATAAACATAACAATTTTGTTCAATGCAATTCGTTTAGAATTCAAATTTCAAATATAATTTTGTTCACTGGTTATCACACGAGTAGGGTTGGTTTTTTGCTTGGTCGCGGTTGTTTATCAACTGAACTTTATAAGGATCAAATAATTATGTTGAAGGTGTTGATGAAGTGTATACGTGATGTGTGTGGTGAATTTTGATGTGTGTTGGTGTTATTATGGTTATTGTTTTTAAAGATGTTTGTGTTGTCCTATTGGAAGTCAGGGTTAGGTTTGTGTATTTGTTCACTCGTGTGAACATCCTCCCGGGCCGGCAACCTGCGAATAAAAACAAATTATTTGTAATTGTCCAAAAGGTGGGTAAGGGTATTAATTTTTTTTTTTTTTTCACTCGTGGTTTCAGGGTTTTCCCATGGGTACAGATTTTCAATTCCGACCTGGAGATCAACCATAACTTCTTGTGGGGTGGAACCTGAAATTAGACTTTGGGTGGGTATTAATAATTGTGGGTGTTTTGGGTAAAAATTTGGGTAGGTAAGGATGGTGTTCGGGTGAGTAATGGGTGTGTCACGAGGATGAAAATGGAAGATTTGAAAGAGTTAATTAGTGGGTGGGTAGGACTACGACCTTTGTTATGGGTCGAGTCAAGGTTCCGGTTGATGTCCGAAGTTCAACTACTCTAGGTAGTCCATCGGAACCTGGGTGAGTTTTGGTTACTCGTCCGAGTAACCACTCATTTGAAGGTAGATTGTCCTGTTTGATGACGACAATGTCATCCACTTCCACAGGACGTTTAGGGTTTTTCCATTTATAACGTTTATGGAGCTCTTTCAAATATTCATCCTTCCATCTTTTGCAAAACTGATGGTGTTGGATTTTCAACCTTTGCCATCTGTTTGCTAGGGTAATATTTTCGTTACTAAAATCGGGTTCAGAGGGTGATAATAAGGGTGAGCCAATTAAGAAATGACCTGGGGTTAATGGGTTAAGATCCTGAGGGTTTTCACTCGACGGGCTTAAGGGTCTTGAGTTGAGGCATCCTTCTATTCTAGCCAATAGGGGTGCTAGTTCCTCGAAGGTATATTTAAAATTTGCGAGCTTCTTAATATGGGACTTGAAACTCTTTACGCCGGCTTCCCATAAGCCCCCCATATGTGGAGCTCCGGGTGGGATAAAGTGCCACGTCAAGTTTTGAAAGCTATTGGTTGATGTAACCAATCCCTTCAACTGTTTGAGGAATTCCTGTCGCTGCTTTTTAATTAGTTGGCTAGCTCCAACGAAGTTGGTTCCATTATCGGAATACACAGCGACAGGGCATCCCCGCCTCGAAAAGAATCGGGCAAATGCTGCCATAAATGCTTGGGTAGACAGGTCAGATGTGGGCTCTAAGTGGATAGCTTTGGTAGAAAAGCAAACAAATACGCAAACATAACCTTTGGTTATCCTACATGTTCTACCAATGTAGGATTTTATGTCAAATGGTCCGGCAAAATCAACTCCAACAGTATTAAATGGTCTGCTAATTTGGGTACGTTCGGGGGGTAATGCAGCCATAAATTGGGTAGTTTGGCGATTCCTATATTTCGTGCAGGGTACGCACCTATTGACTACAGAACTGATAAGATTCTGCAGTCTCGGAATAAAAAAATTCGAGCGAATTACTCGCAACATTAGACGATTTCCGCCGTGTAGGGTTATAAGATGAACGTGTTGGGTTAATAATTTAGCAAAGGCGCTAGGGTAGGGTAATAAAATAGGGTGTCGTTCATCATATGTTAAGTTGTTAGAGTTGGCCAATCTGCCATTTGTGCGCATGATATTCTTTGCGTCCAAAAAGGGTGTAAGGGTGAGTACATTGCTTTTCTTGGGTAAAGGGTTCGATTTCTTCAGACAAGAATATTCTTCACTGAAATATTGTGTCTGACAAAGAATTGTCAGTCTATCACGGGTAGCTTTGATCTCATGCGCATCAAGTTCAATACTCGGGTGGGTTAATAATCTATTGAGTCTTTCGTCAATAGATTGTGGAATTTTTCGACCCAGAACTACGCTGTCATGTCGAATTCCATTTCTTCGAGTAACTGATGCGCGATCACAAAATCGATAGACATATGACAATATTCTAAGTGCTTTGGACCATTTAGAAAATCTTTCCAAAATGTCCTGGGTAGGGTGGGTAGAATCCATAGATGTTTTTGGGTTCAAAGTCGTAGAGAACGACTGACAAATTTTAGCTTCAGCTTGAGTTTCGTAGGGTAAATGTGTTGTTGGCCACTTTGTTGGATCTTCCTTCAACCAAGTTGGTCCATTCCACCATAGCTTGTCGTCCTTCAGTTCATCTGCGTTGCATCCACGACTGGCAACATCATCTGGGTTGTCGTAAGAGGCCACATGACTCCAGTTCTTGGTTCCTACAGCCTCGGCTATTGCAGACACACGGTTAGCCACAAAGGTGTTCCATGTAGTCGGGGGTTTGTTGAGCCATGCCAAAACTATTGCGGAGTCCGTCCAGAAATACATTGGGTATTGGGTTAATTGCAGCTGGGTAATTATGTTTTGTGCCATTTTTGCCAACAACACTGCACCACAAAGTTCTAATTTCGGTAAAGAAATGACCTTGATAGGTGCAACTCTCGTCTTAGCGACGAGTAGGGTTACGGACATAGGTTCGCTTATGGGTATAACTCGTGCGTATAAAACCGCAGAGTATGCTTTTTCAGAAGCATCTGAAAAGCCATGAAACTCAAATTTTGCTGAGGGTGAAAAATTTATCCATCTAGGAATTCGAATATTGTCAATGTTATCATAAAACTGCAAAAACTTGTGCCATTTAATAAGTGTGAGTGGGTTAAGACATTCATCCCAAGCTGTATTATCCTGCCAGATTTGCTGCATCACGATTTTGGCGGATATTATAATTGGTGCTAACCAACCAGCTGGGTCAAAAAGTTTAGCGATGTCAGATAAAACTGCTCGCTTAGTGTAGGCTAGTTTTCTCTCTATTTTTGGGGCCTCAAAGAAAAAATTGTCCTCTTTTGGATTCCACCGAATGCCAAGAGTTTTAGGGTTTTCCGATTCCGGAAGGGTGAGTAAGGCGGCATTGAGTTGGTGGTCCTTGGGTAAATTATCTAGGAGCTCTTGGGTATTTGATGTCCACTTTCGTAGAGGAAAACCAGCAGATTCGAGTGCAGTGATTAATTGTTTTTGAGCGATTTCAGCCTCCTGAACAGTATGAGCACCGGCTAGTACATCATCGACGTACATATTCTCTCTCAAAATTTGAGATGCAATTGGGTGGGTATCTTGAATGTCTGCGGCTAATTTGTGTAGGGTTCTGATAGCCAAATAAGGGGCACAGTTAACGCCAAATGTGACTGTTTGCAGTTCGTAATCTTGAATGGGTTCGTTGACGCTTTTACGGAATAAAATTCTTTGATAGGGTGTGTGGGTAGGGTTCAATTGAATTTGCCTATACATCTTAGTGATGTCGGCATTAAAAACAATCTTATAAAAGCGCCATCTCAAGATTGAAACAACCAAATCTTGTTGTAGGGTAGGACCAATGTGTAGGGTATCATTCAAGCTGTTGCCGTTCGAAGTTTTGCTCGATGCATTAAAAACAACTCGAACTTTTGTCGTAACACGATCGGGTTTAACAACAGCATGATGGGGTAAATAATAATGGGTGTTTGAAGAAGTGTTAGGGTTAAAAATTATGGCCTTCATATGACCTAAGTCAATATATTCTTGTAGCGCGTTATCGTATTCAAGTTTCAGATCGGGTTTCTTTAGTAAATTCTTCTCATTTCTTAAATATTGAGCCATCGCTATATGGCGCGAGTTTCCTAACTCAATTTGAGGGTTACGAAATGGAAGATTTACTTGATAACGGCCATTGGGTAAACGACGGGTAGTTGTCGTGTAAACTTTCTCACAAGTACAATCATCTTCGGATTGAATGGGTTCTTGCGGAATTTCTTCAATTTCCCAAAATTTGGTCAAAAATTGATCAAGCTTGACAGAACTATAATAAGAGACGATTCTTCGGGTAGGGTGAGAATCTTGTACTGGTCCAGTTAAAATCCAACCAAACTCAGTTTCTTGAGCTATTAATGTGCCAAGAACATCTTTCTTAACACCAGCTCTGATAATTTGTGGGTAAAAATCGCTACCAATTATAATATCAACTGGGCGGCTTTCATAAAATTTAGGATCAGCCAATGGGATTCTGTCCAACTCTTTTATGAAAGTAGGGTTTAAGTTTCGGGTGGGTAAATTGCGGGTGAGGGTTTTGACAACAATTGCTTGAATATTCAGTGAAAATTCCTTATTAGTGTTAGAACCAAGATGTATATTACACATCTTGTTCGAACGTGCTGAAACAACCTCATTTAGACCTGAGATTTCAGCAACTATGGGTAGGGTGGGTAAGTGTAATTTGCGCCTTAGCTTATCAGAAATGAATGAAAAATCTGATGCTGGGTCAATAAGCGCTCTAGCAGGGAATTCTTCACCGTGTATTTGAATATTCAAGGCAGCTGTGCCTAATAATTTAGCTCTGTCGTCTAATTGGGTTTTGCTTGATTGGGTTTGGGTAGAGAAAGACTGTATTGCACTTGACATAGAGGGTTTATCGTCATTCTGTGGGTTAGTGTTTGGGTTGGGTTTGTGTAAAAGGGTGTTATGTCTGCTGCCACAGTATCTGCATGTGAATGTACTGCGACATTCTGATACCATGTGACTAATGGCCAGACAATTGTAACAAATTGAATTCTTTCTTACGAATTCAATTCTTTCATTTACTCCCAGGGAAGTAAATGATGAGCATTCCCTCAAAGTATGGTTACTTTTGCACAGTTTGCAAAATGAACCATCGGGTTTTTCCTGGGTTTTTTGATAATTATGGGTATTTGGGTGGGTTTGGGTAGAATTCGAGGGTTTGCTCTGGAATGCGTTTGTGGATCGGGTATCCTTGCTATTGTTGTGTGTCAGATTATGGAACGTCTTTACTCTTCTGTCAATTCGATTGTTGATGTCCTGGAGGAATTTGTGTTTTGGGTGGGTGTTTGGGTTAGGGTTAGAGTTACTTTCCGGAACATCATTGACAGAAGTGAGTTCCTTGAATGTATTTGTCAGAAATACATCCACATCTGTCCAGGAAGGCATTTCAGCACAATCCTTTAGGGTTTTCTCAAATTCCCTTCGGGTTTCTTTGGGTAATTTTGTCAAACAGAGATATACTATGATAGGATCCCAATTGTCCGTATCTATCTCCAATGTATTCAAATTTGCAATACAGCAATTTATCTTTCTCTGCAGTTTTCTTATTGAAACACTGCACATAGTGTTTACCGCTGGTAAATTTAAAAGGGTCTTAATCTGAGCGTTAATTTGCATCCTTTTATTTTCATATTGATTTACCAGTTGGGTCCAAGCAATAAGAAAACCGTCATTAGTCAAGGGTGCGTTGTCGACTATTTCTTTAGCTTCGCCGCTGGTCTTATTTTTAAGGTAGAAAAGTTTTTCTACACCACTTAGGCGGGTATTATTGCCATAAATGGCCTTGAATAGGTCTCTGAACGAGGCCCAAGACTTGAAATCCCCACTGAATGTTTGCATATCGCAAGGGGGTACGTTAAATCCAACTGATTGGGTGGGTTGTGTGGGTTCGGGTTGGGTGGGGTTTGAATTTTTGGGTTGGGTTAAATTTTCTATAGATTCATCTATGGAAATCATAGATGACCTATAGAATTTTTTAGCCGATCTCACATTTCTGGAGAGGCCATTAAAATTTATTGAATTGGCTACTTCGGGTTCATTGAGTTGTGGCGACTCTCGGATCTGTCTGAATTTTCCGTCAATATTCGACCACAACTCTTCCAATTCATTCTTCATGAATCTCAATGCGGGTAGTGATTGAGACTTCTCTGTACTGGCCTTAAAATCTTCCTCAAAGGCACTTAAATCCTGTTGGATATAACGTAGAATATCGGCGGCTAAAGATTTTATTTCCGACATATTTATTTTTTCTAAATTTAATACGCAGAGGATTGGAAAAAGTTATTAAATTGCGATAGTAATTCGAATTATCGCGGGTAAATTTGGTTAAAAAATGTTTATTTCAAATTTGAAATAAAACTAATCAGCAGACAAAATTGCCTATTGGGTATCCTTTGTGTTTTTGTTGCACTACACAAAGAGAACGGCAATATGTGTTACTCACAATATTTTGAAAATATTATCGAAAAAAAAGGGTAAATATTGGGTGGGTTTTATAAGATAATATTTCTTGTGAGTGTTTTTTTTTTACAAATTTAAAAATTCGCGTTAAAATTACACGATAATTTATAAAAAAATGTAAATTGAAAATGTTCAACTTACCTTGTCTGCTGAGGGTAGGGTACAAACCAATTTTATTTTTCCAATTCCTCTTTGTGTGATGTTTGTTGTGTTGTGTTTGTGTGCAATGTTATAATGTTAATTTGTTAGTAGTTGCTTATATTTGTAATTGTTTTTGATTTATTTTTTGTAAGTGAACTGTATTGAAATGTAATTGTTAGTGCACTTTATATTTTTCAATTTTTTAATTTTTGTCACTATGTACTTTGTTGTTACTTGTTTTGAATTTTGTTAAATTTTTTATTTGTCTTTTCTCACTTTTGTTCTGTTTATGTATTGTTCCAAAAAATGTACAATATGTGTTCCTCTTTTAATGTGTATTTTGTTTCTATTTTTTTTGAACCTTTGTGAACTTTTGTGTTTCCTTTTTTTAATCTATATTTGTTTTGGGCTTTTAATTTTTTGCTTTTGTATTATTTTGAAGATATATAATTTTTGTTTCTTTAATGTAATATGTGTTTTGTTTGTATTTTTTGTGAACTTTAGTAAACTTTTGTGCTTGCCTTTTGAATTTAAATTTGTTTTTAACTTTTATTTTGCTGTTCTATGTAATATGATTTTATTTTTGTAATTTTAATATGTATTCTGATTTTAAATATGTGTATTATTATTTTTGATTTTGCACTTTTTTTTACTGTTTTATATATATGTTGTTTTTGTTAATGCACTGTTTCTTTAATGTGACCTTCTGTAATTATTGTTTGTGTTAATTGTTAATTTGTGTTTTTTGATTTATATTTAAGTATTTTGTGCACTTTGATGTTTTTATGTTTTCTGTATTGTCTGATTTATGTTTTACACTGATTTTGTTAGTGTATATGCTTGTGTTTATTTTATTTTGTTTATTTACATCACTTTTGCACTGATTTATTTAATGCACTGCTCTTTTATTGTTTGTAGATTTCTTTTTTGATATTTATTAAAATTTAAAATAAGAGTTCTATGGGGTTATATTTTTTAGGGTGGGTTATAATATACACAATTTAGAGGGGTTATGGGTTTTTTGTGGACTGTATATTTGTGTCGCTGTCCCTTCTTTTTCCATGAAGGACCATGAACTTACGGGTTATGGGGTAGGGTTAGTTATGTGGGGTAAGAGGGGTAGGGTATATATGTAAATATATGCAACAAACCTTTTGGTATGTATATATGTGTCTGTATTTTAATAATAAATGTTAGTGTGTATTTTTGTATGTATTTTAAAAACGTTATAAAACGTATTTTATTTGTGTTTTGTAAGAATATTTATTTTTGTTTACAATGTTTATTTTGTTCACATTTGTTCACAATTTGTTTGAAGTTTATATTTTTCGCAAAGTTATTTATTATTTGGCATAATAATAATAATAAACATAACAATTTTGTTCAATGCAATTTGTTTAGAATTCAAATTTCAAATATAATTTTGTTCACTGGTTATCACACGAGTAGGGTTGGTTTTTTGCTTGGTCGCGGTTGTTTATCAACTGAACTTTATAAGGATCAAATAATTATGTTGAAGGTGTTGATGAAGTGCATACGTGATGTGTGTGGTGAATTTTGATGTGTGTTGGTGTTATTATGGTTATTGTTTTTAAAGATGTTTGTGTTGTCCTATTGGAAGTCAGGGTTAGGTTTGTGTATTTGTTCACTCGTGTGAACAACGTATGATGTTGTTGATTTCGACTCTCCATGACGTAACTTTTACAAGAATCACAAAATAAGTATGATTCGCGTACGAACATTACAATACTCACTAGAAGGTTGTGTGTTTGCTTTGATTGCGGTCTCTGTCTTTTTCTTTTCTTGTAAATGCAACAACAACTGAGACTGTAAATTTTGATGAATGATTCGAGTCATGATATGATACTCATTGTACTCATACTTTTAAATCAACGTTGTACTGAGTACGAATGAATCAGAGTATTTAAATTTCAATATTGTTGACTCATATTCAAAATTTCATGAGTACTTATGAGTAGCAAAAAAACGATTCGTTGCTGATCTCTGAATACAGGCTACGTTAGTCCAGAAGTCTAAATCGATAGCTTATAAACAACCATATGATGGAATTTGTTGCCGTAGTCTAGTAGGTAGTGTGTTGGCTTATTAGACGTGAGATCACCGTTCAAACCTGAGGTCAAACATCTCGAACAAAATGAAATATGAAAAAATATTTCTTGGGCAATTTCCCCTCAACACATTTCTGGCATAAAACACTGCGAGTAAATAAAATTCCCATTAAATTTTTTTCAAAATCTGTCGTTCTAAGTCAACTTGAAAATTAACACACATGACATAAGTGGTGTGAAAAGCTAGGGCGTATTTCTTACTGAAGGCTTGCAATGACCAATTATTTATGTATGAAGGTCCAAGTAGAACTGAATACAACTTAAGTAACTCTTGAAATCTAAAGCGATAGCTTATTAGCTACCTTATGATGGAATTTGAACTTCATGATCGAGTAATCATTGTATATTCTTGAAATGAAAAATGTTATCTTCTTTTTTTTCCCCTCTTTCATAAGCCGATACCATCGTAAATATGTATATTCATTACAAAAATGTGTTGATATAATATTTCTATGTGCTCACAAATGTCGGAGGAATTTATTGTAAATAAAAGTTAATGAATTCAATTAAAAACGTATGAAATTTTAATAATGTTTGGTTTACATTACATTTTTGTTTGTTTGTATATTTTGTCAATCATTAAAATTAAATTGTGTTCAATTACACACCAGCCTATTCCCCAATGATATTGTTCCAGTGGGGTTATTATCACATCAACTAATTAAATTACAAAATTTTAAAGGAAATTATAAATTTTTTAACAGGTGTTTTTTTTTTTGGTAAATAACAATTAAGGGGTTATTTTGAAAATGTATTGTATTTATTTTTATTTGTAAAAAAAATTTTCCCAGGAAATAATAATACATACGTTACTTATTAAAAAACGAGATGTTAAAATATTATGTTGGTTTCCAGACACCGGTAGAGAGTAAACATTTGATCATACAATGACTCAAATATCTGAAAACTTATGAAACTTTTGAAAGTCTCTTTAACATTTTATATTTTGCAAAAGATTCATACATACCAGAGGTCAGCAATGAGTATTCAAAACGATGAGTAGATTCGAATCATACTTATAATTTCTAATACTTATACGCATTCATACTTATTTTAATGTCATACTCATACTACTCATACTCAAAGTTTGAAATACTCATGTTACTCATACTTAACAACACGCTTGATGTTATTGATTTCGACTCTCCATGACTCATCGTATACACGAATCACAAAATAAGTATGATTCGGGTACGAACACTACATACTCACATGAAGATTGTCTGTTTGCTCTCCTTGCTGTCTTTGTCTTTTTTGTTTATGTGTCTTTCTTCTTTCTTTGTAAATGCAACAACAACTAAGACTGTAAATTTTGAGGAATGATTCGAATCACACGAATCATTTATAAGTATTTTTCTAAATTTATGAATCTGAATGAGTAGGCTTATGAATCAGACATATTTCGAATGTTATGAGTTTGATGTCAACGTTGTACGCATGCTCATTGCAACCTGTACTTATAAATCAATGTTGTACTGAGTGCGAATGAATCAGAGTAGTTGGATTTCAATACTGTTGACTCACTCATACTCAAAATTTCATGAGTACTTATGAGTAACGAAAAAGCGATTCATTGCTGATCTCTGATACATACATATTACAATCCTTCAGTCAGGATTACACCCTAGCTTCTCACACCACTTATGTCGTGTACGTTAATTTTATATATGAGTGGCGGGACCTACAGTTTAAAGTCGGCTCCGAACGATAGATTTTTTTTTTTAAACTTTTCATAGCAATTTTATTTGCTCTCAGAATTTTTGCCAGAAATCTGCTGAGAGGA
This sequence comes from Sarcophaga carnaria, assembly GCA_958299815.1. Taxonomy (NCBI): domain Eukaryota; kingdom Metazoa; phylum Arthropoda; class Insecta; order Diptera; family Sarcophagidae; genus Sarcophaga; species Sarcophaga carnaria. The sequence goes on along the minus strand of OY283149.1, from coordinate 115,622,441 downwards.
AGTCGCCGAAGAAATATTTTCATATTTTCGTTTTGACGTCTGACCTGAGATTTGAAACGTGGCCTTACGTCTAATAGGCCAACACACACCTACTAGATTACGGCGACTTCTACCACTTATGCTGTTAATTTTATACACGAGTGGTGGGACCTACAACTTAAAATCGATTACGAACAACAGATTTTTCAGAAACTTTCCATAGCATAAAATTATTCATGGGAAAGGTTAAATCACCAAATATGTACACCGGAAAATGGAAGTTCATGAATTTATTCATTTATTCTAACAATAAAACAATAAAACTGTACACGTTTTAAGTGACAAATTATTTATTTTTGAAGTTATTTTGAATTTTCGCAACGAATTAACGCCAATTACCACCCATGGCAAATTGCTTAAACGTTTTTAATACCCTTAAGGAGTCTTATCGTAATTCATTAAATATGTAAGCATATTAGCAGTTAAACAGTTGCAGCAACCACAATGAGAACAACTCAGTCAGCAAAATGAAACACAATTCAACTGCTTTGAAAATGTCATGAAATACAAAAGAGTGCAAAAGAAAATTAAAAAAATATATACTCGTACATGCCACACTACACTCTCGTTGCCAATAGCGATCGTTGCAATAGCTTTAGCAAATGCTGCAAAAGAAATCCACTTAAACTGTGACAGCCGTGTCTACTTTCAAATGCATTAAAAAGCTTTGAATTCAAATTTGATTTGTGTTGTTATTTTTATTGTCGTTTGTGTTGCAAGTAAATAAAAAGACGATAAATTCTTAAAAGTCGTAAAAAAACTACTTGCAACGAAATGCATTTCCATACAGTGCGCAAAAGTACATAATGTTGACGTAACAATACTATTTTACATGTTTGCTGCTATGCTATCTAGACAGACTAGAGATAGACTCCTAATACTAGCTGCTTATGATTATCAAAATTATTTGTTTAACACAAAATTTAAAATTTATTGTTTGAAGGAATCGGACAATAAAGTTCCGGAATTCAAGAATGGCATACATACATATGACAATAGGAAATGACAGTTCTATGGTTAGGTATCATATAGAATAGCAATGACAATAGAAAAAATTACGATTTTCTTAAGTGGGATACATTGCCACTTCTAACACTCTCTGTCAAGTGCTGTGAAGTGCTGTATTCATGTCAGGTTGTTGATATACCATGAAGTAAGTAGATAAAGTGTACTAGATTGCGTGTGCATGTGACAGGCATAAACAAAATCACAATACAAACTGAAACGATGCGAAATAAAATAAAATTAAATTACAAAAAATACGCGTTTTTCAAACACCATCCATTAATATTTTAGATTTTACACACCACGACAGCAGCAATTGAGTTGGTTTGTTTCTTGCAATGCAAAAAACTGTTACCGAAATATATACACGTGCGCTTTTCACAACAAACCCGATAAATGATGCAGGCATGTGATTTAGATTAATACCAAATGACTCACTACAAAAAGAACTAGGCTAAGGCTTCATCTCTAACTTTATTGTGCATAATACAGTGCTCAGATATGCACCTTTATTGCTTAAATCGCAATAAACGCCATTATTGAACTCAATATTTCATATAAAGTTTCAATTAATTATTGCGCAATAAATACGCAATTTGTTACAATATTGAGTAAAACTTAAAATGCTGCACTGTCAAAAGTGTGTTTAGTGAGCTTTTTACAATTAATCGAACACTTTCTGTTTATATTTGACAACTAAAATGTCAACAACGACAAACAAAAAAAAAAACAAACAAAAACAACAATGTTGTTGAAACAACCAGCTGTTTTGTTTGCCAGCTGTCAAATGAATATTGAATAAGCAGCTGAACTGTGTATATTATTATGCCTGAACACTTAAAATATTGTACTCAATTAACCGAATATTGGCTCAATAAAAGTGCATATCTGAACATAGTAAAAGTCTTCATTTCTAGCTACCAGAACATATAAGTAAATGTCTCTCATAGAATGACAATGAAATGCATGCAACCAACTGGTAGCAAGACATTACACACTATATAACATACATAGCCAATTTAATATTTATTTCAACAATAAGGAAAGCAGTTTACGTACGTGGCTGAGTATTAGCATGTGCTTAGAAATCTATAATTTCTTAAATCCCATTTTAAATTGACTTACGGGAGTCAGCCTATTCATTACATTCTTTGTGTAATATAACATCGTCCAAATATCTACCAAGGCTTCTCTGGATGGAGCTCATCAGAAACACAATACTAAGTGGCTAAGATGTTGCGTTTATGTTCTGTCTTGGCATACACATTAATCCTAAGCAACAACGATTGATTGATTGATTTGATGAACATCAACGTTACCAATTCCTTTTTAATTAAATATTTTTATTATTGATCTACTAGTCGCCGCAGTCTAGTAGGTAGTGTGCTGGCTTATTAGAAATAAGGTTTCGGTTCAAAAATCAGGTCAGACAACAAAATGAATTTATAAAAATTATTTCTTTGGCGGCTTCCTCTTAGCAGATTTCTGGCAAAAACTCTGTGAGAGTAAATAAAATTGCCATGAAAAGTTCCTCAAAGATCTGTCGTTCGGAGTCGACTTTAAACTGTAGGTCCCGCCACTCATGTATAAAATTAACACAGACAATATAAGTGGTGTGAGCAGCTAGGTCGTAATCCTAACTGCAAGGTATTTTTATAATTTTTATTATTATTTTCTTTTAAACAAATAAAAAAAGGTAATGAAAAAAACAAACATTTTATAGCAAAAATTATAACAGAAATTAAAACAAGTCTTAGCAATATTACTTTCGATGAATATTGTTCTTAATTAAGACTAACTAAACTTAAACTATATTAAATGTAATGAAAACTAAAATCTATTTTAAATGTACACATGAGCAACCGTGTACGATATGATGAATTTTAATTTCAATTTTTCGAGTTTGAGAAGTTGAAGCACTTTCATCTATTTGAACTTCAATATCCAGGCCATTGCTTCGAATATAAGTGGACTGCTCTTTATGGTCCAAAGAAACAGTTTCTGGTGAGCCATTAGAAGACGATTGATTTTTCCATGTTTGAGTTTCAGATTTTAGAATCGGTGTGTTGTAATCCATTTGAGTTTCATTTCCATCTTTTCTAGTCTGCTTTTGTGCATAGGGGCTCTTATAATGGGATAAAGAGGATTTAATTGATGGAGTTGAGGAAGAAGTTGAGTTCGTTGATTTGGTTCCATCAACAACAAAAGCCTGTGTAGGGTGAAGCGATCTTGCGTCTTTAACAGTGGAGCAGGAAGGTTTTAATGCAATTGAGTTAGGAGATGTAGCTGCTGGAACATTTTCTGCAGGTTTGAAACGAATGAATATTGGAATCCTAGAGGGTTTTGGAATACGGGCGGCAATTTTGTTTTCGGGTAATTTATGCGACATTTTTTCAGAGCTGGATTTGGAAATGCATGCCAAAGCTTTGGCATCTCCTTGTGCTTGATTTTTATAACTGCTGGTTGGTTCATTGTCTTCAGATTTTGTAGATTGGAAAAGTGAAGTATTTTTACACAGTTTAACTTGATTGGGGCCTTGTTCTTTATGGTATAAGGAGTTGGCTTTTAAAACTTGTGGTTTGTTATCCACCAGAACTGCATTACGTTTAGTATCGTTGCTAGTGCAGCTTAGTGTAGAGAGATCCTTTTGTTGGCCTAACGAGGATTTAACTGATGAAGCGGATGGTGACTTAGTAATAGGACGAAGTGATTTTGATGCCATTTCATTAGTGCAGGTTTGGCGTATAGGAATAAAATTTAAAGACTTTGCATCACGAACATGAGTACGAATTGGTCCTTTATTAGAAGTTAATTGATGGACATTGCTTGCAGGCTTGAGACGGAATGATATTGGGACCCTGCATGGCTTTTGCTTTTTGCTTGGTAAGCATTTCGATTCTATTTTGAGCTGAGACTTTTCAGCTCTTACAGAGGGGGAAGATTGTTGTGCGGTAGTAGAATTGAGAGTTTTGTGGATATTGTCCGCAAAATTGGGACAGATTAGTATCGGTATTATAGAGGGTTTTTGAATACGGCTAGAGGTACTTGATAAGAACTTCGATTCTATTTTGTCCTGAGACATTTCAGCTTTTACAGAGACGGAAGATTTATGTACGAAAGTAGAATTGAGAGTTTTGTGGATATTGTCCACAAGCTTGGGACGTATTGGTTTCGGTATCCTAGAGGGCTTTTGAGCACGGGTAGCAATTTTCTTTTCAGGTAATTTATTGGATAGCTTGGATTCTTCTTGTAGTGGTTTCTCCAGGCTGGTAGTTTTTTCTTCTGCTTTGCTTAGATCAATAAGTTCTTCAATTTCTTGGATGGTTGTTTTAATGCCCATTATGTTGTATAGAAAATCGTTCAAAATTCTAAATATTTCGATGACAAGTATGAAAATACTGATGATATTGATAATTTCGTTGATGATTTCATTTCCCTGCAGTGAGCGGGAATTATTCCATGCGGTATAGTTAGTTGGTGGTGGAATATTTAGGTTTTCCATAATTGTTGATACGTTAGCAGTATTTAATTAATAAAAATTGTTTTTGCTTAGATTGCTTTACTTGACGTTCAAAAGTTTCAGATACGAATGACGCTGAACTTGATATTGACCGTGTTTTTATACTGTAAGAACAGGTAGAAACTATTTTATTACCTTGTTTTGGGTTCAACATGTGTCTTTTCTACCGCTTGCGGTTTAGGTAAAATCGGCTTAATTGTTTTCGAAATTGTCAATGCATCCAACGAAACAAACAGAATAATTTTTGTTTGGGTTGTTATTTTAAAGAATTAATTGTTGAAAATATTACCAATAAATTATTATGATTTTGTAAACACAGGCCACCGAAAATATGAAAAATCCTTGAACCTTGTAAACAATTTTATCAAAATATTTTCATTTGCGTTTGCTTTAATGTAGACCATAAACGGCGATCAGAAATATGACATACTGTACCAACACTAAGATTCCTGGAAGTCTAGAGAAGTCGGAATACAAAAATAAATATCTGTAGGAACGTGGAACATTTTTGCTTAAAAGTACCGAATACTGACGTATTTTTACTTCTTATGGAAGACAAAACTTAATTTTACTCGACGCTAATAATTTGAACTGCTCAGATGCTAAAGACAGTGCGTATGTAGGTAGGTAGCTTTGATTAGCTATTGAACACACATAGAGGCACGTTATAACGCCACAGATAAGAGCAGTCCCTATACTAACCAAATTCCGCTAATCTCATCGAAGAAGTTCATCAGCGCAGGGGCTGCTACCCAAAAAGATTTGGATGAATAAAATAACAAAAATATAACTGTATCTCAAGTTTCTTATCCTGATTGTAAGTAAATATTAGTAATTGAGGAGTATTAATATTGGGTTTGTCTGCCTGGCATCAACCACAATAAGAATAAAACTGCAAGTATTCAGTAACTTGTTTAAAGTATAAACCAAAGAGCAAGAACCCCTGCTAAGAAAAACCAAACCTAAAAAATGAAGGTGACTTGGCCACACTAAGGAAGTCTAATTATACTACAAATATAAGCTACAGTTGACCAAAGAAGTCCGGAGGCGTTCAATACTTCAAGATCAAGAACAGTGCAAAGGTTTTTGGATATTTTTTTTTCTATAAACGGAAAGAATACTAAAGACATGAGTAAAACGCATTCATTCAAAAGGAGCATTGATTGAAAAATATGTTCAATACTATTATGGCATCCGTGCTGGATGGCAAACTACGACATTCTGTGTTTTATGGAATAAAGCAATATGCTCTTCAGCAGTGAAGGAACCCTTTTAAGCGATTTTTGTTTTATTTTGCAAAGGAAATTTTAGAGTGAAGCAAAAATATTAAACCGTTCAGCAACAATCCGTGACAATTTTATTTACCGTCGGAGTTTTGCCAGAAGACTGCTGAGAGAAAGTTGCCGAAAAAATAAAAGCACTAGATCGATCAATTACATTATAAGAGGCTGTACTAGAATTATAATCTAATAGTATTTTAATTTTAATACAGAGAAATAGCAGCTACAAAGCCGGTCTGTAGAGATACATAAAAATAATGGAGATAAATTGAAAAATTTTAATAAATGTAAACTAAGAGCACAACAATTGCAATGTAAAGAATATGAAATAAAATTTCTTCAACATTAATTCTAAGCACAATCATAATTTCTATTTCTTATAATAAATATCCACATAATGTGTGTACTTCCATAATTTATTTTTAGTACAAAATTTTTATTAAATTTTTTTAATAAATTGTAATACATTTGCTTTTACTTCTTTTCTACAGAATTTTTGCAAATTAAAAACAGAATTTAAAATATTGTATTTTGTGGACGTATTATTCAAATATTTTCATTACAAATGTGGTCATTACATTAAAAAATCCTATGCAAACATTTACAATTCTTACAAAGGCAAAAACAAAATGGAGAAGAAAATAAATTCTTTTAAATTAAAAAGAAACTGAAATGAGATTATGATTTATATTGACATTTGTATGAAATATTTACTATTTACACAGGGTCCCCACAATAAGAGAAAATAGGCAGAAAGGAAAAAGAGGAAATCTAACTGACTGTGTAATTAATTTTTTAGATTTTTTGCCTCTCGCTTAATTTCCCCAAATATGGGCTTTTATGTATTTTTATTTAATTTTTTTCTCTTTCATTTCCTGTGGAAATTGTTTATTTCCTTTTATCTTGTTAATTTGTTTCCTAATATTTGTAAGCTTAATATTGCAAAAAATGTTTTAATTTATAAAAATAAAATATTAATTTTGCTAAAACACTTTAGTGATAGACAAATAAATAGAAAATAAAAGAAACATTAAAGAAAGCAATAGTGAGGGAATATGATATTAAATTCTCTTTTATTGATTTGTTTATTTGTTTCTTTAATCCCTTAACTGATTAATTTTGTTTCAAAAAACCAATTTCATTATTCTTAATTATTTACCAGTAAAGACGAATATACACGACATAAGCAAAGTAAAATATTTCTGCCTGTAGGAGTAGGCAATTATGACTAAAATATAAGCGTTGGAATAAGAATTTAGGAATTAGAAAATAAAATAAAAAACAATTTCATCTAAAGAAAAGTCTTTATAGTTGATGAAAATCGGAAAGTTTTAAACATCTTTTTAATAGATCAAGAGCAGAAGCCATTGCTATTCGGATAAAGTTGATCTTTAGGTCACTTTGCAGTATATTTAGGGTCATTATTCTACAGAAACATGCATCAAAGTGTAGTATTTTTATTCGCCCTAATGTAGCATGAAATTTCGAAAGATTGCAACATAATTCGTTATTTTATCAACAACCTAACACCGGTAAAAAAATTACTTCAAAAGAGCAATATTATCGTCACCATGATTTGTTTCTTTAACCCTTTAACTGCTTAATTTTGTTTCAAAAAACTTGTTACGCCTATTTAATAATTTTCTAGTGAAGACGAGTATACACGACATAAACAAAGTAAATTTTTTCTGCCCGTAAAAGTAGGCAATTATGGCTAAGAATCAAATGTTGAGTATTGGTTTTTTTTTTAGAAAATATTTGTTTTAATCAATATAGAGTTCTTAAATATAAATTTTAATAAATTATATATTTTATAACGGCACTTGCCCATGATTCGTTTTTTCCGCTTAATACAAGATATTGTTTGTTCAAATAAAAAAGGTTGCTAAACTAACAAATGCCTTAAAATGTAAATTTTTTAAGAGATTTTTCTCAGTGAAAAAATTCCAGTAAATTCTCTAAAATTCTCTGTGATTTTTATTCTCGTCATTATTGGAAAAATTTCATTTCACTCTGACAGCAGTGAAGTTTTTTTACAGCTTTTATAAATGTTCTTAAATTGATATTTTGTAGGCAAATGTTCTCATATTTCTTACATTTTATTGATACTAGAATGGAAGCTGTATCTTGTCGTTTAAGGGCACAACAAAAGAAAAAGTGTAGTGAAGTAATTTTTAAATTGTACTGTCAGTTGTGAATTAATGTATTACTCTTCCATTATTATAATGGGTTTTCACATCATCTTTTTCGCTGAATGCAAGTGTGCCTTTAATAATATGTCGTTGTCATTCATTCATTTTCTGACAGTTTTTGTTGTCTGTTGTAGTTGTTATACAGAACACCTTGTTTGATTTATTAAATTTATGAAACTTCTTCACTTTTTTTCTCGAATATATTTGTTTTTCTTTCTACCTGACAAACTTTTTTAAATATTTATACAGAAAATTGTAAACTGGCATGAATATGTTATAGTTCTGCCTGTTACTCTTTTTTAAGAAAAAAAAATATATTTTCTCACATAGAGTTAAGATGGTTTTTACTGATACATTTCAGATAAGTTAAGGGTAGTAAGTGACAGTTTGAAGTACAATTTGCATTTGTTAAGGAAGCAATTTTTCGAAAGAATTAGACGTTAAAATCTGTATGTATAGTTATGAGTCACAATTTTGGTTAAAATTTGAAGAGTTTCTTGCCCTTTTTACGGGGCAGAAAATTTGTTTTTCATTATTTTAAGTGGAGAATAAGGTAGAAGTGAGCGTTTAGCTAAAGGGAAGATCATTCTACCTGTAACGTTTAAAGTTAAGTTTATGTTTAAACTTGCCATATATATGTATTATTTTTAATATGGCAACTTCAAATATGAACAAAATGAGCAAACATAACAAAAAAGAAGCTCGTCGTTGCCACAGCGTTTTAAAAAACTTGTTTATTTGGCAAAAGTTATCGATATTGCTTCGACACTACCATATTTTTAAAAAAGTAAACTTTATTTTATCTGAAGGTTATAATAACGAAAAGAAGTTAAAGGTGACTTTAAAATTCACTTTGGCTAAAGTTATCTTTTACTAAACTCTACTTTAACGGCAAGTTGTAATAATGGCTCTAAGAGTAGTAAATCATATTCTAAACAAGAAGAACCTTAAAACCACGTACAAAATCTAATTATTAGTTTAAATGATGAGGCCATCAAAATGTAGGTAGTGGATAGGCACCATGCTTATTAGCAAAAATTAATTCATTTACGCCACATCGGGGTCTTCATACAGTTAGCAGACCAAACAAAACATTGGACAAATGTCAGTTTACTCTTAAAGCATGATGGCGGTAATATTGTTGTTTTAAGGTAGTTTTTAAGCTATGGTATTAGATCACTACAACGTATAAAAAGAATTTAGAAAGTAACGTAATGATAAAAATATGCCATTTCGACGGGTGTTACAGCAGGACAATGACTACAAGTACCACTGCGAAGTGCACTAAAAGTTGTTCAAATCCAATTAATGCATTAGAGACAGGCCTATCTTGTATCCAAATTTGAATATGATCGAAAGTTTATGGAATATAGTAAAAGCAACAACATTTATGGAACACTGTCCCACAAATTGTCATAAGGTTTGCAATCCAATCCAGGCTGCATCGTACGAAGTACCGGGTTGAGTATGCCAAAATCTTGCTTGACTTGTCTACCAGTTAAAAATGATATGATATGAATATGATCGGGATTTTATGGAATATAGTAGAAGCATTAACATACATGGGAAAGTGTCCCACAAATTGATATTCAATTCAGGCTTCATGGTATGATATTCCAAATTTACTGTGTGAAATTCTTGCTGACATGTCCATCAGTTTGAAACGAAATGAAATGATTTAATTTAAAAGCAATAACGTTCATGAAAGAGTGTCCCACAAATGTCATATGTGAATGAATTCAATCTGCATGGTATGATATACCAGATTTAGTATGACAAAATCTTGTTAACATGTCTAGCAGTTTTAAATAACACCAGATTATCTACAAAAGTTTGACATTTGTAGACCGATATTAGAACTAAAACTAGTGCAAATCTGCTATCATATTTTGTCTTTTTTTTTAATAAAAAAGGGGGAGTGTTTTTAATTTATTCAAATGGTAAAAGTTTAATAAAAAATAAAAATGAATTAAACCGCAATGTATATATGTATTTATATACAGTCACAGAAAAAAGTCTACATATACAGCTGCATGTAGTCTACATACCCCACTGTATCTGAATTTAATAAAATTGAAAAAGCTGTTTTAGCATTTTTTAAGCCAATTACAATTAAGAAATTTTGAAGAAAAACGAATATAAAAAATATTACCTAGAAATTATTGAAAAATTACAAAAAATGAGCAGGTAAAAAGTCTACATACAGCGGTGTATGCATACCTTTTCCTGTGACTGTAAGTTGAGAATTAATGCAGTCACTTCTTAGAAATTTTCAGATTTAAGATACTCATTAGCATTTTTCACATATTTTATGATACATATATCGTATATCCATTTACTGGTACTTACCGTTAATAACAGCGAACAGCAGTGCTAATTTTGCCCTGATGTCATATTGAAAACAAGTGTGTGAGAAGTTCTCTTCCATTATATGATTGATGATTATTCCGGCTATATTTCATACAGTTTCTGTGTGCATCGGTGCTTATATTGCTGATGACATTATTTCTGACATTTTATCGTCGTATTATTGTGTTATACTGCAACATGTTACACAGGTGCATAGTATATAAATTTTTAAATCTAAAACAATAAAAAAATAATATAAAATTTAAAACCCACTTAAGCAATAATTTTCAACAAAGAATACAAATTTCTTAAAAAACAAATAAATATTAAGAAGGTTAAAACTGTAATAAAAACAAAACAGAATTAGTTATTGATTTTTACTTCCATATAAGTTAAATGCCTTTAAGGGAAAATCTATTCGATATGTAGGCCACAAATTTAAACTTTTAAAGGTAATAAAACGTGGAATATTAAATAGAATCGTAAAGCACTCGTTTCACAAGGAAGAAATAAAAACAAGAAAATATTAAAATAACTACTAACCTTGGTTGTAATTTACAACTTATGAATATTATGTGGGAAATTATAAATGAATTGCTAAATCGACAGCCAAAAGTCATGCTAATAATAAATTTGTTTTTCCTCATTGCACAGCGTTCTAATCACAGTGGGGTGCAATTATTCAGAAAAATTAAAAAAGGCAAGGAAGGAAAAAGTCGCAACATAAAAACATAACATTAAATTAAATAATCTCCAAAATACTACATACAGATGCATACAAAACATAGTTCTTCATCGAGACCTTTCAGTCAGGATTACGACCTAGCTTTTCACATCACTTATGTTGTGTGTGTTAATCTTATACATGAGTGGCCGGACCTACAGTTCAAAGTCGACTTCGAATGACAGATTTTTTAAAAACTTTTTCATGGCAATTTTATTTTCTTTGAGAGTTTCTGCCAGAAATCTGCTGAGAGGCAATTGGCGAAGAATTATTTTTCATACTTCTGAACTGTGGTTTGAACTGTGGCCTCACGTCTAATAAGCCAACGCACTACCTACTAGACTACGGTGATTTCAGTGGCATATATTATCTTTAGAAAAAAAAACGAAAATTGTAGAAAAAAAACTACATAGCTTGGTTTTACGTACCATTGATCTGTAATAAGTCCTTTTAGAAGCCTTAAACAAATATTGTTTGAATACAATATGTTAAAGAATCCTTTGCCAAAAAAGTTGTATTTCATCGGATATTTTTTCTAATATTTTTCAGAACATTAACAGACATACATCGTTTTACATGACTGTTACAATTATTTATCTGTCTTTAATTAAAATTTCTCACGAAATATTCCTATGAATCTGTTGTGTTTAAAATATTAGGTGGGCCATTTATTGGTTTAAATTTGAACTATCTGTTCAATACTTATGTCAATCTATTCTGTCACAAAGTTCAGTATATTATCTCCACTGAACGTAAAGAATCGACTTACGCTGGAGCAACGTTGAAATTTATTGGAAACTTATTTCCAAAACAAAGACAATTGGTTGGAAATTGCACGAGAATGTTGTACAACATTTGATCGCAGGGAAGGATCAACAAGGCCCGGTATACGCAAGTTTATTGCTTGTTTTATTTGGGGTTCAGAAAACCATCACGTGGTCTTACAGAAGCCAATGCACCCAGTAAGAGTGACTGTTTGATGCGGCTTGTGGAGCGGAGGCATCATTGGCTCACATTCCTTTGAAAATGAGGACGGTCAATGGAGACACTTATCGCACCATGATAACCGATTTTTTTTGTACCCACTCTTCATGGTATTGATGTGAACGATGTTGGTTTCAACAAGATGGTACCACTTGCCACACATCTAATAAAAATGTAATAATCAAATTTATTGTGTCAGATATCAATTGGCCGTCAAAAAGGCTGCGATTTGATACCTTTGGACTATTTTCTGTGGGGCGCCGTTAATGAAAAGTGTTGTGCCAACAAACAAGAGACAATTGAGCATTTAAAGGCTAAAATTTGCGATGACATTGGCGAGATACGAACACATACAATCGAATAAGTGCACGAAAATTGGTCCAAACCAATGAGGTACTGTGAAACCAGCCATGGCAATCATATTAATAAAATAATATTCCATTTCTAACCGGAACAATTGTGCTTCACAACAAAAAAAAAATAAATTTGGCAAATTACAAACCGCTTTTGTTTTATTACATTTTTATATTTAACTTTTAAATCACCCACCGTATAGCTTATAACGTAAATGGGTTCAAAATCCCTCTAAAAAATATTAATATTAAATATGTATCCGATAAATTATATCCGATTTAATATACAATTTCTGATATTAAATTTTTATAAATTACTGTACATCTGGGTTCTAAATAATTGCTTTTAAAAGACAATTTAGGAAATCTTGCCATAAAACCATACTTTGGCACAAGGCAGGCAGCCTGATAACACCAAATCATAATACAAAACAATCCATAAAACTTATTTTGAAAAAAAAAACAAAACTCAAAACAACAACAAAAATAAAAGCAGCATTCGCAGCAATGAGATGGTAAAATTATAAACATAATAACATGCATACAATAACAATAACAGTTACAAATACGAATAATATTTACTACCATAATATTAACTGTAATGTTTTGCTTGTATTTATTGTAGGAATGAAAAAAATAAAGAAACAATTTCCTCCTACAATAACAAACTCATAAAAGGTAACAAATTACTTGCAACCTTATCAAGAGTGCAGCAGTAGGGCACATTCATTATTATTTAAGCCTCCATAAGAAGTTTTAAAGATTTCCACACAAATTTGGCAGTCAAATACCAAAGCTAAGCATGACGCATACTGGGAGAGACGTATTCAAAATGCCGCGGAAAGTAGGAGTAGCAACGTATTTTCCTTACATTTACATGTAAATTTCATTGTACTTTCAGCTAAAATTTTTTCATTTCTATCTTAAATGCCAAAAAATAAAGAAAATTATGAAAACAAAGTCTTACGGCTTCTTGGCACGCTTATGTAGGCAGATGAAAAATTCTATTAAAAAAATAAAAATAAAAATTAAGTACAAAATACGTTATGATTTATTAAGTTAATCTCTGCACACTTCACGTACAGGAGTTACTTTCAGTACCCTACACCATCACAATTGTTACGAAAGGATTTTGGCTCTGCTGATGTTTGTTACACTTCTAAAGAATCGTTCACTAATAATATCTTTTATAATAACATTGTATGTCACTTCAGAACCATCCGCCTCTTTGTGTGTGAAGACTTTATAGTTGAAGAACACGGGATATTTTTTAAACCTCTTTTTATTAGCTTACATACATACATAATTGGTCATTACAATCCTTCAGTTAGGATTACGACCTAGTTTCTCACACCACTTATGTTGTGTGTGTTAATTTTATACATGAGCGGCGGGACCTACAGTTTAAAGTCGAATCCGAACGACAGATTTTTGAGAAACGTTTCATGGCAATTTTATTTACTCTCAGAGTTTTTGTCAGAAATCTGCTGAGAGGAAGTCGCCGAAGAAATACTTTTACTAATAAGCCAACACACTACCTACTAGACCACGGCGACTTCACTTCACTTTTATTAGCTTAGAAAGTATGAATTATATTGTAATCCTTCGAAATTTCATGCTACATTATATCGAATAAAAATATGACATTTCGATGCGTGCTCCAGCAGGTTAATTATGCTGAATATATTGCAAAATTCAATAATAAATGGCTCGAAGATAACAATAGCGAGTATTAGATATTGCTCTGCACCATCTCCAGATCCAAACCCGATCGTGAACTTGTGGCGTATGACACAAACAACAGTCAGAGGAGAGTATCCCACAAATTGTTATAAGCTTTGGGAATTAACTCAGTCTGCGTGGTATGATATACATAAGTGGTCCTTACAACCCTTCAGTCAGAGTTACGGCCTACGTTATCACACTACTAATGTCGTGTGTGTAAATTTTATGCATGAGTGGCGGCACTCACATTTTAAAGTCGATTCCGAACAACAGATTTTTTAGAAACTTTTGCATGATAATTTTATTTAATCTCAGAGATTATGCCAGAAAGCAGGTAGTATGGTATATCGGATTAAATTTGACAAAATCTTGTGTCCACAAGTTTAGACGATGTCTACCAGTTTTGAGAATTTTTTCCGGTCAGCAGGATCTGTTAGTTGACCTCTGACAAAATTTAAACAAACCTCGTTATTTATATTGTGGCTTACCGCAGACTACAATGAGATTTAAGTTAAAGTCCAGGAATAGCAAAAACCAATGAATTGGATTACAAATAGCCTTTCTAATGTATTCTTCAGATAAAGAATTGGCTCGACGCTATGCTATATATTATTAACTGTTTTGATCACCATTATTTTTCTTTAGATGGAAGGAAAATATTGGAGAGATGTTGGACAAAGTGTACATATAAGGACGACAGACACACTTTGCGCGTAGTATATGGTAAAAATTAAGCAAGATTTTTAAAAATCAAAAGCAAAACCATGATAGTCATGTCGTTGTATATACTTCTATTCTAGTGTTCTAGATTTAAAACATAAAGAGACTTTATTGCCTTTATCTCGTTAAGGGTTTACACTGTAGATAAATAATGAGTCAAACTGCTTCACAAATCTTTATCGAAAACAGTCCATAAAATGAATCCAAGTCTTTATCTTAAAACTAGAAATCACAATTTACTGTATGGCATTCAACGGCCGCGTTGAATCGACTTCCATTTTGTTTTGCTTGCCGTAATTAATTTGCTTTTTTTGCTTTAAGTCTTCACAATAACTAACAGTCATTGCAATAACAGGGGTTGATTTTTAATTTTTTTCCCCTAAAACAATAATTGACTGCCAACGAGAAACCGTGTTTCAATAAAATTTACCAATTTTGTAAAATTGATGGAATTATAATTTGGAATTAAAAAACGCTTTTGGAACACGTGTTGAAATTTTTGTGGCTTAATTTGTGGTTACGTTTCTGAGAATGATTTATGATTCGCGATTTCTTCTTTTACAATCTTCTGTTGTGTTATCCCTGCACTTAAGTGAATCTTATTATTTATTTTGAAGAAAAATATAAATTCGCTGTAAAACATATGTACATTCATATTCAACAATGCTTTCTGCTCCAATGAAAGTGTAATGAAGTTCGGTTTTATGTATGTATATATGTATGTATATGACTGGAAAAATTGTCGTACGGTAGATGAAGTTTTTTTTATCAATCTTTCAACATATATTATTAATTTTATGTTAGAAATTAAATTTAGCTGCTAATTGCACGGTAATAAAATAATTAAATAAATCATAAGGATACTTAATTAATTTTTTTTCCGTAGTTTTTCATAATATTTCCATACATGCCAATATATTTTCTATCAAGTGCTCATTGATTTCAGCCAATTCTTTAATGTGTACATACATACATACATAATTGGTCATTATAACCCTTCAGCAAAGATTACGACCTAGCTTCTCACACCACTTATGTTGTGTGTGTTAATTTTATACATGAGTGTTGGGACCTACAGTTTCAAGTCGGCTTTGAACGACAAATTTTTGAGAAAAACTTTTAATTGCAATTTTATTTACTTTCAGAGTTTTTACCAGAAATCTGTTGAGAGGAAGTCACCGGTGAAATACGTTTTGTATTTTGTCTTGATGTCTGGTGTGGGGCTCGAACCCTGACTTTTACGTCTAATAAGCCAACACACTACCTACTAGACTACGGCGACTTCAATGGATATTATTTGAATTATAAATGAAGCTTTTCTTGACATTTAAAATGAGATAAAAACTGAAATTAAAAATTCATTGGGGAGTTTAGAATGTATTCAGGTGTTCTTTATCCTAGGCTTCTAAACCCTTCAGGATATTATTTAAGCACTATTATTGTGACACTAACGAACTTCTCAAATCTACTATAGTTGATTCACCTCTATTTTCTGCATCTAATTTGCTTCGGTATTAGTTTCTCCTTAGCTAAGTTTCAGTAATCTGCAGAGGTGATATCACTGGAACATATCCTATTTGCGACTGCAGTTAAGTTCAAAAACTAATACACCACGACTGCTTTTATGCGACATCTGAAAGATTCACATATTTTTTACTTGATTTGATTTCGCTTGGCTTTTAAACTTGTTCGATTTTTTCTGCCTTTAAAAACGTGGTAATTATTGTACTTGAAGCTACAATTTCAGTGTCACGCACCGGAACAAAGCATTGGAGTGGAATAGTAAAAATGCCGTAATTTTTATACAATCACTTTAGCAACACACAACTCTAATCGTAGAAAATTTATAGCAAACAGAAGTGCGAACAAAACTCATTCAGTACTTTATTTATTGATGTTTGCATCAATGTGGAGCTGTGTGAACAATCATTGCAAACTGCTGAACATTGTTAACGTCGGTAAATGGGTTTCTGTTTTAAGCTTCCTCAAACCATTGGTTAAATTTTTTTTAAATTTTCTCTTGGCTAAAAACATAAAAAATTCTTGTGGTAATGTTTTTATTTTGTAGCACGTACTAACGGTTACAGAAGGCAAACACACACAATTACACATGCCACGAATATAAACGTCACACTTCCTTATTTGTGTCACAATGCATGGCGGTTGTAAACTAAATTGTGTTTGTTTTTGTTTTTCAGAAAAATACTATCAACAACAACAATAACTATAAATCCTGTAAAATAGGTTAAAAGAACATTTTAAATATAAAACCTGCAAATGAACGAAAAGTTTAACAAAATGCTCAAATAAACTAACACAGAGCTTTGTGTGATTGCAATGAATGGGGGGAGGGGGAATTTGATTCCATTGATATTGAGGGCATTTTGTATGGTAATGTATATACAGTGACCGTCAAAAGAAACTGTACACTAAGGACAAAAATTCTAACAATCACCAAAGTGTCCGAAAATATTTGACATTATTTCGAAATTTTTTGTAATTTTTTTTTCAATTTTAAAAACTGGCACTGCTAACTCAAGCAAGCATATGTCTGTTTGGATGTGTTCATACGATTAGCGATACAGGTCCTCTAGAGTTGATAACAACTTGATAAACGTTTTATAATTTACAAGCGCCGATAGCATAACTAAACAATGTCATTACAATCATTTTGTTAGGATTATAGCCTAGCTATTCACAAGATCCATGTTGTGTACGTTAATTTTATCCATGAGTGGGCAGTGGTGACGACTGCCAGAAGACTTGGAAGTCAACGAACAAATATAGACTCGCTTTTAATAAGCGAACACACTATCTACTAAACTATGGCGAATAAATTAAGCACTGATGCAGCAGCCTTGAGAGTATTCGAGAGAAAAGTCATAAGTAACATCTGCGGTCCAGTGCACACATCATAAGTGCCGCGAGAAGCTAGGTCGTAATCCTGACCAATTATTTCAAAAGGTTTAAATATTTTTAATAAAAATATAAACGATGTAAAATGATTGAGATTAGCTTGAATTTGTCTCGAATAAAAATTCCATTATTTTCCAGTTTTATTGATTGACCTCTAACAACCAAATATTGACAGAATTTTATTTTATGTAGTGAAAGTGTTAAAAAGTGAGACTGTCGCTTGATAAACTGGGTTAATTAAAAATTTTGTTATGCTTGCAGCAAATACTGGTAAAAGGAAAATGTGAAAATGAAAAATTCTTTGTATTGTGATGAATTGAAAATATTTGACAATTTTTTAAAAAGCGAACAAAATTCCCCACAATAAATCCAGATGAAGCTATTTATTATTAGCCAAAAAAAATCTAATAATTTAAAAGGAGTTATTTTTAAATTCTCTTTCAATTTCCCCTCTTTCCACACGATTAGGTGCTTTGTTTGCTTCGACCATATAAGAATTAACAGTCATATCTCCTGGAGTTTCGAAT
Source organism: Sarcophaga carnaria (assembly GCA_958299815.1). Lineage (NCBI taxonomy): Eukaryota > Metazoa > Arthropoda > Insecta > Diptera > Sarcophagidae > Sarcophaga > Sarcophaga carnaria. Next base: position 115,604,107 of record OY283149.1, on the reverse strand, counting down.
TTGTCCGGGTATGCTTTAATCGGCCTAGGGTTCTAAATTCTTCAGGATGTCACTTTAGCACTATTCTTGTGACACTAGCTTCTTGAGTATGCTAGAGTCAATCCACCTCTACTTTCTGGATTTAATTTGCTTCGATATCAGTTTCTCGTTGACCGTGTTGCAGACCCCTGCATAGCTAATATTAATGGAACACAGTATCTTGCATATGACTATGAAGTATGTGCTGATGTGTTGCTGTAATTTTGTTTGATATGAGGCAGGTTTGACTTACGTAAAGCGGAATAGACTTCACATATGTATAAAATATACATTGAATATTCAAAAAGTAGACTGCATGCATGCTTGAAATATTAATTTTACGTAATTTACGTTTACAGCAACACTTCAGCACATTCTTCATAGCCATACGCAGGGGATCCTCTGTTTCGTGATATCAGCTATACAAACTTCTACAACTCGGCCAATGGGAAAGCATTACCGAAGCAAATTAAATAAAATAGATGTGGATCGACCATAGCAAATTCGGAAAGTTCGTACAAGGTCAAGAATAGGGCTGAAGGGATATCCTGAAAGATTATTGAATATTATTGAGGTTCTCAGAACTGATTGCCACACCCACAGCTACGCTCTTATTTTGTTGAAATTTTGCGTTGCGAATAATGTTGACAGTGGAAAATTCCATGCACATACAGTCTTCCAATACAATTTCATGCATTTTAGCCAAAAGTTTGTATACAAATTTATAATTTATATATTTATTTTATTAATTTATTTCTGTTTTATTATAAAACAAGAGAAAAATAAGGAAAAGTTTCAGATGATAGGTACCCCCAAGGAGAACCGTGAGTAAATTGTATTTAGTAGAATATCCTTTAAGTTCTAGCACTCCAATTTAACTCTTTTGGAATTGAATGTACAAACTTTGTTTAGTGTTTTCTGGTGGCACCAAGAGCAAGTTTTTCGGTTGACTTTTGTTTGAGGTTTAGCGTTTACGTAACCGTTCTTTCAAATGATCTCCTAAATACTGTCTTGAAGTTATATCCGGACTTTGTGCCAGAGTATTAAGCCGGTGGGGACTTGTTTTGTCAAAATATATTGGAGTACTAAGACTTTTGCTGTCCACTGGTTGTCATAAATAAGCACATCTATCTCCATTCTATCAAATAGAATTTAAGCAACCTGCGGTCACATTTTAATTAATATCTGGGCGCTATTTAATTTGTTAGTTTCGAGTATAAAATCTACTTCTGTATTGTACCTACACTAGGAATACTTTATTTTATTAGTCGTTACTTTTTCCTACTGATGATGCTGCTGATTTGTATTTAATATTATGAATACCAGAGATACTAAGAACACACAGTAATAGGCTAACAAACTGCAAACTACACTTATTTTTGTATTCTAGTCCTGGATTCAAAAATTTTAATTCTATTATCTGCTAGCTAACGTTAACAGGTAAAAAAGATAAAAATATTTTCAGGAAGTTGTTGACATTTTTCTAAGAATTTTTATTTACCAAATAACCATAATTATCTACAGGTAATATTTTCGTCAAAGAAAAAAAAAACCCAAATTAACGATTTCCTAATCCATCAATTAAACTCTTTGTTTTCTTCAAGATGAACTGAAAATGTCAAAAACAATTGACAAGACTTTACTCGTGCCCTGTTTCTAAGTATAAGACGAATGGTTTCAGAAGAACACAAACAAGATTCGGTATTTTCCATACAAACATACGTTCGTCTAAAACAGGCTTCGTCAAAAAATTTTTGGTTATGTGTTAGTGAGTAAGAGAGAGAAAATAAGTTGAGAGAATTTATTTATTTACAGCCATAGAAAAGTGTTAGTAATATACGCTATTTTTATTTTCATTTCATCAACATACGTATGTAAAGCTATTGATCTTTGGCTTAATAATTTTAGATAAATAAAAATAAAATAAAGAATACATTTTTTATTAAAAGAACACAAAGCTATCCATCTTTGGCTTAAAAATTAGACCATGTTTTTTAGAATAATAAAAATAAAAAGAATAAAAACACCACTTTTTATTAAAAAAAAAAGCGAACATTCTAAAGCATTTAAAAAAATTATACTATGCGACAAAATAAAAAAAATTAAATACGCCTAGCTTATAACATAGAACATTTTTAACATAAAATATTTTTTGAGTGTTATGCTGAAATAAAATGATAAAGCATCCGCCGCACATGTGTTCTTGTCGCAGTCTGATCGACAACTAAATGAAAAAACACAAGAATGCGTGTGAGTTCTCTTTGCACAACTGTGCTATGAAATGGTAAACTATGGTCTAAAACCATTAAAAGGAGCTAACTGTGCTTATACCTGTGACGTTAGAAAGAAAAATCCAAAGATAAAAGAAAATTTTTTCAATTTTAGATTTCACGAAACAAAAGCACGTTGCTGTTGCAGACGATTTTGTACCTGTGCAATGTAATAAAATTCTATCTTTTCCTAGGCTATATAAACTGAACAAATTCGAAAACATTGATCATTCTTAAGTGAAATTTTGAAACGTTAAGAAAATCAATCCAAAAAAAAAGAAGCACAGAAATTTTGTTAAACATAATGGATAACATGGGACAACTGCAATTGATCATCATTGTCATGATCCTCTTTATAGCTCTATGGGTTGTAAAAATATTCGAAATATACACCTTTAAGGCGATAAAAGAGCGTCTACAGGCCTAATTTCCAATTATCGCATGCAGAAAATAACGAAATCTACAATTAAACTAAAAAAAGATTCACCCATAAGAAACATAAGTAAGTAGAATCGAAGCTATTTCCATGTATCATCAAATACCGTGACGAAAAACTCTCTATATTAATACGCCAAACCAGAAAAGTCATCCTGGATCTCAATTTAATTCACCCTTAAGCTGCAGACAATATTTATGAAACAACTTCTACTGGAGAGCCAATTAATTCTCACATTGTAGTTGAGAAATATTGTTCCAAGGACTGAAGTATCATTAAATCCTGAACTATAATAATATTATTAAAATTGTATGGAATAAATTATCACTCCTATACAAATACTCTTCAGAATCCCAATATTAAGCCGTTCCAAACATGCAGACAATGTTCGTGAAACACTAGAAAATGCTGAATACATATATGTTGTTTATATCACTCCTGATCGCTGTTGCTGCCGTAAAACAGAAGAGCTCTATATTTGTATATTAAATTTCAAGTGCCTTAAAAGTCTAATGATCTCTATTCCATCATATGGTCCTGTCTACCATCCTATACTGGCAACTACACAAATCTTTTCAATCTCCGAAACTAGAATCCAATATTTAACGCCTTATATTTCATTAACTGTAACACTTCTTCAATTTAATGTAACAATAATATGTAACAATAATTTGTGCCTACAAGTTCTTAAAAGTAAAACGATGTGAAACAAAATAAAATAAAATTTTGCTTACAAACAATAATAATAACATGGGCCGATAAAAGATTTTTAACCCAACAACCAGACTAGACTACCAGAAGATTTTTAGTGTGCTGAATCAGAACTAATCTATCATCCATGGTTTTCAAGATATTCTAACCAAAGTGTGGAAACAAACCAATTTTTGGCTTATTTGAGGGGATATTACGTCACCAATTTTAATTTTTTTTAATTCTAATATATTTGACAAAAAAAAGTCCCCACAAGCATAATACTCTTGCACAAAGTCCCGATATGACTTCAAAAGAGTATTTAGGATATCATTTGAAAGAACGGTTACGTAATTGCTAAACCTCAAACAAAAGTCAACCTAAAAGCTTGCTCACGGTGCCACCAGAAAGCACTAAACAAAACTTGTACATTCAATTACAAATGGGGTAAATGGAGCTCTAGACCTTAAGGAATATTCTACTAAATACAAGGCATAACATTTTCATATATTAGGCCTTTGCATATTAAATTTACTCGGCGTTCTCTTTGGGGGTACCTATGGAGTCATCTGAAACTTTTCCTTATTTTTCTCTTGTTTTATAAAAAAAAAAACATTAAAAATTGTTTGTTTTATAATAAAAACAGAAATAAATTAATAAAATAAATATAAAAACCTTAATTTTTTATACAAACAAGACTTTTGCTGTCCACTGTATATGAAGCCACCGTAGTCTAGTAGGTAGTGTGTCGGTTTATTGTTCAAACCCCAACCCAGACATCTCGAACAAAACAATATATGACAAAATATTTATTCGATGATATCTTCTCAGCAGTCTTCTGACAATAATTCTACAATTCTGAAAAGTTGCTCAAAAACGTATCGTTCTCTGAATTGACTTTAAACTGAAAGTCCCGACACTCATAGATAAAGTTAAAAATAAACTGATTAAAACTAGAATTCAATTTCATTTGTAATGTCTATGATATGCATGTTAATTTATTTTTTGGTTTCATTTCTCTGGCTTCACATTTTATTCTTTTAATTATTTTCTTTAACTATTTAATAATGCAGCGTGGTTAAATTTTACAAAAATTGCTAATTATTATAAATAAATACAACGTATTATTATACATAAATATGTTATGTATTGAAAATAAAAATATACGTAGTATTTGTGGTTGCAACCGTCAAAAGAAAAGTTAAACAATGTTGTATAAAAAAACACAAATTATTTATTGTAGAATATTGTTATGAAATAAATTGTGATACTCGAGGTCAACAAAAGTGAAAACGGAAACAAATCAATTGGCCGACAACAATGTCGTATAAATCTGATATCTAACATATTTGTGTCAAATATAAAAACAACAACAACAATAATAATACAAATATAATGTAAAATAATTAAATATAATAAATATTGTTGAATAATGGAAAATTTATAATAAATTATACAATTTATTACACAAAAATAATGAAAATAATAACAAAAAGTATTTTGAGATAATATTTCACGAATGCTCAAAAGGTTTTGTGGGCTAAGTAGAAAAGATGTATTGGAAATTGTCATAAATGTAATGAAATTTATTGGCTTGAGTTTGTTTAATTTTTTTCCTTAATCCAATATGTTGGAGATCAGTGTTGCAAAATTTCTGTAACGAACTATGTATAACCGAAAGAGTACTTTTTTGCATCAAACGGTACTTTTTTAAAAAAAATATTTATTTATACTTAATACACGTACAGAATGAAAAACATGTTTCTCATATAAGAAACCAAAACAGTTGATTCGACTCGTAAAAGCCCTGTTTTGTTAACTGTCGACGGAATGTACGTTCATTTTAGAATATGTAGAGCAAATTAAATACTTATCGAAATTACATTACGGTTCGGCAAGCGTTCTCATTGCTTTTCGTTTTCTAAAAACGAACGTACTTTGCATGGACGCTGGGCTAACCGGGGCTAAAGACTAATTCTACTTTCAGCATTATGATGAACATGTTGCTAACCCACCATTAATAGTTGAAAAGCGCAAGACATAAAATATGTAATAATAAAAAGTACTAAATGCGTCGCGGGGGTACTGTGGTATTTTTTAAGTAGAAAAGTACTGAACAAAGTACTAAAATACTGAATTTTTCAACACTGTTGGACATTTAAATATTTGCTTTTCGAAGTAATGTAGGGACCAGGGACCACACTATACACGTTGTTATAGCTGCGATACCATCAGACGATTGCAGGTTAAACTCAGGGGTACCGCAAGGTTCTGTTCTATCCCCAACTCTATTTCTTATTTTCATTAACGATCTTCTGTCTTTAACTTCTAATCCTAATCAATTCTTTCGCAGATGACTGCAATATTTTCTAATGGTAGACCGAGTATTTTGGAGATTAAGGTGAAAAGGCTTAATATGAACGACACTCTCAGGTCCGACATATAGTCAACCTTCGAATGAGGTCGTTTGTTCGTTAACACACATGCGCATCTGTAGTTATGGGTGGTGTAAGTATTAATAATCTTGATGTTCTGGGCATCAAAATTCAGTGTGATGTTCGCTGGAACCAGCAGATGTTGCAACTGTCGAAAGAAGTATTCAAGTACAAGACATACTTTACTTTATCTGATTTTCTTATTATTTAAACCAATTATGTTCGATCGTGAATGGAATACAACTCTCATGAATGGGTCTAAAAGTCTATTTAGAAGAAGAATGACCTGGACCTGTTCCCGAAAATCGTGTAAATTTATTTCCTAAGTAACCGTTTCCATTACGAAATCAATTTGCAAACTTAAATTCCAAGAGACAATATGGTCAAGGCAAGAGTTGATAATTATTTTGAAAACTAAATATTTTCCACTTAAAAAAGTGTAACATTTCTCGTGTTGTTTATTTGCTTGTTAACGTGCCATACGATCATTGCAGTTTAAATTCGTTTTTAAAGGCTCATTTATATTTTATAACCTCAAGAAAATTGTTGCCACGAATGCTAAAAGCATTTTAAAAGCGCTTATAGATCTTTTCCTTCTACAGAATTACTTTTTTCGTTTCTTGTTTGGCATTGCAATCAATGGAAAATAGAAATTTCTAATAATGGCGGTATTAAATGAAAAAAATACTGGAGGATTATTTAGTTACGGCTACGCCATCAACAATATTTTTCTATTTTCAACTCAACAACAGCAACAGGGCATGTACAGTGAGCAGCATATAAAGCAATAACAACACAATAATTTGTGCAATTTTAAAATCAACAACAGGAATTTATATGTTTTTGTTTTTGTATTTATGTACCTTGATTTTCTCAAGCCTTTGGACAAATTGTTGTGCTGTAGAGTTTATAGTTTTCAGTTTTAGTTTCGTTTTTATTTTCTTTTTATTTTCATATTCATCTCTATACAGTTGCTGCTGTTCTCTGCTGTTATAAAATTGTTAGAAAAATATTTTATTGTTATAAAATGGGTAACAACAACTCATAAGAAATATCCTGTTGGGCCATTTAAAATGAATAAAGAAATGCAATTTGATTTCCAGAAAAAACATACAAATTTATTTAGAATTTATATTGTTATGGCATAATAACAATAACAAATATAACAAATTTATATGATTTCCAGAAAAAACATACAAATTTATTTAGAATTTATATTGTTATGGCATATAATAGTCCATTTATGATTTTTCTATTAAAATCATTCTAAATATGTATGTATACGAGTGTAGTTATGGATTTAATCTGTAGAATTACAAAAAGAAAATAAACAAATAATAATAATACGGCATATAAAAATAAACAGATTGTTATTCAGTACACTCAGCATGTTGTATACTCGTATGCATGTATGTTAATAAATACGCATAAAAGAATTAATAACTTATAAACGATATAAACTGTTTCTAGTTCCATTCAAAGTACCATAAACATAAAAATATTTTCATATTCATTTATGATTTTATTATAAATAAAATAAAAATAAATTTGTGTTTAGTTTTTATTAAATTCTTTATTGTTCGCATAATTCTATGTGCCAACTTGATGTAAACAACAACAATTGCTTTGTTTGTTATTCCTCTTTGCACTCTTTTGCATAAACGATAACAACAATCATTTCAGTACGTACATACGTAATTGGTCATGACAACCTTTCAGTTAGGATTACAACCTAGCTCTTCACATAACTTATGTTGCATGTGTGTCATGGCAATTTTTATTTATTCTCTCAGAGTTTTTGCTAGAAATCTGCTATGAGGAAGTCACTTACGAAATATTTTTTCATATTTCGTTGTGGTCAACATGTTTGACCTGGAATTTGAATCGTGGTCTCACGTCTAATTAGCCAACACACTATCTACTAGACTACGGCGACTTCAATTGTTGATTGCAGTGTGTGTATCAAAAATGCAAAATGAAAGCTATTGTTTGATAAACACGTTGCATAGTGTGTACCAGAGATCAATAATGAATCGTTTCATAAGTACTTATGAAATTTTGAGTATGAGTCAACAGTATTGAAATTCAATTAGTCTGATTCATTCATACTCACTACAACGTTGCAATGAGTATGAGTACAACAAACTCATAACATTCGAAATATGTTTGATTCATAAGCCTACTCATTCAGATTCATAAATTTAGAAACATTCTTATAATACTCATAAATGATTCGAGTGATTCGAATCATTCATCAAAATTTGCAGTCTTAGTTGTTGTTGCATTTACAAAAAAGAAGAAAGAAAAAGACAAAGACAGCAAGCAAAGTAAACACACAACCTTCTTGTGAGTATTTTAGTGTTCATACGCGAATCATACTTATTTTGTGATTCTTGTAAATGTTGAGTAAGGGAGAGTGGAAATCAACAACATCATGCGTATTGTTAAGTATGAGTACGATGAGTACTTCAAACTTTGAATATGAGTAGTATGAGTATGATATTAAAATAAGTATGATAAATAATAAAATTCACAACACACAACGGGCGGGGTGAGAAACTAGGTTGTAATCATGACTAAAGTTTCGTAATGACCAATTATGTATGTATTAAACATTGAAACATTAATCTCCCAAATATTGTTTTTAAATTCTTAAACTTGAAGTACCTTCAGTACAAAATTTGTATTATATTCGGCGTCTTTATGAAAATTTCAAATAAAATTGAAAGAAAATATTTAAACAAGATATCAAAGAGTATTTAAATACTTGCGTTCCAACAAAAAATCGAAGAGTTAAGCTGTTCAATAATATCTTCAAAAACTTATTAGAGCGCGAAAATATACTGAAGAAATGTTTGATTTCTAAAAGTATTCTCTTTTGCCTCTCTCCACGTCACTATTTTTTAACACATACATACATATAACCCTGAAAAAAGTTTTCACTGTAGAAAACTGAGCTGCTGTCAATTATTTTCAATATTTTTTGCGTTTTCTTGTCATACAATAATTTATACAACACAAAAGTGGTTGACAAATATTGGCTTTATTATCGAATGCACTTCTTCTCACATCGTCTATGAATCTGCGTACAAAACAAACCAGCCAACTAAGCAACCCAACAACCCACCAGTCAATCAATCAAACAACTAAAACAATTTATTTTTTGATATACAGTGAGCGTCAAAAGAAACTGTACACTAAGAATAAAATTCTAACAATTACCAAACTCAACTTTTACCATTTAAGGAGAGTGCCCGAAAAAATTTTTTTGTTTCACTTTTAAAAACTGGCATTAAAATAAAAATAACGGTAATTTATTAATGTTTATTTTTTTATAATTGCACAGTTTCTTATGGCGCTCACTGTATGTATTGGATTGTTTGGTTTTCTTTTGCAGCCACTACTTTAAAGTTTTCGTTTTCGCATGACTATTTCTAAGAAAATTAATTTTCAATGGAATAGCAATTTATTTTTGTGTATGTCTGGAATTATAACACTTACATACTTATTTATGCACTCAGTCATATGCTTTTATATCTCATTTACACATTATTGATGCTTGTAAATTCCAATGAAAATTGAAAATATTTGAAAATATGACAGAAGGACAAAATGAAACAGAATATTGTATTAAAAGTAATATTTTGAAAGTGGTTGTAACTGCAGAAGAAGAAGAAAAAGTGCTTAGGGCACCTATAAATATCTGTAGATACACTCACATAGTCGTAGAGGTATTTAGCTTTATAAGAAAAAGTGCCGCTGAAGAAAAATTGCTGCAATTTCTGCGGTCAAATATGATTAGAAAAACAATTTTTATCAAGATGTAAGCAGTTTATCCATGCCACTACAATATAATACAAGGTGACTCAAAAGTTGTGCAGAAAACTATATTGGTTTGCCTTCTTTATTTTTTAATTGGAAATAAAAAACAGCTATGTTTCTTGTTTTACAAAATATTTGTCTGAAGATATAAGGTTGATGTCCTTAACTAGAAGGAAAATATATGGTTGTGGTGTGATATGATTTTATGCGACAGTACAAGTAATTACACGATGCTGCAATGAAAATACACCCGAGTAATTATCTACGTCGTACATTTAGCTGAGTAGATCCCAAAAATCCTTTATTTTTATATCTCGAACCCTTCAGAGTTGTTTTATTTGACAAAAAATGTTTCTTCTTAAACTTTATACACAGGATTATTGATTACTCAAATAGTTTTAAACCGAGTTGGACTATATAGTTACTTAGGTGTATTTAATTTTTTTTTCTCAGAGTATTATTTGGGAAGGTAGTCGCCGTAGTCTAGTAGGTAATGTGTCGGCTTATTAGACGTGAGGCCAAGGTTCAAATCGCAGGTCAGACATCAAAACGAAAATATTAAAAAAATATTTCTTTGGCGACTGCCTCTCAGCAGATTTCTGGCAAAAACTCTGAGTGTAAATAAATCAAATTGCTATGAAAAGTTTTTAAAAAATCTGTCGTTCGGAGTCGACTTTAAACTGTAGGTACCACCACTCATGTATACAATTAACAATCACAACATAGGCAGTGTGAAAAGCTAGGTCGTAATGCCGACTGAAGGGTTGTTTTGACCAATTATGTATGTATGTATTATTTGGAAATCGAACATAAGAAAATTAAATTAATTACAATATTTACCTTTTATGTAAAAAAATATAACTTCAAGAAAATTATCTTCTGTTTTCCGTTTTTTGATGATTACCTTCCTTATTAATCAAATAATGGCGGAAGCGACAGACCTCTCTGTGGGAATACTTTAAATAGTAAGAGAAGTTTAAAAAACAATAACAGTATACAGTAGCAATCAGTCATTTAAATCGTATTTTATATAGCTTTCAATACAGAATTCCGCAAATTTTTTTATTACTTTTATTTATTATTAATACCACCATTATATGTAACTACATGCGTAGTAGTTAATTTAATTGCGATTGCCAGCAGGTTTGAATGATGCTATTGACGTAACGGCTTGACACTTACTGTGAAACTTACAAACACCACAAAGTGGAGAACACAGTGGACAACAGAACACAAAAAAACAACAATACTATCACGCAGTATAAAATTGCATGAATAGACATCAACACATACTGTAATATATATAGGGTGAGCCATTCATCGGTTTATATTTAAAGCATCGGTTATTTCCAATATGACAATACTACGCCATTCTATTCTGTCACAAAATTCATTATATTATCTCCACTGAACGTAATGAATCGATTTACACTTGAGCAACATTGGGATTTGTTGGGACAACGAGAAACTGCACGATGATGTCGATTTTTCCAAAAAAAATCAACTTTTCGGATGAAGCTCATCTTGGTGGGTATGTTTATAAGCAAAATTGCCGTATTTTGTGGCTCAGAAAACCCGCACGTGGTCTTACAGAAGCTAATGCATCCATTACGAGTGACTGTTTTGTGCGGCTAGTACAGCGGAGACAACATTAGCCCATATTTTTTTGATAATGAGAATGACGCAACCATTAGGATCACTGGTGACATCAATCGCACCATGATAACCGATTTTTTTGCACCCGCTTTTCATGGCATTGATGTGAACGAGGTTTGGTTTCAACAAGATGGTGCAAATTGCCACACATCTTATGCCACAATCGATTTATTGCGTCAAACGTTTGAATGTCGAAATGGTGATGTCAATTGGCCGAATTACAACCTAGCTACCACTTATGTTGTGTGCGTTTATTTTATACAAGAGCGGCGGGTGACCTACAGTTTAAAGTTGACTCCGAACGATAATTTTTTTCAGAATACTTTCATTGCAAATTTATTTAAATTTATTTGCATGGAGGAAGTCGCCGCAGAAATATTTTTCATATTTTGTTTTGTTCTGGAATTCTGTACTGGGATTTTGAACGGCGGCCTCACATCTAATAAGCCAACATACTAGCTGCTAGTCTACGGCATCAATAATAGCGAATATTTTACGTATGACAATAAGAAAAACAAATACATTCACACACCGGAATGTGCGTTGTTTTAAAAAAAGACTACATTCCGAACAACTACTGTAATACACGAGTAGGTAAATAAAAACTAGTCACTGCAATACAATAACACTCTATTGTTTATTAAAACAGAGTGAGGAAAAACAGAGAGAGAGATAGACAGAGAGAGTGAGAGGAAGAGTGTATAAATTCACTTGTGTAATGGCTGTGTTAAATGTAATTGTACATATAAATGCGTTATGAATTCGTTTAAATCGTTTGTTGCTTTTTAAAATCAAATCAATTTAAACACAAATAACAGTAAAATAAAATAAAATATTACACCAACAATAGTGGCGTTATAACAATGAAGACTTATGAGTGTATGTACGACCTTGTGCTGAGTGTGTGCTTTTTGCCAGAACTTCAGTATTACATTTGCACGGTATATGTGGCGTATGATGAATATTTTATGAATGAAATTAAACATGCGATTAGCGATACAAAGCGGATTAAAAATGTTGAAAAAGATTTTTGTATTAAATCGATACCAAATAGAGAAATTAAATAATTTTCAACAATTTTAGATAATTTTTGACAGAATGTACAATGAAAGAGAAAAGTCTACATAGACCGGTGTATGTAGACCTGTTTTGAAGAACAAAACGAATAAAAATTAGTTTGTAGACCTTTTTCTTTGGCTGTATATTAATGAATGAAGTAATTATTTTTGTAAAATCAAAATGTAATAAATAGAATGAAAAGATACAATACAAAATCACTAATAACAGTGTCTATAAAGCGAGATTTTTGTAAATTTTTTGAAATATAAAATAATTAGATGTTAAATTAATGATTGAAATAAAAATTGTATGATAAATTATGTTATTAGGTTCCCTTAAGTAAAATCTAATATTAATTATTATTATTATTAAAATAAATAATAAAATTACATCGAAATCAACAGAAATTTTATTGTACAACAATCATCATCGACATAAGCATTTACAATCAAAGCCCTTAAAAAAATTATTTCAACGACAACTCTGATGATGAACGACAAACGTAATAACGACAAAGATAGAGCAATAAACCAGTTTTAACATCAACCAAAATAAACAGATGGAAGGCCACACACGTACTTACACAAATGAAATGGTAGACAGTCTAACATATTTCCAGAATTCAACATAACCTGCCCGAAACAACATAAACAGAAAAACAAGAAAACGACGGGATGCAATCAGGACAAAAAGGAAATTGAAAATTCATCAGTTGGAAACAACATTAACACCAAAAGCACCTTTGGCAACATGTGCTAAGCTTTGTGTATTAATTGGTGATGGTAGTTAAATTTGATGTGAGAGATGTTTACAAAATTGCCTTGCGAAACTTTATGGCAGAGTATTTTTAACACGTATATTTGAATAACTAAAAATAATAAAATAATAAAAAAAAAATTAAGTTAAAACAATATCTTGTTACAACATACCAAAAACATATATTTTGTTTAACATTATGTATGTATATTTACATTTTAAGAGCTCAGAACAATGCGTTGCTTTTATTGTCTCTGTTGGTTTTATCTGGTTTATGACTACTTTTTGTATTTCATGGATTACAAAGCCTAGCAAATTGTATAGTTTTGTCATTACAATGCAACGCCAACGAGCGAAATATTGTTGGCAAACACGATGTACACCAGTTTCTAGTTTTAGCATAATGCTGTAAATGTTTTACTATTAAATTTCGATATTGCCACTCTCATGGTCATGACCAAAACATGTTATCATCAGTACATTAAAATACATATCTACATACATACATCCATAATTGGTCATTACAACAGTTCAGTCAGGATTACAACCTAGCTTCTCCCACAACTTATGTTGTGAGTTTTAATTTTATACATGAGTGGCAGGAGTGTCGACTCCTAACGATAGCTTTTTGAGAAACTTCTTCATGGCAATTTTATTTACTCTCAAAGAGTAAATTCTTTGCCAGATATCCGCTGAGAGTCGCCGAAGAAATATTTTTACACATTTCGTTTTGCTGCAGTTCAGACACCTGGAGTTTGACCCATGGCTGAAAGGGAAAACACCACTTCAGATTAAGTAAGAGTAAGACGTAATGCTTTTTAACTCCTATACCCAATAAATGTTCACAGAGGGTATTCGTTCTAGGCAAGGACTGAAGACCAACCTATCATAATATATATCGAATAGAATTTAACAGCATTGCTGTAAACTTTGTAGGATTGCATTAAATTCATATGAGTTTTAGTTAATCCAGTCATACAGTTTTTTCTGGCATATAGCATTTTTAGTGGCACAACTTTTGTTAAGAAGGAGAAAGTGATGTATCACAAAGCAATGCAAACGATGGTAAAGTTGCATGAACTGTTCTTCGATTTATTCCTTCTTTTTGTTTTGCTAATCTAAAAGATTGAAGTCGTCGTAGTCTAGTAGGTAGAGTGTTGATTTATTAGACGTGTGGCCACGGTTCAAGCCCTAGAATCTCGAACAAAAAGATATTTGAAATAATATCTCTTCGCGGATTGCTTCTCAGCAGATTTTTGTCAAAAATTCTGAGAGTAAATAAAATTCTAATGTAAAGCATCTCAAAAAAAAAATCTGTCGTCCGCAGTCGACTGTAAACTGTGGGTTCCGCCACTTAAGAAGAAAATTAACGCACACAACATAAGTAGTGTGAAAAGCTAGGTTGTAGTCTTTACTGAAGGATTGAAAACATACTTTAATACAATTGAATTTGACTTCATTTTTTTCAGACATTTGGTGCATTTGCAAAATCATTTTAAAATTTTCGCAAAATTTAATATTTAAAGTCATTTTTCCTAAAATAAGTAAACAACCTCCATATTCCATTTAATTCCACTTTCTTTTCCGCTTTCTTTCGGCAAAAAAATTCAAGAATTTCTTCACACTCAAGTATATTTTCTTATTAAAAACTTTAAAGGGTTGCTGTACAATATATGCTACTTAAAACAAAAAATAAAATACAAACCTTAAACGGAAATTATATAAACTGAATGCTAACAACTTCAACTGGTATACAATTTGCCACACACTCCCACAACCATAAACCAAAAGTAATATCAACGGTGAGTTTATTCACGAAATTCAAATGCCACGGCTGGCAAAAGAAAATTTAACGCAATCCCTTACTAAAATATTGCATATAATATTCAACCCAGTTTTTAATCACGTATGTAAGTCAATAGATTTTTATGTATGTGAGTGCAAACTTTATAGAAGAAAATATGTACCAAAACTATACACATTTCACCTCTTAACTGTATGGGTATGTGTCGGGGAATACCTATACCATACGCCAAAATTCTTTGAATAATATATATTTGCACACTTTCACACATACCTATGCCACAAGTAAATGCAACTAGAGGCTAAAGAAACTTCTAGTGACCTTATTACACTCAAACCCCTCCCACTCAATATTATAAATTTAAGCATTCGGGAATCTAATGAAGTTTTACACATGAGAACGTTTTTCTTTTTGTAAATATTGAATAGAGTCATACATCCTTAACTAGGCAGTTGTATTATTCCATTACACCTTCATAATATCACGCTGTTCACCCTTTCTCTTCTGTCTTTCTAAAGTTTCCCATTCTATTTTTTGCTGCACAATTTTAATACGTTTCGCACTCAAGTACGGATTTCACTCACTCACTTTTTTGTTTGTTTGGAGAGGCACCACTCTTTTCTTTCTTCAGTTTTCTCTTTTTTAGGTCGTTGAGCGTCGTCATCAAATGAACTCATGAATGGAAAAAGCGACTTGCTTATAAAACTTGAATACTTCTTCTTCCTCCTTCTCTTATTAGTTAACTTTTGCTTTTAGTTTGTTCTCGTATTGTAATTGCAATAACGAACACTTTGCTGAAGAGTGTGACTTTGGTTTTTAGGTTTTGAAAAGATACTCCTTGCATGTTGCATTTGACTTTATAAGTACATTTACAATGAAGTTTAGTTATAACGAAGGGAAGTTGAAAAGATGTGCAGTGGCATGCCTTTTACTCAGGCTTTTATGTATTTTATAGGAGTATGTGTCTTTTATAAAAGTATCACAATTTCTATGTTAAGCTATATTAAGCCGCCTGTCCGATAAAACTCCGAATTGTAAAATAAATCAGAGAATGTTTCCACAAATTTGGTCTTTGTGTGGCATACACTGAAATTTTTCAACGACGAATTCATATTGTTAAGAAAATGAAGAATCTAGATACTGGTGTTTTGCTTTTATTTTACATCGCTTAACATTAAAATTAAAAACAAAAGCTACAAAAACAAAACAATGCAGTAAACAGACCCGCTTAATATAACAGCAAACACCAGCATAAAAAGAATGGTAAACAAGTAAGCAAAAATACAACAACAAAAAAACGTAAACAACGATGTTCACATTTATAGAGATTTCGAGAAGGCGAAGTCATCAACATTCGCCTTCAAGAACATACATTAGACTTTTTACTCTGCCATATAAAAGGCAAGGCAAAGCAGGCGACTAAGTTAGTGAAGTTCAGTCAGTCTTGTGTGAAGACGCGGTGTATTTGAAGAGAGTAATCGTGGTTTGAAGATCTCCGTTACACAGATCTGTCGAACAATTGTCTAGTAATTGTTATTGTTTATGCAAAGGGTGTAAACAGAGGAATAACAAACAAAGCAATTTTTGTTGTTTACATAAAGTTGTGAACAGTGGCACACAGAATTGTTCGAATAATAAAGAATTTTAATTAAAACTAAACACAAATTCATTTTTATTTTATTTGTAATCTACGAACTCGTATTTTAAACGTTTCTAAAAGGTAAAAATGTATCATAGAATTCGCCATGTGTAACCTCTACTGTACTGCAAGTAAAATTCTATCAAACTAAGCCTTCGTTAAGTATCAAAATCAAACTAGTGTGCCTTTTGCTTTTGTTAAAGTTTCAAATAAATTTTCTGACAATATTTTCAAGCACTTTTACATTAAAATTGGCAATGCAGCTAAATTCCGTATTCCAGGAAAAAATATATATGTAGGGTCTATCAATAAGTGCTTCCTATCACACATACATACATACATAATTGGTCAGTACAACCCTTCAGTCGGTGTTACGACCTACACATAGCCACAGAAGTACACATACGGAAGAAAAGGTCTAACAAGAACAAGTCGCATCATTTCGGTGGCCATACCACATCACCTACACGTGAGATAATCCAATCACATACACTTACACGTGAGGTGACCCTGCCCTCAAATTGTGTAGAATATCCAATAACACATGACCTGTGTGGCAGATAGCGCCGTGCTCTTGATAAGATCATACAATTCAGGGCAAAAGAAGTTAGTAATCATCGTGCTATAGTGCTCTCAACTAACAGTGTTGTTCTGCTCAACGTCGTTTTTAAAGAAATATGAACCGATTACATAGCAATCTCAAACTCCGGAATAGTGACATTTTTGAGTTGCATTGAACGTTCTTGGAACTCATTTGGATTGGTATCAAATTCAACAAATCTGATTGTTCACGTACCCATTTGTTCATAAAGAGGCATCAACGCCGAATATGATTTTTTGATGAAAATTTAGGTCAGTTGCCAACTGTTCCAGAAACCATTCCATGTTGCCATTGACAAAAAAGGTTACATAAATGACAGAGGAAGTTTTACATCCCACAGTTTACAGTTTCATACGCTAATGCAAGAATATATGAAATAATTCTAAAGAAAATTTCCTAATGAGGACATGAAAGTATTCATGTCAGAGAAGAAGTATACTTCCGCAAGAACTGTAAAGATGGTAGGATAGACGAAGACATGGTTGGTTGCTTAATTTGGTGGCTTTTCTTTAATTTTGGATTAATATTTCGTCAAATGAATGGGTTTTCTGACAAAATCAAAAGGAAAATATGCAAAAATTCGGGTCAAAACATGATATCCGTTTCCTTTACTCAACATGTGCTTAAAATAAATTAAAATAAAAAAGAATAAAACGACTGAAAAATGCTTAAAGTAGTGTGAAATGAAAAATTTTCGTTGAAAGCTAAATGAAAAGACGATGAATATAGTTCAAGAAGAAGAAAACAAGAACACTTTAACGCTGTTTATCTATAAATAAACATTATTTACAAACTCCTATTCTAGTTTCTATTATAAATTTATAAATTTCTTAATTCATTAGAAGTTTTTCAGATAAAAATTTTCTTATTAAAGTACTGCAAAGCATACCAATTGAAAACGGTTTGAAAGTGTAAATAAAAGCAAAAATATTGTAAAAACACGTTTCTTTATGTGCATGTTGCATATAAACTATGCTGATGCATGCATCTGAAGTGTATCAGTTTAAGAACCTGTGCACAGCAGCAATTTGTAGCGTGTATGGGAAAACATAAATTTGTTCAAGAAAATTTATATTGAAATGGATAAACTTCACACATGAGAGAACAATTTAAAGCAGAAAAAAGGGTTAAGCATCCAGCCAGTTGAGTATGAAGCTTGTTAAAGTCATAAGGTACTCAACTGAGTTGAGATAAATGTTAGAAGAATAAATAGATGATGATTTTCTTAAACTCCTTTTTGTTTGATGTTTTTACGGATGGATGTTAAGCTATGTAAAAGAGTTTATAACTTAAACACTTAAGACTGAAAACTACGATAAAAATAAATTAATAAAAATAAATATTGTTACGAAAATGAAAAGGGTGTTCCATCGTTTAACATTAAAATAATAAACAAAAGCTACAGAAACAAAAACCATGAACTTATTTACATGATAAACAAGTAAACAAAGATATACCAACAACATCAAAAATGCAACAACAAACAATGTAAAGAAAATACACAAACAACAATAATTTTTACATTTATGGAGATCTCGAGAATGCGAAGCCATGAACATTCGACTTCAAGATCATTCATCAGACTGTTGTTGGCATATAAAAGGCAAGACAAAGCAGGCAAACTGAGTCAGTAATAATTCAGTCAGTCTTGTGAGAAGACGCGTTGCATGTGAAGATAATAATCGTGGTTTGAATATCTCCGTTATAAAGATATACAAAAGAGTGTAAAGAAGAATAACACACAGCATTGTTGTTGTTTACAACAAGTTGTGAACAGTAGTACACAGAATTGTGCGAACAATAAAGAATTTATTTAAAACGAAACACAAATTTATTTTGATTTCATTAGAAATCTACGAACTCATATTTTAAACGCTTTTAAAAGGGTAACAGAAAAGCACAAGCTGATCGTTGATGGTTTTCTTTTAAACTCCAAGTCAAATATGGACAAAATAATTTTTTTTTTTTTTTTGTAAAGACCAAAGCTTAAGGTCCCAATAATTTTTGCAGCACTAGTACGGTTGCAACCAATCAAACGCTTCAAAATGTAATCAAAATATCTATAAAATAGTGAACTTAGTAACATTGACATTGACTTTCAAGTAATTCAAAAATATTGTTTGCCTTGCCGCTTTAAAATATAAAACCTGTGTGCAAAGCTTTTATAAAAAGTTTGCATTAATTTAAGGCACTGCAACTATATGATGAAGATTTTCTTTAAACAATGAATACATTATTTACACTTGAGTTGAAAACATGACTAACTTAAATCGTCAAATTTGCAATGAATCCCAAAGATCCATAAAGTATTTAGTACCGGTAGTAGCTTACAGTTCAAGTTCCGATCTTAATCTTATTCAATCAAAGATCGATTATCTTTTGGGTAATCACAACAAACATTTTGTCCGAACAATATGTGTGAATCCATCTTTAGATTCATCAAATAGTGATTCCGAAAGGAAATTTTTCATTCAACGATATCTTCGAAATAAAAGAAAAGAGGGTGTTTCTAATATTCAAAAAATGTTTTTAGTGGCAAGGTTAGCACTTTCAGACGCTACATGAGATTTCAGAAAAAATTAATTCATGACGTTTGAATGAATATACAGGGTGTTTTTACTTTGAAATAAAATTATATACAAAACCATAGGACTACCAGAGTAAGCATAATCTTAAATATCATATGAACTACAATTTGAACATTTTCCATTAAAAAAAAGAAATTTATTTACATCCCTTTAAAGTAGGGAAAATATCGAAAAAATTCTTGTTTTTCTTATTTTTTGGATTTGGCATCCAATTTGCAAGTGTTGTCTGCATATGAATGCCGGACCTACAGGATTTTTTTTAATTTTTGTTTTCGTCAAATGCAAATATTTTTCAAAGACAAAACACACATACTACATCGCACATAAATGCTTTGGGTATAAGATCTTAGTAGATAATGTGAATTTGGCATGGCCAATACTATGATTAAGGAAGTTTCTTTCTTATGCTAAATTTCAGTTTATAACTGCTACTAACATTTCTGGAGAATAGGGAGGTAAAATTTCCATTTCCATGTAAACTAAATATCAGGTTAAAATGAAAAAGGTATTTTATTTAAGCATACTTGCGAGTTTGTAAGTATTTGGGTATACATTGAAGAATTTAATACTGCTTTTGTTCCCTCTCCAAATCCTTTTTTAAGTTTTGTTTGATGAGCCATCCATTTTTTAGCCATTACATTCAGTGTTGGTGACCTTTTATGGTCGGGACCATAATAATCAATTTTTTTTGTTCATTTCATTGGCAGACCTTTTTCCACCTCACATCTCTTTTGGTTTGAAATATCAAATTTTCGAAAGGTTATAAAAGTCAAATGATTGTTAGATTTGGGTGGATTCTTCAAATTTGTAAAAACTGAGATTAAATTTTTTGTGTGATGTGTGTTAAGAAGAATTGTTTTGTTTTAAATCGGATTTTAATAGATTTTTTATGTAAATATTTGTAATGAAATGATTTCTTCTTTGACTAATGAACCAAAAGAAGGGAAAGATAATCTAAATAAAAAAAAAATAAGACAAATAACTACTGGAGAGTTTATGTTACTCCTCTAGTATTAAAAATAAAACAGATTTTCTCTTTAATAAATCTTAAATAATAATTTACATACTAGGGATGCCAATCGGGAAATCCCGAATCAAAATCCCGGGATTTCTTAAAATTCGTCTCGGGATTTTTCGGGATTGTAAATTCATACATATATACTTTATAAAGTAAGAAAAAATTGAGTTCACGGCATTCTTTTTTTTATTTAATATTACATTAAATAACACCCATGTAGTTTTTCAAGTGTATCATGCAACAATTAAGTGAATATTTTATATCACTCGACTTCGAACTGAATAAGAACCCAATTTCCATTGTTAAAAAGTTAAACATTGCCCTCGAAGTACAATAAAATCTGTTAATACGGCTGATGATTTAGACATTCAACTTCTGAAGAAATAGATTTGTTTGAATCACGAGGTGTTAGAGGTGAATAGTTATACATATCCTGCATATAGCTATCTTGAAACCATTTTGCTCACAAGTGTAGATTGCGAAAAATGTCTCAGCGGAAAACGTTTTTGTTCGCATCAAAATTAAGGCTCTTCGATGAAATATTAGAGTCTTTGATCTTTTTAAAAAATTACTTAAAACAATAAATATAATTAATATACATATATATTTTGAATACTAAATAGTGTTCTTAAAAGGGTAGGTATTTGTTTTTTCACTGATGTGTTTATATGCATATATGTTTGTAGGCACAGATGAATTATTTTTATTTTTGTTAATTTACGCTTTTTTGTTACTTTTTGTTCTGTTTTTATTTTTTTATTTTATAACATGTGTATTGTGATAAAGATCAAAAATTAATGAAAGTTTTAATAAAACACTTATTTTTAGGTTTTTTTTTAAGAGAAAAGCCCAGGATATTTCGTGATTTTTCGATCCCGAATCCCGGAATTTTTAAAAAATCAATCCCGTTTGGCATCCCTAGTACATACATAAATAATTGGTAATTACAACCTTTCAGTCGCGATTACAAACTAGCTTCTCATATCACTTATGTTGTGTGTGTTAATGTTATATATGAGTGGCGAGACCTACAGATTAAAATCGTCTCCGAACGACACATTTTTGAGAAACTTTTCAAGGCAATTTTACTAACTCCCAGAGTTTTTGCCAGAAGTCTGCTGAGAGGAAGTCGCCTAGGAAAACATTTTTCATATTTCATTTTTTTGGAGATGTCTGACCTTTGGGGTTGAACCGTGACCTCGCGACTAATAAGCCAATATACAACCTACTAGACTACGTCGACTACAATTAATTACGATTTAAAATTAGGAAATATAATAAGCTAGAATTGGTAAAAGGGGTAGCCCGCTTTTGACTTTACAACAATTTTCGAAGTTACAATCACTGTTTCATATTCTCTAAAAGATCAGTAGCCATTTTGGAACATATAAGAAATAGTACGCCATACAAACTATATGCAAGTGGTGGTCTAGAGGGTCCTTTTCCGAACCGTGGTCGTGGGATAGCCATCCCCACTAACCATCCTTTATATTTCAACACGTTTGTTCACAATTAATAATTATTATAATAAGAATTATATTTGATGTCAATAGTCTGCAATAATTGCAAAGTAGAAGACTAATCTACTATTGCCACTGTTAACCAGTTAATAGTAAAGTTTTCTCTGTTAGAGGTAAGAAATGGCGCTGCTAAAAGTGTGGGTTTGCGTCTTTGGTTTTTAAATTCGGAGTCGCCTTTAAACTGTAGATTCCGCCACTCATGTATAAAAAATTAACACACACAACATAAGTAGTGTAAGAAGCTAGGTCTTAATCCTAACTGAAGGGCTGTAATGACCAATTATCATTGTATATTTGCAGGTTACGAAATGGAAGCATGACTTGCTCTAAGAAAAAGAAACTTATCTTCAGCATTACCACTAATATGTTCTCAAATGAATCCCCTGAGGTTTTTGTTTGATGAGCTGTCAGCCTTAAACAAATTCAATTAAATTGAAGATTTTAAAACCATTTTTGCCTTTCCTAATCCTTAGAGATAGATTCAAATGTTTGACAAATTAAGTTTTATTTCCTAATCAGAAGGTTTCTTCAGGTTATGTGCATTATTTGCACGGATTTAAAGCTTTTCCAAATTAACTTGAGCAGGTGATAAATCACACCAGAATTGCTCACATTAAATTTAATTGTTCTTGTTTTACGTTCACGCAAAAGTTGGTGATAAAAAGTGATTGAAACTATAAAACCATAAAATCCGCGCTAAAGTCACTTCCATTCCAGACACGTTTTCTTTATAAACAAAATTCACAACGACACAACAGCAAAAATAATCATGGTTTTGTCTTGTTTATGAAGCAGAACTCGGAAAGTTGAAGGAAGAAAAATAAGAAGTACAATAGTTTTCTACCATGGGTGCTGTTGCAGTTACACTTTTAGTTGTAACAATTGGTTTTAAGTCCTTTTTCTATTAGACATTGTTTACTACGCTGTCGTTTTAAGAACGCTGATGCCATTCATTGTTTAAATAAACATCACTATGGTATGGTATTCATAGGCTTAAGGCTGTTCATGGCTATCTTAAACAGACAGGTTTGGTGCTGGTTGTAGTTGATTGCGGCAACAAGTGCTTTAAAACCTTGCCAGTCACAACCAAATGGTCCAGTGTTCTTTAGAGAAAATAAAATAATTAACACTTGCAATGCAAAACAATAGGTTGGTCTGAAAGAAAAGTTCTTTAAAATCCATTGATTTAAGCAAACATCACTTGGAAAAGTGGTCGAGTCATCTTAACCACCCTTTTTCGTGTGACTTATTTTATTTTTTTTCTTGCTCTTGTTGTGAGAACTTTTCAGAAGGTTTTACTACAAAATAGAATCACATATTTGTCTGAAATTAAAACAATAAAACCTTGAAATAACATGAAGTAAAAACGAAATTTGCAACGAATTTGTGTTGAACGAAGAAGCGTTTACCCTATCCGTAAGCACTCTGCACTACAAATTTCCTCTTCCGTGACAACGATGTGAATTTTGAAGTGGAAGCAGCAAAAATCCACTTTAATTGCAACGAATCACATAAACATACACAACAATTTTCCTCAATAATTTATGTCAATTTATTTTTACGATTTTTATCATTTTTCTACTCGCTGCAGTTTTCTTGTCGTTGATATTTCAATACGTATTGTCTTGCTCTTATTCACGGGCAAATATATGTAAAGGGTAAGCTATCTATCGGTTTAAATTTGAACCATCAGTTTTTTCGAATCTGGCAATACTTATGTAATTCTATTCTGTCCCAAAATTCGGTATACTATCCCCATTGAACGCAACACTTGAACAACATTGGGATTTAATAAAAATTTATTTCCAAAAAAAAAAAATTGTTTCAGAAAAAAAAAATTGTCTTCTCAGATGAAACTCATTTTTATCTTGGTGGGTACGTTAATAAGCAAAATTGCCGTAATTGGGACTCAAAAAACCCATATGTGGTCTTAAAGGAGCCAATGCACCCATTACGAGTGACAGTTTTGTGCGGTTTGTGGAGCGGAGTTATCATTGACCAATATTTCTTTGAAAATAAGGACGGGAGCAACCATTGCGATCAATGTAGACATCTCTATTGCACCATAATAACCGATTTTGTATACCCGCTCTTCATAGCATTGATGTGAAGGATGTTTGGTTTCAACAGAATGGTGCAACTTGCCGCATATCGCATGCCATAGTCGATTTACTGCATTAAACGTTTGATGGCCGTTTACTTAGCCGTAATGGTGATACCAATTGGCCGCCAAAAAGCAGCGATTTGACACCGTTGCAGTATTTTCTATGGGACAACATTAAAGAAAAGTGTTATGCCAACAAATCAGAGACAATTGAGCATTTGAAGGCCAACATTCGATACGACGTACGAGAAAAAGTGTACAAAAAATGGTTTGATCAAATGATGCCAGCCATATGAATGAAATAATATTAAATTTCTAACTGGAACAATTGTATTTCACAACAAAAAAATAAATAAATAAATTTAGCAAAATTTCAAACTGTTTTTGTTTTATCAGATCTTTAAATTTAAATTTTTAAACGGCCCACCCTATGTCTGTTGCTTAGTTGCAATAGTTGTAAGCAACCAAATACCACAATTTAAAGAAAGTTCCCTTGAGTTGCAAGAACATTTATTATGAGAACATTTGAAAGTTCAAGTGTAAAGTTCTGAGGGAATACAATGTAAATATCACTTCCCTTTAAAAACAACGCTGTCATGCATTTAAAGTTCTAAATAAAACACTGTTGATAACTTCAATTTTTCACCATTCACTTGTTTTTTAGTTCTTGGAAACATTAAACTCAGATGCCGCAATAAAGATAAGCAGATAAAATTCTGAAGCATTTTCAACAATTAAAAGGAACGAGGGAAGATTGCTGCTCAGTATACTGTAATAGGGAAAGACATAGAGACAGAAAGAGGAAGGGAGCTTTTAAATTGCGCATTTAAAAAACTCAAGGATGAATTCAGGTACCCGTCTTAACAGACGTTACTTATTTCCTTTGTTTGAGAAACACATCTCTTTCAGAGCCATCGCATAACTTTGACAGACAGATATTTAAAAGAATTTAAACTTCAATGTAACTGGCTATAAAACTTTATTATTTTGTACAAACAATTGTTTTGTTGAACTGCTAGTTGGTCGTCGATTTATTGAAGCTTAAACAATTTTCATTTTCTTCTTTTTTCTTAATATTTTCCTTTTTTTCTAAGGCTGATATAGGCCACTGAGGTCTAGTACGTATTGTTTTCGCTGATTAGACGTAATTGTTCGATTTAAAAATCGAACTTAAAAATTCTTAAAATTCTATCTGCATATCTATTAAATTCTTAAAGCTTCCGTCCTCACCATATTGAATTAGAAAAAATTGTTTCGTTTAACATCTTTGAATTACAACGCCTGCTTTAATTGGCTCACATTAGTTCCAATGAATACCAGAGTGAGTAAGTGTTAATATTAAACTGTATAATATATCCTGTAAATGTGTATTTATGTACTACTTATGTATTCAGTACACAGGCTTAAATAATAGCCATCAAACATAAATTATTCAATACAACAAAAGGAGTAAAAAGTGAAAGAAAATTATTCTTGTTATTCATCAATCAGCCATTAACCAACTGGCTCCCGTTGAACGCCTCTTCCTAGCACGTGTTGCCTTTTTGTTATATACGCGTGTAAAATACAAGTATAATAATGGTTCTTTGGTTATGGGCGTACATCAGTGTTAAAGTTGCCTTTTATTTATCAAAAAGCCAAAAGCCTGTTCCATTTGAATGAATGAAGAATGAAGATTAATGAAGAATAAGCCAGCGTTAGAATTCAGTTCAAACAAAATATTTAATCATGTAAGCCAACAAGTATTCAAATCATATATCAGGATATACATACATATGTATACGATAATTTATTCAATAATGATAAATAAATAAGTTCAGCTTATTCAAAATACTTTACATTACAACCCTTCAAGTCAGGCTTATGACCTAGTTTCTCTGTGTGTTCATTTAATGCAAGAGTGAAGGAACCTACAGTTTAAAGTCGACTCCGAACGACAGATTTTTTTTTGAGAAAATTTTCTTGGCAATTTTATTTGCTCTGAGGGCCATTATTACAACTTGTCGTTAACTAAAGGGAGGATATCAACGGGCAGATAAATTGTTTTTCATTATTATAAGTGGGCGTTAAGCTCAAGGGAAGATCATCCTACCGGTAACTTTTAAAGTTAAGTTTATGTTTGAACTTGCCATATTATATATTATTTTCAATATGGCAACTTCAAATATAAGCAAAATGAGCATATATAACAAAAAAAAAAAAAAACGAAGTGCGTTGTTGCCACTGCGTTTTAAAAAAAACTTGTTTAATTGAGCAGTGTTATCGACATTGCTCCGGCACTGCCATATTTTTGAAAAAGTTAACTTTATATTATCCGTAGGTTGTAATAACGAAAAGAAATTAAAGGTGACTTTAAAGTTCACTTTAGCTAAAGCTAACTTTAACTAAACTCAACTTTAACGGAAAGTTTTAATAATAGTCCTTAGGGCATTAGGAGTCAGTGACTCTTCCCAACAGGGTTTGAGGCAATCGAAACTTTTGTTGGAAAACCGCAATAAGAGGAGATCCAGAAATAAGCTGAGTTTAGTAACCGATCTTCTGACAAGACACTGGAGACTCAGGTTACACTTATTCAGAATGGGAGTTGCCTTGAGCCCAATGGATAGATTATGTGATGATGAAAATGAATTATCGGAGTACATTATTGGAACCTATGGGGGCGTTCAATTATGCCCTGAAGAAACTTATTAAATGCTAGACATGGACATGTCATTGCTGACACCGAGTTAAACTTAACTTATTTAATTGATCATTACAAATTTTCTGTTATGATTAAGAGCTAACTTCTCACACTACTCCGAACGACAATTTTTTAAGAAACTTGCGCATGGCAATTTTATTTACTTTCAGAGCCTTTATCGCCGAAGAAATTTTTGTTCATATTTCGTTTCGTTCGAGATGTCTGACCTAGTAACCCACTATCTACTAGACTACGGTGACTTGTCGACACCGAGCGGCATCCTGAAATTTGAAAGACCAATAGGTTTGGATGAGACATTATAGGGATAACCTATAGAGTTTTTGAGATCAAATGGTCGCAGTATTAGGGCTCTTCTCCACAACAATAATAATTACTAAAATCCTTTGAAGTATTTATTTTTATAATTCATCTTAAAATTTAAATTATCATCAAATTTAAGATTGTACTGCCTTAGATCTCACAGTATTGAACATTCTTAAGATTTCTTGGGTCGATGGCTGTTTCTTAAGACTTGTGGATTCTACTGTAATGCTATATAAAGATTGTGAAGTTGCCAGACGTTTAATATAACCACATAAATCGAGCAAAGACCGTTAGTGCTAGTCAGTCAGGAGTTGTGAGTTAGACGTTGAAACCTTTTGAGTAAATAATCGAGAACTGAGTTAAAAGGTGTGATGTTACGCGCAGTAGTTTTGAAGGCTGAAAATTTAAGCTTTTTTAATAAGGATTAGTCGATTTCTAGTACAAAATTCTGAGAGTAAACGAAACTGTCATGAAAAGTTTCTCAAGAAATCTGTCGTTCGGAGTCGATTTTGTACTGTAGGTCCCGCTACTCATGTATAAAATTAACAACAAACAACAACATTAGTGGTGTGTTAATGGTAGGTTTTAGTTTTGACTGAAGGTTTGAAAAACTGAGAGCTTAGTGTTATGAAGTAAGCGAGTGTTGTTATTTAAACAAATCATTTTAGAATTAAAAAATCGTCGAAAGTAATCGTCTTAAAAAGTGCTAAAAACGTAAGAGTGTAATGCATTGAGTTTTGGCCAGATCAACCCAGCGTTTATTTGATCAGAAGCCTTTACATATTTCACTTTAAAGTCTACCGTATATTAGACTGTCAGTATCTTGAGAGTGAAGCTATGTAGAGGACTGTACCCCAATAACTCCAACCTTGTTAGTCTTTCGGCATTGATAACATTTTTCAATATTGCAGGCATGAACTGAAGTTGTACGATATAAGGTCCTAATTTAGTAGCGTAATACGGGAAAAGTTGTGAACGTTTGTAAAAGTTTATTAACATGAAAATGAAGATATTTTTGCTTTAAACTTGCATACGTTAATTTGATCATAAATTCACTAACATTATAATGGAAACTATCTTTCTGTTTTTAAGCGAATTAATGCAATTTGAATTCATGGTAATTGTAGTAGTTTTTCATCTTGTAATGTGTGGATATATGATACAAAACGAACGAGAATACGTTCATAATTAAATTTCGTAGACGGTATGAAAAGAAGCATCTACGACATAATACTGCCCAATGCAACACTTTGTATATCATCCAGACTTACATACAAGCATTAACGTTCAAAGTTACTTATATCCTTGTTCTGAATCATATTACAGTCTGTTAATTTAAATCCTTTGGATTATTTAAGCTTCTCACTTGCAAAAAGAATCCTACATTTATGTTTTCCTTACAGAAAACATGATGCCGTTATGTTTGTATGAAGGATAATTCATACCGTACTCGTAATACATTTTTACATTGTGCTGTGTACAACACATATCCGTATTATAGCATATAGCGTTTCTATAACACCTACTATGGAAATAAGGACAACTATTGTTGTAATGACCAAGTAGCAACTATAATATGAATTAAAGAATAAAATATTTAAGAAAAATATTAAACAGCTTTAGTCCTGTACACATCCTGCCGGTAATAGTACCCAAAATCCTCATTAATTGCTTATAAAGCATATTATAAACCGCAGGGGAGGAGCGCGCACGCAATTCAGAATAAAAAACGATTGTAAATGAAGGAAGTAAAAAAGTGTTGACGTGTATATTGCAATGAGAATGTATGCTCGATTGTGTTCTGTAGAAAAAGTAGGTAAGTAAACAAGAACATCAGGAAGATTTGTTATGCAAATTATATTTCCAGACCATATTAAGCAACAAACTCAACAACACTTACACAGAATATCATACACAATACAAAAAGAGAATCCTAAAAAGAAAAATTCTTTCTTTCTTCTGACATCATCATCGTGTTAAAATTTGTACATTTTCTTTGTGTTGGTTTCGGTACAACAACATTAACGCGTGCCCGGATTTTGACGTGAAAATTGCGGTTTTTCATAAATTTCGACAGGTTTTTGTGAATCGCAAAAAGTGTGAAATTACCACAAAGAAATGAACTGGACAGGAATATACGAGTACTTCAAAAACATAATAATAGGATCGAGATAATCAAAACAGCAATTTGCCTGTAAGGCTGCGCAATTTTTTAAGTTTCGAAACAAGACAAAGTTTTACCGGAAAAAACTTCGAGAATAGGGCAGATAAGAGAGAAATTCATAGCCCAATGCAAGAATTTTTGGCATGGACACTACAGATGTATGTACCCACTACAGATTCTGTTTAATAGAAACTTTCTTTGGGCCAATTGTGATTGTAATAATAAATAAATGTAAAAAAACTCACCGATTCGCTGTGTAAATCCCATTGTTCTGTTTCAACTGCTGCGCACTGCGATAATTTGTCCACAGTTACTTAACGATGTAAATTGTTGTTCATATTGCGTTTAAACTACGCCAAATGCTGCTGTGATGTTGCAACGAAATTACAATGATGAGTAGGGAAATCTTTCCAATATTCAACTGTTGATATAAATTGAAACCTCTCAGGCCAACATAATATTGTAATTTTTTTTCAGTTGTTTATAGCAGACTGCTGTGCTTGTACTAGAACAGTATTCATTAAACACCACCTTCTTATCACTGAAATTGTAAACAATATTGAATTTAGATTTCTCACCAAATTTATTGTGCAACATTTAAATTTATAATTCATCCTCTACGCCAGCCCAGTGTTACTGGTCAATGGCTGTCAAGTTCATATTAACTAAGTTTGCATTTTTTCAAATTTTCTCAGAGGCTACAGAACTTTCAATTCAAAGGTGGGGAATTCAAAATAATTTGACGTGAGGCCATGGTTCAAAATCCCGGTCCAGTCAAATTTCTGGCAAAAAAACTCTGAGAGAGTAAAAAAAATTGCAATGAAAAGTTTCTCAAACAATCTGTCGTTCAAAGTTGATTTTAAACTGTAGTTCCCGCCTCTCGTGTATAAAATTAACACACACAACATGGGGTGGTGTGTGAAGCTAGTTCGTAATCCTGACTGAAGGGTTGTAATGGCCAATTATGTACAGCCAAGGAAGAAATTATATGGTACATGTGTTTTTTCTAAAAATCTCTTTGGTTTTAAAGCTAATTTAAAAGTTTATATATTTTTTATATTTAATAAAGAGAAACAAAAAATTAAAGTAAAAAATTTTCAGAGTTTGTTTATTTTTTAAAATATTTTTTATAGCTAATTCAAATTCTTAAAGGAAATATTTATATGGTACAAAATAAAAAAAATTTAAAACTTAAAGCTAATTAAATATATTCAAATAAGATATTAATTTTAATAATGCGTGTGTCCTCCTCGATTTTAAATTACTTCATTTAACCGAAGTTGCATAGAGTTTATTAATTTTTGTAACTCATCTTTGGGAATTTCGTTCCATTTTTTTATTGAAGCTTCTTTAAGGTCTTTTAAGGCGTTATAAGTCATCCCACTCTTGTATATTTCGGCACTTAAAATTCCCCAGAGATTTTCAACAGGATTTAGAACGGGACTAAGTGGTGACCAGTTCAAAACAGTTATATCCTTTTCATCAAAAAATGCTTTGGTCCTTTTGGATACATGTATAGGGGCGTTGTCTTGCTGAAAAGTAAAATTATTTCCATAATTTTCTTCAGCAAATTCAACGAAAACATCGTCCAGTAATTCCCCAAAAAAATGATACCCAAACCACAATTGACCCCTAGACGCAAGACAGCCAGATTGGCTTTTGCTGCAAAATACAAATTGTGGGAAGAGGAGTGGCGTAGTATTATATTCAGTGATGAAAAAAAAATCAACCTTGATGGACCTGATGGATTCAAATATTATTGGAGGGAAAATGGAGGTGATATGCGGACCAGAATCGCACTTAATTTTCAGGGAGGATCTATAATGACTTGGGTAGCTTTTGGATATAGAGCACGTTCTCCATTCTGTTTTATTTCTCATAAAATGAATGCAGAAAACTATGTGAAATTACTGGACAATTATATCTTATTTTAATATATTTAATTAGCTTTTAGTTTTAAATTTTTTCTTATTTTGTACCATATAAATATTTCCTTTAAGAATTTGAATTAGCTATAAGAAATATTTTATAAAATAAACAAACTCTGAAAATTTTTTACTTTAATTTTTTGTTTCTCTTTATTAAATATAAAAAATATATAAACTTTTAAATTAGCTTTAAAACCAAAGAGATTTTTAGAAAAAGCACATGTACCATATAATTTCTTCTTTGGCTGTATGTACACATACATCGTTACTTTAAAAAACAAAAACTCGTCAAACTAGCAATCCCTTTATAGATCTGTTCACAGAACCTTTAGGTCCTTTGGAGTCAAATATGTAAGAACTACGAAGTAAAAATATCTTGGACTTATTTGTGTATTAAATTGTATAATGCTTCAGTTTGCAAGTATAATACATGCTACCCGAAAACCTTAATGTTTTTGTAACAATTTGAAAATAATTCTATTATCTCTCTGTCATAAAGGTGGTTTTATGATGCTAGCCTTCTGATGAAGTATAATCCCGAGTTGAAAATTGTAACTGTCAATACCATAAGACCTTTGAAATCAGTATACGAAATTGGCAATTCTTACAAGTTAAAATCGAAACAAATATTGCCAGCTAAAACTAAAAGTGCGAAATCAAATCGGAGTTGGAAATCAAATTAAATTAACAGTAATTTCTACTCACTGTTTTAAATTTTAAATTTGATTTTTTTCGATCTGCCTTACTTTCAAAAATAATGTAAGTCATGAGTAATAACTCCGCACTTTTGTGTAGCCAACGTACTTAGAAATTTCTCCAAAAAATCTAAGGAATAAAAAAATTATTTTAAATTCCGCATTTTTTGGAACGCCCCATGTAACCTGCTTTTAATTACACATGTATTCTTAAGTGCAGTGTTGTTAAAATATCAAATAAAGCATATGACATATTAAATGAACGAACACTACCGTAGAGTTACAATAAAAGAAAATTAATAAAAAACAAATTAAAACGAATATAAAAACAAAACACAACTTTTATGCATGACCAACATGCAAATATAATTGCCAGTTGAACCAAGTAACAGAATGAATTCGGATTTTAATCGATAAAGTATTCAAATGTAAAAAATTACCAG
This sequence comes from Sarcophaga carnaria, assembly GCA_958299815.1. Classification (NCBI taxonomy): domain Eukaryota; kingdom Metazoa; phylum Arthropoda; class Insecta; order Diptera; family Sarcophagidae; genus Sarcophaga; species Sarcophaga carnaria. The sequence goes on along the minus strand of OY283149.1, from coordinate 115,571,457 downwards.
CATACACCGTAAGAGTAGGCAAATTAAAAATAATATTTATTCCACTTTTAAGGCATTTTTATATTCAAACATTTATTACTGCCAGCTTGAGAAGAAGAAAACGGCAAAAATTATGAACGAAAATGAAATATATTCCCAGTAGTCAGTCAACAAGAAGAAAAAAAGCAAGAATGAGCAAAACATTTAACAAATTTACCAATTATTTATGACATGCCTTCATTTGCTGGATAGCTTTCATAGTTTATGACATATTAAATCGTGTTATTAAATTTTTACTCAAATGTATTGTATCTGGTGTATGAGAGTACTTTTCTTTTCATTAATTTTCATGTCGTTACCAAATGAAATTATTATAATGAAATTTATATTTAACCTTTGACCGTTGCCCAATCCATGAAACTAAAGAATTAAATTTAAAACAAATTTAATTTGAGTTTTTGTGGATCGTTGGTTCTATTAATCGGCTGTATTATTGCAATTGCAGTTACAAAAAAATGCAAGATATTTAAAGGGTAGACCATTTAAATGTTTAAATTTAAAAATGCAACAGAAACAGTTTGAAATGTTGCCAAATTTATTTTTTTGTTATGAAATACAATTATTCCGATTGGAAATGGAATATTATTTCATTCATAAGGCTGCTGTGGCTGGCCTCACAGTATCTCATTTGATCGGACCAATTTTGGTGCACTTCTTGGGGTGTTGCAAATTTTATAAATAAAGGTCATAATTTAAAATAGAAAGTATTTGAAGTGCTTCATTTATATACCTACTACTAAATACTCTATAGGATGGAGTTGGTGGTGGCTTTTTGGGTATGATTTCTAAACAATACCAAGGACCTATGCAATGTTTCTAATCTATTTGAGCTGAAAGTACTTCTCCGGATTTATGGTTGACTAAGAGGATTAGTCTCCCGAATTTTTTTTAATATATTTTTTGTAAAGTGTTCTACAATATGTAATGACGTCATTGACATTTTTCTAATACTATACAATTTGCTTGTGATTGAAAGACTATTTGAAAACATACTGAAAATACGTCTAGAGGAACATTGCCTATGAACTGATATCCGGCTAAAGTTTGAATAAACATATAAAATAACAAAAATTATAACTTGTCCCCTTTTAGCTTCTATGCACTAAGCCATGCATAATTTTGTAGTGTTTACTCAAGTGCCATAGGTCATATGCTTGCATTTATTGAAATATTTGTGGTACAAACAATATGTCAACATACCGTGAAATCCTACATTTTGTTTGGTATACGGTTTTTTTATTCATTAAAAGGCTATAATATCAATGGGTAAAAACGAAAAAAAAATACAATTCATCATAAACCAATAGCGTCTAATTAATGAACAAATTTTCAATTTAATTCAGTAATAAATTAAATAAATACTGGTAACATATGCATAAAGGCTTGTGGGCGTTGGTTTCTATAAATAATATATGAGGTTATGTCTGCTCATGTGTTTACATGGTTTAAAATGAAAAATCACAGCAACAAAGAAAACGTTTATGTTATGAAACTACCAAGAATTTTATAAATATTTCATTTATTATGCCGTAATTTTTTCCATTTTAGCGTAAATTTTGTTATTTGTTAAATTTTTTTTAATAATTAATTTTTTTTTATTTTTTAATATTATTATAGAAAAAAATAACGAGACATAATTAAAATAAATCAATAACACGCAGAAAGAAAAATTAGCTAACGTGGTGTTGTGGTTAACTTCTTCGAAAACAAACACCAAGATCTTAAATAAAAATTTTTTTTTTGCTTTTCTCATAAATTTTTGACAAAAAATATCTGATTAAAGAATATACAATATTTCAAACTAATATTTCGACTTTAAAGAGCAGACCTCTCATGTATAAGATGAACACACACAACATAATTAAAACAATACTTAACCGATTTTTCTGATCTTCAAGTTTTTTGCTGAGTAGTAGTGGCTCCAAAAGACCTAAATGTATAATGTATAATAGCAGACGTATTGGCACTTTGACGATTTTTTGTTTTTTAAAGTAACGTTATGTACACACACATATATACATAATTGGTCATTGCAACCCTTCCGTGAATATTAGGACTTAGGTTCTCACACCACTAATGTTGTGTGTTTTAATTTTAAACACGAGGGGCAGTTTAAAGTCGACTGCGAAGGACAGATTTTTTGAGAAACTTTTCATGGCAATTTTATTTACTCACAGAGTTTTTAAGCCAATAGTCTGCTGAGAGAAAATCGCTGACAAAATATTATTTCATAATTTGTTTTGTGGGAGATGTTTCACCTAGAATTGGAACCGTGGCCTCACGTCTAATAAGCCAAAACACTCACTAAACTACGACGACTACGACATGTATTAAATTACTTTTCTCACAAATAATTAGTCTACAAACAATAACAACAAATAAATTAAATCTGAACCTTCTTACCTCTCTTCTTGAATATTTTTTTGATTCTGAAAAGAACCGATTGCTTGCAAAGACAGCATTTTGTCTGTTGTTGCTGCTGCATCTAAGGAAAACAAATATTTAAAATTTGTATTTAAAAAATTAAAATTTAAAATTTATTTAAATTGTTTCATCCATTTAAGAACGGTAGGAGGATTTAGTTCCACCATCTCTTTTAAGCCTATCTATCATGCGTTGTTTGGCCTTTCTGGACAAGTCAACTAAAATGTATTCTCAATTAGGCTACGACAATGGCAAATCTCGTCCCATTTACGTTAAAATTCCTTTTTTATTAACGTCTTAGCAATTGATAAGTCGACACATGAATTTGGATGATATTCGTACTGCACAAGATTAATCATTCATTCAATAAAGCCATATACACACATACAGTCATAGAAAAAATCTACATTCCTGGTGATTTTATTCAACTTGAAAAAGGTGTCATAGCATTTGAGGCAGTTACAAAAGAGAATGTTTGAAGACAAAACCGAATATAAAAAAATATTACCTAGAAATTATTGCAAAAAACAAAAAAAAATAGTAGCAAATACCGTTGTATGTAAACTTTTTTCTGTGACTGTATATATAGGGCTAATTTGAAATTAAGTGAAGTATAATTACATATATATCTGTTCACTAAATCAAAATTTTACTAAAATCACTAATGTCTGTTAGATGACTTTCACAATACCAATCAATATGAAATAGTACGGTTGTATCACTGCAAACGAAACGGTTGGACCAGCACAACAATAATATCAATAGGGAGTTGCATGATTTCTGTATTGTACTACGAAATAGAAAGCTACATACAGTTTATATCAAAAGTAAACGAGCAAATCTTGGTATACAGCAGTATAAAGCAAAAAAACAATATTTTCAAAATAGTAAGTGATTGAATAATTATTCCATAGGACGTTCATCCTCCCCCTGCTTCTTTACGGCGCAGAAGCACGGTCAGTATTAAGCACAGATACAGCCGTCTTGAGAGTATTCGAGAGAAAAGTCTTACTTAAGATTTTCGAGCCAGTGCGATTTGGCGATGATTTCCGCATCCGATGCAACACTGAGCTGTACAAGCTCCTCAACGACATCTACATTGTGCAGCGCATTAACATCCAGCGGCTGCGCTGCCTCGGCCACGTCCTTTCAATGAAAGGGGTCACTCCAGCGAGACGGATATTTGTTTGCGTTGTAAGGACTAAATAGAGGAAGCCCTGCTATCGATTGGTGTCACCAAATGCCGAAAGCACGTATGAATTAGGTTCTGTCAACGCAGGCCGAAATCGGTTAATCGGGTTGTTAATGGCCAAATTAGGAAATAAGTAAGTATCGGGTCTCCTAGCAGTGACTTCTGAAGTCTGACAGTTGATCAGGGCCATCCTGTTGAAGCTACATTAGTCAAATTATTTTCCCAAATGACAGTGTTCGGACATAGCATTCAATAACATTTGGAAATATAAAAATTATTTTATCAAAATGTGTCGAACCGGGAGAATAAATTAGAGACCCCTGGTGCAGTAGATGATCGGTCAAAACCCTTACGTCAACCAAATGCAAGATCTGGTGAAAACTTTGCCACTGTATGTGAGAATGTGCAGCATAATTTGATTTATTGCAGCCGATTTCTTGTCGCTCGCAAGCAGTCGGTCTTTCCCAGGCCACAACTTGGTGATTTTTGTGCCATGACTGTGGCTTGCGCTCATACAAAGTTCAACTTAACTATGAAATGAAATTAAACGACCACATACTGTTCGGAGTGGGTTTTGGGCTGGCGGCGTTTTCGGTCCAGATTTCTGTGAGAACGTCTTTCATCAGGCCATTATTGTCAACGGCGAACACTATTTGTCAGTGATTATCAACTTCTTTTGGTCTGAATTGAATTATCTAGAAACGAACGATATGTGGTTGTAAAAGGTCGGCAGACAATACGTGTTACACAACAGTTTTCACATAGGATATCCTATGCTATCGGCCAAATTCAGTCTAATATGTGCATCAAAAAATTGGGCAAGAGCAGAGATGGACATTAGAATGGTATTATCGATATCGAATGAAATTTAATTAAAAATCTAAGGTGTTATGTATGACTTTCGGTGTAGGTACTTTTGAGCGACACTGTACCTAGAATATATGTATGTAATTAAAAAATAGTAGATATTCTTTGAAAATCTGTTTGTATTAGTGCTTGTGTTTGTTTGGAAATGATTTATGGCGTTCAGGGAAATTGGAAAAACAGTACAGAAATATTTTAATGTTATTGTTTGTCAACAGATGAAATTTATGACAGACAGAGTAAAAAAAACAAAAAACGTGATTCAACAAAATAAAAACGTTACATCAATTGCTTTAATTCTAATAATAGGCCATTTACACTACAGCGAAATCTAGTAGATTAGATTTCAAATCTTGCTCAAAATCTACATCATTTACACTGGATTTATTTGACAGTAGCAAGATTTCATTTTAATAACAAAAACAGCTGACTGAAATTTAAAAGAAAATAATAATATTTTAGTTTAACCCTAATCAAGTCAGGAAAAATTTTTACAAATCCAGTCAAAAGGTGTTTCAGAGGTACATACAAAGAATTTACGTATTAATTTTATTAACTTATTTTCATTGTATTAAATTTTTTCTTCTCAGTTACATAAACGAAATATTATTTATTTATTTTCGCATTTTTAGCAAATTAGAACTTTGGAACAATGCTCGTTGCAAGTATTTTTGTGGTAAATACTGCCTTGGCTGGTTTGAGAATTCATCCTCGTGTTGTATGGACCGAACATTGAACAAATTATTTTTATTTAATTTTAGAAGACTACGGCAAATAATGGGTGCCAGAACTCTTCGTAACTTATTATACCTCATTATAACTCATTATTATATTTAATTTTGTTGTTCACCATCAATAGAAGTAATAGTTAGCGTTCCCATATGTGCCTCATACACACATTTTGACATGATTAAGAACATTTTTGATGGAAACAAAATAAAAAATAAAAATAAATTAATTTATTACTTAAAATTTGTAAATTCTAATTAAAACAACTGAAAGTAGGAATTCAAGAAGCAGTAAGAACTAGAACCTATATTCAAGGAAGTTACAACATGACCAAGTGAAATATGTGTCGGAGAGGCACATGTTGACTTGATTAGGGTTAAATTGAAATGTAATTTTTTTTCCTGCTCAGCGTTGTATTTTTAAGTACTATTTGGCAAAACACATAGTTGCATTTGTATTTTTACTAGATTTTGAGTAGATTTTGCCGAAATCTACTAAATAAGTAGATTTTGTTTTGTATGGGAAATCTAGTTAAAATCAACTAGATTTGGCTCGAAATCTCATAAGTACTAGATTTCGCTGTAGTGTAAATGGCCTATAAAATTTAGTTTATCTATTAAAAAATTTTATTTTCTTTTTAGTACCTATGCTATCAACCAAATAACATTTTTTTCCTTGTGAATAAAAAATATCACAAAACACCAAAAAATTTTTAATTTCAAAAGTTTCCCGTTTCGATTTCTGATTCCAAATGTAAAATTCTATTTCTATAGAAGTCTTTTTATCACATAATCTCTCGTAATGACATGTTTCAAAATCCAATTAAAATTTTGACAGGACATCGCAAACAATAGCAACGAAATCATAGAAATTCACTTAAAAAATAATTATTTTGTGAAAAACTGTAATTACACAACACTACACGATGAGAGAGAGAGGGAGTTGTGGCAACAATAATTGGCAACAAGATTAGTTATAACATGGAGGATATAGACACTCACTGTCTGTAATCACAATTCGTATAAATACATACACTTGAACGTATGTGTGGACAATGTAATCATCTTCAGACCGTATGCAATGCGACTATAAAATAGAAATTTGCGAAGCAAGAGAGAAAAAAGTGAATTATTTTAATGGAATCAAATCATTAAGGAACTAGTGTAGAATTTTCACATAAATATGACCCTCGTTTGCAACTATCTAACTTTAAAAGGTACCACTGCATCTGCAAAAGATATCTGACAGTTAACTCTTGTCTAAATTTGAACAAGAATCGTCTTTTAGTACGTGTTAGGTAGCCATCGTTTCTAAAGCATTAGGATAAGGAGGTATACGTGTGAAATTAATAAATTATTTTAGTCGCTATAGTTTAATAGGTAGTGGGTTGGCTTATTAAACGTGAGTCCGCGATTCAAGCCCCAGATCAGACATCTCCAACAAAACGAAATATGAAAAAATATTTCTTCTGTGACAGCAAAAATTTCTGGCAAAAACTCAGAACGATGAAAAAGTTTCTCCAAAATCTGTCGTTCGGAGTCGTCTTTGAACTGTAGGTCCCCCGTCGCTCATGCATAAAATTAAGACACACAATATAAGTGATGTGAGAAGCTATGTCATAATCCTGACTGAATTGTTGTAATGGCCAACTATGCATGTATCAGGGATCATCAATGAGTATTCAAAAATATGAGCAGAATCGAATCATACTCCTAATTTCTGATATTTATAAGCTTTCATACTTATTTTAATATTATACTCATATGTACTACTCATATTCAAAGTTTCAAGTACTCACCGTACTCCCACTTAACAATACATATGATGTTGTTGATTTCGACTCTCCATGGCTCAACATTTACAAGAATCGCAAAATAAGCGTGATTCGCGTACGAACACTAAAATACTCACTAGAAGATTGTGTGTTTGCTTTACTTGCTGTCTTTGTCTTCTTCTTTTTTCTTTTTCTGTAAATGCAACAACAACTAAGACTGTAAATTTTGATGAATGATTCGAATCACTCGAATCATTAATAGGTAATTATAAGTATTTTTCTAAAGTTATGAATCAAACATATTTCGAGTGGTATGAGTTTGATGTCAACGTTGTACTCATACTCATTGCAACCTGTAAATCAACGTTGTAGTGAGTATGAATAAATCAGAGTAGTTAAATTTCAATATTGTTGACTCATATTCAAAATTTCATGAGTGCTTATGAGTAGCGAAAAAACGATTCATTCCTGATCTCTGGTATGTATGTATGTATGTATGTATTTTGAAAAATTCATGAGAAGGGGCAATTAATCACGTTCTGCACGACGGTGTCATAAATATGCAATTCAAAGTGACACGAAAGTGTAGACTTACTTAAATACTTAATGGGTTATAACAACCCTTAAGTCAGGATTACAACTTTGCTTCTCGACCAACCATGTTACGTATGTTAATTTAATCTATGAGTGGTAGGATCTACAGTTGAATGTCGACACCGGCCGACATATTTCGAATGGTATGAGTTTGATGTCAACGTTGTACGCATGCTCATTGCAACCTGTAGTTATACATCAACGTTGTAGTGAGTACAAATGAATCAGAGTAGTTAAATTTCAATATGGTTGACTCACTCATACTAAAATTTTTATGAGTGTTTCTGAGTTGCGAAAAAACGATTCATTGCTGATCTCTGGTCGACACCGAACGACAGATTTCTCAGAAACTCTTCATGGAAGTTTTATTTACTCTCAGAGCTTTTACCAGAAGAGTACTGAGTGGAACTCGCTGAAACAAATATTTTTCATATATCGTTTTGGTTTAAAATTTCTTAACTGGGGTTTGAACCATAGACTTTCATCAATTAAGGCGGCACACTACGTACAAGACTTCGACGGCTCCAAAAATTGTGCTACTACTGATCTTCTTATTTATCCAAAACATTATTTTGATTGATATACATATGCAGACGATATAAGAGGTTCTGAGTATGAACAAGCGCCTCAAGTTTGAGTAGCTGAACTTCATTCTAACTTCAGTTGATGGATCAAAAGAGGATATGGAAAAAGGAATTCGAAAAGTGTTTATATCGTTTGATACGCTGAACCGAAAAAAAAGAGAATTACTACTCCTAACAAGTCCTTTAAAACGATACTCATGAACGCAAATATGGATAGGAAACTAACAACTGGAAATGACAGTGCAACTTAATTATGCAAATCAAAAGGAACTAGCAAATGTTGGCACTCCTAAACTACCTGCAGAAATATAGTGCAGAGTGGAAAATAAACTTGCGAATTTGCATGTTTAACTACTGACAAATAAAGTAAACCAAATTTGTTGCAACTATTTTCGTACATCTATAGTATGTGTGCTAAAAGAAAGGTTGTATTTATCGAATAAACTTCACCAATAACACTGACAGCAACAACCAAGTGTAATGACCAGCATCAGATTCGCATTCGTTGGATAACAATAAATCTCTAGCATTCTCAGCAAGTTGTTGTTGTCACTGTTGTTATTATTGTTGTTGTATGCGTGAATTTTGGCGAAATAATTGTGGTAACGCGTAATGGCTGGTGGTTTTCTCTGTTGAGTTTTCAGTGAATGGGAAAAGCAAAAAAACTTTTCTTTTCAAAGAAGGGGAGTAAAATTGGTTGCATATTTAAAGTGTAGTAAATTTGAAATCATTGCGTTAATAAACAATGATTTTGATAATGTTGTTGTTATTGTTATCAAATACCCATAAAAATCGCTGTTGGCGATTGCAAAGCCCCAACCATAACGATGATGACAACGCTAAAGATTGTTTCGCAATGTTTGTAAGGACATGAAAACCAAACATTTCAATTCCGGTTCATTGATTAGCAACAAAGACAAAATGAGTTGGGTGCCGTTTACAATGGAATCAGAAAAATTTCAGAGTAGCAGGTGATATTTCCATGCTGTTTGTGTAGTTTCACTAAAGTTGCCGACAAAAATGTTGACTTTGCACTTGATAGGTTTAATGTTTATTGGTCGGGTATTTGATGCAGGGATTTGCAGAGGTCCGCGAAAAGGACGACGTTATTTACGTTGGAAGGACTAAATCAAGGAGGTCCTGGTATAGATTTTGGAGTTTGGTTATGGTCAAAAAAATTTTTCAATTTGCTTTTCGAACAATATCTTATTTAAAGCAGCTGTAATGTTGTCTTCCAGGACTGGACACTTCACATATTCCTACAAAAAAATGGTCTAGTGCAGGCAAATCACATGATTATGTGTTTTGACTGTCATTGAAAATATTTCAAGTACCTTCTCTTGAAAGATCGTATTATTGCCCAGTCGTCGAGGACATAGATTGATTTCTGGTTTCTTTTTATAGATAGTTTAGTCCCCATCTAATCATCATGTCTGGAATCAGCCGTATAGCAACAAACCTCCAGAAGCATTTGCGCAATGGAACCATGTGAATAGGAAAGAGGTTTTGGTATCAAAGTAGTGCAACTGGACACAGTTGATACGTTTGGTACTTTGTCAAATAAATCCGTTTTAAGCATGTATCCGTTCAATATCCCAATTATACACTGATGAAACGATTTGTGGCTCCGATTAAACCATTTCCCTATAGCCAACGCGACTATGCGCTGTAAGTGCCGCCTCAAATTACACCCGTATCTCAATCGGTTGGATAAAGTGTGCTTCTTCCAATAAACTTGCACGTCGGGTCCATTCTTTAAATTTAATTCTCTAAATTTTATTGCAGCACTCTCTAAGCATACATGTCCATCATACTACTGCAGCACAAATACGCTTTTGCTGTCCTATCATACAGATAGGTAAACTATAATACGGACACTGTTGCTACAGTAGTTATAAGTGAATATTTGAAGCAATTAATTTTCATTTGGCGATAAACTAAGGTAATATTTATTTGTTTTTTTTTAATAAAATTTAATTTCAGTTTAATAAAATGTTCAGGGTTATTTTGCAGGTTTTTATTATAAATATAAATGAAAATATTAAAATATTTTGCCAACATGCATAGAAAAAGCGAAGGTTTTTCTGTATCAAACACTTACCGCTAAAAATATAGGTTGTATTTGGATTTGGTGTTCGACACGAAATGGTAGCATCCTTGCCATGTAAAGCCATTACATTTTGCGGTGGCTGCTGCAATACAGGCCATAAAAATATGAATAAAGAGAAAAAAATATAAAAAATTAAAAGTATGCAGCAGAACATCATTTACATTACAGAAACATGAAACATAATGCTGTGATTAAATAATAAAAAAAGAACCTAGTTGTGCTTAATAGAAAGGAAAACATTAAAATCTAAAAAAATTATAAAAAATTTATAAAATTTTCAATAAAAAAAAATTTTTTTAAAAAAGAGAAATTAATACGTGGTTGCAACTGATGAATAATAATAAATCCAACGGAAATTGTGAATAACAAGACAAATAAAATTTTTAGTTTTTGTAGAAAATTTATTAAAACATACAAATTGTTATGTTTTGTTAGAGAAATATAAAGGAATGACATACTTAAAGCAATAAAGCACCCTGCTAAAATAAAACATTTAAAGAAATATTATTTGAAAGATTTCTTTAAAAAATGAAACCGAGAGATACAAACCAGCAAAAAAAAAATAAAAAATAATATTTTTCAGAAATATTTCAGTGTTCTTCCTTTCAATTGAACAATTTTCTTAACAACAACCTTCTTTAAAACGTAAGGATAAACCCAATGATGGAATTTTTTTATTTGTTTGAAAATGCTTTCCAAATAATTAAATTTCTAACCTCTTTCCTTTGCAAACAACAACACGAAAACCATTTACATTGATTCACCATGACTGTTTATATGATACTCATATTTTGAAGACTTAATTAAGGAGGATTAGTGCCTGACTTAGAAAAGAGAACTAAAACAAAAAAAAAAAAAAAATACCAACGCTTTTGTAAAAGTAGGAAAAGAAAAAGGTTAAAAACCTAACTAAAATGAAATGTAAAGGAAATATCCTGTAATTTTAGAACACAACGTACATAATTGCTGATGACAACTCTACAGTAGGGATTAGAACCTAGTTTCTCACACCACTTAGGTTGTGTGTTAATTTTATACATGTGTGGCGGGAACTACAGTTTAAGGTCGATTCCGAAAGACAGATTTTTGAGAAACTTTTCATGGCAATTTTTTATTTACTCTCAGAGTTTTTGCCAGAAATCTGCTGGGACTGGTAATGTGCCCACGTAGAATTAGGAGTAAGCATTGAGAATGGTGTGGTGAAATAAACGAATGTTGTAAATAATTTGTGATTCCTTTCCGTTTCACAAATTACTGGCGTATTTTTATTTAATTTTTATTATTTTTGCTGTCATTAATGACTGTACTAAATGGACGACAAAGTATGGTAAAGTAAACGTAAAAATTCCCCGACTACTGTGTATGTAATTTCTTTTTTTTTTGGTGAGTGTATGAATATTAAATGTAGATTGTAAATGGAATTCTTGCCCATTTAAATACTTTATTATTAAAATAATAATAATTTTTTTATACGATTTCCTGTAATTGTGGTAATTTCTTTTGCCTCAGCTTGGAAAATATTTTTGCGTGTTGACTACTTCTCACTTAAATTCTTATGGGTTTTCTTTTAATATGTCACATATTTTTCATGTTTTAACAATAAACTTAAGAGGAAAATAAAACTGGACAATATAAGGACAGTGCCATAGTAAATATGAGGAAATTTATTTAACAGACCTTTTGTATCCTTTAAAAACATAATATAAATATCATAAGCTATATTTTATATTATTTATTTCTATAAAGACCACAAGCTCCTTAATGCCCAGTCGACAAACCTTCTCAAGCTTCAGAAATTGTCCAATAAACGTTTGTGTTCGAATATTCTGTAAGTAAACGGTTTCATAGAGTATTTGCGCTGTTGTCTCTGCCTCTTCTTTGCAAAGAGAACATTACCTGTTACGTAAGCATTTCAGTTTCAAAGCGTGACGGTAGGTCTGTTATGAAACCTATATGTTGTGGTATAATTACCTTTCATATGTGGCACAGCTCACTACTATAGGTAATGCATTTTACCTTGTTTAGACTAGAGCACTGTGCTTAACACAACAAACAGTGTTCATTTTTAGTCTCTTCAATCTTCCCATTGAGTGTGGACCAAATAATTCCTCAGTATGATTTTAGATCTGTGCGTGAACCCCTTCTTTTTGCTAGTGTTTTAAATTTCCTAAATAACTCTGTGTGTAGCAACCCTTCTCTTCTTCAAAGTTGGCGGGGATATTAGTACAGTATTCGTATACCAATTTCTAAAAAGATCACCCTTAGCGGCGCTTGACTATTCAAGTAAATATTTATTGGAGTTCCAGTGATTTTAATAACTGCATCCATCCCAACTTCAAGTTCAAATAGTTCTTTTCTTCACGGCCACACAGAAAAATATTGTATTTCCGATCAAATTTCAAATTCTTTTCCCTAAAGCTGTAGATTTAATGGTAAAATTGAACCGTAGGGTAAGCTCAACAGAAGTTTCTATAGCATTAGCTGTATAAGTTACCATTGAGTCTGTTATGGCCAGACAAGTTACTTTTTGCAGCTTCATGCAGCCGTTTCAGTTCGCCATACAATTATGGCGTAGGACACATCAAAGAATGATCCAACAGTGGAGACCCAAAATACTGCCTGTGGTCACACTGTAACATTTCTAAAAAATATTTTATTATTTTATTTTTCTTTTCATGTTTTGTGGTCATTTCGTACTTTTGAAATTAAAAAATTCTTTCGAAATTAAAAAGAAGTCTTTCGAAATTTACTGAGAACCAAAGTTTGCATTTGACAATCCCAACTACGCACATGAACATTAGCAGGACGTAAATGTTGAAATAAAAAACAACACAAACAGAGAAAAAAAAACTGAAAACAGATGAAAGAGTAATTAATATTAAACATCAATTCTTCTATTCTTTGTATGTAGAATTCTTTTCTTTTTTTGTTGCATATTTTGTAGAGTCCAGTTGTTCGTTTGCACAACAATTGCTGTTGTTTACCTACACTTTCTCGATTTAGCACACACACACAGAACTTTTATTTGCGGTTTCACATACATACATACATTTTAAATTCTCATACAGTACATGAATAGTTTCTCTTGACAATTGTTGAATATTCATTTCAGTTTTTTTTTGTGAATTAATGCGTAGTGAATGCGTTGCCTTCTTTTTTGTATTTATGATTTAACAATTCATACGCATGTTATGATGTGAGGTCTTTATTCACCTTACAGGATACGAAACGGACGAGTTTTATATTGCATTTGTCCGAACTTGATACTGGAGATCATGGCTATCCAGGTTATTCGGCGGCTATTACAGCCATTTGCTTATACTCTTACCTATATGTTCACACAGAAACTATAAAATATGGCAAAATCAGTATAAATATATCCGAGGGTAGGTCAAAAAGTCGATGACTTTTACAATTTATTTTATTTCTTACTTTCGGATACAAGAACCAGAAAATTTGGAAAATTTGAGGATAAGAATAATAATTCGTAGTATAATTTAAAGATTTTTTGCAAATTTTTTTTGACAAAATTAATTATTTGTCATTATCCAGTCAAATTATAATCCTCAAACATCAATTTAAAATTTTGTTTGGTTTTTCTGAGTAAAAATTAAGATTTTCTGTGTATTTTATGTGAATGATTTCAAAACAAAGTACACATTTTTTTGAATGTATGGCAGACTCTATTTAAAAAGGATAATTAGCCTAATACTTAGCTTAGCTAGTGTGCCGTTAAATCAATTTATTTATTTATTAATTAATTACAGTGCAATTACAAATTATATTGAATTATTTACGAGCTGAATGACTTCGACCATCTGCTCGGTGTAGTGTAACACAAAAGAGTCTGTGGTGGGAATTGAACCCACTACCGCCACATTAGTAGTTTAGCAAACTACCCACTAAACTACCAGGGGACCCAACATCAATTTAAAAGGCATGGAGCTTAATACAAACTTTATATTTAGAGCCCCTATCAAAGAATTTTATTCTTCCATATTGTTGTCCAGTAATGCTCAGGCCTCACCGACATTTTACTTATATATTGGCCCTAAATTTTAAAAGTGAAATATAATTTCTATTTTAAAATAAACCAAGTACTCGTTAATATACTCAATGGATCCTTTTTGTTGTTATACTGTAACTAATTCCTTTGATTTCTTCTAATATAACTGCTCGATTTGATTAGAGGCCGTCATAGTGTAGTAGACTTACTGGACGAAAGCTCTGAGAGCAAATAATTGCCATTAGGTTAGGTTAGGTTAGAGGACGTGTACTTGTCTTAATTGACTCGGAGGTCGAATTGAGGCATTGTACAAAGTCCTAGTTTCTCACACCACAGTTTAAAATCGACTCCGGACGACAGATTTTTGAGAAACTTTGTCATTGCAATTTTATTTACTCTCAGAGTTTTTGCCACAAAATCTGCTGAGAGGAAGTAGCCGAAGAAATACTTTTTGTATTTTGTCTTGATGTCTGGCCTGGGGCTCGATCCCTGGCCTTACATTTAATAAGCCGACACACTACCTAATAGACTACGGCGACTTCATTGCCATTAAAAACTGTCCAAATCTATTTCAAATTGTCAAGATTTTAGAGATCAGTAAGTAAGGAAGTAACAGAATTATTACTGGCACCATTTTTACGACTATTCAGTTTGTAAGATTTCGAGGATCATCTTTATACATTTCCTCTTCTGGATCCTGTGTCAGTAATTTAATTCGGCGCTCTTTATTTACACTTCAATTTCCTAATTTCATTTGCAATATATTCTTTAAAAAGATTTTATTGATTTGAATTTGAATTAATTGAAAAATAAATGATACGATAGATACAGTGAGAAACCTAAATTCAAATTTTTTTAAAATAACTTTACTGGTAAAAATGTGGTGTAATGAATACTTTTGTAATCATACAAAAAAATCACAATATTGTGTTGGCCGATCAATGATTGAAAGTATGGAGGATTGGCTCATAGGTTTCAATTTATATGATCATGAAAATGGAAAAGATTGTGTTGATTAAAAATCGATCACAAATAATAATCTCGTTACAACTTCACAGGAGCCTTTCCATCGTTACGTAACTGTGGAACAAATTATGGATACATCTTAACACACAGGAGACCAGCAAACAGAAAAAAGCAATCAACATTGGCCAAGAAAAAGTCACTTAAAACAGAACAATACGTGGGTAAATAAATCTGTAGCATTCATGGCAAAAATTCTTGCATTACATAATTTTTTACAAGCAGAAATATTTTTCATATTTTGTTTTGTTAGTTTGTTATAACTTTGGGTTTGAACCGTGGCCTAACTACCTACTAGACTACGGCGACTTCAATAAAGTTATAATTAAATATGATTTTTGCTTCCCCAAATGACCTGACATTATTGAACATTGTTAGTCTGCTTAGCTGGATTATAAAACACAATGAATAGAATACGTAGAATGACTATATAATGTTGCCTTTGCAGAAAATTGCTTGAATTATAGTTATAAACTTGTTTTGAAAACTTTATCCATTTTATTCCTGATTTTGTATTTGATGGAAGTAATAAATTTCATAAAGGAGAGAAAACAAAAAGCCAGAAATCAACAACACAAAGGCATTTAAAATCATTAAAAGTATGATGTTAAATCTACATTCACTCCTTTACTTTCATTAACGTATGTACGTACATATGTATATATATTTGCATACATGTATACATGTTATGTCTACCATTTGCTTTTGCTCGTAAAACATGAAATGAACACAATATTTATTAATGTTATTCTACCATAGAGTTTTACATCTCCTCGGTTTCATATATGCACGAGTATATATCATGTATGTTTGTAAATATTGTCATGCATGGTGCATGTATGCATATGTTTATTAATGTCGAATATTCATGCCTGATGCTATCGATATTTTTAGTCTATAAAGTTGGAAAAGTGTTCTGCAAAACACTTTTTTATTCCACACTCTCCTTTCCCAAGCCACCTAGAACACAATATCACTCTTAAAGAGTTTTTTTTGTTTTCTATACAAGTATTGTTAGCGCTTTCCTGCGCCCATTTTGACTTGACATCAAAAGAGGATAATGCATGTTGGATATATTTTTGTTTTGTTTAAATCTATAAAAATAAATAAGTATTGTTTTGTATGTCCTTTTCGACATTAAAAGCATAAAACACCCACAATTTTCATTAATTGTGTTCGTGTTTAAAATGTCTTTTTCACTTAGTCTTTCTGAATGAATGTACCTCAGATGCTAAAGAAAAAAATTAAAACAATCTAAATTAATGGCTACAATGGGGGTCATTCTATTATTAAAAAAGGCTAAAAGTTTTAAAAGCACGCCTTCACTAATAGTTTTTGATAACAAAACACAAAACAAAATGCAGAAAGTATTTAAAAAATATAGCAACAGTCTGTTGTCATTATCATTTTTATCGTTTTTTTATCATTTATACATGAATACGGTAGATACTAGGGAAGTTTAATAATATTAAAAAATTTTATTTCCAGTGGTTACACTAAGTGATAAAAGTATTACTACCATGTAGTTTTAATATCTTGTTTTAGAAATTTACATTTTCGGTGTTTAATTGTATGAAACTTTCAGCAATTAAGGTTCAATGTGCGTTATGTTGTAGTCGACGTTGTCTCGCCACTTGAGGCCACGGTTCAAACCTCATGACAAACATCTCCAACAAAACGAAAAATGAAAAAATATTTACTCGGTGTTCACACGAGATAACAAATTCACATTCCCTTCCCTGACTTCGAATGTATCAACAAAAACATCGATAAAAATAATACCGATAACATCACCAACACATACATACATTCAGCCTTCATCAACATATACACACATTCATCAACAACTTCAACACAATTAATTTGATCCTCGATCGAGCAGTTGATTATCGACAGTGAACAACGAAAAACCCAACAAGTCCTGCGCGTGTGCATTCTATTTTCTGATTAAGAATTAATTAATTTAAAAAAAAGGCTTTAAATTTGTGGCAAATGATAAAATAAACATAACAAAAGAATTGTGTAAATAAATTACATTTAATTGAAACATTTGAATTTTCCATAAACCCTAATAATAAAATACAAATTGTGAACTAATATAAATATAAATAAAATATATTTTATAACGTTTTTAAAATATACACATACGAAACAACACTAACTTTTGTTATTACCATACAGACACATATATACATATATAATAAAAGGTTTGTTGCATATTTATATACCCTACCCCCTCTTACCGTCATACTAACCCTACCACATTAACCCGTTTGTACATGGTCCTTCGAGCCACACTACCAACGTCAAGGACCCAGACCATTGTGCCTACGGTTGTCGTTCAAGTCATAGCGGAGAAATCCAAGCAACTTGTCAGAGCTTTATTAAACCCTAGCCTAACGACCTCGAAAATAGGTGTAGCGTTCGTGCGTGAGTCCACATTAAGACCGTTTAAAGTGGATGAAAGTATATATGTGAAGGTCATAATCTCACCTAACATGGAATCCACAATACAATATGAGGTTTGCATGAAGGTTGCAAATGATTTACCCAAAACACCCTATTCTCAAGGATTGGACCCAGCCATAAAGGGGAAATTCTGCAGGATTTCTCTAGCTGATCCAGAATTTTATAGTAATTCACCTGTGGCCATGGAAATTGGTGGTGATTTATACACCACCATTCTACAGCCAAATACTATTCATCTCGATGGCGGTTCGCTTATCGCACAGGACTCAACCCTTGGTTGGCTCGTTATGGGATCACTTAATAATTAAAAAAAAAAAAATATAATAAAGTATTTCAATTTATAATTACCCTCACACTCTAACCCAATGTTGAACAAATAAAAATAATTGTTCTTTTTATTCACAGGTTGTAGGCCCGGGAGGATGTTCACACGAGTGAACAAATTCACATTCCCTTCCCTGACTTCGAATGTATCAACAAAAACATCGATAAAAATAATACCGATAACATCACCAACACATACATACATTCAGCCTTCATCAACATATACACACATTCATCAACAACTTCAACACAATTAATTTGATCCTCGATCGAGCAGTTGATTATCGACAGTGAACAACGAAAAACCCAACAAGTCCTGCGCGTGTGCATTCTATTTTCTGATTAAGAATTAATTAATTTAAAAAAAAGGCTTTAAATTTGTGGCAAATGATAAAATAAACATAACAAAAGAATTGTGTAAATAAATTACATTTAATTGAAACATTTGAATTTTCCATAAACCCTAATAATAAAATACAAATTGTGAACTAATATAAATATAAATAAAATATATTTTATAACGTTTTTAAAATATACACATACGAAACAACACTAACTTTTGTTATTACCATACAGACACATATATACATATATAATAAAAGGTTTGTTGCATAATTATATACCCTACCCCCTCTTACCCTCATACTAACCCTACCACATTAACCCGTTTGTACACTCGGTGACTTCTTTCTATTAGACTTCTGGAAAAAAAACTCTGAGTGTAAATAAAAATGCCATGACAAGTTTCTCAATAAAAATCTGCAGTTTAGAGCCGACTTTGAACTGTAGATCGCGCCACCTATTTTGTGAACGCAATTATTTTGTTAAACTTAAACGAGAGTGTATAGCGCGAGTTAGTATCTCAATGAGGAATATTACCTCCTCCATTAAAGTTTCAGATTTCAAAAATCTGACAAACAAATATAGATCATGATGGATACAAAAAATCTTCATGATCAAAGTTTTCTGTAACTGTGCCTATTTCAAGGAATAATAATAAAAATAACAGCATTCGAGTCTAAAAGCCATAATGTGTTCCACAACATTTGAATTGCTGGTAGCGGCTTACGGTGAGTCTTACTTACAAAAAAGCTTTTGTAGAAATGATGAAAGCGTTGCTAAATATAAGAAAATTCGGATTAGGAATCGCCTAATCGCTCTAGAACGTCCGTCTTTTCCAAAAATTTCATGCGAAAGCGAAGTTTATATATTTATTTTCAATGTGTTCGAATAATTTTGTTTAAGATTGTATATTATGACTAGATTAATATTGACACGCATGCATATGCTACATATTATTTAGATATTCATAGAATAATGATAGCAAAAATAGTCCAATCGATGCTATAAAACTGTTGAATTTATGTGCTCATATGACTGCAGTTACTGTTGTAGTTTTCGTTCAACGTACTCAAAAGTCCTCTGCAAATTTATTGAACTGTTCATAAATTCATAGAAATAAATACATTCATATACACAAACATGAATGTATGCATGCTTGCATATAAATATGTACATATAAATATATTGTTTAAAACCTATTCTGATATTATTTTGTTGTTTAAATGGCCATTTGGTGCACCACAATGGATACGATATGTAAATTTTTTGATTATTTTTATTAAAACAAAGCTCTTCTCTATGGTACCTGACTTTCTTGTTTATTATTGCTAACGTTACAGTTTTTATTTATTCTGTATAATCGATAATATTTATTGAGTTTCGAAATTATATTTGATTATATCCCCCGTGGTGTCTAATATTTAAAATGCATAAACAAACTTTAAAAAAAATTAGAATAATAATAGAACATGTACTCTATTAGATTTATTATTTGTGCATAATATTGGCTTTTCTTAATTATATCGTCATATTGGAGGTAAACTTAATTGCTTTGTATGTCAATCGTTAAATAAAATTTGTTTTACGCTCGTAGTGGTATGACAAATAATGAAGGCGTGCAGGTTGAATTAATAATTAATTTATTTTCTATTATCATACGATGTAATGATTAATGGGAATCGATTATCTATTAATTAGAAATTTATTTGAAAGCTTTAAGTTAAATTAGATGAAACATTTCAGCATTTCTAAGAGTAGAGGGTATAATTAATTATACCCCAATTGTGCTCGTATCTATTTGAACGGATTATTGAAACTTTACAAAATTAATCCCTATTGGTGATTGATAGCCAAGAAGCTGCGATTTGACACCATTTGACTATTTTCTATGGCGAGTTTTCAAAGAAAACTGTTATGTCGACAAACCAGTGACAATTAAGCATTTGAAGGCCAACATTCATGATGCCATTGCCGAGATACGACTCTATACATTCGATAAAGTGCACGAAAATTGGTCCGATTGAATGAGGTACTATGAGGCCAGCTGCGGCAGTCATATGAATACAATAATATTTCATTTTTACATTTAAACTTTTAAATCACCCACCCTATAGATTCTAAAGTAAAGAAAATAAAACAATCGGTACAATTAAATGCCATAAATTATGGTATAAAATTTTTATGTTCTTTTCCTTTTTCTTTTTTCCTTCATTCGTTTTGTAGAACTTCATTTGCTTCATTTAAATTCTATTTGCCCGGGAATTATTATCATGCGGTTACTGTTGTTACTAAAAGCTCTTATTGCTGGCGTTGTCGTAGTTACAGTAGCAGAAAAAGACCAACAGCTTTTGAGAATTTGTGAGAGGCTCTTCAGTTTTCGTATTTCTTTTACAGTTTTTTAGAGATTTTATTTGCATCTTTTGTTTCTCTAAAATTATATGTCTGAGTACAACTTGTATCCTAGTCTGGATTGCTGTCGAATTAAATTGTAAATGTCATGAAAACTTTAAGAGTTATAAACTGTAGCGAAAGAAAACAAACATTTATTCAAAATAAAAGCAATTATGAATAAACTTCAAGGACAAAGATTTTGTAAATTTAAGTTGAGAAGATAAATTGTTACAAAAAAAATAATAATAATAATAATTTAACGATGAAAAAACGAAAAAATTTAATTTAATGCAAAGAAAATATAAAAATCATGTATAATTAAATAATTTCAATTTTTCAAGGAAATCTAATTGCCATATAACTAGAGCTATGACTTGTACAGTATTTGAATTTAATTACTCCCTTAAAACAATACGAATTTCTTAAATAGGACAGGTAAGCATAATTCTAAAGGGTGGGTCATTTAAAAGTTGAAATTTAAAAATGCAACTAAAGAAAAACGGTTTAAAATTTTGCCAAAATTACTTTTTTAATGTGAAGTACAATTGTTCCGGTTAGAAAAGGGAATATCATTTCATTCATATGGCTGCCGCAGCAGCTGGCCTCACAGTACCTAATTCGATCGGACCAATTTTCGACCACTTTTTCGAGCGTATGGTATCGTATCTCGGCAATGGTATTACTAATGTTGGCCTTCATATGCGCAGTTGTCTCTGGTTTGGCGCTCCATAGCAAATACTGCAACGGTGTCAAATCGCAGCTTCTTGGTGGTCAATTGGTATCACCATTTCGGCTAATTAAACGGCCATCAAGCGTTTGAAGCAATAAATCTATTGTGGCATGATATGTGTGGCAAGTTGCATCATCCTGTTGAAACAAAACTTCGTTCACAACAATACCATGATGAGCGGGTAAAAAAAATCGGTTATCATTGTGCGACAGGTGTCTCTATTGACCGGTTGCGCCGTCCTAATTTTCAAAGAAATGAGGCCTAATGATGCATCCGCTCCACAAGCAGAAGCAAACAGTCACTCGTAATGCGTGCATTAACTTTTCTGTAAGGCCAAGGGTGGGTTTTCTGAGCAATAAGGCAATTCGAGATAAAAAAGAGCTTCTTCCGAAAATATATATATATATTTTTTTTTTTTAGATATCATCGTGTAGTTTCTCGTTAGCCCATCTAGCGAAGCGAAAACTCTTGAACCAAATGAACTTTGTAAGGCGTCATACCGAGATCTTTTCGCAAAATTCGACGTAAACTTCTGCGTGAAATGTCCAATTCTTGAGAATAACGACGAGTTGATATTGATGGATTCTCAGGCACACTCACAGCACACTCACGGGTGAACGCACTGTACGAGCAAGCTCACGTCTCGGGACATCAACAATGAAATCAGTTTCACGAACTTTAGCATTAAACTTGCGTATACCAAGCACTGTTGGTCCTTCTCTGCTACCAAATTTTGTACGACATTTTCATGCAATTTCCAAGCAATTGTCTTTGTTTTGGAAATAAATTTCAAATAATTCCAAATATCCAAATAATTCAGTGAACATAATATACTGAATTTTGTGACAGAATAGAATCACATAAGTATTGTGAGATTTGAAATAACCGATGATTCAAATTTAAACCGATAGATCTTTACAAAATTCTGATTTTAATTTTTAAATACAAAACATTAAGTCACGTATAAATAATTGTTTATCTTAAACAATGTATAACAAATAAGATATATAAAATATTAAAACTTTCTTATGTATTGTATCCTCACAAGCTGAAATAAAATTTGTTGAACTCATATTAAAACTTTAATGAAACTTTTTCACTGCCTTAATATACAATACATATATATGTGTACAACGTATACAACGAAGTGATTTTTTTCTATTTAATACCCACATTATTTGGTACGTGTGAGTAATCACATGAGTATAAAATACTTGTGCATAATTTTAAGGATATGCAGGTTGTTGATAATATTTTCATGCAAATAAACACAAAACAGGCAGAGAATTTTTGAGATTTTTAATTATATAAGGAGTATACAAGGCACCGGAATAAAATGCCAAATACTACGAACAAATCTTAACTGAAAAGACATAAAAATCTTCTCTTTGCACAGAGTGGTTCCATAATGTATGTATGTATGTATGTTTGATGATTATTTATACAATAAAAAATAAATAAATTATGAAATAAAAAAAAAACATAAAAATTTATATTTTATGTTAATAGCAATTGGTAACGGGTCTATCATTAAGTGCTTCTTATTTTTCACATAGCGTTTGTGTGAAGCCGCCGTAGTCTAGTAGGCAGTGTGTTGGCTTATTAGACATAAGGCCACGGTTCAAACCCCAGGACATCAAAATGAAATTTACAAAATATTTCTTCGTCGACTTCCTCTCAGCAGATTCCTGGCAAAAACTCTGATAGTAAAAAATATTGACATGAAAAGTTTCTCAAAAATCTGTCGTTCGGAGTCGACTTTAAGCTGTAGGTCCCGCCACTCATGTATAAAATTAACACACACATAAGTGGTGTGAGAAGCTAGGTTGTAAGCCTGTCTGAAAGGTTGTAATGACCAATTATGCATGTATGTTTGTGTGGGATATCAACCAAATTTGTTATAACTTTGTTAACCTATTGATGCCATTATATGGTGAAACGTGGAACGTATCTGAAATGTTCAATTTTCCATGACTCTGGCGCATGAATATGGCTGAATGTGATCGATAGCATGGTTATGCTGGCATTGATGACCACTGTGGTGTCGTGGCTTATTTACATTCACCTGTGACTAAAGAAAACACTACAAGTAAAAGTCTAAAGGGAACAAATCGCACGATTTCTGTTGCCAGTTTACATCAACTCACCTGCCATAACTATACTGTCAAATCGCTCTTGCAGAATATTCAATACGGCATGAGATATTTCGTCGTAGTCTAGTACGTAGCCTAGTGGTTTATTAGGTGTGAGTGCAGGGTTCAAACCCAAGATCAGTCATCTCTGGCAAACCGTATTATAAAAATCTTTCCACCGTGACTTCCTCTCAGCAGATATCTGGCAAAAACTCTGAGAGTAAATAAAAAAAATTTCATATGAAAAGTTTCTTACAAAAATCAGTCGTTCGGAGTCGACTTTAAACTGTATGTCTCGCTACTCATTGATAACATTAACACATACAGCATAAGTGGTGTGAGAGTCTAGACTGACGGAAGGTTTGTAATTCGCAATTATGTGTGTATGTACGAAGAGTCTCCTATTAAAACCACATGTCGTTGGTGTCCAGATCATCCAAATAACATCAGAAACAAGTCAATAATCATCGACCTATATTACTCGCCGTTGACTGTAATGGCCTGTCCAACATTGTTTTTAAAGAAATATACACCGATGACAATGTTACCCCAAAATCTACAGCAAACTTCTTTTTCAAAGAAATATGGGCCAATAATGACTCCGTTATACAATGATGCCTCTGTAAGACCACGAGTAGGTTTTCTGAGCAATATGGCAATTTTGCCTATCAACGTACCCACTAAAATGAAAATGGGCGCCATCCGCATGACCATCTACTTATTTTCGCTTCGCTAGAAATAAATCTCTCGCTGAAGATAATTTTTCTATGAAAATTAGACTCAATTAGGCCCAACTGCTCCAGAGCCCATTCAGCGAACACACGTCGTTGTTTAGAGTCACCTGTGGAGACTTGGCAGACTAAATATATGAGAGTCATATTTCAGACCATCTTGCCGTTATCAATTGTCAAAATTCGAAAGTCCTTGTTGGAAGATCTGACATAATTACGTGAATATGTGTGTTAAACATAAATTATATACTTGAGTATAAGCAGTCGTGTGCATCATCAAGTATGAAAAACTTTAGTGAGTTGTTTAACAACAGTTGAGAAAGTATACAGAGAAGGAAATAACAATTTTTGAAAGAAAAGAAAATAAAATTTTAAAGAAAATAATAAAAAATTTAAGATTAACAACCTAAACTACGAAAAGAGACAATTAGAGAGAGAGATAATGAGAGAGAGAGGGATCAACTTATACAAAAGGCCAAAATATTTTTCATATTAAAACTGTTAACAGTAATGAGATATAGTTTCGGTTAAAAGGCTTTCTCACTTATGCATATATTATACGTACATGCGTATGTATACAAAAACGGCTAAATCAGTATAGTTTCTTTGGAAAGTGTAATAAAGAATGCGCTCATACATACATATGTAGATACATTTGCAGTTCATTTTCATAATGTCTTGAGTATATCCAACTAAAATTTCTCGACGCAGAAACAACAATAACAGCAACTTTATGCAAGGAAATTATATGCAGTTAATGAAAGAAGGCGAAGGAGGTAGAGTAACAGAGAGAGAAATTAATGGTGAAAAATTGAGTTAAAATTTTATTTTATAAATAATAACACAAATCTTTATAATTGTGTGTTATAAACATTGCCGAAAGACATATTTTAACATTTCATTGTAATAAGTTTGGTTTAATTTTCATCTTCATTATAAATTCCATACGAAGTTACAGCTGTGGTTGCATTATTAGAAATGCTGATATTCATACAAAACTATTTTAAATTTGCAGAACAAAAATTATGAAAATGATGCAAATTTTAATGATTTGTGCCCTAAAAATATTAAATTTGAAATACTTTTGAATTTTTGTGTAGAATGCAATGCTTTACTATTCCAAATAGTTCACCAAGAAACCTCATATGATCGGAATACATTTTGATGTTTGCGTTTGTTATGGAATGGGTATTAATTTCTTTGGTTTTTCTTTGGTTTTCATCATTAATATTTTCATCATTATGTTTACAATTGGAGTTTGGTGTTATTTGTATTGCTTTTGGACAGAATATTTTATGAATGCGCCATTGAGACAGGTTAATAAATGCCTGAACACAGTTAATATCACTGACCTCTGCGTTCATGGGCTCATTCCAAATAAGTGTTCTGTTCTTCACATACATATAGGAAGATATTTATTTACTTACTTAATTGATCATTACAAGCCTTTAGTCAGGATTACAACCTAGTTTCCCACACCATTCATGTTGTTATGGAGTTAATTTTATTCCTTAGCTGCTATTTAATGTCGACTCCAAAAACAGATTTTTGAGAAACTTTTCAAGGTAACTTTGTTTTACCTCAAAGTTTTTGGCAGAACACTGCTGGGAAGGAGTTGACGAAAGAAATATTTTTTTTGGAAATTTCTGAGCCAGGGGTTCAACTAAGGACTCTTGTCTAATAAGCCAATTATGGCGAATTGATAATAATATTCAGTCTAGCAAAATATTGGCTTCTTTATCCAGTCTGTTACAATTGTCAGCCCTGGATCCGATACACTTTGTAAAGATACTGTTAATTTTGCAAAAGAAAAACTTGTTGACATTAAAAAGTCTGCTGATTCTGGGGCATCTACCTGTACATAATTCAACAGCTGATGACGAGGTTATTCAGCCTTATTTAAATCCCCAGTTATTCAAAATTGTTCATCACAAACTGTAATAGATGATAAAATCACATAATTTTCGTCAAGTTCTCTGAGGTTCAGACGAGTTAATATCAATGTAAACAAAAGAACCTTGTCCTGTCTTTTGGCCAAAGCTTCAAATGGTAAAATTCTTGACAGCATAGATTTAAATTAAGGCAGTTTATAGTGGATGAATACTTAACAATTCCAAAACCTCAAAATTTTCAAGAATACCTAAGGTTGCTCACTGCTTGCTAATAGTTTTTGTCATTCGTTTAACGTTGTTGTGCGCGAATCGTCGTCTTGTCACCATCCATTCTAAGAAAGCGATGGCGACAGTGTATTGAAAAAATCAAGGAGTAGACCAATAATCATTTTGGACTTGGCAACAGCGAAATAAAAGAAATAAATTTTTTACTGTAAAATCTAGTGTTTCTTCTCTTTTTTGTGCCCATGTTTAACTTACGCTGAAAAAAACCGTCAGAGAATACAAAATCTAATCAGTTAAATGCTTCTGTGGGGGATAGTAGCGTAGGGGATTGTAATCGATAGTGTGCCTCACGTCTAATAAGGTGAGGCCACGGGTCAAACCCCAGGTTAGACATCTCCAACAAACTGAAATATGAAGATATTCCTTCGGCTACGGGCTTTCCGCAGATAGCTGTGCAAATACTCTGGGAGTAAAATAAAAATTGCCATGAAAAGTTTCTCAAAAATCTGTAGTTCGGAATCGGCTTTAAACTGTAGGCAACTCATGTATAAAATTAGCATACACAAAATAAGCGGTTTGAAACACTAGGTCGTAATCCTGACTAAGTGGTTGTAATGACGAATTATGTATGTATGGGGAATAGTGTAATACAGTTCCTCTCATAAATCTCTAAAGTGAAAAAAACCTTTCTAAACTGTTAACACTATCTCTAAAAGGCACATATTGATATGCACATATGTACGTGTGTAATATATCAAGAAACGGACCTACTGTAAAACCAATGAACATATGTATGTGTGCTGTGTAGTAGAAGATATTGTCATATAATATGCTCATTTAAATGAGTCATTATGAGGTAACTGTAATTATCAGTGTAATTAACATAAATATGTATGTATTACTTATAATTTTATCCTAAGGATATACACTATATAATCTAAGTAGATATGAGGAATGGGTCAGCTTTACTCATCCTGGTTAAAAAAAAATAAGCGTTCTTGGTTGGCCAACTCAAAGTCCCGCAATGAACCCTATTGAAAATATTTGGGGGATCGTAAAACGAGCAGTTGCAGTCAAAAAACCCAGCATCAAAAAGCACTCTGGCAGCTTTTCCAGGCAGAATGGGATAACATTAGTCCTGAGCAGTGACGCAACTTAATCAACCCAATGCCACAAAGATGTACTGAAATAATACGCCAAAAAGGGTTCCCCACAAAATATTAAAGGCTCCAAATAGTTTGGGTGAAAAATAAAGCAATTAATTTGAATTTTCACTATTTTGTTTCAAATGACTTAATTATGTGTCCACTTAAATTTTAAGTCTGATATGAACTAAGTACCAAAACATTGTTTACAATGAAAAACTATATAAGTTTTTGTTGTTAATTACTTATTAAGCATATGAAATTAATAAATATAAGTTGTTTTTGTTTCCACTTTTCTTAAATTTTTTAATTTTTATAAAAATGAAAAATTTTGCATAGGTGACTTAATTGTGTGTCCACAAGTGTATGTATGTGTGTATCAATCAGTGTTAATTTTACTAGCCTCCTTGTAACATGGTAAGTTCAGACCATGCTATCGTAGCTTTAATATTAAATTATTGTTTAAATTTGCCTTATAAAAATAAATAATACATGACAGTATTCCTGAGATGATTATAACGGTTTAAGAAATTTATAACATTGGATTGACCGAAAATTGTATTCCATATTACATGGCTAGTTGGAGAGACAACCTGTCTGTTGTCTGTTTAATGAAATTAACATAATTTATTATTACTTTTGTGTTAAATTTACGAACAGTATTAATTAATTACATATTTAAAGTGCTGTTTGCTTTTGTAAAACTGCTTGTATGCATGTCAATGAAAAGGAAAGTGTGTTAAAACAATGAAATATATGTGTGTGCACTATACGTACATAAGGGTTTTATTGTTTAAAGATTTATGTTGGAATTAAAATTTAATTTACTTAAATTCATGTTACGAAAATATTTGAAAATTTTCAGCCATTTCAGCCAGTTGTTAATAATTTTTTGTTCGTGAATAAAATGGAGAATCAAGCGAGGATACCACTTACCAAAACCCGCCAGACATTTGGATGTCTTTGTGACATTTAAAGTTAGATTTCTGTCTCCACGGCAAATGTCCTAAAAGAAAGATATACCAATCGGCCGCTACTCCTGCTTTCCTGATTTCTGCAGAAGTTTCGACTCGAACGATGAGGAAGAGACCGACTGTTACAAAATACGTAACTGAGCAGAAATTGTGCAATCGCATGAGAAAATAATGGGATCCCATTCTTGACATACATACATAATTGGTCATTACAACCCTTCAGTCAGGATTACGACCAAGCTTCTCACACTGCTTATGTTGTGAGTGTAAATTTTATTTATGTGTGGCGGGATCTACAGTTTAAAGCCGTCTCCGAAAGACAGATTTTTAAAAAACTTTTTCATGGCAATTTTATTTTATTCTCAGAGTTTTTGCCAGAAATCTGCTGAGAGGAAGTCGCCGACGAAATATTTTTTCCTATTTCGTTTAGCATTTAAGTTCTATGGAATACTCTGGCAACTCGAATTTGGTTGTCATCTGCGATGTGGTATGTGTATTGAGGACTTGAATATCAGCAAAACGTACAAGCGGAAGTTAGGGATATCCTTGTATCTACTTAGTAGCTTAGCAGCAGCCAGGCTATCTATCATAAACTCCTTTTCGAACATCATATTGGCGTTCAAGATTTTTCATGAAAATCGTTTTTTTCTTTGGGAGGCGACGTATTATTCTAAGGTTTCCATTATTTTGGGTCCAGGGCATATGGGAAACTATGTTGATGGCCAAAAAGAGTACCGGACGGGAATACCTCCTTCTTTTCCATGAATATCACCTGTCTCTTTGGGAGATGGCACATTATTCTAAAAAGGACGGAAATACCTTCTATATAATCGATGTATAGAGATCATCATGGTTTCTTTTATTCACGATATTAGGATAGATTGCTCTCTACAACAATTTCTTCACTTTTCAATTAACATTGCCGTACAAGACGGAGAGGGCCGCTAGGTTGAATCAGCCGAATATTAATCCAAGAATGACGAAACAGTTAATTTCTTATCCTTGACGTAATTTTTAATCTGAGGCATCCGTTTCCAAGACATTCTGTAATAGCAAGGCGGCTGCAACTTTATCACGTGATTTCTGCAGAGGTTTTGGTGCGAAGGAGAAGGAAGATACCATTTTTACTGAATATGCAGCTACCATGCAATTGTGCAAATATATGTGAGAATACTGGGAATCCCATTTTTGATATGCCTGATTATATTGTCTGAGGCTGGGCAAAGGACATTGACTGGTACATAACAGAGTCTGACTAAAGTACTCGGTAAGGAAACTGGCCCTGTTTAAGAAATTATTGAAAATGCATAAATTTACCAAAAGTGCAAATCTTTGTTACGTTTCTTGTATTCTGTACCCAGGCCAGCAGCATATCAAAATTTAAGACGTAATATACGTGATTGAGCCAGGGGTTTAATACGTTTTAATAAATTACTGACGTAAGCATTATTTCTATTGTAGATTTTGAAATTGTTGTTGCTTTTGTTTATAATTTTGCTATTGCTAACACTGTTACCATCATTAGCAATAGCAATAGCATCAGCTAAATTCCTATGTGTAGTAGTAGGAGATTATACGTTTGCGGTTTATATTGAAGATTATAATGATGTTTTAACTATTTTCCATACGAAACCGCAAAATGTTTAATAAATCTATGAAATGTAATAATGAAAGGTTTAATGTCTTTTAAGGTTTTTGGTCGGTATAAAGTAGTGGATGTATGATGATTATTATGTATGATTAGTAATAGAAAGAGTAGTAGTAATGATAGTAAAGGCAGATGTTGCAGGATGAGTGTTAGAAACCATAGCGCTATTAAAAGTTAAAAATTGTTTTTGTACGTTAAACTGAAAAATATACTTATGTCATTTCTTATTTCTTATTCAATACTTATGTCATTTTATTCTGTCACAACACTCACTGTACTATCTCCACTGAATGTAATGAATCGATTTACGCTTGAGCAGCGTTTGGATTTATTGGAAATTTATTTCTAAAACAAAGACAATTGGTCAGAAATTTCACGAAAATGTCGTACAAAAGTTGGGCGGAGAGAAGGACCAACAATGCCCGGTATAGGCAAGTTTGTTGTTAAAGTTCGTGAAACTGGCCTTACAATTGGTTTAAGAGTTAAAGATGGATGGGCCAACGAGAAACTGCATGATGATGTCGATTTTGACAAAAAAAATTATCTTTTCGGATGAAACTCATTCTGATCTTGGTGGGTACGTTAATAAGCAAAATTTCCGTATTTGAGGCTCAAAAAACCGCATGTGGTCTCACAGAAGCCAATGCACCCATTACGAGTGATTGTTTGGTACAGCTTGAGGAGCGGAGGCTTCATTGGCCCATATTTCCTTGAAAATGAGGACGACACAATCATTATGGTCAATGGAGATACTTGTCGCACCGTGATAACCGATTTTTTTGTACCCGCTCTTCGTGGTATTGATGTGGACGATATTTGGTTTTAACAGGATGGTGCAACTTGCCATACATCTTATGCAACAATCGATTTATTGCTTCAAACGTTGAATTAGCCGAAAAGGTGATGTCAATTTGTGGCCAAGAAGCTGCGACACCGTTGGACCATTTTCTGTGGAGCGCCGTTAAATAAAATTGTTATGCCGGCAAACCAGAGGCAACTGAACATTTGGAGACAGACATTCGTGATGCCATTGCCGAGATACGGCCCCATACACTCGAAAAAGCGCACTGAAATTAGTTCGATTGAATGAGGTATTGTGAGGTCAGCCGTGGCAGTCATATGAATGAAATAATATTCCATTTTTAACCGAAACAATTGTACTTCACAACAAAGAAATAAATTTGGCAAAATTTCGAACCGTTTTTCTTTTTAAATATAAACTTTTAAATGGCCCACCCTTTAGAGGGTAAAGTTTTATTGTTAATACGTTGAGAGTTCTTTTTTTTACTAAAGCCACTAACATGTTGGCATTTATTAAACTAATGGAAGGTTATTAAAAACATTTAATGTGGCAGTAACTTAATCCTCACTCGCAGCAAGATATAGTATGGTTTTTCATCCACTTCATCCGCTTCATTAGCAGTCAAACATTGCAAAATGTCGTTATCACCCATGGAAAGATGTTTAATGTGCAAGGAATTGTTTACGTATGTAAAATGTTTAGAAACATTTCTATTTATTGGCAACCAACTGTAATTTTGATATTCTATTGGTTAACGATTCCTAAATAAAGTCACATAGGACTGAGAGTCTCCAATCATGTTGCAAGACAGTGCCACCAGTGTGCTCAATTCATATGTTTCCTGCGGGATGGTGTCCCTATGATTTCAGTATTCGCCATCAATGTTAATATTTTATAGCCACCGCTGTATACACATTTGGCATAAAATCAACGGATACCAAGGCCAACGAACGATTCCATGGATCATTGAGCGTGTGGAGAATTTCAGTATTTTCAATGAGCATGCCATCCTCATACCATAACGTTTCCAATTGACGTACAATGGATGTACATTTGCAATGCATTGCACTTCGGCAACTTTTCAATTTCATATGCCGCGGATGTACAATAATTTCCGGTGGTAGCTCAATAAACGGATCACCACTTATATTCAATTGTATGAAGGTACTGACTGTTTTCCTATCTGTCCAATTGGGTGTTTATGGCACGCCATGGCCATTCGATCGGTTTCATTGGCACTCAGGATTATCAATTGGTTGGCTTTTGTATGGGCATACTAAATGTCATAATTTAAAGCACTCTCAAAGGAATGGGGATTGAATCAGTGCCTAGCAAATCAAATATGGCCAGAAACAACAGTTAAACGTTGTTCCATTGTATTATTAAATATGCCCATACCTACAACAAATGGGTAACACAAAAATGGCAAACAAAAAAGATTAAAATTGAAATAAGCCCAGCATAAATTAAGAAATAATAGAGGCTTTATTATTATTTGACTTGCTACAAAGCACCACCGGGGCATTTATTCATGCCTCACTCAAGCGCTCATTCTCATGTTCGCGTTTATACAAAACAGAAAACACAAAAGCTGTTTCGTTTTTATTTCTTTCATATTGCTTTGTAGCGTCAATTAAAGTGGAATAAAAAAAAGTTCTTGTTCAACTGAATTTGCAAACTACTGAGTCATCTAAACGCCCCAAAGACCCACAATTTAACTCGGTGTTTAACGAAATCTGCTGAGTGAGTGTACCCATTCATAAGTATGTGAGAGAGTGATTAAATAATTTTACAAATACCTACTCTCACGCAATATTCAAACAAATGACCAATTCAATTACAGGTTTTAAAAGAATTCATTCTTTCAACATTTCGAAATGCAATAGTTCTTTAGGTCCGCAGCCCACAACAAAGAAAGAGACTTGTTTTGAAAAGAAGAAAAAATAAACATAGACTTAGGCATAGCATTCGTAGGCATAGGCGTAGACATAGTCATAGGCTTATGCATAGACTTAGCTTTATAGAGCGTTGAGAGATTTTGTTTTACTTAAAACGTTGATAATTGGGAACAATTGAATCTTGCAGCCACGATATCGAAACTGAATACAGATGCTCAAACAAAGAAGTAAAAAGAATTGAATTTGGAAGAACATCAAGTTAAAATTAAAGGCTTTTATCATTATACCGCACGTTAGAGCTGTCATATCACAGGATTATGACCTAGCTCTTTATACAACTTATGTTGTGTGTGTTAATTTTAGATATGAGTGGAGGGACCTACAGTTTAAAGTCGACTCCGAATGACAGATTTTTGAGAAAAAATATTTTATGGGCAATTTTTTTTTATTTACTCCCAGAGTTTTTGCCAGAAATCTGCTGAGAAGTCCCCGAAGGAATATTTTTTCATACTTCGGTTTTATGGAGATGTCTGACCACGCCTAATAAGCCAACACACTACTTACTAGACTACGGCTATTTCAACAACAATTTCAAACAACAGCCACAATTTTAAAAAACTGCTGATGTTATTTTGGTAAACAATATTGCACCTGCCTATACATTGCTATTTAGAACTCATTTTTTTGGGCTACCACAATAATACTATTATGCCTCAATAATTATATTGAATATATTTAGCGGTCAGTCCTCCTAAGGCTTTAGGAAAACCACATGATGTCGCAAAGAAATGATGTGGTGTAGCGGTGAAAGAGTTAGACTACAAGCTCGAGCATTTCACGTTAGAAGCACGTAGAAAACGAAGGAATCACCATTAGAGTTTTCGAATTTAAAAAAAAAAACCTTCCATGACTTTAAAAACAATATATCCAGGTAACTGTGTGTACGAGATCGCCGTAGTCTAGTAGGTAGTGTGTTGGCTTATTAGACGTAAAGCCAGGGCTCGAACCCCAGGCCAGACATCAAAACAAAAATACAAAAAGTATTTCTTCGGCGACTTCCTGTCAGTAGATTTCTGGAAAATACTCTGAGAGTAAATAAAAAATTGCCATGAAAAAGCTTGTCAAAAAACCTGTCGTTCAGAGTCAAATTTAAACTGTTGGTCCCGCCACTCTTTTATAAAATTAACACACACAACATAAGTGTGCAGCTAGGTCGCAATCGTGACTGAGGGATTGTAATGACCAAATATATATGTAAATAGGAGATAAAAATCTGTGAAAAACCTTAAGACCGTATGAAAAAGTGTTCATTAGAAGTTCATTTTGGGATTGAGGTGCCTCATGTTTAAAAAAACTTTGGTTTTCATCAAATTTCTTTTTGGCTTTCCATGACTTTAGCTGCTGGACAAACCATTGCATGGAATAGATAACAAATATTGAGAGTGTGTGGGCATACATTTTTCATTTAATTTGGTTTAAGAAGATTGCATTCTTTGACTTCACTCTACTTGCCACATTGGAGTTGTTATGTGGCACTTACAGTCTTAAAGAAGACACATACATACAACAGCTAACATTAAACGAATACAATTAAAAGTTTTGTTTCAATGAAATTCGTGTAGTCATTGTAGAGTAGATGCAGATGATGGATGGATGGGGTTGAAAGTCACATCTGGACAATACAATACACTAACAAGTGTATTAATTAATTAAAGTAACTGTCACTTAATTGTTCATCGTCGAAGTTGTAGACTTTTTATACAGTTCTGCTGTATTGTGACTTCCTTTGCCTATAGATTCGCAAATTTTTTTTTATTTTCATTGCTTGTATTTATTATTGTTTTATTTCTGTTTTTCTTGTTCTTTTTGTTTCTTTCAAATAAATATGTTTTCCTTCTGTTCTTTAATTCCTAACAGTTGAAACCATGGGTAGTATTTACTAGAATTTATTGCATTTGCATTGCATTGCATTGCACTGCCACAGAAAATTGTTTAATTTTGTGTCACTTAATAAATGTCGGAAATTATTTTTTCTTGGGACTCCCCATGATACCCACCCACCTAACAACGCCTCACAACAGAGTTAAGAATTTTTATGAGAAATTTAAGACACTGGCAAGAACAAAAAAAAAAATCATAATTTTTCTAAATGCCTCTGGCAATTTGTGCATATTAAGGCCATTTTGCAATTAAACTCAATGTGTGTTATTTTTTATGAGTGTTTCTGGAGATAAATTTGTATGGGGACGATAAAAAATTATTTATGGATTGTATGAAATGTTTTATGAGCAAAAGCTAAAGAGAGAAGAGCTCTTTTATGACGAATACATATAAAAATTTAAATTATATGCATCATAAGGTGATAACCTGTTAACGATTATTAAACGAAAACGTGTGCAATTGGTATACAACGAATCAAATTTTATTTCCCGTTTGCACAGAAACGAAGGCAGCAATACACATTGATTTGTTCAGGTTTTTTACCATTTCATATTATTAATATTGGCCATTAACATCATGCTGGTGCATCAGAACGATTCAAAACAAGACAAGATTGAAACCAAGATCAATTGTTGCAATGGAACCAAAAACAACAAAAACAGTGAATAAAGGTAAAAGCTTCGGATAACAGCAAGATAGGCCAAGCGCTAGCTAAAGCAAAATCACGGTTGCTGAGGCTGAAACTTCACACCAAAAATTGGTTATGGTGACAAGAAAGTTTACGCTGTTTACAAATGCACCAAATATACGCGGGACGTTGTCAAGTCAGTTAAACGCTACAAAATAAGCGTTCGCTAGCCTGAGTTACTGAGGAGCTGGCGCAGTTTGTTGAGGACTCGATTAAAATGTTTTCTCATATATACATACATATGTACATAATTGATCATTACAACCGTTCAGTCAGTATTTCAACCTAACTTCTTACACCACTTCAGTTCTGTGTGTTAATTTAATACATGAATGGCGGGACCTACAGTTTTTAAAGTCGATTCCGAACAACAGATTTTAGAGAAACTCTTTATGGCAATTTTCTTTACTCTCAGAATTTTTGCCAGAAATCTACTGATAGGAAGTCGCCGAAGGAATATTTTTTCATAAATCGTTTTGTTGGAAATGTCTGACTTGGGGTCTGATCTGGGCCTCTCGTCTAATAAGCCAATACACTATCCACTAGACTATGGCCACTACTTGGCAATTACTGACTCCGTTGGGACGACATGTTACCGTATTGTTTTGTGTCTCAAGTCATTTTGGTATTCGCTGAAATGAAATTTTTAATGACTGCTCTTTTGGTGTGGCTATTAGTTTGACAAACGCATATTCAACTTCAGCTAATTTCTCCATTGTTTGAGGAATATAATAAACGGGATACAATAATCCATAAAAACCTGTGGTCTTTTGCTTTGAATGGAAATTAGATGACTCCATTTTCTAGATAATTAAGAGAAAATTGATTTCACTGCTAATGACATTAATTACTTAGGCCTGTATGGTAGGACGTAGGGAATACACATAATTCTATAACTATTGAAGTAGATATGAGAGTCAGAGATCTCCAAATAAACGAAATATGAAAAATCATTTCTTCCTCTCAGCAGATTTCTGCTACAAACTCTGACGGAGTAAATAAAATTGCCATGAAAAAGTTTCGCAAAAATCT
Source organism: Sarcophaga carnaria (assembly GCA_958299815.1). NCBI lineage: Eukaryota > Metazoa > Arthropoda > Insecta > Diptera > Sarcophagidae > Sarcophaga > Sarcophaga carnaria. The sequence goes on along the minus strand of OY283149.1, from coordinate 115,534,754 downwards.
GTCGTTCGAAATCGACTTTAAGCTGTAGGTCGCTCAATTAAAAAAGTAAAATATTAAACTGTAGGTCCCGCCATACATGTATGAAATTAATATACACAACATAAGTGGCGTGAGATACTAGGTTGTGATCCTGACTGAAGGGATGTGATGACCAATTATGTATGTGTGTGTATTTATGAGTGTATTAATATTCGTTAATTTGTTTTTTTTTTACATGTACATTGTACCCCTCTTTTCTATACATTTTAAAACAATTATATGCAATAATGGATGCCCTGGTAGTCTAGGGGGTAGTGTGCTAGACTATTAGGGTGAGCGTAGTGGATTCGATTCCCACCAGAGGCTCTGGTCTGTGACACTACACCGAGCATATGGTCAAAATTACTCAACTCGTATATAATTAGAATAAAATTTGTAATTGTATTGTAATAAATAAATATATGCAATAAAAAATCATCAGCATAATAAATAAAATAAAAAAATTAAATTGTACTTACAATTACAAGTTTTTCACTAAATATGAGCGTTAATCATTTTTGGCAATGCTCGTTGTATATTCAATTAGTGAAGACATTTTGACTGAATGAAAAATCACCAGCAGGTACACAAATTTTCAACCTTTGTATGGTATGAGAAACCTATAAAGATATTAATACAGAAGGAAAAAATTAATAAAAAATATTAAATGAGAGAAAAAAATATAAAAAAATAAGACAAGTAGACAAAATCAGATAAGTAGTCAATTCCCAACATACTTTTTTTTAGTATAAATAGAAAATAGCAACTTAAACTGCTATCCAAAAGTTGGCAAGTAAGTGTAAAAGAATTGATAGCAAGTAACAGCCTGTAGCATTTATGGACAATGAATCGACTCTGCAGACTATATTTTGCAATAATTTATTAGATGATTTTATATTTTTCAGTCCTCTTGTTATTTGTCTCGGTTCTATGCACAATGAATGAATGGAATTTGAAAACAGAAATAAAACAAAACAGATATACAATGTGTTTAATATTTATATTTGTATTCCTAGGTAATGGAAATGAAACTGTATTCAATTGAATTCAATTGAATTTCAATATTTCTCTAATACACACGTTATTGCTTTTCTATTGAAAAACAAACATAACAACTGGAAAATAATTTCTAGCTAAACACTGTATGTACATTCAAAAGTACAATAAAAATACTTGTAAATATCCGGAAGGTAGGCAGGCAACATAGAAAAAGAAAAACTTTGTGTCCATGAATAACACCAGATTCGGTGGAAGAGAGTGTGGAAGAAATCCACAGTCCACAGGATATCTGGATTCTTTCACCAAATTTCTTGCAATTACGCATACAGTGCCGATCGCTGCTTTACCTCAAAGAATTTAGTAAATCTTCAATATGATAGGATATATAGAGGTGCAATATAGATTTCTTTTGAAGGACAATACTCTTGAAATGTACACATGAGACAAGAACACCACCTTGTAAAGCTTATTCACATTAACACAGGCATCCATTATACGTGTGTGCTATCATCCCTACTCTACCAATACCACACTCTGGACAAAGTCTAGTTCTTCTAGTCCATGGGAAGACTTAGAAGACTTACAACTCACCGAATCTGTCGAAGGGTACATCACGCAATATCCAGAGATACGTAACCAAAGTTTGAGTAGACATGAGGATGTAATTCAGCCCCCAGTCTTAGACATTTAACAGAAAGAAATATCCAAAATTATTCTTTTGCGACTTCCTCTCAGCAGTCTTCTGGTAAAAACTCTGAGAGTAAATAAAATTACCATGAACAAGTTTCTGAAAAATCTGTCGTTCGGAGACGACTTTAAACTGCAGGTTCTGCCACTCATGCATAAAAACTAACGCACACAACATAAGTGGTGTGAGAAACTAGGCCGTAATCCTGCCTAAAGCGTTCTAATGATCAATTAAGTCAGTACGTAACACCCACGATATCTTAGAGTGTCGAATACATTCCGAAAAATATACACTTTGGTGTAAACTTTGGGATAGCGGCGTCATTGGTTCATATACCTTTAAGAACGACGTAGACCAGGGCGTCATTGTCAATGGTGAGCATTATATGTCATCTTTTTTTTGGTCCGAATTAATTGATCTGAACACTAACGTTATATGGTTTCATATGCCCTATTGGAGGAAATCCTTTACAAGCGATTTGTGGGCATGGTAATCTCACATAAAAGTGATGTAAACTAGCCACCGATTTAAGAAATTTGACCACGTTATACTTTTTCTTGTCGAGTTTTCTTAAATCGCAGGTGTAGCGAATAAACCACAACGGTCCTCAAGACCAACTTAACCCAAGCCATCGTTCAAATTCAATCTAATTTATGTGCCACAGACATGGAAATTTTGACATTTCGGATGTACTCCACCCTGAGAAGCCGTTGTAGACATTTGAACGATATCATATTCCACACATAACGGCATCAACAGATCTTTCAAATGAATAAAAAATTTCGATGACATCTCACAAACATTTTGTTTTATTTAAATTTAAAATTAGGAGGCTCTTAACGAAATACCCGATATAAGCAAACAAAATTCATGCGAGTTTTTGCGATCATAGCAATTTTTAATGAATTTTTTTTGTGTATAAACATTTACATCCAAAATCTATTAAAATCAGTTTCCAGTCAGGAAATTCCCTTAACACCCACACAACAAAGAGACACGATTTTTTTCATAAGTTTTAACAATTCACCACAAACTAACATACATTTGACATTTATAACCAGCCAGTAGGTTTTATTTTTTTTTTGGAAAATTGTATACAAATATCTCCACCACTGAATGGAAATAAAAATGGGTTTGACTTTTATGAACTCAGACGCAGAGAACCATACACACACTGAGCAAAATGATAAAAAAAAAGACGGAATTATCACAACGTAACCTTAAAACGAAACAAAAAAAAACTATTTTGAATATTAAATTGAAAGGGAGAAAAAGGCACAACATGAAGTGAATAAAAAATCTTTTCAATTTTATGTATTTACGTATGTATGTATGTATGTATGTAGTACACACGTAGACAAATTGAGAGTAATTTGTAGGCATTTGTCATTCATTCAAATCTTATTTTCGTTCGTTCATTCATTTGAAATCAAAAATGATTTGAATTCTTTTTACCAATCACACGTACGTATCCTTTTGGCAGAACCTGTTCATATATCCTGTCAGTTTATTTATATAGACAAGGCTATGACACTCTCTATTTGTGTTCATTGTCGGATTAGTTTTCAATTTAAAAGTCTTCTCGACTCTACTCTGTCTATTACAACTAAAAATCTACACTGAATCATATCAGACTTTGGCATACAGTAACATACAGTAGTTAGTTATCCATACCCATTGAGTTTATTCCTGTATATTTTTTTTTTATTAAAAAACCTACTCCAAACACATTGACAATTCTTCGGTTGGTCAGGCATTCAAATACAGGCAACACATCCTTTCGCAAATTGTTTGCCAAATCAACAGTAATACAGGAAGAGCTTTTATTCCTATTTCTCTCTCTCCTTTAAACTTGATGTTGTTTTTGTATGTGACACACAAAGAGAACTGAAAACTAAAAGCCAACAACAAAAAAGACAAAGAAGAATATTTTTTTTTTTAATAGAAAACGATAGTATAATAGTTTATCCGGCTTTTCAAAAGATATTGGGTAGTAGTGTCATGGCATTATGTTGCCATTTCAATAAACATTTTCATATTCATTCAGAATCTTTCTATTCCGTAGGGTGTTTCATAAGTAGTTAGTTAGGTTAGATTTGGAAAAGTGGAGTACTTTCCTTGAAGTAAGGGTTCCATATTTAGGTTTAAAATCAATATTCAAACCGGGGACCAAACATTTCTTAAATAAGATCAACCCGAGTACAAAATAAATCTTGCTATTGCAGGAATCTTTATATTAGAGTATGTAAGAAAGTCAGTAGTCAAATACCGCCATCTTTTAATGACGAGAACAGTGCACTGACATATCAGATGATAGATAGTTTTTTCAATCTCCAAAGCTCCTGCGGAAGTCACGTGACGGAATACCTAACAAAAGGTCAGTGGCCCATGAGAATTGTGTGATATGTATATAGCCGTACGATTTTATGATTTAAGATCCCCTTCTGATGCATACGTGTTCAGCAGAGCCAGTCTGTAAAACGACTGGATAATAGCCAATATAAATGAGACAATCGAGATACCTATGCCCTGTCACATGTCGAAGACTGTGAGCCTCGAACCGACTATCGTCAGCTCATCAGCAATGTAATTTGCAACGATATCTCTACGTTTCGGATGCATTAAAAGAGTCATCTTGGCAATATCCAAAATTTTTTTTGAGAAATTCTTGGCGTTTCTGGACAGGGACTATCTTTAAATATACCGTCAAAGAAATAAGTCTAGGCTACATATGTAGCCTTTTTCCCAGTGATTTTTATTACATTAAAGAAGGTGCCTTAAACAACGCTATAGTTTAAGGCAGTTACAATTCAGAACATTAGAAGACAAAAACGAATATTAAAAAATATAACCTAGTTTACATACAACAGTGTATAGCACCGGTGTATGCCGACATTTTTCTGTGACATTGTACATTCATTAGGGACTCAATCGCAGCCTGTCTGTCTGCGTAATTAAAGACATTTTCAGCAAAAATCCCGCCAACAAGCTTTTAAAATGTCCATATCCTCCGCATGGAAAACCCAGTTTGTCTATACTTAGGTTATGTAAGGTAAAGGGAGTTGATAGGAAAATTAGCGGAATTACTCACAACCCCTTTGACCTGATATCGTTATGGCTTTTAACATCATCGTAATTTTGCGCTTTAATTTCGCCACGACTGCATGAGCTTAACAGCTGGATTTCGAAAGCTTAGTTCATGGCAGTAAGTTACTCTCACGGTTTTTACCTGAAGTTGCTGAGATATTCGATATTTCTACCTTTTTTCCAAGATGTCAAAACTGTGGTTCGAACAAAAAGCTGTCGTAGAGTATGTGACGACTGCAGAAAACAAACTGGAACAACAACAATAAATTTTTAACTGCAACTTGATATGTCACATAAATAATTACATGTAGCATCTGGATTATACGATAAAAGCATAATCCTTGGAGTCATTATTACAATTGAAGTGTGCCACATATTCTGTGGTTTTCATTCGAGTCCGGAAAACTTTTATTGTTTTCATATTTAACTACATACCGAAGGTTCCAAATTATTTCCAAAGTCCACGGCAAAATGAATCTAACCAACTTGAGTTTTAAGCCCAGATTTTTTTAAAACAGGACAAGCCACCCACGTAGTTTACATGAATATATAAATTTATTTGTGTTTATTTAGTCTCCTTCCTTTGAACTCTACTTCTCTACTTTTTATAGTTGAATACAAGCGGAAGTTTAAGCAAATGAAAGGCGTCTGTTGTGACACAGAATAATATCCTTTATTATGTAGGCTCGACAATATAAAAAGGACACAATAACGATAAGAATAGGAAGAAAAAGAAATAGAAATGGAAACGAAACGAAACCATCAGAACGGAACAGAACAGGACAGAACAGATTTATATTGTAACCAGCATGAAGCATCATTAACTTTTTAATGAAGTAGAGTCTGCAAAAAAATATAATCAGTGCGACGATTGGAAAAAGTGTTTCAATTAATAAAATAAGTCCAAATGGAAATGAAATGAATGAAAAGGAAATTAGTATAGCAAGCTAAAGGATGACAAACCAAATGAATAATTAAAATTGCAAAATGAAAAACGATTTATTACTGAATGTTCGGGGGACGAATTTAATTATTAAACAAGTTCAAGATTTTTTTATAGCATCCTATGAGCTTTGAATTTTAAAGAAAGTTTTTAAATTTAGAAAAGTTAAGTTTTCCATCAAATAAGTTGCTTTCAATGCTTTTTTTATGATTTCATGTACAATATTAAAGAGTGAAATTTATAATAAAAACTAACAATGCGGCAATAAAATGTTTACTATCCATAAAAACATACATAAAGAGGTATGGCAAGAGCTTTTATTTTGTATATATTTTTATTACTGCTAATATGTATTTAAGTTTATTGTGCTTGCAACAAATGATAAAACATCGTCATCCTCTATAAATACAGCACATGAACCAGAATTATTTTCTAATTTCATATTTAAAAAAAAAATTTTTGACAGAGTAAATATCATAAAGAAATGAGGGAAATTTCACAATTTTAACTTCCTTATAAAATGTTTATGGTTTTGTATGACGAATTTTCCACATTAGAAATGCCATTGAAAATCTATAAGTGCAGGACTAGGATAGTGCGGTTTGACAATGAATGCCGCATTACCAGCTTCAGAAAAAATGCGGTAAGTCGGGCAAAAGATGGATTCTAGGAGTTACGAAAAATTTTCTCAAACTCCAAAGAGACACACTCAACGGTGTTGTTGAGGTCGTTACTGGACATTATATATTTGGCAATTATGTCATTGAACTTGATGAACTAATCAAGAATTGTTGCAGAGACGAGGAGAAAGAAAAATGCACTTGATTTTCAAACGTACAATTGGACTCACTTGCCTCTTGTAGATGGGCATTGAAAATTCAGCAGTTCAATGCTGATCTGCAGATAGTTACAGGATTAGTGGTAATAACTCATGCAGGTATCCCAATAGACCGCGTTGGCCTACATGTGAGTAGTCCTTTTCTTGGGCTCCGCCATACCCATGAATATACATACACACGCAATTGGTCATTACAACCCTTAAGTCAGGATTACGATCTAGCTTCTGACACCCCTTAAGTTGTGGATGTTATGAGTGGTGGGACCCACTCCAAACGACGGAATTTAGAGAAACTTTTTCATGACAATTTTTATTTACTCTTAGAATTTGTGCCAAAAATCTGCGGAAGAAATATTTTTTTTATGTATCGTTTTGTTGGAGATGTCTGGCCTGAGGTTTGAATTGTGGTCTCACGTCTAATAAGTCATCACGCTACCTACTAGACGACGGCGACTACATCTATTTTTATTCGCGATTTAATTCGTAGCACTGGCAGCTTTCTGTCCGATTATATACAATCCTGTCGTACATGAATTTTCAATTAAAATATAAAATTGTTTGACCCAGATTGCGCATAAAATTTAAGTTTTTAAAATCACCAGAAAATAATGTATTACGCAGTGTGTCATACATGCTTAACTTACACTAACTTTGTTGAGAAAAATAAGGTCCCAATTTCTTATTACCTGTGGTGAAGTATTTCCCACATGGAAAATTGTGCACCTGTTGGCGCATAAGCATTCACTTGAAATAATTTCCCATTTACTCTTCATATTTTTATTTCTTTTGCTTTTTATTTTTTATCCCATAGTTTTTGTATTTTCCATTTTTCTCAACCATGTCAACCTCTAACTGTTTAGAATTTTTAATAAGGAAATCAACTTGGGTGTGAAGAGATTTCTGTTTTTAAATTTAAAATAATTTTTTTTTTAATTAAAATAAGTTGTTGAGGAGTATGGAATAAGAAACACAATTTGTTTGAAAACGAATTTGTATTTAACTTTCATTTTTGTATTAAAACTTTTCCAAATCCCAAAGTTTAATTTAATTCAAATTGAATTTGGCATCTCTTTCCATACTCATTTCGTCAAAATTCGTTCATTAATCAAATTTTAATATTCATTTGTAAAGGTATTTATTATGAATGAATGAATTAATTAAAAAAATATTTTGTGAATGAAAATTTAAGAAAAAAAAAACACCCGTGGCCTGAGACACATATTTAGGACGCCAGCAAAACAGGCGACAATCAGCATAAAAAAATGAAATCTAAACTGAACGCTTTCATAATTAAACAAGTCTGTCGAGAAAGTTTAGTCATGTTTTTAACCGGATAGAATTTCTGTATAAGGCATTGAGAAACTTTTAATGGCAATTTTATTTATTCTCAGAGTTTCTGCCAGCAATCTGCTGAGAGGAAGTCGCCGAAAAATATTTTTTTATATTTTCGTTTTGATGTCTGACCATGGGGCCTTATGTCTAACCTAAGGGCTTACGTCTAATAAGCAAACACATTGCCTATTAGACTACGGCGACTACAAGAGAAACTAGGTCGTAATCCTGACTGGAGGGTTGTAATGACCAATTATTATTATGCATTACGATCAAAAATTGTGAAGAAGTTCACATTCTAATATTTGGAATCCTATGTGAAAATGAAACAGAATACCATAGAAATCAGAATTAATTATATTCAACTTTAAAGTAAAGTCAACTCTTCTCTCTAAATGTGAATCATAGAATGTAGTAAAACATGACTTGCAATTAATCCTAGGATTTAAAAATTGGATCCTACGAAACTTTGTATGAATAAGCCTAATTTCGTTGATTTCAAATCCGTAATTTAACTGTCAACGATGCACCACGATATTAAAGGTCAATTGTTGAAAATTACTGTAATAAAAATCACCGGGTCTAACCATCATGTATTCATTGATGGGAGTACCCAAAAGAATACACTACAGTTTGTTCGAGAGGAATAGTTTTCACGCAAGAGAACTCAAAACGAATTCTACCAGCGTATTGCATAGCAACCAAGTCGTGATATGAAATGAATGGTGTTATTTCATACCATAGCGAAACGAAACAGAACTGACCTTAAAAACAGCAGCACGGTAATGGAGAATATGGCGGCTCCAAACGATTACTTATAGTAATATTGGAGGTAAGTATACTTCAACAAAGCCACACACCCAAAAACAATGCAAACGTTCGAGAATATTTGGTATTCTTGGTATGTTGTTGTTGTTATCATTATAGTTCCATTTTTTTTCTATACTGCCTATATTCTGCTTTAGGTGTTGGGTTAATAATTTGTTGCCATAATGTAGCACTTGACAATGTTTAATATTTACATTTTACAGCCACATACCCAGTTTAACAGAAATATTCCCAATCTTTGTAAGGGATATTGTGTCACTGTAAATTTTCGAAGAATATACAACTTAACAGGTATTGTTGGTTCTGCTATTGCCATTATTGTTGTATACATTTTAATTGGCACTTATTTGGCACCTTATTTTGTGTTAGTTTGTATATCTCTTTGCTTGTTTGCTTTTGTCGTTTCGTTTAACCGCTTTGATGCTGTTTTGTCGCTTATTGCCATTCTTGCATTCATCACCATTGCCTCTTCTTAATTCTCTGCAGAATTATATTGCATTTTGTGTGCGTATTTGACCTGACAATGTTAATGATTTTGATGATTGTGTTGATGTTTCTAGTGTTTGTTACAGCATTTGATGATGATTTAGTTTCTTCGTTATTCGCTTCTCATGTCATTCATTGCTTCGCTGCTTGCTTTTAATTTACTTGGGGTTGAAAGAGAGTTCCCAGTAACATTAATTTACTCGTTGGCTTGATGAGGCATGTTCGTCAAGCTCTTTGTTTAATAAATCATTTAAATTGAATTATTGGTAAAGAAAAAGCTGCGCATAGCTGAACATTTTTTACGTTTCATTTCCTTTTTCTCTTACTATTTCAAACGAAATAAAAATTAAACAGGTTACGCTTTTAAGTACATATTATTTAACGTTCCATTATAATCAAATAATGACAACAGTTTTAAATTACTTTTACAACAGTCTCCCAGTCTGTGACACACAATAAAATAAACAGTTAGTGAAGCGCAAAAATTTATTGACATTAACAAACACAACATCAATCAGTCCATTTATAACTTTTCATACATTCATCAAATCACTTTACAACACTTATTATTCGTCTCTTTTGGCGTCTGTTGTGTTGTTTGCCATTATCTTTACAAATTATGTTGCTGTTATTGCTGTTTGTTTTTATTTTCATTTTAATTTCATGTTTGCTTTTATTACTTAATTTTGTCATTCATAGTGATTGACAGTTGACATGAGTGATATTGATACAATATTATGGGTTTTCTTTTTTTTATTCATTCACTTTGGAACATAAAGCATAAATATTGCAGAAGAGGGGATAGAATAAGACTATACGGTAGACAGAAGACATCGAGAGAGTATAAAGTAGAATACATTTAAAAGTAGTGCTTAAGTAAGTGTAAATAAACAACAGTAATGATAAATATAACAACTGTAGTTTAAGTATCACTTTCTTAAACATATTAACATGCAATATAAATGATACAGTATGTAATGATGTCATACACTTGTAAAGATTAAAGAGAAAACAAAAATGTATAGTCAGCTCAATACGACACATACAAGTCAAGATAATATATACACACATTTAAACAGATAAAGCTCTTTATTTTTAAAACGAGAGAGAGAGAGCGAGCGACAAAAGAATTATCACTTCATGTAACATAGTATGTAGTGTTAAAAGAAATCTGAAGTAAATATGTAAATATACAGTGGACAGAAAAAGCCTTAGTACGGCAATATATTTTGACAAAAAAAAGTCCCCACAGGCTTAATACTCTTGCACAAAGTCCCGATATGACTTGCAGAGAGTTTTAGGAGATCATTTGAAAAAACAGGTACGTAATCGCTAAACCTCAAACAAAAGTCAACCGAAAAATTTGCTCATGGTGCCACCAGAAAAAACTAAACAAAACTTGTACATTCAATTTCAAATGGGTTAAATGGAGTGCTTGACCTTAAGGGATATTCTACTAAATACAAGGGATAACATTTTCATATATAAGGCCTTTGAATTTTAAATTTACTCAGGGTTCTCTTTGGGGAACCAATGGAGCCGTCTAAAACTTTTCCTTTACTCCTACGAAAAACATTAAAAATTTGTTTGTTTTATCATAAAACAGAAATAAATTAATAAAATAAATATATAAACTATAAATTTTTATACAAACTTATGGCTAAAATTCATGAAATTTCTAAGATACATATATTGCCGTACTAAGGCTTTGCTGTCATGCATGTATACATGCATACATTTAAATAAAATTTTACAATTTTTATTTTGTTTTATTAAAATATCACTTTAAATAACAGTAAATAAAAAGTAATCAAAACAAAAAATAATGTCTACATAAAGATTGCATGAATGAGTGTGTAATAAGTACGAACAAATTTAAGTGTTTATTCTCGTTAACGCATAGGGGGCGTATGATGCATATTATACATTGAAAATTAAATACGTATACGCTTGGGAGTACAACAGCAATAAGATATTAAGTCGATGTAAATAAAATTTAGATGTCGTGAATGTATTCTAAATAGTATGCGTGAAGATAGATTTTAAAATCTATCTCACTAGACACAAACTAAGTCATTTAACAGAGCTCTGTTATGTTACTAACAGAAATCTGTTAAACAATTAATTTAAGGCTGGGAAAGAAAAACAGGAAAAATGATTTAAAGTCCTGTGTAAAATAAGAAATAATCACTGTTACTCAATATTGCTTAATATGAACTACAATTAAGAGATAATCACACATTTCTGAAAGCTAATCTAATCCGATAAAGAAATCAGTATATGGATAAATCAGGACAATATGGGAGGGCAAAGTAAATTGTTTTTAAAGCATTTTACTTTACTTTAACTTTCATAGTAGATTTTAAAATTTTCCGAGATTTTCGATTTTAAAATCTACTAAGTGTTCTCTTTTGCGGCGAATTTTAAAAACTGTTCACACACATGAACAGAATATCTTTGTAAACTGCGAGCAATATAGATCTATAATTATCAGTTTCTTTTGGTCCGAAATAAATGATCTGGACAACGATATGTGATTACGGTGAACACAGCTCATGCTATATTGGTGATTCAGCATGATTTAAGGTCATAATCACCTAACATGGGGATGATATGAACTGGCCACCGAGATCGGACGACTTTTTGTGAGGTTTTCTTAATCCGAATAAGTCACAAACAATAGCTTAGGCAAAATTTAGTCTAATTTATGCGCCAAAGTCATGACAAATTGGGCATTTAGGTTGCGATCCACTCAGAGAAACCATGACGTGTATTTAATATTTAGTTCTGGAAGTATTTCGGTATTATTGCTTTAATTCTTTCCACATTAACGGAAGTGAAATTTTGCATTTTGTGCATAAATTTTCCTCTTTTTCCAAAATTATTCACACAATAAAATTGTGGTTTTTATTTTTGTAGTGTGTGGTTTGTTGAAAAACAGAATGGCATACTTTAAGCCAACCATATCAAATGCAGTTTTTTTTCTGCAACGTCAACAAAAGCGGAATAACGAAATATATTTTTATTTATAACGAAAATAAGTTAAAGTTAACTTTCTAGTTCCCTTTAGCTAAAGGTAGCTTTAACTAGCACCAAGTTTAACGACAAGTTGTAATAATGGCCCTAAAACTGTTAAGCATAGTCATAAGGCTTACTAAAAACCTAGAAGGAAAGCTTACGAAAACTTTAATGTTTATAAAAATTTGTAATTGACCCTTAAGAATGCATGCCTTTAATAACCATACTAGCTGATTGATAAGTGTCTTAAGTTTAAATTTCAGTACGAAAATCTCAATCTTTCATTTGATAAATATATGTATATTAAAAGGCATACATTTATATTTACAGATAAGGCTTAGCTTTTCTCTACACAATTGTGCAATCAGAACAACTACAACCGATTCAGACCCCTGAATTTTGCACACTTTGGCAGATTTATTTCCAACACACACCTTTTATTTATCCAATCATGCCACTGACTTATATTTGCAATAAGTCGGTGCTACTTTACTAATAGAATGTGGACACGCATTTTAATTTAAACTGAAGGTGTTTTATACACAATGAAATTATTTTTATATAATTTTCACCATTATGGTAAGCACTAAAGTAAATTACATTAACAAATTTAAATTTTATTTTTTTACTTTCTTTCTACATTTATTTATTTTTCTTGATTATTTGATTTTATTTCTTGGAAAAGAAACAAAAAGCCAGCTTACGATAAAACTTAAAAACTAAACTTTTGTTAACTCAAGTGTCCTAATTTTTATACTAACGCCAGTACAGCCATTTTGGAGAACTACTACTAAAAATCAACATTATTATTATGATTGTTGTTTATGTTGCGGTTTTTTCTTGTGATTAACTTAACCACTTTAAAAACCTCCTCAAGTAGCATTAGTAAATCGTTCATTAAAAAATGAAAAAAAAAATCTTCTGGCTTCTTTCGCTTTTTTAAAGTTAAAGTATCAACTACAGACAATCACAACAAAAAAAACTTTTAAATATCAACCAGGAAAAAGCTTAGCATAAAGACCAGGGAGTGGTGCGAAATACATAGAAAGTATGGTGTTAACTTTTATTTAAACACGCATACACTGGCTCAGTTAGAATATGTTAGGGCTATGCTCTAATTCCAATCGTTTTACACTTGACTATTTAAATAACATTTCTCAGAGGTGTTCAGACGAAATTACTATTGTTACGAAAATGGAAACGGTGTATATCGTTTAATATTAAAATGAGCAAAAGCTACACAAACGAATACAATGAACTTGTTACAAGTAAACCAACAGCAGTATGAAAAAAAGGGGATAGACTAGCAAGCGAGACGCCACAACAAGCAATGTGAACAAAATATACAAACAACAATGATGTCGCGATAGAGTTCTCGAGAACGCGTAACCCTAAACGTTCGACTTCAAGAGCGTTTATTAGACTGATTGCGATAAAAAGGGAAGACAAAGCAGGCAAGTAGCAGGAAGAATTCAATCAGTCCCACAGGACTACAGACGCGTTGCGTGTGAAGAAAACAGTCGTGGTTTGAAGATCGTCGTTGTAAAGATCTACCGAACATTTGTTAGAATGTTATCGGGGTTATTACGCGGCATTGTATTATAGGAACGCATGCAGAAGCTGTGGAGATGAGGAGGAGGATGAGACTGTTATTCACCTACTGTGTACGTGCCCGGCACTTGGTCGGAGGAGAAAGAGGCACCTGGGTGCCTACTAAATGGATGATCTGTCAGGCATGGACATTGGCAGCCTGAGTCGCTTCATCGGAAGCTCCGAGTAGTTCCTGGACTAGGGGCAAATGTGAAACTGTGGTATCACAATGGGCCCTATGTACGGCCTAAGTGTGTGCGCTCATGACTCCATCGAGGGGATATCCACTTCTACCTACCTAAAAGCACTGAGTAGATTTAGACACTTATGAATACTATTCGTTAGGATCGATTCAGTGGAATTTGACTGTATCAACTTTCAATTCTGTTCTGAACTTAGAAGAAATTAAATGGTTTTTGGTTCAGCCATATACATACATACATAATTGGTCATTACAACCCTTCAACCAGGATTAGCTAGCTTCTCACACCACTTATATTGTATGTGTTAATTTTATTTACATATAAGTGACGGGAGCTACAGTTTGAAGTGGACTCTGAACGATGGATTTTTTTTTGAGAAACTTTTAATGGCAAGTTTTATTTTCTTAAGTTTTACGGAGAAAATAAAAGAAAAAGAAGAAATCGAAAAATTAAAAACAAAAGTAGTACAACAAAAAAGGAAGAAATAATGAAATAAAACAAAAGGCAAAACATTTCATGGTAGTATAGGAGACGGCACAATTGCAATAAACTGAGGCAGCTTCGGGAAGAATTTAAGGAGGTGTGAACAATAAAAACGAAAAGAAGTTAAAGTAGATAGTAGAGGAAGAAGTCATATCAATGAACAACAAGCCAACAACAATTAAAGTTACAATTCTATATGCACACTTTATACTGAATGCAAATAAAACTTCTTTAAAAACTTGTCTTTAAATTTTTTTTAGCAATTTTTTTTTCTCTTTTTGTTTCTTTAATTTCTATCATACTGTGTCTGTTCCTTTAAAATTCATTTTAAATATCCTTCAACTTCTTTAGTTTCTGTGACATTTTTAATTTAAGGAAAAAAAATATTTAAGAATTGATCAAGAAAAGTAATAAAGAAACAGAAAAAATACGGTATGCTTCAATTGGAATTGAACTGAAAATGTATTTCGATGTGTGGTTTTTTTTTTGGGGGGGTTTAAAAGCAATAAAAACCGAATAAGGAATAAAAAAATATTTCAGTGCACAGAATACTCTTCGTCTTACTGAGAAATTAAAAAATATATTTTTATATAAATATAAATTTAAAAGAATTTGTAAAGAGTAGTCTACAGGCCGTTAACACCAGATATGAGCATGATATCTCAGCAAAATTATACCAAAACAAGATAGGGAGGAGCATGTATATATAAGAGCTCTTGTCTAAAGTAGACTTAATTGTTCCTGTGCGATAAAGCTAGTCTAGCAGGTAGTGTGTTCCAATTCCAGATCGGACATCTCCAACAAAAGTGAAATATGAAAAAATATTTCTTCGGCGACTTCCTCTTAGCAGATCTCTAGCAAATAGTATGAGAGTAAATACAGCTGCCATGAAAAAGTTTCTCAAAAAAGTCTGTCGTTCGGAATCAACTTTAAACTGAAAGTTCCGCCACTCATATATAAAAAAATTAACGCACACAGCATAAGTAGTGTGAGAAACTACGTCATAATTCTTATTGAAGGGTTGTGTAGGTATGTAAGATAAGTAGTAAACGGTGTTAACCGATTAAATTATGTCAATCAAACAGCAACAGCCATTGATATTTTAAGAGAGATAAATTTGTTTTTGTATGTTAAATTTGTTTTTCAGCAGTTAATGGGTTTACTCTCAGATCCTAGAATAATAGGTTTCTACTAGTCGTTGCTAAGATACGACGCCTTTTGAATTAGTAGGAGTAGCCGTGGGCAACTTTGCTGTCTAACTTGTAATCTTTCTCAAGATGTAGCGCTGCCTAACATTTCTATGCTGTACGTTACGGATACTATACTCCCTAGGAGATCATAAAGGAAAATTTACTTCATTGGGCTTTTTTCTTATTCTTTTAAGACTTAAAAAACTTCTTTTACAAGCTAAACTAACAGTTTAAAATTTTCGTTTAGGGAGTCAAGGTAAAATTAAAGCCACACAAAACGCAAATAGAAATTCAATATTAACCATACTATGTAAGCGTATACAATTACAAATTGTCCACCGTAGTGAAATTAAGAAATTAAGTTGTAATTCGTGCTATACAGACTATAAGATTTGTGGGTATGTATGTATACAAGGGATATCAATATGGTTTCGCTACATGTTAACGTATGAAATAATCACATACACATGCATATATGTATGTATGTACATAGTTGTTCAAAACCTGGCCTATAAACAGACTGAACGAACTAACATTTTCGACAATAAGGGAGAAAAGCAAATACCAGGGAAACTACATGGCCTCTAACCATGACATTACAACTCACTTCAACTGGCACTTTTTTTCACCAACACGTACATAGTTAGATATGAATGTACGTATGTACAGTAATCGTCAAAAATAAAAAATATACATAAATAAATTACCGTTATTTTTCTTTCAAAACTGTGTCATTGCCAGGTTTTAAAATTGAAACAAAAAAAAAAACAAAAATAAACGAACAATTCAGAAATATGTATTGTCAAATTTTTTAGGGCACTGCCCTTAAATGGTAAAAGTTGAGTTTGGTGATTGTTAGAATTTTATCCATGGTGTACAGTTGCTTTTGAGGCTTACTGTATCTATAAGCGAAAGTAATATTGGCAGCATTGCTAAGTAAAACTGTCTCACTGGTCTAGTCAAACAATAAGCATCACAGAGAAAAATTATTATCTTCGAAAAGAAGGTTTCATAGGAAGCATTTCTTCCTTTCTTCATTTCACTTCTTTTTGATTTCCCTACATTTTCATATAAAAAAAAGAAAAAAAAACATAAAAAAGTTCTTTTTACTTTTTCCACTCCTCATTATCTTCGCAAAATGTTACACGTTTTGTTTTTGTTTCCCAACTTCTTAGTTTTTCTTTGGTATCAGTTTCCAATAGGAATCATTATATATATACCTTTTTACTTTGTATCTTAATGTTTGACTAACTCTTGTGATGTTACTATTGAAGGCAGAAATAGTAGAATGAAATTAATATGCTCAGGTTAACGCTGTAATTATGTACCTTATAGACCTCAAAGGCATAATTTCCTTGTCTCATGGCAACCAGTGGATATGTTAAAAAAAACCTGGAAATTTTTGTTTTTGCAAAATTCTGACTTTAAGACACACAAATTTAATGTTCCTGTGAAGAATTTTTTCTATTAAAACGAGACTAAATTTAAGTTTTGTGACAAACGTTTAAGTCACAATAGTCTAGTAGGTAGTGTGTTGGCTTATTAGACGTGAGGCCTTGGTTTAAGTCCCAGGACAAACATCTCCAACAAAAACGAAATACAAAAATATTTCTTTGGCGACTGCCTCAGCAGCTTTCAGGCAAAAACTTTGAGAAAGTAAATATGTATACAATGTATACATTTATGTATGTATACATGTATGTTGTGAACAAATACTACAATTCTTGTACGGATTAGATTAATGAATGTCGAATGGTCCTTTACTATTATTTTCTTTTAAATATCGGGTGGGCCATCTATCAGTTTGAGTCTGATAATACTTGTCATTCTATTCTGTCACAAAATTCAGTATATTATCTCCACCGAATGCAATGAAACGATTTACGCTTGAGCAACGTTTCCAAAACAAAGACTATTAGTCGGAAATTTTTTTGTAAAAAAAAACTATCTTTACGGATGAAGCTTATTTTCAGCTTGGTGAGTATGTTAATAAGCAAAATTGCTGTATTTGGGGCTCAGAGAACAAACGCGTGGTCTTACAGAAGCCCATACACCCATTACGAGTGACTGTTTGGTAAGGCTTGTGAAGCGGTGCCGTCCATATTGGCCCATATTTCTTTAAAAATGAGGACGTCGCAACCATTACGGTCAATGGAGACACCTATCGCATCATGATAACCGATTTATTTGTACTCGCTCTTCATAGTATTGATGTGAACGCTGTGCAGTTTCAACAGGATGGTGCAACTTGCCACACATGTCATACCAAAATCTATTTATTGCGTCAAATGATTGATGGTTGTTTAATTAGCCGAATTAGTGATGTCAATTGGCCGGCAAAAAGCTGCGATTTGTCACCGTTGGACTATTTTCTGTGGGGCTCGACAAACCGGAAACAATTGAGCATTTGAAGGTCATTGCGGAGATACGACTCCATACACTCGAAAAAGTGCCCAAAAAATTGGTTCGATCGAATGAGGTATTATGAGGCCAGCCGCGGCAGACATATGAATGAAATCATAATCCATTTCTAACCGGAATAACTGTACTTCACAACAAAAAAATAAATATGTCAAAATTTCAAAGCGTTTTTGTTTTATTGCCTGGCCGTGCCCGGTAATAAGGCCGGGTATAACTCAGAGTACATGGGGATAGTGTGGAGCATAACTCAAGTCCCTTCATATTGCAAGTACCCAACTGAAGTTTAGATTATCTTAAAGACACTTTGCCTTATACCTGGCCTACCGTTTATAAAGCATTTTTCCTTTAAATATATACTACTACAGGGTATGACTCATGTTTCTATAGCCAACTGCAAATTTTGTTTTTTCATTTTCTTTTACATCAATTTATACTTTTATTTTAAGAAGAATTAAATGGGGGCTACAAACAATACTTTAAAAAAAAATAATGCGCATTTGTTGTTGTTGTTTTTCTTGCAAATATTGGGTTGTGATAGTTTATATATTGTACGTAGAATATAATATGCACAGCTGTTATGTACTTACCCAGGTCATGACACTGTAGAATTTCTGTGACAGACATCACTAACTTCACTAACCTGAAGATAATGGTTGTGATGTACAACGTGGTGGTTGTAAGTGTTGGCCATCTACAAAAAGACAAGGAAATATTGATAAAATGAAATAAAGAACA
Organism: Sarcophaga carnaria; assembly: GCA_958299815.1. NCBI lineage: Eukaryota > Metazoa > Arthropoda > Insecta > Diptera > Sarcophagidae > Sarcophaga > Sarcophaga carnaria. Next base: position 115,515,895 of record OY283149.1, on the reverse strand, counting down.
GAAGCAATAAAAAAGAGAAACAAACATTGTTTTATTTTCCTATAAACATATATACGATATTAACAATGACATAAAAAAATACTTCATTTATTATAGTTTTTTTCCGGTTGTTTGTTCATTTTGTTTAACTAAGGTACGCTATATGTACGAGATATATGTAGGATGATATATATGTGAACATATTTATGTTAGGTTATACTTCAATAAATATTTGATAAAGTCTAAACAAATAATAATGAAGTCTATATTATATAAGTATTATATACTATATACGACTGTACAGTACATAAGTACATACAAAAAATTGCATAAAAAACACATACAAACATACAGTCAAAGACAGAGGTCTACATACACTATTGTTATCAGCGGGAAGAAGGTTTACATACAGTGGTGTATGTAGACTTTTTTCTTTGACTGTAATCAAGTATTACTTTAAGCAGGAATACCTATTACTTGCACAAATACATGCTCTCTACCTCTCCTGCTATTATTGATTGTTTATTGGAACACATTAATTTTATTAAAATAACAAATGTTGTTGCTTTATATGTGCTTTTATTTTGTTGTATTCCCCATTAAATAATTGTTTATAGCAAAAAGCAAATAATCACCAACTACATGTTGTATATGTGGTTAAATGACATTTGTGTCATTTCATTATATTTTCTTTTATTAACCAAAAAAAAAATTAATAGAAAAAGAAAAACACCCACACTCAATATGGCTATGTGTTAAACAAACAGGCAATAATGTGGGAATTGCTTAAATAAATAAATTTATTTATTTTGTTTAAAACGAAATATTTAATTGAATTAATTTATACATTTTCACTGTCAAATGATCAGACATGAGCTTGAAAATATTGAAGAGATGTTCTTAATTAATATTTGAAATAGAGTTAACACTGGTTGAAAAAGAGCGTCATTAAAGGCGTTTACAATTAAGAATGTTTGAACAACAAAACGAATATGAAAAAATATAACGTAGAAATTATTGGAAAAAAAATAAATAAAAATTAGCGCCACTGTATGTAGACTTTTTTTCATCTTAATTTTTCTTAAATTAAGACTTTTTTTGCATTGGTAGACAAATTGCGACATAAAAACCTTTACTATAGTTTTCTGTTAGGCTATATAATTGAAGTAAATGAATGGGTATTGGTGAACATGCGGCCAAAACTGAAGAACTGCAAGGAGTTCTTGTGGATCTATGGAATATTGTTTCTGAGAAATTAATTGCAGTGATTTATGCACACCTTTACTTTGAGAATGCTTCCGATAATACTAGATGGGCTATGCATTGACTCAACATAAAATACTGCTGCACTGGTTTGACTACGTACTAATGCAATGGCCAAGAAGTTAGTTAAAATGTGATCTATTATGAAAATGTCCATTTGCAGATAGGGCGACATGTTGAAATATGTATTACTTATATTTATGGAGAGATATAAGCAAATCCAGCTACTAACAGAATGATGTCTATACAATTGGCCCCTGCAATTTCAGACACTGCATCTCCTGAAGATATCCTTATTGCACAGATTAAGTGGAGACTGATAATGTGCTCAAGAGCCCGAGATTGGGCGAACATCGAATTAAAATGCTAATCGAGTTTTTAAGTCTATTTTTGATAAGGACCAGTAAACAATGCCAGTATCTGAGGAAATCCGCAAAGCTAATGCCATAATACTCTCTTTTTGAGAGAAGAACCAGCAGGATGGTAACACCACAAAGTAAAGTACCGTATGACATTGTCGCCGTACACACAACATGGGTGGTTCAGCAGCTAGGTTGACCAAAGGGTTTTAATGATCAATTAGGCTTTCGGTGGGTATAAATCCAACACGATTAATTAAAACTGATACCTTGTTACACCACTACCAACACAAACAAACGACAATAAATCGCAAATGAAATTGTATGGCTCAATATCTATAAGAATGGGCTCAAGGCAGTTGACAGAGTAAGCGGTGGTTTCGACATTAGGTGAGTAGAACAGATCTAGGCTAGAGTACAACTGGAGAGTACCCCAGGTGGGAGAAAGAACATATTTGCTTTTTACCGGCAGCGAACGAATGTAGTTATTGTTCTGAATTTAATGTTGGCAAAGGGAGTAAAATGCTTAGGACATTTTTTTAGTATTTCGAAATTCAAATTTTCCCAGAAATAAAAATTTTAAGTACAATTTAGTTGCAAATTCTTTAGGAAATTAATTTGTTTCACATTAATACAGTGTTAGTTAGCCAATAGTGGGAGTATATATTATAAAAAAATTTTAAATTATATTGGATGTGAAAACCATAAATATTCCACCCAATATAAGCGTAGCATTTATGTACAGTACTTTATTGCTATAGAACTAGCACGAAGTATGAACGAGTAAAAGCCTACAAACAAAATCGTTTCTTCCCCTCACTTAACTATGAGTTATAGAATAATATTTAAATATTGTTGCTTAAACAAAAGAAATAAAAAAAGAAAATGAAGGAATTTAATTATTTCTTGTAATATTCTAAAAATGAAATTTAAAGAATACAAAAATATACAATGAATATCAGAAAACTCTTTTGAAATTCTCCTGTTGAAAGGAAATTCTTAAGATGTCAAAAAACTTAATTAAAAAATGTTTGTGTATGTATGTATGCGGCTGTATACATGAGTGTACAAAAAGTGTGTGTAATTCTTTATTTCGTTCTGTGTCTTTTAAATTTTGAGCCTGTATTTTAGTTCTTATTGTTTGAAACCGAACATAACAAATATTCATTTATAACCAAATGTCCTTGTACAACATACTTACATGTGTAAATGTATTTGTTGCAAATGTAAATTGTTTTTGTGGTTTTGAAACTGGTGCCATTGTAAAATTTGTACAAAAAAATTGGACATACGAACTACCAAACTGACATACGCACATACTGATATACATTTGCAAATAGGGAAACGTTTAATATTATTTAAAATTTTTTTTTTTTTAATTTTGCTGTAAATTTGATTACGTGTGACTAAATATTAAATAAAAATTTCAAAACTCAGATACAGCCACACACACACATTTACACTTACAACAACGTACTGAACAATATTTAAATTCAACTACATTACATGAGGTCGCTGGTTTGATAAGTGCTTCACCGTAAAAATTTACAAAAAAAGGTGTGATGTTTGTTAGTTATAGAAACACTGTGATAGAAAAGAAAATAAATTGTAAAATGGCATCCTGATGTAAGTGGCTATTTTAAAAAGAGGTTATTGCATCCCAGTCGCCGTAGTCTAGTAGGTAGTGTGTTGGGTTGGGTTAGACGTGGGGCCACGGTTTAACCCCATGCCAGACATCTGCAACTAAAATGGAATACAAAAAAATATTTTTTCGGCAGATTTCTGGCAAAAACTGTTACCCTGAAAAGTTTTTCAAAATATCTGTCGAATCAACTTTAAACTGTATGTCTCGCCACTCATGTATAAAATTTACACACACAACTGTGTGAACTTAAGCCGTTTTTACTGTCACTTTAAGTAAAACAAAATCTATGTGCTTTATAGAGAATTTATTTTAATTTCTCTTTTCTAGTTTAACAAATTTTAACAAGTTCAATAATATATTTGTTTATAAACACAAAAATTTATTGCTAAAAGCAAACGATGACAATTATTGTCGTAATTTTTGATGATTTGAAAAATTGGTTTTTATAATCAATTTTACACTACAATGATTTCCCACTTGAAAAAAAATTTTATAAAAATTTGATTTCATTTAAAAATAAATAAAAATTTATAAATAAATGATTTTGATATTGCAATTACAAAGCGATGATTAAAATAGGAGATCTAGTTGTATTTATATATACAATTGCAATACTGGCTTATTTAACCATTAGAAATTCGTTAAAAATATTTTAAATGGTTTATTTCGCGGTAATGAAACGGGGCATGTATTTTAAATAAAATAAAAAACAAATAAAATAAAATATAAAATTAAAATAAAAATGAAAAAATAATATAAAATTATTTAAACTTGGTATTTATAAAAATAAAAATGTGTTAGGAGAGTTTTATTATAATTTTTCGTCTTTTAATGATTTTTTTTATGGAAAATGTTATGAAAGACATGAAAGGCATTATAGCGTTTGTAGCCATTTAACATAAATATTTTTGGATTTGGAATGGCTAAATGACATTTGTCCGAAGTTTATTGTAAATACTTGCTTTACAGAAACCTTAAATATGCCTGTAACGTATTCTTTAAAATATTTCTTTCTTTTGAAACCGTAAAACTTGGTGTCCTGGAAATCTAGTGTTTAGTGTTATAGCTTATTAGGGTCGTGTCTTCGATTCCCACTATAAACTCTGGTCTATTACACTACACCTAACAGAAGGTCAAAGTTACTCAGCTCGTAATAATTATAATTTAATTTGTAATTTGTATTTCACTTAATATTAAATAAATAAATAATTTTGCAAGACTATATGGTAGTCTTGCATTAGAACCCAATATTATGTTTGCTTTATACAAGAAAGGTCAGAAGATTCTTATTTTTTATGAAATTTTTTTTAGAAATGTTTTGAAAACTAAAAATTTTAAAAGTTTTAATTTCTGAGTGATTAAGAATACAAATTAAAATAAAATTGATTTTAAAATGCATAAATACATACATTACAACACTTCAGCCAGGATTACGACCCAGCTTCTTAGACCACTTATGTTGTGTACGTGAATGGTGGTGGACCTACAGTTTAAAGTCGATTCCGAACAATAGATTTTTTGATAAACTTCTCATGACAATTTTATTTACTCTTTCGAGTTTTTTGTTGCCGAAAATAATTTTTTTTTTGATATTTTATTTTGCTGGAGCGCCTGACCTGGGGTTTGACCCGTGGAGTAATAAGCCAAAACACTACCTATTAGACTATGGCGCCTTCAATACTGGGTAAAACACTAAACATTAAAGAGCATTTTTTATTTATTTTGGTTTTTTTATAAGCCTGCATTATGATGGTGTTTTATACTACGTAAAATCTGATCTGCGGTTTGAACATGTTATACTATGGCGACTACAATAACTATAATCGGCCACTATAATTAGCTTATTGGGGAATATTTTCAAAACATGATTTTCTTTAAAAAAAAAGCGTAAAAAAGCTTTAAAAATTATTCGATTTAATATGTATGATATTCTGTTACCAGCATTTATATTGCCGAAAACAGATTTTGTATGAATGCATGTGAAATGACAATGAAATCTGAATTTTAATTTTTATTTTAATTATTGTAAAAGCACATGTAAATTAATAACACGAAAAAGTTTTCGAGCCTAAAGTTGAGCAAATTGCTGGATTTTTTTCAATTTTCAAAATTTTTCTATTTAAAAAACTTTTTATGTGAATATGTTCTGCTCAAATGAAGATAAAAGTTAAAACTATTTTTGCATATAAAATAACAGTGATGGTAAAAAATTGTACACAAAAACAAGGTACCGTGTACCTTCATACATCGCTCCAATTTCCATTCCATCTTTAAAATGATACAAATCATAAGCACTTTAAGGGTACCCTAGATTGGCATTTCTCAGTCGAACAAAAATTTGTAATTCAGTGAGGCATGAAATGTATTGAAAACAGAGAAAAGTTATAGAAACATTGTCTGGAGTAAAGCACGCATGCATGTGGTTGAGTGCAATACTTATGCAAAACGCGCAAAATACTGTTATGTGTAGATACTAAAACAAGCAACTACTGATGTTCCTTTTATTTGCGTTGCTATTGCTGCTAATAAGTGATGAGTGATGTGATACTGTTCATCATACAATACACTGATGAGAGCAACTAAGCGATGATAATGTTGTTGTTATTAATGTGTTGATGATAATAATGAATATGATAATGCTAGGGGTGTATGGATATATTTATGCAGATATACATACGTACGTATGTAGGCTAGTTGTGCGTTCATTTATACAATTATTACCATCAGGGTGCATTAATGTGCAAAGTATTCTTGCACAATTTGACTGTCTGTCAGTCAGTCTGTCATTCATCCTATCAGTGCACTAAGTTACCTATGAAAGCAATATTTTGTTGATATAGTTGTTCATTAAGTGTTTTTCAAGTATTTTAACAAAAACAAAACTGCATTTATTTTCTACATTTTATTAAAAGAAATAAAAGAATACAAATGAAATAATTTTCTTAAAAGCATAAAACATTAAAAGATTGGAGGAAAGACCATAAATAGAAAAAGTGTCTCCCGTTTCGTTTATTTATCAAATTTAATGCAAGACCAAGCACCCAAAACACTACAATTATAATGAATTTTTCTTTGTTATTCTGCAGTTAAGCTAGAGTGCACAAATGTACGCCTAAGCTGATTAACGATTGTTAATTGGTTTCTAGACAATTACGAGACAACAATACAGTAATACGATAACAATAAAATAAAAAATAAAGTATTGGAAAAAAAATTAAGAAGCATACGACAACCATATTGCGTAATTTAAAAACCACCAGAATTACTTTGTAAACTTATTAAAAAAAAATCCAATAAGGGAAAGGTTTAATATTAGGGTTCGTACAACATTAAATAATTCTGCATTATTTTCGTAATTTAATACCAATAATAAATTTGATACTCTTTTCAATTCTTTTTTGTTAACTACACAATGTAATTATGTGTTACACAATGAACATTGTTTTTCATCTATCTTACCGATGCATCATCATCGATGAGGTGGGTGTTCTCATATTTCATCGTGTTCTTTATGGCACTAAAAAACCTAAAGGGGCTTAGTGGATGGCATGTAATTAATAATTAGTCATCGCTCATGATTCGAAACCAGCTACAAATTCGATTGTCACTGTTGCAGTAATGTGCGTGAAATGGAATTTTGATTAAAACAGGCCTTAAGTCACTGTTTTTACCGCTGGACTTTAATATTTTATTTAATAAAAATATTTACACAGTGTTTGTATGACAAAGAATTAAAAAATTAAGCACTACAAGCTCTTATTAAAGAATAGCTAAACACAACGCTGTTCTGAAGATAATTTAGTAAAGTATGACAATTTTTTTTGGCACTTGAACTAGACTGTAAAAAGCGTGTTCACTATACAGACATAACTGGTATTTGCAACCCTTCAGTCAGGACTTACGAGCTAGCATCTCACACCATTTATGTTGTGCGCGTTAATTTTATTCATATTTTGCGGGCCTACAATTTAAAGTCACCCCGAATGATAGATTCTTTCTTTTTCATGGCAATTTTATATTACACAGAGTTTTTGCCAGAAATCTGCTGAGAAGCAGTCACCAAAGAAATATTTTCTTCGTATTTCATTTTGTTGGAGATGTCTGACCTGGTGTTTGAACCATGGCCTCACGTCTAATAAGCCAACATACTACCTACTAGAATGCGGCGACTTCAAAACTTTACATGGAAAAAAAAGCAGTGAGAATTTTCCGATGTAGTATTCAGTCGAATGTGCAATTCCTTATTAAATTTATTGAATATTTTCTCAATTTTATGTTGCTCCTGCAATTTTTTTGTTTAAGTGTTGTTTTAACAGAGGAATGCATTCTATCAGGGAATGCAATTAAAATTTTTGTATGAAATTTAATAATTTTTCTTAAAAAAAGTTTGTGTTGTACATACTTACTATTGCCTTCATTGCTGTTGTTTTAGATAAAATTTAATGCGCCTTCTAAGGGAGCATATGCACAACAAAGAAGAATGTTTTCAATTCGTATCTTTTCCAAAATTTTTTGCCTTTAGGGACGACAATAAAAGTCTTCTCTTTGTTTTGTATTTTTAATGAAATTATTTTCCAATTATTTGCCAAATATTTTAATTACTTTTGCAAATATTTAACAACAGTCTGTGTGCATACGAGTAAGAGAAATAGTAAGTAAGTGAGAGTAAAATAGTACGTATGACTAATTCAAAATGCAAGCACATACACTAATGGAACTAATATGATATGACAAGTTTTTGTTATCATACACGTATAAAGTATGTAAAGTATGAAAACTTTAATGTTGTATATATATGTAACATACACACAGTTACTAAAGTATACATACGGTTAAAAAATTTCAGAAATTTTTTAACTAATCCGTTTTCGTTGAAAATCTTTATAGTTTCCTTGATGTTAAGACGGTCTTTTGCATTGGTTAAAAAATTCCAGAAATTGAACTGAATTGTGGCCCTGCACAGGCCCACAAAGGTATGCATACGATTTACAAATTTCTGAACCAATGCAAAAGACCGTCTTAAAATCGAGGAAAGTTGTCAGACAATTATAAAGATTTTCAACGAAAACAGATTGGTTAAAAAATTTCTGAAATTTGTTATCCGTATGTATACTTTTGTGGCTGGGTGTACATGTGACATGTGACATGTTTATGGTAGATTTTCTATGTATTAAGTGCCTTGTGGGAAGAAACATGGAACCAACCATCAGTCAAGTTTAAGTGCAAACAAAATTTTTGAGCAGATAGAATAGAAGATCAATATTTTGCTTTTATCAGAGGAAATGATTTTTTTTTTATTATTAGGAGGCGAATTTAATTTTTCTTTGTCATCAAAGGAAGGGCATTCAAACTTCGTTCATGATTAAAAAAAAAAACAGAAATGTGACTTCCTTTAGCATTTTGTTCACGCAAAACTTAACGTTTTTTGTTAGTTTTGCTTGTTGCTGTTTAAGTGTATAAAAACATACAAAATATTTTATGCACACAAATTTGTTTGAAGACATTTTTGGCAATGTCACAGCTACAAGGCGTTGAAAGTGTTGAAGGAGAAAATAGGAAACAGACATCAGAAATAATTGAATGTATTAGAGTGTGAGTTTGCTGACTTGAAAGTTTACTTTTATTGCACATTTTAAAAATTTATTTTGATGTAGGAAAACTGTATTTTAAGTTTTATATGTAGACCAAAATTATTAGACAAACACTACTGAAATATTTAAGAGAGTTTTGTAGTATGCTAGAAAAGAACAAGCTGATTACTTTTCTAACTGATTGTGAGATTTCTAGCAAAAATTCCGAGAATAAATAAAGTTGCCATAAAAAGTTTTTCAAAAAATCTGATGTTCAAAGTCAACTCTAAACTGTAGGTTCCATCACTCAGACATAAAATTAACACACAAAACATAAGTGTTATGGGAAGCTAGATTGTGATCCAGACTGAAGTGTGAAGACCAATTATGCATTACTGGTACTTTTCGGTGCGTGTCTATAAGCCATTTATTTCACTTTGCATATCAATCTGTTTAGTAAAAATCAGTGCGAAGTAATTCGTGCATAGGGCAACATAGTGTAAATGTATTATAAAATATTTATTTGGAACAAAATATTTAAATGCAGTCATAACCTTAATGTGAACAGAGACAAGAGCGTAAAAAAGTGGTTTTTTTCCAAAAGGAAAAAATAAAAACGTTGTGGCAATAACATATTCATAACCAAGTTTACTGCATTAAGGTTTTGCTGAAAAAATTTTTTAATGCAACAAAACAAAATGTTTCAAATAGTTTTTGAAAAGGAAGATAAAAAAGTTTCTTGAAAATATTCGATAAATTGTGTGCTCATTTTGTGATTTTCATAGGTTTTGCTCATTTACTGGCTTAGTTTTAAAATATATTTTTAACTTATTTCAGAGTGAGTTTTTGTTTTGGATGATGTTGTTCAAATGCAATTTTGTCTACAACTGCCACAATTTCTGGACAAATCCATATATCCGTGGCGTACAATAGCGTTTGCAGTTGCCGAGTGTAACCCCACTTTACTACACTGAACAAAAAGAGCTACTGTACAGCAATAATGAAACTTTATCGCTTTACTTTCTTCTTTAATACCACAACACAACAGAAATTAAAATCATACGAGAGAGAAATAGAGAATGCAACCTGAAAGCGAAACTCATTTAACTTTGTTCGTTCACAGTACTAAACATTTGATACAATTTAAATGGTTTGGTTAAATGTAAAAAAGTTTTGAGTACTTAGAAGAGTTCCACGGGTAAAACTTCTGTTGCTGCAGTTGTTGGTTGTAACAATTTCCTCCATGGCTGGTTGTTGTATGTGTTTAAATTGTTGTTGTATGTGTTTAAAATTATGCCGTTTTTAAGGCTTTCCTTTTCAGTTTATTGACTTCTGTTTAGAATCTGGTGTTTTGTTGTGGATCCACGTTTCATTCAAAATTACGAAACGCAGACAAAACTCGTCACCAGTACTTTTGAAAAACGCTCAACACATCTGCGTTGTCAGGCTATTAAATTGTTGTTGATTGTAAGCCAATGAGGTATCCTTTTGGAGAGCACTTTCTCATTTCAAAGTGAGCATTGAAATTTAAAACCACTGACTTGAAATATGTAATGGTTTTCTTAATCACTTATATTTCCAATTATAGGTCAGCCAACACGATATCGTAAATTTTGTGAATCGTTTCGGTTGAAGACAGTGTAACTGGCCATCTTATGCGTGTGTACGGTTACAATGGAATTCAGTAAAACATATTTTTCCATTGAAATTGATGATTCAGAGTTTGCATAGCAAAATACATATGTACATACATAGATAATTGGTCATTACAAGCCTTTAGTCAGGATTACGACCTAGTTTCTCACACCACTTATGTAGTGTGCGTTAATTTATATACATGAGTGGCGGGAGCTACAGTTTAAATTCGGACTCCGAACGATAGATTTTTAAGAAAGTTCTCATGGCAATTTCATTTAATCTCAGAGTTTTTGCCAGAAATCTGCTGAGAGGAAGTCACTTACGTCTAATAAGCCAACACACTACCTACTAGACCACGGCGACTAACGGCATAGCAAACATAGTCCTGTTTTTCTTAGGGTTTTCGGCAAAAAGCAATGTTTAAAGCGCATATTACATTAGCGTAGTTCTCCTTTAAACACGATCTGATGTCAAATTTTGTGTTTGTAAACCTGACGTGATGAATGTGAAATATTTCTGATATTGGCTGGATAGTGTAATAGCACAACACTCTCTCCTCTCGTCAGGTCGTGTTTGCAGGCGACATTTGTTAATGTAATTGGTGCTTAAAAAGCGCACGAAACTAAATTGTTTTTCTATTTTCTCGTCGACTCAGGCTGGCAGTTGAAATTTAATCGAAATTAAATAATTTCTTTTGTAAACTGTTGGAATGAGCAGTTTTGCCCTTTCAGTTAAACAAACAACCAAGAAGCTACGGACTTACTGACCTATCATCATACGCGACTTTCACTTTTAATCGAGCTGGTCTTTGGAATAAAACAAATTTTGCTTTTTATTTGTGGAGTTTCCAACGACAAAAAAGAAAGACTTTTATGCGATGAAAATAAAACGAAATATTGGTCATTAGTTGCCTAAAGTAGATAGGTTGAAGTGGCTGTCCCCTCGATGAAGTCATGAGCGGACACTCTCTCACTTATCTAAAGTAAGGTGAATTTTTTGTTGACCTTTTTTTAAAAGTCCATTGTAAGAAAATAAAAAAGCTGACAGTATTGTTTAACGTTTGTGTCATTTTAGGCCAATGTTGTCTTGGAATTATAGTTTCGATGTTTTGAAATTTTAGGTTTCATTTTCAATTTACTGTTTATGCCGCAGTTTTATTTCTGAGTATTTCTTTTTTATCTTTTCTGTTTGTAAAGTGCGTTCCAGGCGGTCATACCCCAACTGCAAACATTACTTACACAACACATTTGCAACGCAATGGTTAAAAGTTAAAATAAATGTTGGAATACTGTATTATGCTGCATAGGATAAGGGGGAATAGCTGCAGAAGTAGTTAAAGTAATACTCATAACCATAGGAGGCAGATACAGAAAAGTTTAGAGATGAGTCAAGATGAGAGTACAATGTTGCAAAGTGCGTTTGTTGACAGTATCATTTTAATTTAAATATCGAATATAAATGTTACAGAGGTTGTTTTGCAAGTGTTTACCATTTGTTCTGTTAACAAATTGTAGAACATTTTATGCAATTTATTAGAATAAATTAATAACTTGACGAAAAATTAGACTTCAACTTACAAATTAAGTTTTTTTTACAAGAATATTCAAACCTTTTTACTTGATTTTCGGAGTAACGACTACACTTTCTACACTACCTACGTTACTAGGACGGTTATTGATGTTTCTGGTTACTGTTATTGCTATTGCTTTCAGAGTATAGTTTGTTTGTAACAACTTGTTGTTGTCGCTATTGCAGATTTTTTCTTTCTCTTGAACTGGAACAGATGTATAGATTTGTAAGAGTGTATGTTCATGTCTTCTAGTGTTTCAAATACACTTTGGTGTTCTAAATATTCCCTTCATTCCAGCACTTTAAAACTTTCACCCCTAAGTTCTTAGTGTAAGTAACCTATATTGTCGCAATGAAAAGCAATTCTTCTCTTAACTTGTGGTTAAACCATAAGAAATAAAAAAATAGACAAGATGACCAGATGCAATTATTTCCTTAGAATTGTTAAAATTGATTCTTTGTTATTAATTATTAGAACAAATGCTATAAAATTCTAAGAATTCTTGGTCCTGTGTTTTGCAGTAGCGCTATAGCTGCTATCCAATTACGAAATTGACGTTAAGATGTTCCCAAATTATGAAGACATTGTATACTTTTGAATGAAGTAAACCTATGTGCAAATGTTTTCCAATTAAATACTCGTGGTTTTTTCGTACTAATTATTGCCCAATTATGTTGTCACATAATAGATATGTTGAGCATATATTCCTGGAAGCCAAATTGTGTTCAATTCTTAACAAGCGTTCTGATCATTACAGACGTTTATCTTTAATTTTTTTTCCAAGATTTGCTTGTTGAATCTACTTCACCAGTTCGTGATTGTAACGTACTGGTGACTGAATGCCTGAACCCAAACTGGAACAAAGAATTTTTCTCTCAAATACAAACAAAAATTTAACAACTGTTTGGTCTGACAAGCTAATGGTGTAGCTTAAATTTGGTTTTTTGTGAAGGATGGGATGGTTTGTAACATTCAGTGACCATTTCATAATCTACAGACCATTAAAATGTATCTTCTGATTTCGGCAGCTTCGTCCTAACTTTATATTATTTAAGGCCCAAGTAAACTGAGCCTGTGACCACGCCAATATTACATGGAATTGCTCAGCAATATCGATTCGCGATGACGATAAATACAATGATTTGGAAGAAGTCAACTCCAGATTTGTTATTACATAGAGGTCCATCTACTTGAAAGCGAAAACGTTAAGAACTCAATATGTAAGTCCCACTGTGATGGGTGAAAACGTGAAACATGGAACATGAAACTGATTTTAGCGAAAAAATCAGCTCTTATGCAGTAAAAACTAAAAGATTGCATACGCAACCTCAATAAAAACTTCAAGAGTAAGCCAAGCTCCTGAAGTGGAACAGCGCGAAGCATTTAATTAATGATTCTATCGAAAAAGATGCAGTAAACTACCAGAGATGGAATTTTAGCGTATAGAAGCTCGAAGTCGCCGTAGTCTAATAGGCAGTGTATTGGCTACCAGACATCAAAACAAAATACAAAAAAGTATTTCTTCGGCGACTTCCTCTCAGCAGATTTTTGGCAAAAACTCTGAGAGTAAATAAAATTGACATGAATAATTTCTCAAAAATATGTCGTTCGGGGTCGACTTTAAACTGTAGGTCCCACCACTCATGTATAAAATTAACACACACACAACATAAGTGGTGTGAGAAAGTAAGTCATGATCCTGACTGAAGGGTTGTAATGACCAATTATGTAAAATTATGTATGTAGGAGCTCGATTGGTCTGTTTCTATATGCTTTCGAATTGAGAGCATGTACTTGATTTTTTCTTCATTTACCAGCAGACCTACTGAATTCGTTTTTTTTTACAAGTTGAAAGGATTTGATTACCAATCAAATCATCAACACAGAGGAGAACCTGCCACCGTTTATTATAGATTTTATGTCCAGTGTCGACTTTTACCGATTGTAGAAGCTCCAAAATGATATTGAAACTGCCGAAAACTCCAAATCATTTGTCAAAAAGGTTTCCATATTAATGTTGAAAAATATTCATATGTTTTGCAGAAATTAAAAAAAATTAAATTCTTTCTACAGACTTTAATTAGTTTTTTTTTATACAAAAACCATTCACGCATATGGCTTGCAATTTGCTTACAATTCTTAATTATTTTCCATTTAATTTACAAACACGACAGCATAGCAATCAAATGCATTTTAATATTAAAATAAAGAATAATCGATAAAACGAAACGATTATTTATTATTGTATGTTAAACTGATCCAGATTCAAACGGAAATGTAATAACATGCAACATTGGTCACCTTAATTTCTCTGCAAAATAAAAGTGGAGTAACCGCATGCATACAATTTTACATGACAAAATAAAATAAGAAAAAACACAACAAACGACATGGAAACCCAACTATGTCTCGGTGTATGCGTGCAACAAAAGTTTCATGACAATGAGAGTCACACTTTTACTTACAAAAAAAAAAAAAAACGAAGCAACAACAATAAAGGCAAACAATGTTGCATGTGGTATAACAAGTATTTATGGTTGATGCAGCAAAAGTTGGACGAACTTTTTTTCTTAGTTTTGAAAATAGAAAAAATTTAGACTTTAAATGCACAAAAAAGCCTGAGGGCCATTATTACCACTTGCCGTTAAAGTTGGGTTTAGTTAAAGTTAACTTTAGCTAAAGTGAACTTTAAAGTCAACTTTAACTTCATTTCGTTATCACAACCTACAGATAATATAAAGTTAACTTTTCCAAAAATATGGCAGTGTCGGAGCAATGTCGATAACATTACTCCATTCAAATTTTTTTAACGTTGTTGTATTTGCTCTTATTGTTTATATATGAAGTTGCCATACTGAAAATAATATATAATATGGCAAGTTCAAGCATAAACTTAACTTTAAAAGTTACAGATAGCATGACCATCCCTTTAGCTTAACGCTCACTTCTACCATATTGTCCACTTATAATAATGAAAAACAATTTATCTGCCCGTTAAAATTCTTCCTTTAGTTTACGGCAAGTTGTAATAATGGCCCTAAATATTACAAGAATATTTTTTTTTATTTTTGCTGATGTTTCTATTGCTTGTTCTGTTTTTGATGTGGTCACTGGCATTATGGTTCTTTTACTGTTTTTCTTTTTTAAGGAATAGTGCTGATGTTTCAATTTTTAATTGAGAATTTAGACAAAGATTTGAACACTCGTTACAAGAACAATTGAATTGAAACAATTCGATACCGAGCTAAAAAGCAATGAGCACCGCAAAAAGAAATTAAAAGTGGGAAAGCTTCAATGCCGTCGATTTAAAGAAAAATATTTTCTTCGTCTCTTGGCTGCTTCTGTAGTCATGTTGTCGTAGTTATCGTATACGTTTGGAATATTGGAACCCTTTTTATACATCAGAATCTTTATTTTCATTATTTTATTGTTTCGCCGTCGTGAACGAGTACACAATGTTTTATTGAATTCTATTTCCCACGATAAAATTAAAGCGAAAGAAGATTGTCAGTGACATAGTTAACAATGCCCAGCAATTGTTTAATACGTTGGTGATAATGGCATGTTAGTTTGTGAAACAATGTTGTTAACACACAGTTTTTTTAATGTATTTTGATAAGATAAAAGTGATTTGATTGAGTGGGTATCAACGAATACGAGTTTACAATATGTGCAGGAAATGACGAAGAAAATTAGAACAATATTTACTGACTTGGCAGATATTCAAATCGATTCTTTGTTCAGCCACTATTGCGACTCTTTCCGTAAACTGAGAAATCTCCTGATTTACTCGGAGAGCCCTAATACGGTGTTCAGATGTGCACCTTTATCGCGTAAATCGCAATAAACGCCCAATATTTCATAATAAGTTTCAATTAATTATTGAGCAACAAATGAACACTAAAAATGTTGTACTCAATAAACCGAATATTGACTCAATAAAAGTGCGTATCTGAACATAGTATAACGAACGTAGTTTCTTCGTCCGTCTTTGTACATGAAGGGCGAGCGATTCTTGGAAAAATTTCGAATGATTTCAAGGTTCCGGGAAACAGGATTATTATTAGAAATTGGATTGCTTATGAGCTCGCCAGATCCGGTACGAAGCTACCAATCTCCGACATGTTCCAGGGCATAGGTACTCCCATTGCTTCGGTAAATTCGAATATTGCCCACATCTATTACAGGGAAAAGCTCAATCTCGTTGACAGCAAGAGGAGACGTGCAATATAGCGATATTGCTGGACACATATGAATAAAAAAGGGACTGAGTCACTTCTGTCCTTAAATCGTATTGCAATCCATCGCACAATGTTCCTTTTGGTAGTCACGCTGAAAGACTTGACATTCTGAGAAGATATTTCACCCCATGTGTCAGTGCACTGCTCTTGTCATTAACCCGACGGAGTTTCTAAACTCAAATTTTCTGACATCGTTGATCGAGCTCTGTAATATAAAGATTGCTGCAACAACAAGACTTATTTTGGACTCGGGGTGGTTTTCTCCACTCGTATATAAAATTAACACACACAACATAAGTGGTGTGAGAAACTAGGTCGTAATCCTGAGTGAAGGGTTGTAATGGCCAATTATGTTATGTATGTATGTATCATAAAGGGTCTAAATGCTAGCCTCAGTGGGACCTCTTCCTTCGAAGGAGTCGACCATCTAACCTAACGTAACCAAATAACAACTATCCCAACATTTTTTCGTGGGCGCATAACAAAAAAACGGAAAATTTAATAAATAAACATGACAAAGTTTTGTTAGAAAAGAAAAAAAAACAGAATTAAAAATAATACGGCAACGAGCGCAAGATAATTTTTTTTAAACAAAATGAAGAGGTGAGAAATAAATTTATCAACGGGTGATTGAGGAGGATTCCAAGGACCATTCAATTCCCAACAGTCAAATATTTTGTGTGTGTACTAGTGTTTCACAAAAATTAATCGTTTACAGACAACATTTATCGAAGGGATGTTTGCGTTCAAACGTTATGCGTTACATTGTCGCGAGCTGCTTGGTGAGATGGGGACTCAAAAATAGATTCAACATTTGTGGCATGTTGATAAGGATTGTAAGGATAATGGGATTTAAAAGTCATAATTGTCATAATAAAGTGTGCGACCATGTGGACGGATATGTTATTTGATTAAATCTTAACAAACTTGTAACACGCGTGTGTAACGTGGGCGCTACATGCATTTTAATGTGTCAACTAAATAGCTTACTTTGGAAAAAGAACTATTGCCAGTCAGTAAAACTGGTGTTTAAGAGCTACAGGGGTGAGTAATACTTAGTAGACGGCACACTTATGCATACTCTGTGTGACATTCTGCGGTTTTCAATTTTTTTTCCAAAATTCTTACATGCTGGCATATACGAGTACATTTTCAATGTAATTACATGGGTGTTAAAGGGAGGAAAACCAAAATTATTACAATATTACGCTTTAAGCGATTAGATGCGTGTCTGCTGGCAATTGATTTTTAGTTGAGAGTTGCAATTTCCCACATAATATGCAGATGTGGAAAAGTTTTATAAAAATCCTCCTTTCATTGAATTTTTTAGAACCATAAACCAACGATTATTCAAACAACTTGTTTTCCACCAATTAAAGCGCCTGATTGAAGGTTCTTTTTTCTCATTTTCCTTTTGAACATTTTCTAGAGGATTTAAAATTGAAATCGTGTTTGATTAAAATAAAATCTTTAAAAGAAAAACTCAAATTATGATTTCATGAAAACTGGCAAAAATAAAAAAATTCGTATCGATTTTTTGTTTTTAGTCTTTCTACTTCTATTCACCTCTGATTTTATTATGTACTGCCTCTCACTTATAACGTTTTGTTGTTTTAAATGATTACATAATATATTTATTATATAAAGAAATAAAATTTGTTTTTGAAAAATTCGTTTTAATCCTTTTGGGATTTTCTAAAAATTGTGTAATAAATAATTTTTGAATTGTTTTAAATGTTTAAGTAAGAAGAATTTTAAATATTTTTATTATTACACTATTAAATATAAATAAAAAAAATACATACACACATACATAATTGGTCATTACAACCATTCGACGATTACAACGAATGACAGATTTTATTGAGAAAATTTTCATGACAATTGTATTTACTCTCAGAGTTTTTGAGAGGGGAAGTCGCCTAAGAAATATTTTTTCCATATTTCGTTTTGTTCAAGATGTCTGAGACAGGGGTTTAAACCTAGGCGTAAACCTCCACGTCTAGTAGGGCAACACACTGCCTACTGAACTAGTCCTCCGGTTACTCCGCTCTAGTAATGTAAAAAATAGATTCCTTAAGGGAATTACCAATTATTTTATTTCAACAATATTAACGAAAAAAACTGACTGATGATGTTTTTCTAAAGAGGTGCTAAATGGTGACATGTTTTGTTGAAATTTCCAGAGGCCTCTTGTTCCCCAAAAAATTTACAACCATATTTTAAATGATATTGGGGCTTTAAAAATGGGAGCTAAGACTTAAAATCTCAGTTTGAAAAGAAGGAATGGAAAAAATTCAATCCTTTCGGGAACTATTTTTAACAGTCGTCTATAAATAGCTCTGAGAGTATCTAATTCCTGCGGAAAACCTCCTAAAATCTAACGTTTGGTGATTTCGCCACTCATGAATAAAAATTAGCCTTCATTTCATGGATAGTGGGAAAATTTATGCAGTAACCTAGATTAAAAGGTTGTAGTGGTCACTGAATCAAGAATATATGAATGTATGTATGGTCGTTTGTTTTGGTTAGATAAGTTGCCACATGTAGATTTTTATCACTCACTAAAATATTGTTACGTTTTTACCTTTTTTAAAAACATTTAAAAATATGAGTTCGTTGGTTGCAAACAAAATAAAAATAAATTTGTGTTTAGTTTCAATTAAACACTTTATTGTTCGCACAATTTTGTGTGCCACTATTTACAACTTGATGAATCCAACAATAACTTGTTTGTCTGTTATTCTTTTCTGCTCACACCCTTTGCGTAAGCAACAACACTTGTACGTTAGAACTGTATAGCGGAGACTGTTCTCTTCACACGCAATGCGTCTTCACACAAGACTGAATGAATTATTACTACTCGTCGCCTGCTTTGTCTTGCCTTTTTATATGCTCGCGTAATCAGTCTAATGAAGGTTCTTGGAGTAGAAAGTTCGGGGTTTCGCTTTCTAGCGAACTTCATTGTTGTTTGTGTACTTTGCTTACGTTGTTTGTTGTTGCTTTCTTTCTTACTTTTTCTGTCTCCTTTTCTTTCATACTGATGTTGTTGGTATATGCAAACAAGTTCGCTGTATTTGTTTGTGTACATTGTTTATCGTTTTAATGTAAAACGATGGTACACCGTTTTCATTTTCGAACAATATTAAATGCTATGAATATTACATATACATATACAGCATTGTCTACTTATGTAAAAAATAACTAACTCACGCACTGTCATGAAGCCGACAGTTATATAAAAGTTGCTAAAGAAATTCCTATACTTGTTGTGTAGACAAAGAGCTCTTCATTGAATCGATTATAGTATAAAAGTTCCATGCTCTTGACCATGCAATCCATGTAATAGCAGCAACAAGCAGTTTCATAAAATGAAATATCTTTATGCGTAATTGTGAAATGCTACCGCTATTAATGGGAGGCTAGAGGTATAACTGTTGCCTATTTTTCATCTGCCAACTAAAATTAAAGCTTTCATTTCAAGCACAGATGCTGTCCATTTTCAGTTAAAATTCTTTGTAGCAATTTAGTGGTAACTTGTTACCGTAATAAATAAATAAATAAATAAATACCCGATGACTTTAGCAAAACATATGTATTTGCTGTGTTGAAGGCCCAACAAATTTCTCTTTTTTGAAATTGTTTACCTTAATGCATCCGTCAATGTCACAATAGATGACAAACAAAACTTCTGATAAAAATAGAACGTTTTTTGTCATAAGTCCTCTTGGAAAACCTGTCGGTCTGCAAGGAAATTTTGTACCATTTGTAACAAAAAATGTAACCATGACTCGTTATCAAAGAACGTCAATTAACACCAGTCAGTTTATTTGTTTAGATAAGAAAATATTTCTTTGAGTGTACAAGGGCATGAGTCCTAACCCTTTTAACGTGTTTAGCAAATTAACAGTGTTGTGGATACAAAATGAAATTTAAAAATAAAGAAAAAAAAAGAAGAATAAAAGATGACTTAGAGCATTTAGTTTGTCTTGCACTTAGTTTCCTAATGCCATTAACTACCGCACTGGTTAACACAGTTCCGAAATACAAACAAACCATAATAGTTTGAGTAAATGTTGTAACATCAACATCAGGAAACAGGCACCAGAAGCAGTAGTGTCAACACCAATCTCACCATCAACCTTCCTATATACATGCATACATACATACGCAGGCACTAGAACATCAATCAAATAAATGAAGAAAGAACACAACAGAACATACAACACGCAACAGCATTGTAACAATTTCACAAGTGAAATTTTTGAAAAACCTCTGGGTTTTAATGCTTCGCTACAAGAGAGAAAAAGAAACGATGTAAGGAAAAAGGTGTAGCAACAGCAACAATCTGTTATTGTAGCATTTCTTCTTCTATTATTTTCTGTTTACCTTTCAACATGTTTTATGTAATAAAATGCTAACACACAGAGATGTTCCTATTTATACTTGCATCCATTTACATACATACATACATGTATTATATATCTGCCGTAATATCTGATGGAAAGTCATAAATACATTGGATGAGAAAGTTTACCTCCAATTTATATGCTTTTAACCAGGGATGAATGTAAGATATGAATTCTGAACATTTACTTGGCTACCAGGCGATGTATAAATACTTCACCTTAAGTTAAAGACTATCGGGTGGGCCATTTATCGGTTTAAATTTGAACCATCGGTGGCCTCGAATCTAGCAATACTTGTGTCGTTCTATTCTGTCACAGAATTCTGTATATTATCTCCACTAAACATAACGAATCGATTTACGCTTGAGCAACGTTGGGATTTATTGGGTCAACTTGATGTCGATTTTGCCAAGAAAAATCATTTTTTCGGATGAAGCTCATTTTCATCGTGGTTGGTACGTTAAAAAGCTAAATTGTCGTATTTGGGGCTTAGAAACCCACACGTGGTCTTACAGAAGCCAATGCACCCATTACGAGTGATTGTTTGGTGCGATTTGTGGAGCGGAGGCATCATTTGCCCATATTTCTTTGAAAATGAGGACGGTGCAACCATTACGGTCAATGGAGACCTCTATCGCACCAGGATTACCGATTTTGTGTACCCGGTCTTCATGGTATTGATGTGAACGGCAGCAGGTTATTGCAACCTGCCACACATCGCATGCCACAATTGATTTGTTGCGTCAAACGATTGATTGCGGTTTAACCAGCCGAAATGGTGATGTCAATTGGACGCCAAGAAGCTGCGATATGACACAGTTGGACTATTTTCTGTGGGGGCGCCGTTAACGAAAAGTGTTATACCGACAAACCATAGACAATTGAGCATTTGAACGCCAACATTAGTGATGCCATTGCTGGGATACGACCTCAAACACTCGAAAATTAGTCCGATCGAGTGAGACAACCATTTCAATGATATAACAAAAAAATTTAATATTTCAAGCAAGTTATACATTACAATGATGAATGTCAGCAACGACAGACAACGTCAACTACAACGCTGTTACAATGTAAAGTACAAGTAGCTATCATAACAGCAACGACATTCATATCCAGAAAGTAAATTCAAGTGAAAAAGGTTAAAAAAACGTCTGTTAAAGGTGTGATGCTGTTTCAATATTTGTTCAAACAAAAGTGTTTTGCTTCTTTTTTTTTGTATTCTGCTGCTCACAATTCCATCGTTATTATGATTACGTTTGAAGGCACAACTGGTAAATGTTATTTTTCTTGGATTTCTCAATACAATGTCATGCGAATAAAAAAATTTAACACTGGAAATGCTACATCTACAAGTGAATTTTGTACGAATAAATTTGATGTGGATGTTTAAATAAATAAAACAACAGACATACCGTGTAACTGACTGGTTGTTTCTTTAATTTTTCCTTTCTTTCATGGAAATTTAATTAAAGAATCTTCAAATTGATTCACATGCTGTAAAACATACCCACACTTAATAAGCTCACACAACATTTGTCACAGAAATATCGAAATGAGACCAAGAGCAATACAATACTCGCACAAATGAAAATCTGAAATAAATTGATATTTTTTTATTTTAGTGACATGTTTTTAAATATTTTAATTAAACCTAAACGCACAGATGAAGAGAGTAAATGGCATACATTGAAGGAAAACAGGCAGATATTTCCGTAATAAATTTCCGTAATAAAGTTTTATCAGAAAAGGCTAGTAAAGAAAAAAATAGAATTCGAATGAATTTGAAGCTTCAATACTAGTAATAAAAGAGATTCATTTATGAAAATTCATAAACATTTGAATAATTCATGGTAATAAATGTAAAACACAAATTGTAATAATATTTCAACTTCTAAATATGTGTATATGAACATTTAAATAAATGAATATATTTCTCAGGATATCGTAATAATTTTGATATTAATTTATGTTACTTGTACAACTAATATCTACAAAACAATATTTTTTTGGAATTTTTCTACAAAAATATTTATTTCATGGAAATCTTTTACTTCGGTAGAGGAGAGGTGGTCATTAATTTAAAATCTGAAAACATTTTAATACACCCAAACCTTTTTTACACGGTAGATACGTTCCAGTGGATACCGTGTAAAAAAAAATCACGTAAAAAAAAAGCCAAATATTATGTATGTATGTAAGTGTATAAACAAACTGAAAAGATATACATAGGATTGATGCAGCACACTACATATGCCTATAAAATTTAATAACTTTATAAAAACGCACAGATTTAGTTCAATAGTATACGCAGAGTTTTTATTTTATTTTATTTTATGATTATAAAAAAATAAAGAACAAATTTAAAAATTCTCTTCCATTTATAAAAATAAAATTATTATTCAATAAAATTAATTATTTTCAATAAAATTTTTTTTTATTTTATTAGGAGTCAGTTTCTGATAGCAAGCGCATTCTCTTTTGCTGGGGTGGCTCAATATCAGTCTCGTCAGTAGAAATACTTACTACTTCTACATCTTTAGAAGCTGCTTCTGGCGCTGGTTTATTTCTTTTAACAGCAAATTCTGTTATAGTGCGTTGTGATCCAACTTTGGAAAGCTCTTTATAGAGCTCTCTGTATCTAGCCATACATGTTTGTAGGTCTGATTGAAATTTCACAGCTCTTTCAATTATGTTATCACATGTCAAAAAAACTGGGAGTTGAACGGGATTAAACGATTTTATCCGTATAAAAAGGAGCGAACAAAAAATGGTAAATTTGTTAAAAAAAACCGTGTTATTTCAAATTCGCGTAAAAAAATCGTGTAAAAACAGGTTTGGGTGTATTATATTTGAAAGGAATATTATGAAGGACATACAGTTTGCCTCGAAAGAAACTGTACAATTAAAAAAATATACATCAATAAATTACCGTTATTTTTTTAATTTTTTAAATCAGTTTTTAAAATTTAAACAAAAAAAAAATCGAAATATTGTCAAATTTTTTCGGGCACTCTCCTTAAGTGGCAAACGTTGAGTTTGGTGATTGTTAGAATTTTATCCATAGAGTGTACAGTTTCTTTTGGCGCTCACTGTAAATCTCTTTACATATCTTTATGATGAATCATGAACGACAAAACATTTTGCGGCAGTTCGGATACATATAACAGAAATAGAAATATGTAAAGGAAAATTGTGAATAAAGAAAGAGATAAAAATTAATGGCTCAGATATACTCTATAAATGGAATGAAGTAGACGCATTGAATACAAAAATACGTTAAACAATTTAATTTAAGGAGAATTTTACGTCTGAGTTTAAAGTTTTTTCCCAGTGATTTTAACAGACCACAGTACTTTGTTTAAAGTTCAATACAAATACGTTCAATACAAATACCAGTTCTAAGTAGATATTTGCGATTTATTTCAAAAGAGCACAATCCGTTCTAGTAACACGCGGTAAAACCATGAAACCCAAAATATATTGCAACGAATAAAGCAATAGGTTTGGATACCACTTTTCTAGTTTTAACAGAACGCAATGTAAGAGACGGGATCATCCCAAACATCGCATCGCATATGTATTAAAATAACTTGATTATATCATGATAGAAGTCGCCGTAGTCTAGTAGGTAGTGTGTTGACTTATTAGACATGAGGACACGGCTTAACCCCTGTCGCATACATCTCCAAGAAAACGAAACAAGAACATTTTTTTCTTCGGCTATTTCCTCTCAGCAGATTTCTGGCAAAAACTCTGAATGTACGAAAAAGATGTAAAAAAATTAAAAGAAACCACATAAGTGGTGTGAGAAGCTACATATGTCATAATCCTGAGTGAAGGGTTGTAATGGCCAATATGTATATAGAAACAATTAAATAATCTCTGTTTTATGAGTATAAATATAAATCATATGATCATTATTTAGCTACTTTTTCACCCACTCAGTATACCTACTCTTAAGTAGGGTACAAGACTACAAATCAAAAAAAGACGACAAAAACAAACTGTAGCAATACTTCCAGTAAGAAAAAGAAAACAAATCAATAAAAATTGTACAAAACATATGCATCTACAACGAGTTTCTTGAACTTGGAATAAAAAACTTAAAAAGAAAAAAGAGTTTTTACTACTCGTACCAACCAAAATAGATACGACCTATTGAATACGTAATGGTTCCAAATGGATGGAAAGAAACACAACAAAAATATCAAAATATATATTTGTACATATTAGTTTGCGTATGTGTGTATGTATGTCTGTTCTAAGTTAGTTTAGAATGTCAGTGTTGTATTCCATGCCAACTATTTGTAAATGTTCTTTTAATTGGCTTTTACTATGCCAAAGCTAGAAAAAAAACTACACAAATACGACTTTCTAATATACAATGTAATGCAATACACTGTAGTAAACTTTTGAGATACATACTCAGACATACACATGTATCACGGCCATTTGTTTATAGTATACAGATAACTGCATTATTTTGTATCTTTTTATTGTTCTATCATCCTTTGCTCGTACTTTACTCTCTTTGTGCAGCCATTCATTAGTCGTAGAATTTGTGGGCAAAAACAAAACGACAAAACAACTTGATTTTGTATTCTTTAGTCAACAAGTAAATGAAAAAACAAAATATTTTGCCGCCTTTAGCCTATAGTCAATATAGCAGCCATGTGTGTTAGCTTAAAAATATAACTCTTTTGCAGTTTTGGCCATGCAAATAGTAGTGAATAGTTGCATGAGCATTGTTGTTAAACTGAATAGTAAAAATCAATATTCAAACAAGTGGAATATCCAGAGTAAATTTAATATTTCTTCATTGCTTTACAAATACGTATAAAAAAAGGAAATTAGAATTTTGAAATGGTGTTCATATGAATTGAAGATAATCTTCACAAATTATACCACAAGCATCCTAGACGCCATGACTTTGCCTGTAGATGGAATTGTTTTTAAATTCTTCAGACATAATTTCCTCCATTGTGTTCACTGCTTCAACTGTTCCCATATTTTAGTGTTAGACTCAGGTCTCATCCATGGTTACAAATCGACATTAATACATACATACATACATACATACATACATAATTGGTCATTATAACCCTTCAGTCAGGATTACGACCTAGTTTCTCACACCACTTGTGTGTGTTAATTTTATACATGAGTGGTGCGTGTTACAGTTTAAAATCGACTCCGAACGACAGATTTTTGAGAAACTTTTTTTTTATTTACTCTCAGAGTTTTTGCCAGAAATCGGAAGTCGATGAAGAAATATTTTTAATATTTCCTTTTGTTGGAGATGTCTCACGTCTAATAAGCCAACATACTACCTACTAGACTACGGCGACTATAAGATCAGAACCCTTAAAAAAATGTACCGAAGCTTACACTGTCGCTCATCTTTGAGCCATCAATGTAAATCTCTAGGGTGCCATTGGTAACCTCGGAATCTTGAGACCAAAAGTTCTTTGTGTAAATTTTAAGATCGATTGTTCTATTTAGAACGTTTTGAGGGACCGGTATAATTGACCCCGATTTGTCCATGTTGTCGTCCCAGGACAGCAGCATATCCGTAGTTCAAATTGGGCCAGTATTTCACTGCATTGAGTTTTACTGCCCATGAGCACAGCGTTTTCATCGGTTTCCCGTTCAGCATCTTACTTTATTTCTATAATTCTCTTACTTTGATTTCTATAATTCTGTTTATTGAACTTTCTAAATTTGTTGAGTTATTTTGATTTCAGCGATTGCCATCCTTTTATCCAAATTGTCAAAATCAAGACCATGGGGGAATATCTTATATTTCATGGCGTGAATACATTGTAAAGTTCTTTAGAGCACCACAAAAATTTTCAAGTATATTTCAGTTGCTCTTTTCCTCCACACCTCTTAAAGTACGTGCATAGCCAAAGGCCATTTCATTTGTCTGTCAATCTAAAGGTCGCAAGACTTTAGAAAAGTAACAAATTTTCACTCACTTTGCAAGACAATTCACAGGCATGCACATGAAATTTTTCTTTTTCTTTTCGTTACGATAAATATTTTTCTTTTTCTACGTTTCTTGACTTACAAGTGACTTTGAGTTCTCCGTTGATACTACGTTGGTACGTTGTTTGTTTGGAGTACTGCAGTCAAACAGTTGCTGTTGTTGTCGTAGTAAATATTTCTTTTAATTTTTCCTTTTTTCAAGTATTTAAATACAGTCTTGTGTGTTACTTGCACTTCTTTGTTATCCTTTTAAAGGCATTTACTTAAAATGAAGACAGACAGACGCATACACAGAGTCATACTTGTTCGTACTTGAAACTTATAAATGGTATGAGTAGTGATGCCAACCAGTGTAGAACAGGCATGCACCGTAACTATATACATATGCAGACAGAGAGAGATTCAGCTCAAGTATTCTGTCTCATGTCTTTTGTTTAGTTAGTTCAACTTGTTATCAATTTTAGTCACATGCTTACATCACTTGTGTATTAATTTGTAGTGAATGTGCAATAGAATACGGAGACGCACTGTATTTTATTGCAGACAATTGTTGCGTGTTTGCAACAACTTCAATGTCTTTTACTTTATGTCCGAAAGAGTGTATGTGTGCGTGCTTGCGTGTTATCTTAACGCAAGCAACTAATGGCGTTTGTAATACGCGATATTCGTTTTATTCGCTTCATCGCATTTTATTTCCAATCATATCGTTGTGTTTCGTTCGATTTATTTATGCTCGTCACATATACGCACTGCACACGCACTCTCGTACACGTTTTATCCACTTGTTTAAGAATAGACGGCGATGGTGCACATTTGACAAGTATAGAGCAGTTTAGCTCCTGTCCTGTGGTTACCTATAAAGGATCAGTTACGAGACAATTTTGCTCTACGCCTCAAATTAGGTTAAATGGTCCAAGAGCGTATGATTTTGTTCAAATAAATCGGATTTTTTTTTCACTTTTAAGGTCATCCTGAGATAAAAATCTGAGGATATTATTAGTACCAAAAGCCCTGTGTAGACTCAAAAGCACTGAGTAGACTCAAAAAGACGATTGAAAAAGGAAAAATTATCAGATTCCCAAGATATTGTTTGCTAGACTAAATAGGCAAATACATTTCATGTCCCTAAACACAAAAAACAGAGTGATTTGTTTCGCTATGGCGGGTACAGACAAGTCTCGGCATATACCAGAGTTTATTTTCCTCAAAGGCCAGCACTTGAACGTGATGTTTGTCTCATTACTATCCACACTGCAGCATTTAAATCGACAATCGCTCCAAGAATGTAGTAAACAACTATATACATACATATGTACATATATAGCTGGTCATTACAAGCCTTCAATCAGGATTACTACCTAGTTTCTCACACCACTTATGTTGTGTGAGTTAATTTTATCCATAAGTGACCGAACCTACAGTTTAAAGTCGACTCCGAACTACAGATTTCTGAGAAGCTTTTCATGACAATTTTATTTACTATTAAAGTTTTTGCCAGAAATCTGCTGAGAGGTAGTCGCCGAAGAAATATTTCATTTTATACATCATTTTGTTCGAGATGTCTGACCTGAGGTTTGAAGCGTGGCCTCACGTCTAATAGATTACGGCCAATATAACACAATTCTCTATTAAGGCTAAAGAAGTCTAGTAGGCTAGTACAATGCCAATGGCATGTCCCTATTAAGAGATGCGAACTTTAAAACGACCACAGCTATTATAATGGAATTAAAACTATTCCTTAAATTTCTAAAGATCTCTGTGCCTAGTTTGGACGTTCTGCACTACTTTTCAAACTTAGTTGCAATACTTATAGCAGTGCTGGTGACCTGAAATTCGTTGTTTTATTTGATAGCCTGTTAGCGATTACAATGAAAATTCATTTACCATTCGGATAGCGCAGAGCATTGCTGACTGATTATTATCACAACAAAAATTTCGAGATCCCTATGGTCCTGCAGCGACAACAGGAGAATAAAGTGTTTATCAAAACTGGAAACCATCATATAAGGCGACTTGTTGAAAACACTTTCAGAAATTGTCTTCATATTGGGCAGATATGGAAGGGTATGAAGCTTACGTGTTATGATTCTGGGAAGTCACAGAAAGAATTACTTGCTACTTGTCTTTCAGACTTTGGGAAACAGTCCCCAAATCTTTGCTATTGAACATAAATACATACATGCAAATTGTTTTTATTTGTTTTCTTTGCAAACAATTTCTCTCCTACTTGCTTTGTTTTATACCTTTAGTTGCTGTTTTTTTTTTCTTTTTGGTTTCTTCTCTATTTGGAACACAACAACAAATGCAACCACAACAATGACAATTCAAAGCTTTTTGACACTTTTGAAACGAATATATAACCAAAAGGATAGTTGGATAGCTTTTGTGGTGTTTGTTTAGATTATTGCAATGATTCTTGGGAGTAAAAAGTGTTGAATGAGATGAGGGGTGGGTATCATTTAAGCATTTTTCTATTTCAACTTTTCAGCATTTGCATGTGTTTTATTCTTATACTCATTCGGAGTCTTATGTTTTGGTGACTATATTTTTATTTCATGCCGTCTCTTGGAAATACTGTCCAAAAAATAATAATAAAACTGCCACAAAAAATGTTTTCAAATCTGTCATTCAGAGGCTTAAGTTAATCAGTAGGGTCCGGCAATACATAATTGGTCAATACAACCCTTCAGCCAAGATTACGACCCAGTTTCTAAGACCAATTATGTTGTGGGTGTTAATTTTATTCATGAGTGGCGGAACCTACAATTTGAAATCTATTTCGAACGACAGGCTTTTGAGAAATTTTTCATGGCAATTTTTTTTCCTGATGAAAAATTTTTTCGTATTTAATTTTGTAAATATTTAACCAATTTTGTAATTATTTGAGGTCATCGTCAAAGAATTTATACGTAACAAAATAAATTTAGAAGGAAATTGCAATGTCAATAATTATTGGAAAATCGACAAACTTGCTCACTATTAGACTGTCCAAACCCATTAAAAGTATTCAGAGATTCTCATCCCGATATATGAGCTCATGGAGAAATATGAAGAAGACCAAGAGTAACAGGGCAGTGTTTAATGACTGGTTCTGTTAGTAGACAAATTTAGCAAATCGACAACGACAAGTGTAGTCATAAGGAATCAATGGAATCTTAGTGGAAATTAATTTGGTATTGTATTAAGTCAAACGTTTCTTACGGAACTCTTATTCTTTCTCAAGAGATGTTGATTTATAATCCTCTTATAGCGTTCTTTTAGTGGGCAGTATTATATTTATTAGCTTATTAGACGTCAGCCAAAAGCTCAAACTCCTGGTCAGACATCTCCAACAAAACGAAATATGAAAAAAAGTATTCCTTCGGCGACTTCCTCTCATCAGATTTTTGGCAAAGACTCTAAGAGTAAATAAAATTGCTATGAAAAGGTTTCTCCAAAAATCTGTTGTTCAGAGTCGACTTTAGGTTCCACTACTCCTGGTTAAAATTATCAGACACAACATAAGTTGTGTGAGAAGTCAAGTCGTAATCCTGACTGAAGGGTTGTAATGACCAATTATGTATGTATGTTGTATTGAATCAAACGTTTCTTATTGAACTCCTGCTCTTTCTCAAGAGATGTTGATTTATGATCTTCCTATAGCGTTTGAGTTGTTGTTATCTTCTCAGACGTATAACTGAGTTCCCCGGGCGAATTATTTGGGGGATTCATAATTTTTTTTAAATTCAACACAACGATGTAAATTTGTTTGCCTTTACCCGGACGCGTAAGGATTCATTGAGTTCGAGGACCTTAAACCACTAACAAACCACTTATAAAATCTATTTTACTTTACTGTACTAACCCCGGCAATTTATATGTTTTACTGTCAATAATTATTTAAACCAACGCTTATTTGTTGAATTCAAATTGCAAAAACAAAAACCGAATTCTCCTTAAATACTAAAAACAAATTTTCAATATCGGCCTTACCAATCAAAATCGATTTTGTAAAAGAGAAAATAATTTTATTTTAAATCAGTTTTGTGTCGAATAATCATTATCCGCACTGTGTCCACATAACAGATTTTGTTAAAATTAAATTTAAACGATTGGCTGTATTTTAATTTTATTTTTCCATTGTAAACAATTTAAATCTTTAATCTCTGCCAACATGAACGAAGGAAACGGCAACTGTCTCCTTAATTTGTTTGCTCAACGTTGTTGCTAATTTTATAGCCGCAAAAATGTGCCGACAAAAAGTGTGTTTGTTGAGCAATAAATTTCTAAATTCATAAAAATAAAATTTAATTTCAACACAAGAGCAAACAAAAACAAGAAAAAAAAGCAAAAAGAAAAAGCCAATTAAATTTAAACGGACAATAAAATACAAAAACAACAACAACAAAGGAGTCTATGAAAAGCGAGGCAGAATCTTTATTTAAAACTGCAAACTTTTCCTTTTCGTTTTTCAGTTAAACGTTTTTGCTTTTGTTTGTTTTTCGTTTCTTTTTTTAAGCACTTTAGAGGACACGAAAACAAACAATTTTAAAAAAGCTAAAATGTTTCACAGCAATAGACCAACAATATTAGAGGGAAAAACAACTGGCATTATAAAAAACAGAAAAAAAAAACTGAAGTCCTAACAAACAAACCAGCCGACATACACCACGCGTAACATGATAAATTTGATAAAAATTTTAGCACACTACTACATCACAAGTGTGCTTGCGGTTGTCACGCATTATTTATACCGAATTGCAGTACGTGACGTAAAGCTAAATACAGTTTTTTGTGATCTACAATGGGTATGTGGTAGTGACAATCTCAATCAACTAAATTGAAAACCAAAGGGAGCTGAAAATTTTACGTAACTGGGGAAGGGTGCCTGCAAATTCATTGTAAAGTTAATGAAACGTGGCGACTTGAAAGACTGACGCAATAATTGAGAAATTATACAGGATATTGGCAGACATGGTTAACAGACAAATTTCAGCCAAATAAGTGTTGCGTGTACACCCAAACCTGTTTTTACACGGTTTTTTTTTACGCGAATTTGAAATAACACGGTTTTCAATCAGACCTACAAACATGTATGGCTAGATACAGAGAGCTCTATAAAGAGCTTTCCAAAGTTGGATCGGAACGCACTATAACAGAATTTGCTGTTAAAAGAAATAAATCAGTGCCAGAAGCAGCTTGTGAAGATGTAGAAGTAATAAGTACGAGACTGATATTGAGCCACCCCAGCAAAAGAGAATGCGCTTGCTATCAGAAACTGACTCCGAATAAAATAAAATAAATTTTTTATTGAAAATTCCTAATTGTCTTAAGAGTTTGATAACTAATTTTATTTTTATAAATGGAAGAGAATTTTTAAGTTTTTTCTTTATTTTTTTATAATCATAAAATGAAATAAAATAAGAACTCTGTGTATACTATTGAACTAAATCTGTGCATTTTTATAAAGTTATTCAATTTTATAGGCATGTGTAGGCTGCTGCATCAATCCTATGTATATATTTTCAGTTCGTTTATACACTTACATACATACATAATATTTGTCTTTTTTTACGCGTTTTTTTTTTACACGGTATCCACTGGAACGTATCTACCGCGTAAAAAAAGGTTTGGGTGTACTGCTTTGCATGTACTGTTCACCATTTTCAAGAAAGTCTCTCATCACCTGAAGGACTGTCATTTGGAAAGCATTGAGTGGGACAGGTTTACCCCAAAAGAGTAGGATTAGAATTAACAGAACTATGTACGAGTATGTATTTCAGAGCAGGAAGCACTGTTTCAATCTAACATACATACATACATACATAATTGTTTATTACAACCCCTCAGTAAGGATTACGATCTATCTTCTCGCATATGGCGGGACCTACAGTTTATAGTCGACTCCGAACGACAGATTATAAAGATTGTTTTACTGTCACAGTTTTTGACAGAAATCTGCTGAAACGAAGTCGCCGAAGAAATATTTTTTCATATTTCGAAGTCTGACGTGGAGTTTGAACCGTGTGGTTATGTCTAATACTAGACTATGGCGACTTTTCAATCTAACGCTGGAGTAAAATAAGAACGCCTTGATGCATACAACCATTTTTGGACTTTACAACTGGGTTTAAACCGTGGCCTTACGTCTAATAAGCCAACACACTACCTATTAGACTACGGTGACTTCTCAATTTAACGCTGGACTCTATGTGTTTGTTAATTTTATCAACGAGGAACGAATGAAATTTGACTCTGAATGACAGATGTAAGCATCCTTATACCGACAATTATTTACTCTAAGAGCTTTTCTTTTTGTATCATATTGTCATACCTGGGGTTCGGACTCTGAGCTGTCGTTAGTAAGTCAAATACTATCCACTAGGTTTCGGCTATTATAAGACATTCTCTATCTCTTTGCTCTCTATTTGCTCACCAACGTGCTGGGAAATATCATGAGTCAATCCTGTTTAGAAAGAAGATTTATGAAATCTCTCAAGTCAAGTTAGGTTAGAGTCAATTTACATGTCAATTTAGACAAGTACAGTACCCGGAGGTCGATTTGACTCATTGTACTCAAGTTAAATTGATGTTTTGGGTTTTACGGATGATATTTTTCAACAACCAT
Organism: Sarcophaga carnaria; assembly: GCA_958299815.1. Lineage (NCBI taxonomy): Eukaryota > Metazoa > Arthropoda > Insecta > Diptera > Sarcophagidae > Sarcophaga > Sarcophaga carnaria. The sequence goes on along the minus strand of OY283149.1, from coordinate 115,482,623 downwards.
TGATAACCTTCAGCGTGCAAACAAAATCAGATCTGGAAGGATTTTTTCTTGTACTGTTGGCGATGAAAATAAGCCACGTTGGTACAAGGGACATAATGCTTCCATTATGTAGGTCGCAGATTCATCGAGGCAAGAAAAACATTTAGACGATTACAGTGACAGACTCACTCATATGTTTAAAGGTCTATTCAGTTGTATGGAAGTACGACAACGCAAAAACTAAGAACAAAAAAGTACAGATCATTGGAACGTAAAAAACCATCATCAAAATATAGGGAAATATGGAAATAAAATGCGGCGTAGGGAGAAATTTTACAGTTATTCTGCTTTTACGACCAATGGATTTATCTCCACTTTGTACTACTCGTCACATAAAGAAACTGAAGAAGAACTTTGTGTGGAATCGACTATCTGCGGTCGGCTCTCATCAGAACTGCTTTCACCAAGCGTAATTACAGGCTGAAATGTATATTCTACGGCCTTGTACGTATGAACTAATACAAGCTTTTAGATATCCAGTGTACCTCGAACTTCCAGTGGTGGGGAATTAAGTACTCCGTCTGCACTTAGACTTTTTGTATTGATTTTGTTTGCTTTTGTTCTCTCAAGTAATAAAAATGAGAAAAATAAGAATATACTGACCTGCGACCAGTGCAAAATAAAATGTTGGATAAAACCGAAATAAATGCGGCTTACACTTGACTCACTGCACTAGGCACGTCGTAAATATTCATGTTTTTAAGTCCGCTATTGTTACATATTTAACTGGAAGTCTTTTAATAAAACACCAGATAAAATAGTGAAAACTGTGTCAATGTTTAGCTTAGGTTTGTTAGCACTCGCTAAAAGTACAAAACAAAAAAAAAAATTGCAATCTAGGAAAAAACGTCGAGTCGCGGCGTAACAATGCTCCTAGCATTTGACTGACCACATACAAATGTTCTTGACTCTAGTGCCTATGCCACACAAGACAACACACAATCAGCACACTCTGCTACAGAGCACGTATCGTTATATTTTTCTTTTGTTTGCCCTGTTTTATTGTTCTAATCATTGTAAGTTTTTCATACAATTTTTCTTTTTCTAGTGTTGTCGTTCTGTAAATTGTTACAACATCTGACATGATGTTCATAAAAAAAAACTTGCAGCCTAAACTAATAATAACAGAAAGAAAAACATGAAAAATAAAGGAAAACTTGAACAAAAAAATTATACACCAGCCAGTATATTAAAAATTTTCTAAAAAAAAATACGTACAAATATGCAAACAAACAAACCAAGAATCAAAAAGAACAAATGCAGTACACAGTACTTGCAACAGCGCAATGATAACGTACTCGTATATTATGTACGATTGAAGCATAATTATAAATATCCGCAGAAATATTTTGTCTATAACAAAAAAAAAAAACTTAAAAAAATTGCATAGAAGAGTAAAAACAATATTGGCGATACCAATTCATGCAACATGTATGGTTCTTGCAACACACAGTGGAAAAGACCAGCCCAGTAACCAACGAACCGACAAGAGATGCAATCATTTGCGGCAAAATATCGCCTTAATGCTCTTTAAGACAGACTGGCATTTCAGACAGAAATAAAGAGGATACAATCAAATAAATACACTCAAAAGAGAGACCGTGTAAGTGAGAAAAAGGGAGAGAGAGAATGAGCACTGGCAGCAAAGTACATAAACTTATGCAATATTAAATATGTTGTATGTACACACATATAAGAACTGACTGCATGCCACAAGAAGACATTTAATAGTGTTGTAAGCATTTAAGTGTGAGTGAATTACACTCAATAAAATTCAGTCAGTAAGCTAAACAAACTTTTAAATACAGCTACAGCATATCGTAACAAGGACAATGAATTTAAGTCATCTTATTATTATCAGAAACCTATGTGTTCGCTGAAGTCGACGTGATCTAGTAGGTAGTGTGCTTATTAGACGTGAGGTCTCGGCTCAAATCCCTGGTCAGGCATCTCCAACTAAACGAAATATGACAAAATATTTCTTCGGCACTTCCTCTCAGCAGATTTCTGGCAAAAACTCTGAGAGTAAATAAAATTGCCATGAAAAGTTTCTCAAAAATTTGTCGTTCGGAGTCGACTTACATATATAAAAAAAATTAATGTACACAACATAAGTTGTGTGAGAAACTAGTTCGTATTCCTCACTGAAGGGTTGTAAGGGCCAATTATGTATGTACAAGTGTGATATATCCGACGCTAGCAATTGCAAATCTGTTATGAGGAGGACTCGATGTGGCACTATGAGCTTATACGGTAGGGAAACATGATTTGCTGAACTGCTCTAGTTCCTCGGCGTACTAAATTTGGAATTCAAGATCAATAATGTTCAGAGCATTAAATAAATTGGAATCGTGTATGAAATTGAAGGAATTATTTGCTAAAGGACTTCTTATACAAGAAAATTTCTCATTAAGAATTTGGTCGTCGAAAATCAGATTATGGTAGGTGAACGCATGAAACAGTAACACAGCAAATCATAGCAATGAACTGCCACTGTTTACGTCAGCTTATAGGTCTTCTGTTATCACGTTCCTGCGTTAATTTTGTTAGTAGTGTAGGAAAGCCATTTATCCTCATTGGAAAACAAATTTCAACCACGTTGTGCTTGAGTAAGACCAAAACCTTCAACCGCATAGACTTAAGCAAGCTGACCACTAGACTTATGGTTACATAACTGGTTTATAGGAGTTCAAGGCACAATTTTCTCAGTAGTTCCATCTTTGCAACACTTTAACAGACGTATGAGGTCGTAGGTTGTACCAATTTACTCTCACATCTCATGTCATTTCTTCGAATCACACAATAATCGTACACATTCCCTAAGATGTACTTCTATATACAAAATTTATGTAGCGGCAAATTTGTATTATATTCCCATCCCCGTAGAGATGGCGTAGAATACTGGTTAAAGTAGGTGACTACATAAATAAGCAAACTAGGTTCAAATCACAGTGAAGCGTTCACTCTCTTTGAATTTAGAATTTAAGAGGTTAATAGGTTTCTGCACGTTCCAAATAATACAACCAAGAAGACATTTAAAGAGAAATTGCAAGGCCGGCTGAGGCTTAATTGCCTAAAAAATTTCAAACGATTGTTCTGGTCTACCAACTTTTACAAAAACATTTGGTCAAGTTCATGTCAAACGCCTGACATATAACAAATCAAACTAATTGCTTCGTCAAGGTAAAACTATATTCTGTTCGATCCGGGAACTAATACTCCAATCTCTATTAGCGATCGTACATGCCTTTAGAATGTTCCCTTAAAATGGAAAAAGCATTGAAAAGTCAATATGTGTTAACGAAACTATTAGAAATTCTGCAATTTCTATCGAATCCAATCGCAGAACTTTCAAACATATTTCTCTGAGTGTGTGTTTGTGGCATGCAAGTAACAGTTGAGTGCTTATGTGCTTATGGCTAATTTTGTCAAAACTCACCAGGAACTATGGTAGGATACATTGAAATCGTCTCAACAGAACAGTAAAACTATTGCAGAGCTGGGATTGTGTAATATTCTTGACTCATGTTAGAAGACACTTTTAAATATGACTGCACTGGAAATTGTTTAACCATACAATTCGATTTATTCTTCTTGTTGTTGTAATTTTGTTATTGTAAACATAAGCACGTACGTGTGTATGTAAGAAATATGTTTACCTTGAGATAGGCCTGGGAATTTTGTAACACATCACAAGAATATTTAAAAAGGTTAATGATTGTAAGGAAATATATTTCTAGGGAGTAAAATGATATAAAATTGTGATGTTTTTCTATGCAGTTACTACTCTTAATCTGTTTTCCAGAAAGGACTTGAAGTGTATTTTAAACTTTTTGTTGTTGTTTTGTAATCATTAAAGGTTATTTTACTATGTTGGTTTCTTTTATAAATTTATACTTCAAATTATTATTGTTTGTTTGGCACTTATGGACATTTGTGTCTTTTAAAAAATTTATATTTTCAAAGGTTGAATAGAAATAGAACAAGAAAAAGGACAGTGATATGCTAGAATAAATTCAATTTATTGTTATGAAGAAAAAGTATGTTCATCTCTACGTCTGTCTAGCTTGTTAAATTTGTTAGAAAAGTTACAAAACTTTTGTAAACTTTGTCTTAGCAAAACACTTAGAATTCTTAGAAAATTCAAAATTGCAATAACAAAAGAAAAATTTTTTGTTAATATTTACAGATAAAATTTTAAATCCCACTTTTTTATTCTTCTATTATTCGAAACATTTTTGTTCGTATAAGACAGTCTTCTTTCAAAATATATTCACATATACCGGACTTTGCTGCTCTTATCATTAAAAGGGATTATCGGAAATAAGGAAAAATGGAAGATAAACTGTCGTATCAGTTTTCTTGTGTGGCAAAGTGTTTATGGATTATTTCCGACTCTAAAATATTTAAAAATAAAAGTTTAAAAAGAAATTTGTTTTGTTTAGCTTCTCACGCCACTCATGTTGTGTGTGTTAATTTTAAACATGAGTGGCGGGACCTACAGCTTAAAGTCGACTCCGAACGACCGATTTTTGAGAAACTTTTCATGGCAATTTTAAGTACTCTGTCTGACCTGGGGTTTAGACTACGGCGACTGCTTGATCGTCCCTTTTTAATAGGGATAATCCAATTAGTTCAGAGTGAAGCGAAGGGCATATAACAACTATTTGTCCATTAAACCTCGAATAGTGATAAATACTGTAATAAAACAGAGTCAAAGAGTTGCTATCTTGTTGTCCTTTAGTTTAAATTGTCGTCTAATGCCTTTTATTTTATTTGAGTGACAATTGCCCCTATTGCGGTTGACAACTTTTTTAGTAGTTTGGTCGTCTTTCAGAAATCGGTATTGCCATTCTCAACTTAAATATACGGTTGACTTTTTGGTTGTGCGGCGGATTTTTAGTTGTGTTTTATGGTATTGCGGTTCATCACTTTGTATGAGTTTGGTTGACAAAAACGTTAAATATAGACAACTGCTTATTAGCAATTGAGTCTCTGTTATAGAGTTCATTTATATATTTAATAAATTTTTTAAATAATAGAAAAAAAGATAGAAAATGAAAAAATCTTAAGTTTTTTCTGCTTAAAATAAATAATTAAATATTTAATACGCAGGAAATTAAAAATAACAAACAAAGCCCAATTTGAGCGACTTATGAAGTTGATGGAAAATAATCCAGAAATTTCTAAAAGAGAGCTAAAAATTGGGATGACCAAAAATTAGTACAACGTGTAAGTATACAGCATCTATAATATTGTAAATAGACATTTTATTAGAATTTTTCCGTATAGGTTTGGATTCACTACAAAGCAAGTATTAAAAAAATTTCTAATAATAAAAACACATCCAACACATCCAACACAGCCCAATACGCCGAGAAATCCACATTTTTCAAAAAACAAAAATTTTGAAGCATTTATTTCGTCTTCGATCATTTGTGTTTTTATCCATTTTCTACAAATGCGATCCTCTATTGCCGGTAACACTTCCTTTAAAATAAGTGACATTGTGGATTGAGCTACTCCAACATAGAAGTCATTTCCATTCCACTTTTGATAGCTTCCGTCAGCCAAAAATCGAAGGACAGCGAACAGCTTTAATATCGGTGGTATAGCTGCCATACGCGCAGGTTTCTTCCAGCACATAACAAAATGCTTCTTTGTTCAGTCGAAAATAGCTAATAAATCTAGAAAAAATCACTTGTTATAAATATTTGTTAATAATTTTGGACATTTCTTACTTCGCGCTGGGTAGTTCAAGAGGATTTAAATCATCGCGTATTTTTCTACGTATACGTAGAACATATATATTAGCGTCATGATTCTCATCTCCGTAAAATAAATCCTCACTTAAATCCATTTTTAATTTACTATTATTTCTACAAAACTTGATTTTAACTTATATTTGCGTTTTCATTTCTTCTATTTCCAAACAAATTTCATGGTGTTACCAACATGAAATTTAAATTTCATATCGGCAACACCATAACAATTACAACTAAAAATCGTTGAGTTCCGCAATATCAAAAAATAATTTGGTTGAGTGAAAGTTGGGTTGGCTGGCAGACGACCAAACTGAGTTGAGTTGAGAACGGCAAAAGGGGCAAATAATTATAGGCATGATTGCCTTTTTATTTTATTCCTTTTTCTTTTACAAAAAATGTAAATTGATAATATTATATACAGTGGGTAACAAAAGTCTACGCACATTAGTTTCTTTCAGCAGTTCTATGAATTTGAAGCAAAAGTAAAATTTGCTAAAAATTCATAAAATTGTTAAAAAAAAACTAGAGTACATAGACTTTTGCTGAACACTGTATGTTATTCATACATACCGTTACAAAACATTTTGTAAATGTATCAAATTCGTATTAGAAACAAGCACATACTTGCAAAGAAAATTAATAACACTTATTAAACATATTTCACTCAATAATCAATAATAAATTAATAAAAAAAATGTTATAGTATTAGGAGTACATTATACTTCCAAATATCAATTTGTATTCATAATATATTCTAATAAAGAAGAGATAAAAAAATTGAATTTTTATAAAAAGATTTAAAATAAAATAAATAACATGTCCGCCAAGAATTTTATTAAACGTGAAGAAGAAGACACGAACTGTAATCATTCTTAAAATATTACGTGACTTTAGATAAATACGGGTGGTGAGTGTGTTTATTACTTGCTTTTATTAAAGAAAAATTAAAGGAAAACAAACTCACTTGCTTTGCTTATGCAACAAGAGTTTTTCGAAATCTATTTGTAGACTTTTTCGTAACTAATTTCCTCACTTGCTACTCATAATTTTTGGAAAATTAAACTTTAGTATGTGAAAATCTTCGAAATGATCATAAATTGGTATGTTAAAAAAAAAAAATTTAAAAGGTTACTTGTCTTTAGTAAGAAAATAAATGCAAGACAGAATTGCCTGTAAAATATTGAACAAAAAATAAAAGTGGGTTTGTGTTGTTACTAAGGGAATAATGAAGTGAGTGCTTTAATTTAATTTAATTACAATACAATTTCAAATTAAACCTAATTATTACGAGATGAATAGCTTATGCTCAGTGTATTGTAGCAGGCAAGAGTATCTAATGGGAATCGAACACACGACTCCGAACGACAGATTTTTGAGAAACTTTTCATTACAATTTTTTATTAACTCTCAGAGTTTGTGCCAGAAATCTGCTGGGAGAAAGTCACCGAAGAATAATTTTTTGATATTACAGGGAATCATAATACAAATCTTAGTATTCAGTTTGGTCAATAGAACGAAACACTACTACTTTGAGTTCTGTAAAGGTCAAGAAATGATCACACATTTTCTGGGCGCACGGTACTTGCAGAAATATTGGGAAGGTCAAATCTATTAGGATTTTAAATGTATTGCGGAATTGTCCTTGAACAATCCTGCCAGTTTTATCAGTAATACGGACTGTTATCTTTCATGCTATATAATTACAAAAGTCTGTATAATTTTCTCGGAGTACGAGTTGTATGGAAATACTAAACTGAAACTGTGCCTTTCAATACACCTATGAATTGCGAATATATCATTAGTACTGGCTGGTTCGTGAACTTCGAACGGTAAAACGGTTGATCTTTCTAAACTGATTTTAGAGTACAAAAGGAGTGTTCATCATTTGACTTAATAATTTAGTTAATGAAAATAGATAAAGTGGAGCTCTCTGATATCTGGTATAAAATATCGACGATTATTGCACAACAAAAAACCTCTTTCGATTTTAAACGCACCTAATTGCGAGTATGTATTTTCAAAGTCAAAACTATTAAATTTAATATAAGAACGTAATAAATAACCTTTTAATGCCTAATAAAACTAAAACTAATAAATACTACTGCAAAATTTTATTGTAGCATAGATTTAAGCGTTTTGCAGTATTTATTTATACCATAATTATCTGTTTATTAATGGTTTCTGTTCACATTCGTTTAAAATAAATAGTTTAAAATAATATAAAATTAAACTATAATTAGTGCATAATACATTCGATTATTTGAACAAAAAATAAAAAAATAAATAAAACAAAGTAAAGTAAATAAAGTATGCTAGGAAAGAGAAAATAAATTAAATCTCTTTATTAAACTGTATCTGAAAATACGACAATTAATATATTCCACTATAAAATGTAATCGATATCTTAGAAACATTTCTTTTTTTAATTTTTTAAATTCATAAAAATCGAATCGTATTTAGTAGAAATAAATTCCATAATTTCCTGTATTCAAATCATAAATTTTTAAATTCTTTAAAGACTATTATAAAAAAAAATTATGATGCGTTCGATAAAAATGTCTCTAAAGAAGAATGATTATAACAAAGCACGAACCGTAAAATAATCGTATATTACAATACAATATCGCGTATATATTTTTCTTCAGGCAATGTAGTCAAGTGTTGAAAATCTTTTTATTGACGAAATTATAATTTCATAAGCCAAAGGAAATTGTTTTTGTATCAGTGTTGGTTTTGTTTTCAATCGATATTTATTTAATACAACGACTTGAGTATATTCTACCACTGAAAGCTATCTTTCGGTTTAAATTCACCTATGAAATCCCATTTAATATTCCAAAGAAGTTACAACATAAGGCGTAGCTACGTGAACGATAATGATGAGAAGACCATCATCGACAACAAACAATAATTTCCAAATAAATACTTTTTTCTTGAACAAAACAATGAACGTATTGTTGTCTGATAGAATCTTGTGAAGTGAATTACTCAAAGTATTGCAATAAACCCATGATTAAATTACCTTGAAAGTAAATTTCGAAAAAACAGAAAAAAATTTATTTTACATAATTTTTCCATTGATTATGTGAAATTAGTCGACGATTATTAATTTGGTTGAATGGACACTTTTTGATGGTGTATAAAAGCAACTTTAAGTAGGATGTTAGCTTATTAGACGGTTCAAAACCTTGGTTAGACCTCTCAGCAGATTTCTGGCAAAACTCTGGGAGTAAATAAAATTGCCGTGAAAAGATTCTCAAAAATCTGTCAGTTGAAGTCAACTTTAAACTGTAGGTGGTGTGAGAAGCTAGGTCGTAATACTGACTGAAATGTTGTAATGACCATTTATATACATATTTATGTATGTATCTGTGTATACATTTTTTATAAATAACTGTGATATATGAAAAACGGTTATCAGTATACTGTTATAAAATTTTAAACACATGGCATTCATCAATAATATTATTTTGATATTATTTGTAGTACAATTGAAGAGGATCATCAGGCGGAACATCCTGCTCATGCTTTCAATGAAAATGGTTCTGACAGCAGATGAGAATAAAACGAATAATAAGAAATCTGAGGGATTGAAACACCATGTAAATGTTGTAACCTATAACTCGTAAAAAAGTTAGAGAATTTATTCACCTCCATTAATAAATCAAAGGCCATCAGTTTAAAAAAAAAAGCGGAGAACTAATCATTGATTATTGTCTTGAAGAAATGCCTTTGCACTGCAGTCATGCGATCTATTGCACTCTTAGCAAACTTTATCCCTGTAATATCTCTATTATTATTATTGCTCTGAGCAATTGCAGGTTGCAACTCGGAGTCAACAAAAACAATTCCATGCTCAGCAGATGATATGTTTCCTCCCGGAATGCATTAGGTTTTCACAGATTTCAAGAATGTGTTATGATGATTTATTTTCATCATCATAAAATCTACCTGTCGTGTTGAATAAGATACCCATTCTGAACAACTGTACTTTGGGTTAACAGTGTCCTGTAAAAAAACCGTGAACAAAGCCAGGTTATTTCTGGATAATCTTATGCATAACTCAAATCTCTTTTTATTGTAATTTCTTAACAAAATTTTTGACGATCTTAAATTGGCTTGATCTGAGAAAATTCTTTGCTTCTCTTTGCTGTTCTTATAGTGGAGTATAACTTTGCAAATATTTTTTTCGCAGAATAGTTCTAGTCTCATCAGTGGCGTTGAAGCTCAACTTCTTCCAAGCTTAACTCCCTGCTCGCTATTTAATGAATTTATAAAGAAAACAAGAAACAGAACTTTACGCTGCACAAAACGGTACTACATGCTCCTTCTATTATTTGAAGTTAAGGCATGAGTACTTGAATAAATGTTTGTGAAGATAGATTTTAAAATATATTACCATGGACGCAAACCAAATCAGTTAACAGAGCTCAGAACCCTATTAGAAAATTTATTTAAGGCTTGGCAAGAAAAATAGGAAAAAGGATTAAAATTTCTGTGTAAAATTAGTTAATCACTATTACAAAATATTGCGTAGAGCGAGTTAACTAAATTAATCGCCAGTTTTGATAACTTTGTTGTCATAATATTGTTGTCACAAATTGTTTCATATATTTGGTTGTCACAACGATTGCTGCCATATCCTTTGTTGCCACAAATATTGTTGTAACAACCATTGTTGTCACAAATTATCTGACTAAGAAATGAATTTATTTAGTAAACAATTTGGTCTCGAAAATCTGTCCAATTTCTGAAACTATCATATTAAAATACATGTGGAATTCTTTATATTATTTGGGTCATTCTGTATTACCCCATAGTAATTTCAATTAAACAAAAAAATTTAAATTAAATTGAATCTAAATGCGTCACGAAATGCATCACTTAACAAATTTTATGTATTTTCCTTAAGGAATTAAAACAAAATTAAAACTATAACAAAACAATTAAAAATTATAGCCTGTAAATGATCTGAAATAGCTAAAATAAAAGTCTTCCGTATTTTTAAAAATCATGGCAATATACCAATAGCAGTAGTGAGGAAGATTTATTGCTTCAGCAATATTATAAGAAAACATTTAGTAAATTTGGTAACAAAGTCCCAAAAATTTATGTTTTTGTTAATTTTCAATCAAGTTCAAGACTAAAATGACACGAACAAATATCATTAACAGAAGATAAAAAATAAACACACGAGTTGCATGACACGGTTTGTCTTTATGATTTTCAGCTTCATTTCCTTGTCAACACTGTCCAAAGCAATTTGAATTTCAATGTGAAATAAATCTTCTGTGTGGTTTTGTGAAACATTTTCAAATAAATTTAAAAATATTTGTGGAAGTCAAGAGGAACATACATATGTATGTACGACTATGCATTCGAGACATAATATTTTATGCTGCCTCTCCGATGATTTTAAAAGTTCATTATCTCAGCGTTTTTAAGGTACTCAGCCATAGCCTGATTTAAAAATGGCTCAACATATTTTTAAAATATTAAAAATATTAAAAAAAATGTAAATAAAACGGTCATAAATTTACACCAGCTGGTGTTTAAAGCGTAAGAATTTAAATTTTCTTGAATTTATTCTCCACACTTTTATGTTTATTTCTATTGCCTTTAGAAATCAATTCAATTTTATTTACTTTTAAAATGTTTCTTCAGTCAAGAGCATTTAAGGGGTTAATTGTTATTTAATTAAAATAATTTTTTTTTATATAATCACATCAAAATTCATGAATTTAATTAGATTGTTACGAAAACATTCACATACAAAAAGTTTTAAGGATATCCTGTTTGAGGCGTGCTGTCGTTTAAGACGAAGGGCTGGGGATATACAAATTTAATGAGTATTTAAATATTTTGATATGAATTGTAAGATACTTGAAATGCCGTTGTAAAGAAAAATATTTTATGGACCTCAATAGGAAAATTTCATAAATTTTTAATTAAATTTACTTTTACTCGCATATATAACATAAACATTTGTACAGACGTACGTACATTTAATCATGAAAATCTAAGTTGAATGTTTTACAGATGATGATGAAAATAATAAATAAATTCCAGTACAACAAAAATAAGAAAACAGCAAAATATACGTAAATCTACATAACCCCAATTCAAATTAAAATCTATTTCCTACAGCAATTTGACAAAATAGTTACTTAACCCATGGTCATTTAGGTCATTATCAAATTTCCCTTTTTACATTGACCACATTCATAGATAACAGTAGCGTTGAAAACATTTAAGCCACATTGAGTGGTATCCAATAAAGGGAAGATAGAAATTGTTCCCAGATTAAATTGATATATTTTGTAATATGAACACATACAACAAACATAATTGGTCATTACAAACCTTCAGTCAGGATTACGACCTATCTTCTCACACCACTTATGTTGTGTGTGTTAATTTTATACATATGTGGCGGAATCTACAGGTTTTAAGGTCGACTCCGAACGACTGATTTTTGAGAAAACTTTCATGGCTATTTTATTTACTCTCAGAGTTTTTGCCAGAAATCTGCTAAGAGGAAGTCGCCGAAGAAATACTTTTTGTATTTTATTTTGATGTCTGGCCTGGGGCTCGAACTTTGGCTTTTCGTGTAATAAGCCAACTCACTACCTGCTAGACCACGGCAACTTCAATATGTAATATGAACACACAGGTATATTATTGGTATATTATCGTGAAGAGGTGGTTTAGTACTGCGACCATAAGATTTCCAACTTTATAGGGCAACCATACGATGTGTACTGCTTGATGTCAAAAATAACACTTTTCTGCCCAGCACGTGACATACACGCAGGTTGTTTCCTTCTAGGATGCATTAATGCACCACTGGTTGCAAGAATGTATTCTGATGATTCCTTCTCATCGTCACATAATCCACATGATGGAATCGAGACAACCCCCATTCTAAATTAGTGTACCCTGAATCTACAGTGTCCTGTCAAAAGGGTTACAAGGCTCAGATTATTGTTGGATAGTATAAGGCATGTCACAAATCTTCTCTCGTTATAATTTTTCAAAAAACATTCTAATTGCCACAAACTCACTTTGATTGGGAAGCATTTTCGCCTCTCATTATCTTCTCTTTCATTGAGTATACCTTTCCCAGAATCTGTTCCCTATATTTGCAGAAGGATTCTGGTCCCATCAACGCCGTAGGAATCCTCCTCCTCGCAAGCTTGTCTGATTGCTCATTGGCGAGAATTTCCTCATACCCTGGGAACATAGGTCAGAGGAATGGATGGCCAGATATGGCCATGAGGTAGGTCCCGCCACTCATGTATCACATTAACACACACAAGATAAGTGGTGTGAGAAACTAGATCCATAATCCAGACTGAAGGGTTGGAATGACCAATTATGTATTTAGGTATGTATATAACCGTCGGTAAGAGACGAACGAAGAACAAAGCAACTTTGCAAGTACATCAAAGTGTGAATTTACCCGCATTCGTTTTTCCCTTCTCTCCGACAAACTCAAGACTTTTCAAAATACTTAAGGTGTAAAAGGCGTCTTATCTTTGTGCTTTTATTTTTGACACATGAATACGGGGCTGCCAAAAACAACATTTTCCCAATATTTAGAGATAACGCACTCTGTGAAATGTATTATAGTGTTGCATTGGTATTTATGAAGCTTATTCATTACTTATTCTTCTTGACATTATTTTCAGAGTGTTAAGGACTTGGATTAAGACCTTGCAATACATGGAATTTGATAATCTTACTGAATATTTTATAGTTAAACCTTCAGGATTAAAGATAGGAAATTAGAAAGGGAAATTTTTATAAAGTCTTCTTCCGACATGTGTATGAAGTTAGCTACGAAAGTTATATTCTTTTTTTTACAGTGAAGGTTATGTTAACAGACATAGTTAAGTGGAAAAGGGAAGAAAGAAAAATAGAGGTAAATTAGAGAAAAAATTAAAGGAAGACGAAGCTAAACCTTTGAACATAAAAAAAAAATCATTTGCTTATTGAAGGCAATACAGTTGAAAAATCAAGTATTGTCAGCTAATATGCCCTCTATAAATCGTAAAAAATTCTATAAAATTTAAAAATATGCGGTTTTCTAACCTATTGGGCTGGATAGTTATTGGATCAAGGATTCCAAAACAGTTTTCTTTATGGTCGCGTCACTATTGGGATCGGAGATATAGCCGACGTAGCTAACTTTTTCATACAAGCGACTTCCTTTCAGCAGATTTCTGGCAAAAACTCTGTGGGTAAATAAAAATTGCCATGAAAAGTTTCTCAAATAAAAAGCTGTTATGTTATGTATAGATAAAATTAACGTACACAACATTAGTGTAAGAAACAAGGTCATAACACTGACTGGAGGGTTGTAATGACCAATTACGTTATGTATGGAAAGAACAAATTGATGAGTTGTTGAACAAAATAAATTTTTCCTTGACAGGCAAATAATTGCTAGAGATTACCAAGAATTTTTCTTTCTTTTCACAGGAAAGTTTTATTAAACTTTAAACATAGGACTGGAATTGTTAGAAACCAATGTTTGGTTTTATTCGAGAAGTCAGTTTTCGTTGTTTTATATTAAGTTAGGATCTAAGGGCCATTATTACAACTTGCCGTTAAACTTGGGTTTAGTTAAAGGTACCTTTAGCTAAAGGGAACTGTAAAGTTACCTTTAACTTATTTTCGTTATTATAACTTACAGATAAAATAAAGTTGACTTTTTCAAAAATATGGCAGTTTTTTTTAACGCAGTAGCAACCGCGACCTTCGTTTTTTTTTGTTGTATATGCTCATTTTGTTTAAATTTGAAGTTGCCATAATGATAATAATATATAATATGGCAAGTTCAAACATAAAGTGACCTTTAAATGTTAAAGGTAGGATGATCCTCCCTTTAGCTTAACGATCACTTTTATCTTATTGGGTACTCATAATAACGAAAAACACTTTAACTGCCCGTTAAAATCCTCCCTTTACTTAACGGCAAGTTGTAATAATGGCCCTAATTGGTTTTAAATGGTTTCGTAGATGTATACCAGGAGAGGTTGAAAATAAAATAAGGCATAAATCATTTACTGAGTATATATTTTGTTCGCCAGCAACTGAACTACTGTTTCTATAATTTTTATCTCTAAAAATTCTAAATCATTTTTCTTTTTGTAAAAGAAGGAACAATAATTTATTACAGGGGACACATCTCCTTAATTTTTTCCCTCATGATCTATCGTTTAAATAATTCTTTACAAAATAATTCAAATAGAAACAAATGCGATAAGATGTGTTGCGAGTAAAAAATTCTTTTTATGTATGAATATAATGAATAAAAAACTCCGGAGCGTGCGTTTTGCATGGATTTTAGTTTTTCTGTCTGCCTTATTATTTGTTTTTTTTTTTGTTTTGTTTTTTAAAGTTAATGAAACGTTTGAAAAGATTTCAGTGGTGATGATGATATCATTGATATAGTTTGTATTGTTTTGCTTTGTTTTAATTTATCAAAAGATTTTTTCTGCAGTATAGAAAGCACAGATATTTTGAATTTAAATACCGTAAAAATTGATAAAAAAAAAAATAAAGGAAGAGAGAGAGAGCTTGCATACAGTGAAGTGTTGATTGGGAACACTTTACTCTCAAGATTTCTCAATGAGATGCCTTTGTTGGTGAGCATAGAAATTAAAAAACCAGAGAATAATTTAATATGTAAGCATATGTATGTACATGTGTGCATTTAAATAAATAACGAAATTCGTCTGCACGATCAATCATAACAAATACGTTTTTCGTCACCAGTGTTAATTTATGTAAAAATTAATTCTTTTTAAAGCTATCACAGAGCATTTAAGACATAAAAAATCGTCTTCCGATCAAATGGCACTTAATTTCCTTGCTTTTGAATTAATCTTGCTGCGCGTTCAAACGATTTTAAACGGTTCGGATTGGTTTTTGCTTTCGATCATAAAACAAATTTTGCTGACAGCATTATAGAAATGCTTCTGCTCCGTCTACTTTTGCCAGTCGCTGTTGAATGCGTTTAAGGCATGAAAAATCATTTTCAGATAATGTGGTACTCACTTTGCTTGCTTTTGAATTAATTCTGCCGCGTTCAAACGGTTTGAATGGCTGCTTGAGTTACGTCTAATGATTGACCAAATTTTTCGAAACGAATGAATCACGCTGAATTAAAATCTCAGTGACAAATAATTTTGTTCGGACAAAAATTTTTTTCGGAGAACATGGGTGTATCTAGCTTAACTGTTCGTCGTATTTAACCTAGCAGAATTTTATTGAATTAATTTTTTCTCTGCGCTAATAGGAAACTAATAACAGAATGTCTTTTTGTGAAAAACGTAGTGAAATGCAGTAAAAGTTTGTCTTTTGCTTGCAGTAGAATCAAAAATAATGGAGAAAATATTTCCCCTCATTGAAGAGAGAATGTTAAATAATCTGAATATTATTCATAGCATACCACAAGTGCTAGGCACTAAAAAGTATAATAAAAACAACAACAATTGAAACAATTTCTTGTTATTTCCTAACGAACACCAACTTCAAATAGATAATGCGAAGAAAACAAATGAGAAAAGGGTTTATCGGTCATGTTTATAAAATTTTCAATTGTGTTCGTAGATCTGATTTCTATTTTGATTTCAATATACAGTCAGGCTCAAAAAAAAAAAACGAAATAATCGGTATAAAGTATACAAAATGATGATAAACGTACTTCTAGGGAGTCGTGTGTTTAATTCGTTTAATGGAGATGATCGCTCATGCAGAAACTAATCGATTAATCCTCTATTGTACTCGTATGTGCAAAGGAAATATAACTCAAGTATTTATTTGAATAATTAATTGAAATTTTAAAGAAAAAAAAACCCCCAAATGAATTAAAAACAGAAAATTTTTGGAATGGATCGCAAACAGCAATGGACTGGAACTGCAACATCAAGATAGGATTTAACAAGGATTTAAAGAATGTGCTGCTTGGGAATAACCGAGGAGACAAAACCATCATCAACTAAGTCTTTGTAAACTACAGATTATGGGTGAACGTATGGAACCCCGATGTAAAATTCTGTGGAAACTAGTTGCTTGGAAAACTGTATATATATATATATATGGAAGTGTTCGCAAATGAAAGGGCAAATGATGGAGTTAACAAAGCTGGAAAATCACGGGAGCCAAACTTGGAAAACCAAAAGCTTTTTCAAACACTGAAATCCAAAGACAAAAAATTTTATACAATTTTAATTCAGAACACATGGACCCAAACATAGGGAAGGCAATATTAAATTGGTGTGATCAGGGTCTTAAGCGTCCTCACATGACACGCAATTTTCCAAACGCACTCGAAGTGAATAAGTGCAGTGTGATGTTTAATAACGATGGTGCTAATAACACGAATAAAACTTCATCATTTATTACTCATCTAAGTACAGCGAATTGAAAGATTTGCTATGAATAGAATTGCATTCGTATGTTTAAAAACATTAGCTATTCTTTAAAAAACCGCAGGCAGATACAATTTGTAACGCAGTGTTTGTTGATCGTTTTGAATGTGTAATACAGTTAAAATTACTCATGAGCATTGAAATATGTTCTTGAAATAGTACATACATACATATATAACTGGACATTACAATCCCTTTAGCCAGCATTGTCTCGTGTGTGTTAATTTTTGACATGGGACCTACAGTTTAAAGTCGACTCCGAATGACAGATTTTTGGAGAAACTTATTCATGGCAATTTTACTTGCTGTCTGAATTTTTGCCAGAAATCTGGTGGGAGGTAGTAGCCGGAAAATTTTTTTTTTCATACTTCGCTTTGTTGAAGAAGTCCGACCTGAGGTTTGAACAGTGGTCTCACGTCAAACAAACCAACACACTACTTACTAGAGTCTCATGACTTCAATTGGTAAAACAGTGGTAATCAAACCCAATTTGTGACACACTACTGTCTGTTGTCCTTCTCCTATAACTCTAATTTCTATAATTTTTCCAAAACATTGCACGGCATATTTGGCGGCCATCTCCTAAGTAAATGTAAAGGAACAGGTGGTGTGATGAATTGGTTAAAATAGTAGAGTATAAACCAAAGCACTATTGATTAAAACACTGCACAATACTGCATACTACCACCTGCCAACTCGGAGCGAGAGAACAACAGTGAACTTGATAAAAACAAAAAGCCGAGGCAGCGCTAGCTGGCTCAGAGATCTGATAAGAGGAGTATGTATGGAGTATGTTTAAAAAATAGCAGAGTAGAAGACTACAGAATGTGACAGTTTTCTACTTGCCTGCATATTTCTATTTTTATTTCTATTTATTGCTAATTGATGAAAAAAATTACTCATAGCATTCTATTATTGACCACATTAATATCTTTATTATTATAAAACAAGCAGTATTGTATCGTGTAATTGCATAGCCTATAAGTAATCGTATCGTAAAAGTCAAACGGATAGGTTCTAATACAACATCGTCTCTAAAATGTTTAAGAAAATCTTTTTAATAATTTCGCTAATAATCGTCATAATTGAAATTAATAAAGTGAATGGTTTCAATAGCCAGCGTTTCAAACGCACTGTTAATGGATACCGTTGTAAAGACGTGGATCACCTTAACAAATGTCGTGATTCGAAACAGACAATACCATTTAATAACAATCTCGAAAAGCCAGGATTGCCACTTCCTAAGCAGGTAAAATAGAAGAAAAATATTCCGTAAAATATCATAAAACGGGGGAAGTTTATAGAGAGTATATGTAAAGGGTCCGCCAAATAACTTTTTTTTTTGAAAATGCTTAAAAAAAACTACTGAATATTTTCTCAAATTTCTTTTTTTATTTGAAAGTACAATCCTTCCGGTTAATAATGGAAAATAATTTCATTCAAATGGCTGCCTCGGCTGGTCATGCAGTAGCCTACACCAGAAGATGCCGATTTTAGCAAAAAAAAATCATGTTTTTAAAGCATTTTCAAAAAAAAAAAGTTGTTTGGCGGACCCTTTATATAGATATCAAAGGACGATAATTATTGTAAAAATTAAAAACAAATTCTTTCTTCCGTTACTTTTCGTTTTAGGCCAAAAAATTATCGCAAGTACCACCGAAAAAATCGTGGTTTGGATGATTGTGCGCATATTAAGCTCCAGTATAAGAGTAGGAAATGCTTTTTGGGAAATTGTATACATGATGTTTATCTATTTATTTACTAATTTATCAGTTATTTAAAATGTTTATTCGTTAACAATCAAAAAAATAAAAATAAATAAATGTTGATAATTTACAAATCATGTCAGAAAATATTATAATTTCCACCTTAAAGCCATTTAGTAGGCGACATCATCTCCAGTTCTCAGAGTGTTCTTCAAACGTTTATGATGAGGCGTGTATATTTAGAAGAAATCTCCACAATATTTTTTTGTAAAGACAAACTGAATGAAGGGTTAATTTTTCCTTGAAGTAATGTATTCTTGAAATTGGATTTGTTATTTTTCCTTTAGACGTTAGTCAGGATTACGCCCTAGCTTCTCACAAAACGTCATGTTGTGTGTGTTAATTTTATACATACAGTTGTGTTCAAAATAATAGGAGCGCCCTTCATTTAAAAGCAAAGTTTAAAATTAAGAAAAATAAAAAAGAAAATATCAAATTTTTTTTTTACTTAAAATTTATTTCTAATTCATTTTCTAATTTTTTAACACTTAATTATTTAATTAAAACTATGAAAACAAAAAATATTTTATGTAAATAAAGCTTACTCTCAAAATTAATTATTCAAAATAATAGGAGTGTTAGCAAACAACCAAATAATTTTTAAACAAAAGGCACAAAAGTTTGATATTATCTTAAAATAGTAAAGTTATTTTAGTATTTGGTTGAATAACCATTGTTTTTAATGAATTCAGCACATCTACGAGGCATTCACCCCTATCGCAAATAACTATTCCCATAAAAAATTCCCAAATTTCCGCATTTCCTATTGTGAATCGTTCCCAAAAAATTTTTTGGGAGTGAATTCACAAACACAAAAAATATTGTATCGCCAATGTTTATCCCAAGAATTATTTTGTGAAATTAATTCGCCGCACTTGCCAATGGGAACAAGAAGGGAACATGAAAGTTATAAATTGTTTTGGTGTTGATTTTTTAAAACTAAGTACATTGTTTTATTTAAGGAATGCAAATGTAATACTAGTACAAGTTGGAGTGTGATTTTTACAGAGAGGACTGTTTTTTAGATTTAAGTATTCCAGAGAAGACAACTTTTATTTAAGTAAATACAAAAGTGAAGAAAGTGAACTTGCTATGCTAGTACGAATGCGTTCAGCTTCATTCAGACGTGTTCCTTAAATAACTTTATCAACATTTTCCTGCTCGTGCGTTTCATAAAAACTGTGTCTACTAGTGGTGAGTCGCACTTATAATATATGCATAAATTATGTAACGCACTGCAAATATTAACAATTTGAGCACTTTTCTTTGGGGAGTAGTGTAACTCTCGTGCTCCAAGCAAACAACGCCCCTTGGTCTTTTCCACAATATTACGCGCTCGAGAATGTACTTCGTTAAATTTTGCTGATCCCTCTGCGGCATTTCTATAGGGTACTATCATCCATGGCTCAGAGGCATACCATCCGTCTCCCAAATTATATTTGTATTAGATGTATTAAAAAATATGTATATGTAATTATTATTATAAAAGTATACCTAGATCTTCGCTGCAACCTTTCCATGGATTGTTTCTTCTCTTTCAGCACCAAAAAACGAGAATATACGCTACTCATTTTTTAAGATTTGTTTTTTCTTCGAAAAATTGTTGAGAGGTCATTCACAATAAAAAATTTTTGTTTATACAGCATTTATAATTAATTCACAATAAAAACTTTTACTCCCAATACAATCGCAATACCGATTTTTTGGGATGGGAAAAAAAGTTTACTCACAAATAACTTATTCCCATAATATTCACGATAGGGGTGATTGAGTCAATAAGATCTTGGCATCTGTTTCAAGGAATTTGATGCCACGCATCGTGCACTGTGATCCATAGTTTTCTGCATATGAAGGTTTTTTCTCTGCAACATACTTTTAACATCTCCCCATAGATGTTCTATGGGATTAAGGTTAAGAGACTGAACTGGCCACGCCATAACCTTTACCCCATTAACCCGAAACCACTCATTTGCCAATTTACTGGTGTGTTTCGGGTCATTATCTTGTTGGAATATCCATTTTAGAGGCGTGGAGAATGGTAACATCACTTCTCTCAAAATGCCAACATAGACGTTCTTATCCATTATGTCTCTCATTGGATGTATTGGGCCGACACCATTATATGAAAGCCTTCCCCATATCATTAGTTTTGCACCACCATGTTTAACTGTCTTTTGTGTATACTGAGGTTTATATTTGGTGTTGTGCGGACATCTAACATACTGCCTAGAGTCTAGACCCAGTGGCACCAAATGAAACAATTTTGCCTTCATCGGTCCACAGTATGTTTCTCCATTTTTCTTTCGGCCAATTGATATGTTCTTGGGCAAACTTTAAGCGTGTTGCTACCTGCAGTAATGGCACCTTTCATGGACTTCTTGCGAATAAATTGTTGTCCATCAGACGCGTACGAATAGTAGGGCCACTTACGGCAAGATTCAGATCCTTTTGAATTTTTTTTTGCATACGCCGAAGGATTCATTTTGGTGTATCGCACAATTCTGCGGTCATCGACAGTTGATGTTTTGCCCTTGCGCCCACGCGTTTCGAGCTTTTTTTATATTTTAATGTATTTGCGATCATTTGATTGGAGCAACTGAAGGTTTCCCCGATTTCTTTAGAAGTTTTGCCTTTTTTTCCGGAGATTTTTAATTAGTTTTCTCTCTTCAGTACAGTACAGTACAGTACAGTGCTTTCCTTGTCCCACTATTACAAAAATGTATGTGAATCACTGTAGAACAAGTTTTAACTACATTTTTCCGTACTTATTTTTCACTTTTTTCTTTAAATTATGTGCTGTAATATTTTTATTTTTAAAAGAACACTCACACTCCTATTTTTATTTGATAAACTGAATTCAAGGGCAAACACAGAAATGAATCAATTTCATCGTAAATATTAAAGTTGTTACGAGATTCTTTTTTGTATTTTATTTCTTACATATCGTTGTAACTACAATTAAATCATCATGTTTTGCAAATTGGTACAATAAAAAATTTTAACTTTGAAAATATTACATGGTAGCACTCCTATTATTTTGAACACAGCTGTAAGTGGCAGGACCTACACTTTAAAGTCGACTCCGAACGACAGAGTTTTTAAAAAGTTTTCATGGAAATTTTCGTCTACTTTTAGAGTTTTTGCCAAAAATCTACTCAGAGGAAATCACCGAAAAAATATTTTTTCATATTTCATTTTGTTAGGATCTTTGATCTGTGGTATGAACCATGACCTGACGTCAAATAAGCCAATAGACTACCTTTCAAACACTCCTTTCGTTTCAAAGAAAAATTTAAAATTGCTTGGTTTTTCCTATGACAAAATTACTGAGTATAAGTATGTAAATGACTGTGGTTTATACACACTCTACGATGTATTATCAAACTGACTGTAATAGAGTTGTTGTATTTTAAGAAGGCATTATTGCTGTGACATCTAAAAATTAAAGAAAATGTATTGAGCAATTTCTGTATGTGAACGACATTGAAAACTATAGTTAACCGCATTATTTTGACGTGTAGGGAAAACTATAAAGTTGCAACAATTTATGGTTTACCACAGTTTGCATAATATTTTGCAAAACAAGAATAAAAGAAATATTTTGTAATAATTGTCAATTAAACATACAGAAACTAATGTGCTGCTTAAAAATTTATTCTAGTAGTAGTAGTAAATATACCACAACAAGTGCTCAATACCTATCAGAAAAGTTTAAGACCTAAAATATTATTAAACAACGTTTATATGGTATAAGGCAAGTGGCAGTAATGCAAAGTTATGCAATCGTGATGTATTAAAATTGTTTTATAATTTTTTTAATGAAATTTTAGTTAAAGATTTAGGCATTTAGTCTAATAAAAACAAAAAAAAATTGTTTTATGTTTCGAAAATAATTGCTAGAATTAATTCCTTTAAGATCTGCTGTGGTATATCAGGGAATAATAAACAATAAGTATATTTAGATCAGGGATTACCATTTCATAGCACAATTGTGCAGAGAAAATTCACACACATTGCTTATGCTCTTTTATTTAGTCCTCGCTCAGACTGCGACGAGTGCACATGTGCACATTTTTTCAGCTTTACACTCAAAAAATATTTTATTTTAAAAAATGATTTCGTTAAAATCCAATGCCTTAAATGACGCTTAAATGATAAGGAAAGGGAACAGCATTTTTGTAGACATAAAGCAAATTTTTTTTGGAATAATTAAAAGGTTTTTTATTATTAGGTGAGGAAATTTATAAACCAAATGTAGCTCCCACCAAATATCTAAAAAAATATTCCCTAATTTTTGAGTCAAAAATATATAACTTTATGTATGTCGATGAAATGAAAATCAAAATAGCGTATATAACTAACACTTTTCTCTGACCGTAAATAAATAAATTCTCTCATTTTATTTTCTCTCTCTCTTACTCATTAATACACGACCAAAAAATTTTTGGTAACCCCTGATTTATGTCGCCTTAATGTTTGTTTTATATAAAATTTTATGTGGCATATTTACTTTTACACAATTTATTTTTAAATTAGCAGTACATTTACAGTACGTTGAAAAATTATACTTACTATACAAAGAATATAAAATGTTGACGAGTTGAAAAATTAAGAAATCACAATCAAATTAACACTTGAAAATAAAAATATTCGTACGTATCTATATTTGCATAATTAAACAAATTAGTGTGTAACCAAAAATTTACAAAACTATGTGAATACTTTTGTTGAACACTATGTAATAGTTTCTAGTAGAAAGTACAGACTAATGTGTATCGCATTTTTTTCTTTTCTCAAAATTCCTATTGAACAAATTGATAAATTTTAGTTCTAATGGTAAATAGTTTCTTGGAATATAATTTTATTTTCCTGTAAAATTACTTCTCATACTTTTTCGTATGATTGGCTAATAAAGCCTTAAAAATGAAACTCAATAAAATGAATAATTTTGTGGAAATAAAAAGTTTCTCTATCTCGGAAAAATGTTTTCTAATAAAAATATCAGCAACAATAATAAGAAGAAATCTATAAAAATAATAGTCCATAATAATAATTTTAAAAATATAGTAGAAGGATAAAGATAGAGAGAGACAGACACAGAGAGAGAAAGCATAGGAAATGGTTCAGAAAAGGATTTCCATAAAATGGTAAAAAAAGCATAATTTTTAACAGGTAATAACAATAATTTACAAAAAAAAAGGAAATATACATAAGTAAGTATGTATTTGTATTTATATTAAAAATAGTAGTAAAAAAGGAAGGGAATAAAAATAATAAAATGATAATAAATCTAAAAAAGTTGTACGATTTTAATTTTTACATTTTATACATAATCTGTATTCATGTATGTACTACGTACGTATATTTACAAATGTAACCTTACATATGTATGAACATATATGGGGAAATTCGTGTCAAATGACCCAATTTTTAAAATCGATGTCTTCCGATTTGGATGAAATTTGCACTATTGGATAGTAGGCCAGACACAAATTTTCAGCTCTATCAGTCAAGAACTGCCGGAGTTAGAGGGGGCCAAAGTTGGACATTTTGGTCATACAGGGTTTTTTTAAAACGTGTGTAACTTTTCACCTATTGGCCCTAGCAAAAATTTTCCAAAGGATATTAGAGAGCTATTTCTTCAATCTTTCCAAAAATAATTTTTTAATTTTTTAAAAAAAATTTTTAATATTTTTTTTTTTTAAATTAATTTTTTTTTTAAATTTTTTTTCAAAATGGGCCGTTTTTTCTCAAAAGAAAGCTTATACAATTTTCTTTCAGGCCCTTATAATCGCTTAATGGGATGCGAGTGCGATATCTAACAAAAAAATTATTTTTTAATTCAAGAATAAGATTTTTCAATATTTGGCACGAAAACGTACTGCCTAAATGATCTTAAAAAGTATTTATTTGCATTCTAAGGACATTCGGAAATTAGTTTTTTATAAACAGTGTTAAAGTTCGGACGTGCGTTATTTACTAATTACTTACATAATTAATCTTCACAGATCATTAGATATGCGAAATATTTCCGACAACTTATTGAAAAAATTCCCAACGCTTTCAAAATGTTTGCTAATTTGTGGATCGTGCAGGAAAATGATGGGAAAGTTGGACACATTAAAGGGTATTCCAGATGAGAACAAAATCAATTCTGAAAATGATGACAGTTCTGCAGGAGATGATGGTTGTTCTAACTTTTCAGTAGAACCTGTAAGACCTAATAGTTTTTGAACAAATAAAAAAGACGTACAAAACGTCACAGAGTAGACATAGTGTTCCAACACTATATAGACATATATGTATATACGAAATAACTTTGTTTCATTTACTTTATAAACTAGCTCAAAATAGATGAGAAAACGACTACAAATAAAACCGTAATGTTACTCAAAATAGACTCGTAATTGATTCCCAAATGTTTGCAAGAAACTCTCAAAAATAAGTCCGTATCAGAGACCAGCAATGAATCGTTTTTTCGCTACTCATAAGTATTCATGAAATTTTGAGCATGAGTGAGTCTACAGTATTGTAAATTCAGCTACTCTGATTCATTCGTAGTCACTACAACTTTGATTTAAAGGTACAGGTTGCAATGAGTTTAGCAACATTGTAAATGGACGAGAACTTAAAGACACTTACATAACTTACATAAGTGATTGGTCATAACAAACCTTCAGTCAGCATTACGACCGAACGGCAGATTTTTTTTAGAAACTTTTCATGACAATTTGATTTGCTCTCAGAGAGTTTTTGTCAGAAATCTATTGCTGCGAAGTCGCCAAAGAAATATTCTTTCATATTTTATTTTGTTGGAGATGTCTGACCTGGGCCCAACGCACTACCTATTAGACTACGGGTCAAAGATACTTGCCCTTATAAAAATCGTAAAAGCACAAAATACATTCAAATTACCTCATATTTTTTTATTTTTCTTTTTTAAATCCTTATTAATGCAGTCCACTGTATTGAAATACAGGAAAGATAGTTTATAAGACAGAGGAAAGAGGGTGTAGCGTACGACAATTAAATATAACCAATTTGTGTTCAATTAGTAGACAGTTTTTTCCATAAAACAAATTTTGTGGAAGTCAAATGGGACCAGACTAGGTGCGAAACTGGTTTATTAGACAAGAGTTACAAATCTAAAATCGGTGACTTCTCAGCAGCTTTCCACAAGTCCGTAATTCTTGCTGCTCATTGAAAAAATTAACACACAACATGGGTGGGGTAAGTAAAGCTAAGTCATAATCTTGAGTAAAATGTTGTAGTGACCACTCAAGTAACTAAGCATCCAAAGGAACCAAATGTAGATTTAAATGAAATTAATTTGTCACACAGTTGAACGAGTTTTTCAGGCATTGAATTGAGATATATTGGGTGGGCCACCAATAACTTTAACTTTGAACCATTGGTTATTTAGAATCTGGCAATATTTATGTGTTTAGTCTAGTAGGTAGTGTGTTGGCTTAATAGACTTAAGGCCTCGGTTCAAACGCCAGGTCTGACAACAAAACGATGGTAAAAATAAAAATATTTCGTCGGTGACTTCCTCTCAGCAGATTTCTGAGAGCAAATAAAAATGACATGAAAAGATTCTCAAAAATTCTGTCATTCGGAGTCGACTTTAAACTTCAGGTCCCCCGCCATTTATGGATAAAATTAACACCCACAACATAAGTGGTGTGAGAAACTAGGTCCATGATCCTGACTAAAGGGTTGTAATGACCAATTGTGTTTGTACAGCAAGACCCCGCTTAACGCGGGGGATATGTTCCAAAAAGTTCCAGCGATAAACAAAACAGCGTTCAATGAGGCAACTAATAAATCAACTGTGACGCAGGAAAGATGCGTTCGTACTGTGATTGCGACTTCGGAAAATACAGTTGGAATCTATATTCTGGACAGACTAACAAAAGAGCGTTGAAAAATATACATAGTATACACCGTTTCATTTGCATACATATACAACAAGTATTATAAAGTGCAGGGTCTTACTGTATGAAATATTTATGTCATTCTGTAATGTCGCAAAATCCAGTATATTATCTCTACTGAATGCAATGAATCGATTTACGCTTCAGGAACGTTGGGATTTATTGGAAATTTATTTGCAAAACAAAGACAATTTGTCGAAAATTGCACGAAAATATCGTACAGAATTTCGTCACAGAGAAGTACCAACAGTGCCCGGTATACGCAAGTGAAACTGATTTCATTGTTGCTGCACCAAGCCATGAGCGTGCTCGTACAGTGTGTACAACCGAAAATATCGAAGCTGTGACTGAGAGTGTGCGTGAGAATAAACCTCATGGTTTAGCAACAGACTATAAAGAGGAAACTCATTTTAAGAACTAGCTTATGGGGTTGGGTGAGTGCAGCTTTATTTCGGGACTTAACTGTCTTCCATTATTTGGATAGAAAACAAAATTAATTTTATGAAATTTATTTTTTTTAATGAAAATATAATCTCTTTAAAAGCTCACAGAAATTACTCATCCATATTGTAGTGTCTTTAAAAAAGTTTTTAAGAATATTTTTCTTATATTGTTTGCAGAGGATGAGGAAGAAAAACGGACTGAAAACAAGAATAATAAATACAACCCCACAATAAATTTTTTATACGGAATTTTATTACATTTTTGCATATTTTTTTTGTTTGTTTGTTTTTATATCAAACGGATTGTGTATAATTCTTCTTAGAAACACACAGTAATACTGTATTGTACATCAAGTGTAGCACTATTTGTATGAGGATTTTTAAAAAAAAAAAATATGTTTTAAAAATATGCACTTAAGCTTACGGACTTTGGGCTTTAATTGGTACTTAATGTTTTATGAAATAATTTTCAGTCTTTGCCTTTTCTTTTTAAAGAGCACAACATAGTTATTAAATGAACATATACACCTACGTATACCCTTTGCAAAAATGACAGTATTTTGTATACATATCGTAGGATCCTTCTCTGTTTACTATAAAGATTTTATTATTTTTCTAAGCCAGAAGAAAAAGTCAAGCTGGCGATTTGGGTCTGTCTTTGTATTTGGGCTTGTTATTGTTATTTTTGACTTGCCTTAATTCAAAGAGTAGAGAATTATATATTATAAAATTTTCACAAAAAAAAAAAAAAAGAAAAGGGTTTATCGGTCATGTTTATAAAATTTTCAATTGTGTTCGTAGATCTGATTTCTATTTTGATTTCAATATACAGTCAGGCTCAAAAAAAAAACGAAATAATCGGTATAAAGTATACAAAATGATGATAAACGTACTTCTAGGGAGTCGTGTGTTTAATTCGTTTAATGGAGATGATCGCTCATGCAGAAACTAATCGATTAATCCTCTATTGTACTCGTATGTGCAAAGGAAATATAACTCAAGTATTTATTTGAATAATTAATTGAAATTTTAAAGAAAAAAAAAACCCCCAAATGAATTAAAAACAGAAAATTTTTGGAATGGATCGCAAACAGCAATGGACTGGAACTGCAACATCAAGATACTGAAAAGGATTTAAAGAATGTGCTGCTTGGGAATAACCGAGGAGACAAAACCATCATCAACTAAGTCTTTGTAAACTACAGATTATGGGTGAACGTATGGAACCCCGATGTAAAATTCTGTGGAAACTAGTTGCTTGGAAAACTGTATATATATATATATATATGGAAGTGTTCGCAAATGAAAGGGCAAATGATGGAGTTAACAAAGCTGGAAAATCACGGGAGCCAAACTTGGAAAACCAAAAGCTTTTTCAAACACTGAAATCCAAAGACAAAAAATTTTATACAATTTTAATTCAGAACACATGGACCCAAACATAGGGAAGGCAATATTAAATTGGTGTGATCAGGGTCTTAAGCGTCCTCACATGACACGCGATTTTCCAAACGCACTCGAAGTGAATAAGTGCAGTGTGATGTTTAATAACGATGGTGCTAATAACACGAATAAAACTTCATCATTTATTACTCATCTAAGTACAGCGAATTGAAAGATTTGCTATGAATAGAATTGCATTCGTATGTTTAAAAACATTAGCTATTCTTTAAAAAACCGCAGGCAGATACAATTTGTAACGCAGTGTTTGTTGATCGTTTTTAATGTGTAATGCAGTTAAAATTACTCATGTGCATTGAAGTAGTACATACACACATACATATATAACTGGACATTACAACCCCTTTAGCCAGCATTAAGACCTAGTTCCACCCACCATTTTGTCTTGTGTGTGGTAAGACAATATTAAATTGGTGTGATCAGGGTCTTAAGCGTCCTCACATGACACGTGATTTTCCAAACGCACTCGAAGTGAATAAGTGCAGTGCGATGTTTAAAAACGATGGTGCTAATAATAGAAATGATGACACGAATGAAACTTCATCATTTATTACTCATCTAAGTACAGCGAACTGAAAGATTTGCTATGAATCTATATATATATGAATATATATATATTGTATTCGTATTTTTAAAAACATTAGCTATTCTTTAAAAAACCGCAGGCAGATACAATTTGTAACGCAGTGTTTGTTGATCGTTTTGAATGTGTAATGCAGTTAAAATTACTCATGAGCATTGAAATATGTTCTTGAAATAGTACATACATACATATATAACTGGACATTACAATCCCTTTAGCCAGCATTGTCTCGTGTGTGTTAATTTTTGACATGGGACCTACAGTTTAAAGTCGACTCCGAATGACAGATTTTTGGAGAAACTTATTCATGGCAATTTTACTTGCTGTCTGAATTTTTGCCAGAAATCTGGTGGGAGGTAGTAGCCGGAAAATTTTTTTTTTCATACTTCGCTTTGTTGAAGAAGTCCGACCTGAGGTTTGAACAGTGGTCTCACGTCAAACAAACCAACACACTACTTACTAGAGTCTCATGACTTCAATTGGTAAAACAGTGGTAATCAAACCCAATTTGTGACACACTACTGTCTGTTGTCCTTCTCCTATAACTCTAATTTCTATAATTTTTCCAAAACATTGCACGGCATATTTGGCGGCCATCTCCTAAGTAAATGTAAAGGAACAGGTGGTGTGATGAATTGGTTAAAATAGTAGAGTATAAACCAAAGCACTATTGATTAAAACACTGCACAATACTGCATACTACCACCTGCCAACTCGGAGCGAGAGAACAACAGTGAACTTGATAAAAACAAAAAGCCGAGGCAGCGCTAGCTGGCTCAGAGATCTGATAAGAGGAGTATGTATGGAGTATGTTTAAAAAATAGCAGAGTAGAAGACTACAGAATGTGACAGTTTTCTACTTGCCTGCATATTTCTATTTTTATTTCTATTTATTGCTAATTGATGAAAAAAATTACTCATAGCATTCTATTATTGACCACATTAATATCTTTATTATTATAAAACAAGCAGTATTGTATCGTGTAATTGCATAGCCTATAAGTAATCGTATCGTAAAAGTCAAACGGATAGGTTCTAATACAACATCGTCTCTAAAATGTTTAAGAAAATCTTTTTAATAATTTCGCTAATAATCGTCATAATTGAAATTAATAAAGTGAATGGTTTCAATAGCCAGCGTTTCAAACGCACTGTTAATGGATACCGTTGTAAAGACGTGGATCACCTTAACAAATGTCGTGATTCGAAACAGACAATACCATTTAATAACAATCTCGAAAAGCCAGGATTGCCACTTCCTAAGCAGGTAAAATAGAAGAAAAATATTCCGTAAAATATCATAAAACGGGGGAAGTTTATAGAGAGTATATGTAAAGGGTCCGCCAAATAACTTTTTTTTTTGAAAATGCTTAAAAAAAACTACTGAATATTTTCTCAAATTTCTTTTTTTATTTGAAAGTACAATCCTTCCGGTTAATAATGGAAAATAATTTCATTCAAATGGCTGCCTCGGCTGGTCATGCAGTAGCCTACACCAGAAGATGCCGATTTTAGCAAAAAAAAATCATGTTTTTAAAGCATTTTCAAAAAAAAAAAGTTGTTTGGCGGACCCTTTATATAGATATCAAAGGACGATAATTATTGTAAAAATTAAAAACAAATTCTTTCTTCCGTTACTTTTCGTTTTAGGCCAAAAAATTATCGCAAGTACCACCGAAAAAATCGTGGTTTGGATGATTGTGCGCATATTAAGCTCCAGTATAAGAGTAGGAAATGCTTTTTGGGCAATTGTATACATGATGTTTATCTATTTATTTACTAATTTATCAGTTATTTAAAATGTTTATTCGTTAACAATCAAAAAAATAAAAATAAATAAATGTTGATAATTTACAAATCATGTCAGAAAATATTATAATTTCCACCTTAAAGCCATTTAGTAGGCGACATCATCTCCAGTTCTCAGAGTGTTCTTCAAACGTTTATGATGAGGCGTGTATATTTAGAAGAAATCTCCACAATATTTTTTTGTAAAGACAAACTGAATGAAGGGTTAATTTTTCCTTGAAGTAATGTATTCTTGAAATTTGATTTGTTATTTTTCCTTTAGACGTTAGTCAGGATTACGACCTAGCTTCTCACAACACGCCATATTGTATGTGGCAGGACCTACACTTTAAAGTCGACTCCGAACGACAGATTTTTTTTCGTCTACTTTTAGAGTTTTTGCCAAAAATCTATTGAGAGGAAATCACCGAAACAATATTTTTTCATATTTCATTTTGTTGGGATGTTTGATCTGTGGTATGAACCATGACCTGACGTCAAATAAGCCAATAGACTACCTACTAGACTATGGCGACTTTCATTTCAAACACTCCTTTCGTTTCAAAGAAAAATTTTAAATTGCTTGGTTTTTCCTATGACAAAATTACTGAGTATAAGTATGTAAATGACTGTGGTTTATACACACTCTACGATGTATTATCAAACTGACTGTAATAGAGTTGTTGTATTTTAAGAAGGCATTATTGCTGTGACATCTAGAAATTAAAGAAAATGTATTGAACAATTTCTGTATGTGAACGACATTGAAAACTAGACAACCGCATTATTTTGACGTGTAGGGAAAGCTGTAAAGTTGCAACAATTTATGGTTTACCACAGTTTGCATAATATTTTGCAAAACAAGAAAAGAAGAAATATTTTGTAATAATTGTCAATTAAACATACACAAACTAATGTTATACTTAAAAATCTATTCTAGTAGTAGTAGTAGTAAGTATACCACAACAAGTGCTCAATACCTATCAGAAAAGTTTAAGAACTAAAATATTATTAAACAACGTTTATATGGTATAAGGCAAGAGGCAGTAATGCAAAGGTATGCAATCGTGATGTATTAAATTGTTTTATAATTTTGTTAATGAAATTTTAGTTAATGATTTAGGAATTTAGTCTAATAAAAACGAAAAAATAAATTGTTTTATGTTTCGAAAAGAATTGCTAGAATTAATTCATTTAAAATCTGTTGTGGTATATTAGGTATTAATAATAAACAATAAGTATATTTAGATCAGGGATTACCATTTCACAGCACAATTGTGCAGAGAAAATTCACACACATTGCTTATGATCTTTTATTTATATGTGCGACGAGTGCACATGTGCACATTTTTTTCAGCTTTACACTCAAAAAATATTTTATTTTAAAAAATGATTTTATTAAAATCCAATGTCTTATATTTTCTTAAATGACACTTAAATGATAAGGAAAGGGAACAGCATTTTTGTAGACATAAAGCAAATTTTTTTTGGAATAATTAAAAGGTTTTTCATTATTAGGTGAGGAAATTTATAAACCAAATGTAGCTCCCACCAAATATCTAAAAAAATATTCCCTAATTTTTGAGTCAAAAATATATAACTTTATGTATGTCGATGAAATGAAAATCAAAATAGCGTATATAACTAACACTTTTCTCTGACCGTAAATAAATAAATTCTCTCATTTTATTTTCTCTCTCTCTTACTCATTAATACACGACCAAAAAATTTTTGGTAACCCCTGATTTATGTCGCCTTAATGTTTGTTTTATATAAAATTTTATGTGGCATATTTACTTTTACACAATTTATTTTTAAATTAGCAGTACATTTACAGTACGTTGAAAAATTATACTTACTATACAAAGAATATAAAATGTTGACGAGTTGAAAAATTAAGAAATCACAATCAAATTAACACTTGAAAATAAAAATATTCGTACGTATCTATATTTGCATAATTAAACAAATTAGTGTGTAACCAAAAATTTACAAAACTATGTGAATACTTTTGTTGAACACTATGTAATAGTTTCTAGTAGAAAGTACAGACTAATGTGTATCGCATTTTTTCTTTTCTCAAAATTCCTATTGAACAAATTGATAAATTTTAGTTCTAATGGTAAATAGTTTCTTGGAATATAATTTTATTTTCCTGTAAAATTACTTCTCATACTTTTTCGTATGATTGGCTACTAAAGCCTTAAAAATAAAACTTAATAAAATGAATAATTTTGTGGAAATAAAAAGTTTCTCTATCTCGGAAAAATGTTTTCTAATAAAAATATCAGCAACAATAATAAGAAGAAATCTATAAAAATAATAGTCCATAATAATAATTTTAAAAATATAGTAGAAAGATAAAGATAGAGAGAGACAGACACAGAGAGAGAAAGCATAGGAAATGGTTCAGAAAAGGATTTCCATAAAATGGTAAAAAAAACATAATTTTTAACAGGTAATAACAATAATTTACAAAAAAAAGGAAATATACATAAGTAAGTATGTATTTGTATTTATATTAAAAATAGTAGTAAAAAAGGAAGGGAATAATAATAAAATAATAAAATGATAATAAATCTAAAAAAGTTGTACGATTTTAATTTTTACATTTTATACATAATCTGTATTCATGTATGTACTACGTACGTATATTTACAAATGTAACCTTACATATGTATGAACATATATGGGGAAATTCGTGTCAAATGACCCAATTTTTAAAATCGATGTCTTCCGATTTGGATGAAATTTGCACTATTGGATAGTAGGCCAGACACAAATTTTCAGCTCTATCAGTCAAGAACTGCCGGAGTTAGAGGGGGCCAAAGTTGGACATTTTGGTCATACAGGGTTTTTTAAAACGTGTGTAACTTTTCACCTATTGGCCCTAGCAAAAATTTAATTTAATTTTTTTAAAAAAAATTTTAATATTTTTTTTTTTAATTAATTTTTTTTTTAATTTTTTTTCAAAATGGGCCGTTTTTTCTCAAAAGAAAGCTTATACAATTTTCTTTCAGGCCCTTATAATCGCTTAATGGGATGCGAGTGCGATATCTAACAAAAAAATTATTTTTTAATTCAAGAATAAGATTTTTCAATATTTGGCACGAAAACGTACTGCCTAAATGATCTTAAAAAGTATTTATTTGCATTCTAAGGACATTCGGAAATTAGTTTTTTATAAACAGTGTTAAAGTTCGGACGTGCGTTATTTACTAATTACTTACATAATTAATCTTCACAGATCATTAGATATGCGAAATATTTCCGACAACTTATTGAAAAAATTCCCAACGCTTTCAAAATGTTTGCTAATTTGTGGATCGTGCAGGAAAATGATGGGAAAGTTGGACACATTAAAGGGTATTCCAGATGAGAACAAAATCAATTCTGAAAATGATGACAGTTCTGCAGGAGATGATGGTTGTTCTAACTTTTCAGTAGAACCTGTAAGACCTAATAGTTTTTGAACAAATAAAAAAGACGTACAAAACGTCACAGAGTAGACATAGTGTTCCAACACTATATAGACATATATGTATATACGAAATAACTTTGTTTCATTTACTTTATAAACTAGCTCAAAATAGATGAGAAAACGACTACAAATAAAACCGTAATGTTACTCAAAATAGACTCGTAATTGATTCCCAAATGTTTGCAAGAAACTCTCAAAAATAAGTCCGTATCAGAGACCAGCAATGAATCGTTTTTTCGCTACTCATAAGTACTAATGAAATTTTGAGCATGAGTGAGTCAACAGTATTGTAAATTCAGCTACTCTGATTCATTCGTAGTCACTACAACTTTGATTTAAAGGTACAGGTTGCAATGAGTAAGAATACAACGTTGACATCAAACTCATAACATTCGAAATATGTTTGATTCATACGCTTACTCATTCAAATTCATAAATTTAGAAAAATACTTATAATACTCATAAATGATTCGAGTGTTGCATTTACAAAAAAAGAAGGAAGAAAATTACAAATGACAAAGCAAACAACACAACCTTCTAGTGAGTATTGTAGTGTTCGTACGCGAATCATACTTATTTTGTGATTCTTGTAAATGTTGAGTAAAGGAGAGGCGAAATCAACAACTTCTTCCGTATTGTTAAGTATGATTACGATGATTACTTCATACTTTGAATATAAGTACTATGAGTATGATATTAAAATAAGTATGAATGCGTATCAGAAATTACGATGAATAAGTATCAGAAATTATTAGTATGATTCGAATCTACTCATCTTTTTGAATACTCATTGCTGATCTCTGGTCGGAATGGTTTAGAGTGCCGAGTCATAAAAGTTTCTTCGAGAAAAGTAGCGGTTAGGGTACCATTTACTCCCGACAAAACATTAATTTCTGACTCGAAAGGGAGACCACATACAATTTTTTCAATCGTCGAGAGGATTTGAAGACTTAAAATTGATTAAAAATTTTAAAAAAATGCTGGTAGGGTATGAATATAAAACCACAGGCAGCTACATGCAGTAAGAATGTTTTTCTGAGTCTTGTTTAAGACTTTTGACTTTGTTTAGCAACATTGTAAATGAACGAGAACTTAAAGACACTTACATAACATACATAAGTGATTGGTCATAACAAACCTTCAGTCAGCATTACGACCGAACGGCAGATTTTTTTTTAGAAACTTTTCATGACAATTTGATTTGCTCTCAGAGAGTTTTTGTCAGAAATCTATTGCTGCGAAGTCGCCAAAGAAATATTCTTTCATATTTTATTTTGTTGGAGATGTCTGACCTGGGCCCAACGCACTACCTATTAGACTACGGGTCAAAGATACTTGCCCTTATAAAAATCGTAAAAGCACAAAATACATTCAAATTACCTCATATTTTTTTATTTTTCTTTTTTAAATCCTTATTAATGCAGTCCACTGTATTGAAATACAGGAAAGATAGTTTATAAGACAGAGGAAAGAGGGTGTAGCGTACGACAATTAAATATAACCAATTTGTGTTCAATTAGTAGACAGTTTTTTCCATAAAACAAATTTTGTGGAAGTCAAATGGGACCAGACTAGGTGCGAAACTGGTTTATTAGACAAGAGTTACAAATCTAAAATCGGTGACTTCTCAGCAGCTTTCCACAAGTCCGTAATTCTTGCTGCTCATTGAAAAAATTAACACACAACATGGGTGGGGTAAGTAAAGCTAAGTCATAATCTTGAGTAAAATGTTGTAGTGACCACTCAAGTAACTAAGCATCCAAAGGAACCAAATGTAGATTTAAATGAAATTAATTTGTCACACAGTTGAACGAGTTTTTCAGGCATTGAATTGAGATATATTGGGTGGGCCACCAATAACTTTAACTTTGAACCATTGGTTATTTAGAATCTGGCAATATTTATGTGTTTAGTCTAGTAGGTAGTGTGTTGGCTTAATAGACTTAAGGCCTCGGTTCAAACGCCAGGTCTGACAACAAAACGATGGTAAAAATAAAAATATTTCGTCGGTGACTTCCTCTCAGCAGATTTCTGAGAGCAAATAAAAATGACATGAAAAGATTCTCAAAAATTCTGTCATTCGGAGTCGACTTTAAACTTCAGGTCCCCCGCCATTTATGGATAAAATTAACACCCACAACATAAGTGGTCTGAGAAACTAGGTCCATGATCCTGACTAAAGGGTTGTAATGACCAATTGTGTATGTACAGCAAGACCCCGCTTAACGCGGGGGATATGTTCCAAAAAGTTCCAGCGATAAAAAAAACAGCTTTCAATGAGACAACTAATAAATCAACTGTGACGCAGGAAAGATGCGTTCGTACTGTGATTGCGACTTCGGAAAATACAGTTGGAATCTATATTCTGGACAGACTAACAAAAGAGCGTTGAAAAATATACATAGTATACACCGTTTCATTTGCATACATATACAACAAGTATTATGAAGTGAATGGTCTTACTGTATGAAATATTTATGTCATTCTGTAATGTTGCAAAATTCAGTATATTATCTCTACTGAGCGCAATGAATCGATTTACGCTTCAGGAACGTTGGGATTTATTGGAAATTTATTTGCAAAACAAAGACAATTTGTCGAAAATTGCACGAAAATATCGTACAGAATTTCGGCACAGAGAAGTACCAACAGTGCCCGGTATACGCAAGTGAAACTGATTTCATTGTTGCTGCACCAAGCCATGAGCGTGCTCGTACAGTGTGTACAACCGAAAATATCGAAGCTGTGACTGAGAGTGTGCGTGAGAATAAACCTCATGGTTTAGCAACAGATTATAAAGAGGAAACTCATTTTAAGAACTAGCTTATGGGGTTGGGTGAGTGCAGCTTTATTTCGGGACTTAACTGTCTTCCATTATTTGGATAGAAAACAAAATTGATTTTATGAAATTTTTTTTTAATGAAAATATAATCTCTTTAAAAGCTCACAGAAATTACTCATCCATATTGTAGTGTCTTTAAAAAGATTTTTATGAATATTTTTCTTATATTGTTTGCAGAGGATGAGGAAGAAAAACGGACTGAAAACAAGAATAATAAATACAACCCCACAATAAATTTTGTATACGGAATTTTATTACATTTTTGCATATTTTTTGGTTTGTTTGTTTTTATATCAAACGGATTGTGTATAATTCTTCTTCACACAGTAATACTGTATTGTACATCAAGTGTAGCACTATTTGTATGAGGATTTTTTTTTTTAAAAAAATATGTTTTAAAAATATGCACTTTAGCTTACGGACTTTGGGCTTTAATTGGTACTTAATGTTTTATGAAATAATTTTCAGTCTTTGCCTTTTCTTTTTAAAGAGCACAACATAGTTATTAAATGAACATATACACCTACGTATACCCTTTGCAAAAATGACAGTATTTTGTATACATATCGTAGGATCCTTCTCTGTTTACGATAAAGATTTTATTATTTTTCTAAGCCAGAAGAAAAAGTCAAGCTGGCGATTTGGGTCTCTCTTTGTATTTGGGCTTGTTATTGTTATTTTTGACTTGTCTTAATTCAAAGGGTAGTGAGTGCTCTCTGTTATGAAAAGTCCTCACAGATTAAGGGCCCTTAATTGAAATATCGAATGGCAAGTGTGTGTTTCAAGCATAAACAGAGACAGAAATACACACAATTTTATATACATACGTTGAGATAATCACGTAATAATGTCTGCATAAGTATTATGAGTTTCAATGCAAATGTGCGTATACTACGTTAAGCTTTTTGTGTTGGGAGTCTCTGGGCCTTTTTAGTAGTTATTACGTGCACACATGGGCAAGTATAAAGGACTAAAGTGACCACTACATGAATAGTTGCTCTGATCTCTTGTATACATTTTTCATGCACATAAGTATGTTCGTAAGCATACATGTATAGTATTTGCCGTACTTAACAAATTTTCATGATATGTTGTACCAAATGCTTTGGATTTAATTGCTATATTATTGAATATGGAAGTGAGTGTAAGAGTGTGCGTTTCAGAGAGATCAAAAGAGAAAAGAAAGCATGAAAAGAAAATTATTTCTTCATGTTATTATTTATAATTTATAAAAACATTCTCTTGTTCTTTGTATTGCTTTCATTGTTTCTCCTAAACATACCTACAGGTCATCATGTTTAGATGACAAAAATGGAGAGCCAAATAAAGAGCCATATTAAGGATTTATTATTGGCATATGTATGTGACTGGATATCAGAGTAAATGTGTGGTAAAAAGGATTAAATATGCTTAGGTTTTATCCATTTGAGCATTGATTTAGTTTCCTTGACACATTAGATATATCTCTACCGCTCTCTCTCTCTCCCTCCCTCTATCTCTCACTGTCTACTTCTTGGGATTACATGCTTGTGACTAAGGATTATTGTTTTGATTGTGTGTATTTTTAACGTCTTATTTTTTTGTAATGTTTTCATAGATACGACTTACGATTATGCGTGGGTGTCTAAGTCAAGTGAGTTGCTCAATGCAAACAGAGACCAATAGATTTGAAATTATTTGTTAAGAATTTGAAAAATCCTAAATTCAAAAGGATTTAGTTGCGGTGGCAAGAGAACATATTTCCCTTAAGCAAATTGAAGATGTATTTCGGTAATTGGAGAGTATGTGACTTATTGATCTGCTATTACGTTGTTGTCATGGTTAAAGAGGTTAAAGTGCTTGATGATAAACCCAATTTCTATCATAATTTTAAAATTTTAAAAATAAGGATGCTTTAATTCTCTTAAAAAATTCATGGTATTACTGTGAACGATGTTTGCAACTTGCCACACATCTCACGCCACAAGCAATTTATTGCCTCATACGTTCGATGGCCCTCTAATTAGCCGAAACGGTGAAGTTAATTGGCCTCCAACAAGCTGCGATTTGGCACCGTTGGGGCTCCGTTAAAGAAAAGTATTACGCCGACAAACCAGAGATAATTCAGCATTTGAAGCCCAACATTCATGTTGCCATTGCTAAAATATGACTCCATAGTGCACGAAGAAGTGCACGATAATTGGTCCGATCGAATGAGGTCCTGTGAGGCCAGCCGAGGCAGCCATATGAATGAAATAATATTCCATTTTTAACCGGAGCAATTTACTTCACAACAAAAAATTAAATTTGACAAAATTGCAAACCGTTTTTGTTCTTTTATTGCATTTTTAAATTTAAACTTTTAAATTTCCCACCCTATATACCCAATATATTCTCAAAGGACAACACAAGTAGATGGTAAACTTATAATGCGAGGACTGACTATAGTACACATGATTAGCTGGAAAAAAACTTGCTTAACCCGTATGTGCCCAACTTTTTTTCTCGAAAAAATAAAAATAAATAAATAATAAGTTATTTTTTAACCACACAGCTGATTAATATCTTACCGTTTTAAAAATGGGGCGATGAGCACATATGGGTTAATAAAACTGAACCAAACCCAGCAAGTAAAAAGAAAGGGTGCCCTGGTAATCTAGTGGGTAGTGTGCTAGACTATTAGCGTGAGGGTCGTGGGTTCGATTCCCACCAGAGACTCTGATCTGCGACACTACACCGAGCATATGGTCAAAGTTGATCAGCTCGTATATAATTAAAATATAATTTTTATTGTATTGTAATAAATAAATAAATAAATAAATAAAAAGAAGAAGGCATATGGACTTGCATCAATTTCTTTAACGTTTATATTTCTTCCTTAATGGTAGAAAGGCTAAGTGTTTAAATGCATAACTTTTTTTCGCCTAAAATTTTCATAAAATGTTTGTCGTGTGGTGTTCTACCCAAAGTGGCAACGTTTTAGGAATGAAGAAAGTCCTGATAGAATCCCGGATAGTATATGTTATGTATTATTTTCAAATGTTATCTGTTTTAGAAAAATCATTACATAAGTAACGCTTATAAGTTGAATGTCAACAGTGATAATATCATCATCATATATAAATGTCCAAACAAAAAATAAATCGACTCAATGCAATGCAAACGTTCAGGAAAATTTAATACGAGACAAGCATTTCAAGATTGCTCAATGCTTATATACCGTAAAGTCGACGAAGGCCAGTAGGTAGGGAGTTTGTTGGCTTATTAGAGATCATGTTTCAAACCACAACTTAGACATTTTCAACGAAACGAATTACAAAAAAATATTTCTTCGGTGACAACAGATTGCTGGCAAAAATTCTGAGAGTAAATGTGAATTGCCAATGAAAAGTTTCTCAAAAATCTGTTGTTTAGAATCTACCTTAAAATTCAGGTCTCGCAATGCTTGTGTATATAATTAATATACACAACGTAGGTGATATGAGAAGCTAGGTTGCAGTTCCGACTGAAGTGTTGTAACGACCAATTAAATAAGTAAGTATGATATACCGTTTACAGAGAAGTTTTACTGCAACTTCTGTTTAGGATAATAAATCTGTGACTGATTAATTGTCGATTTAATATTTTTTGTTGAAAACATTTTTAGAATTATTTCACTTTCATTATGTCCGCAAGGATATGTTTTCTTCAAAACAGAGGAACTCAGAGAGATAAACAGGTATTGCAAAAGATACTAAAGCAGACGATTGTTAAAACGGCAAAAATGTGGTAACTTCACTTACAAGGCCTTGTATGATTAAGAGTACTAACGAGCTGTTGGCTTCCTAAACAAAATTTTTAAATAAACAATAAAGTTATGCATCGGCTCATATCACTGATACGGCAGAGAAATTTATATTTTGTCATTCAAAATTGAAATTTTGCAAAAGAAAATTTTTAAATTTAATAAAAAAAAAGCTGTATCGTATAGATTATCAAAACAAAAAATAAAAAAAAACGGCAATAATAATGCAATTTTATATCTTAAAAACTTAACAGTCGCTCCCTTTTACAATTCGTAATGAAACCCCAACGATAAAATCGTTTTTAATGCACACTTCATGTAATTATAAATACGAAACAATTTAAAGGATTATGTTTTTCAACTCAAACTACAGAGGCAGCCATATTAATTGTTGGCTTTTAATTTCATTTACAAAAACAAAAATATCCATTACAAGCCAAATTAAAATTTTAAATTAAAAGCGAAAAACTGAATAAATAGGGGAATAAAATATTAAAAATATGATAATTTGCACACACAAAAAAAAGGAAATGCAAGCAAGCCTTGGTTTAATTAAACAAAAATGCAACATTTAATATAAAATTTCAGTATTTTCTCTCCCCCTCTATTTTTTTTAGTTTTTTGATACTATTTGCATTGTTTGTGTTCATTTAGCCATAGTATGATTCCGTTTTTTTTTTCTTATTCACCAATTATAAAATTGAAATGTAATTTAAATAAAAATTCACACATTTTTAACTACATGATGAGTTCAGTGTGTGAGTGTGTGCGAAAGTGTTTTTAGGTTTTATGGTTTTTCCTTAATTAATATTTATTCGAATATAAAAATAAAAAAAATAAAAATTAAAAAATAACTATAAAAATATGTTTTGTTATGTATAATAAATACAAAACGAAACAAATAAAAAAAATCGTTAAAAAATGCATATAATATATACATACATACATATACAAAATAACTATATCGTATACAAAAAGTTGAATAAACAATAGTTGCAGTCAAGGGTAACAGCCAAATGATTTTTTACGAAAATTTCACACTCACACTCGTTCAAAAATAAAATGAAAAAAATTAAAAGAGAAGTAAGGCAGAATTTAGCAAAAGAAAAATATTTAAAATAACAATTAAAATATTAATATTGTGGTTATATTTGATAACCAGCAAATTTTTTTGTTTTTAAAATCGCCGTAGTCTAGTAGGTAGTGTGTTGTCTCATTAGACATAAAGCCAGGGTTCGGGCCCTAGGCCAGATATCAAAAGAAAATACAAAAAATATTTCTTCGGCGACTTCCTCTCAGCAGATTTCTGGCGAAAACTCTGAAAGTAAATTAAAAATTTCCATGA
The DNA here is from genome assembly GCA_958299815.1 of Sarcophaga carnaria. NCBI lineage: Eukaryota > Metazoa > Arthropoda > Insecta > Diptera > Sarcophagidae > Sarcophaga > Sarcophaga carnaria. Next base: position 115,439,969 of record OY283149.1, on the reverse strand, counting down.
AAAGTTTCTCAAAAATCTGGCATCACTTATGTATAAAATTAACACACACAACACAAGTGGTGTGGGAAACTCGGTCGTAATGCTGACTGAAAGGTTGTAATGACCAATTATGTATGTATGTTTTAGCCATCTATCGACTTAACTTTGAAACATCGGTTATTTCAAATCTGGCAATACTTACGTCATTCTATTCTGTCACAAAATTCAGTTTATTTACTCCCATAAACGTAATGAATAGATTTACGTTTGCGAAACGTTGGACTTATTAGGCCAACGAAAAACTGCACGATGATGTGGATTTTGTCAAAATAAAAAAAAAATCATCTCTTCACATGAAGCTGATTTTCATCTTGGTGGGTACGTTAATAAGCAAAATTGCAGTATTTGGTACTCTGAAAACACATACGTCTTACAGAAGCCAATGCACCCATTACCAGTGACTGTTTGGTACGGTTTGTGGAGCGTAGACATCATTGGTTCATATTTCTCTGAAAATGAAGACTGCGTAACTATTACTGTCAATGGAGACACCTATCGCACAATGATAACCGATTTTTTGTACCCGCTCTTCATGTTATTGATGTGAACGATGTTTGGTTTCAACAGGATGGCACAATCTGCCACACATCTCATGCCACATTAAATTTATTGCATTAAACGTTTGATGGCCGTTTAATTAGCGGAAATGGTAATGTCAACTGGCCGCCGAGAAGCTGCGATTTAATACCGTTGGACTATTATCTATGGGGCGCTATTAAAGAAAAGTATTATGCCGACAAACCAGAGACAATTGAGCTTTTGAAGGCCAACATTCGTGATGCTATTGCCGAGATACGACCCCATACTCTCATAAAAGTGCACTGAAAATGGTCCGGTAGAATGAGGCAGCCATAGCAGCCATATGAATGAAGTGATATTCCATTTCTAACAGGAACAATTGCACTTCACAACCACAGAATAATTTTGGCAAAATTTCAAACCGTTTCTGTTTTATTGCATTTTTAAATTTAAACTTTTAAATGGCTCATCCTTTATAAGCATAGATTGTAGTTTCTAAACATTGCAGGGTATTTTTAATGTTAATTTACCAGATAAAGTCACCAATCAGGGACTTAGGCAATGAATGAGTCAAGGATAAAAGGCCAGAGACAAATTTTTTTTCTAAATACTTTAAAATTTAGAATCTAATTGACCAATATCACTCATAACAAAATTAAAAAACTTAAAGAAAAGCAACTAATTAAAGTTAAAGAATAACATTTAATTTTTATGTAAGAATATGGTACATAACTATGGGATCGACAAAATAGACAAGATTAAAAATTGTTTGTCAATATTTAAATATTTTGAAATCAACCCATTCGGAACGCTGCTTCAAATAAAAGTTAGTTTTCGTTATTATGTTAAGGTAAGATCCCACCTTTTATTAAATGAAAATATTTCGCAGATGTGTACTCAGAAGTCACGTAAAACGACTAAAAATCGTTTGCTATGGATATGTTTAGTTTTGTTTGCCAGGTCATCAAATATGTGGCAATAACGTAATGCGTATACGTACATACTTAAACTTTAGACCTCATGATCGTTTGCTCTTCCTTTATGAACCATAAATCTCTAACTTCTACATGCTTTCTATTATAAACTGTTTTAATCACTATTTTCCACGGATTTAATTTTAAACACAAGCATCTTAAGAGTTTATTAAGACAACAGAAATTTTACAAAAAAAAAATCTATTAAAAATACAAGAAAACCGTCAGTTGCTATAGGAAAACAATATTAAATAAAATGTTTTCTTCAATGGACATTATCTATCCGCGGAGATTTCAATAGTTAACCCAGAAATAAGTCCATTAACCCATTAATGCCCGAATTACTTTTTTTCTAACGGTTACCGTTTTGTTTTTTACACTCAATTTCCTCTCAGATCATAAAAACTAAGGCAACCTCTGCAGGCAACTTAAGTTGCCACTGGACACTAATAGGTTAAAATGAAATTAAAGAATGTTGAGATGTTGGTTTTCTTGGAAAAAATTGGGAAAAATTTTTAAGAAAATTGAATTCTAAATCATTTGGATTTTTAGATTGTCAATTGGAAATATACTTCAAAAGTGCAGGGATTATTAGGAAAAGTAAATTTTGATGGAAATCGGTATTGAAAAGAAATAAAAATTATTTTCTACAGTGAAGATAAATAAAAAGTATGAGGGAAATCGTTACGATAATCATTATTTAACGTTTAAGTTATCTTACCAAAGCGTAAGGCACAGTTAATGCAGTTAAACAAGCAGAAACTTACCTGAAAAGAAAAAAAATAAAATTTTAATTAAAATTGCACGTAATATATTATAAAATATATAAAAAGATTATGAATTTATATTTTAAAAATCGGATGTAGAAGAAAGAAATTCATTACTGTTTCAATAGATAGAATTAGAATGAAATTTCCATGTGCTTTTATGAATGATTGGCACACTTTGTAGTTTTCTTCTAGATTAAATGCATTATTTGCGATTATAAGTTCGTATAACGGCCGTGCTTTGCAGAGCATATATTTTTAAATTTTCATATCATTTATCAATACCTAGCTAGACCTAAAATTTTAATGTAAACATTGACGGTATACACTTAGGACCAATAAGGCTCATTGTGATACCACAGGTTTCCGCAATTCCCTGGCGACAGAACCACTCGGAGTTTCTGACTCAGACTCCCAATGACAATGCATGCCAGTTTATCCAGTTTATTCATATAGAAGGCAGCAAAGTGTCTTTTTCTCCTATGATATAGTGTCGGGCATGTACTCAGTAAGTGAACAATAGTCTCACATTTTTCCTCATTTTTGCAGCTTCTGCAGAAATCGTTAACAACCTGTCCGAGACAAATGGACCTAGCATGCGTATCAATAATGCAACGCAACGTAATGACACCAACAACTAGGCTCAGCGTGTTTTTTTTTTTTGGAATTCAAGCAGACTTGTCGTATGCCTTTCGAACAGCCGTGTACAGATTTGCCGCGCCGTTCTACCCGTGGCCAAGGCAGGCCATCTATTGCTGATGGAGTTGACGACCGCATTGTCAATTATAATATTGCAGGTTCTCAGAGGTATTCCCAAAGTCGAGAATTTATTGGATAATTCGGCGGTTATACCACGCCTGACCAGTTCATTTGCTCTAGTTATCCTGTCCTGGTATCCATATGATATGGACATCTTATCGTCCTGCCGCCTCATTGAAATATCTGCGACAGCTATACACCATTTTCAAGTTCATCACGTTGGTATTCAGTACTTTGCCAGCCATGTGACTTTCGGAAAGTATTGTAATGTCCCGTTTTTTAATGTTTGAGTCCCCAATAATTCTTGCTACAGCCTGTCTTGTCGACAGCCACGCCTGAAAGATGCTACAGTGATTCGGCAGAGTTATAGACTAGGCTATTCCCAACGTTGAAGTCGTCTTATAAGTCCACATACTATCCCCAAGAATACATTCTTCTATAAAATTGAAAACATAAGCAAGAATATAAAAACAAGACAAGAAAACCCAATGTACCTAATATTTAATGAGTTAGTTTTGATCGGTGCTGCACATTGTCTAACAATAACAATAAATTTTCGTTGACCTAAATTTGTTTTGCTTGACCCTCTCCTACTCTTATAACAATAATATTTTTAAATTTTTTTAATGCGGAGAATATTTTCAGCAATTTGTTATTGTAGTTCAATTTATTTGCAATACGAGTTTTTTATAATTTTCGTAGCTCGTTTCTCATCTTTGGTTCTGCTATTGAATTGTAACCGCAAACATTGGCAAGTAAGATGAAGAAAAAACACTTTTCAATACACCGTTTAACAAACACTTTAAAAAGAGAAAGAGAAAATTGAACATCAACATCAGTTACAATAAGAGCAAGTAATTGTTGCACATGCATAACACACTCACACTTGAAGAGGTAGAAGCACTTACAAGCCCCTCATCATAGAACCAAAACAACAAAACACAATAGAAATAAAAATTGCTAGGAAAAGAGGGGGTGTGAGAAAGAATTTACAACAGAAGCCACAAATACTGCAAAAAAATAGAAAAAAATAAACTAAACGAAGAAGGGAGCAAGAAATCAACGAAAAATATTTGCTGATGTTGCATTTTGAAGTCAGTATACATAAGTCAAAGAGTGCTGCAACAATAACAAAAAAGTTTAACCACGCTGACGGCAACAACATCAGCAGCAGCATCAATACAGCTAAAACCAACCAATATACGTAGAAATAAACGGCAATATCTGCCATCAATTGCTAGAAAAGTAACGAAAAAATTAAGAAAAAATTCTATATAACACATACCAACACTTACCACCATACATTGAAAACAATTTACCGTTTAGGGGTTTAAGATGCAGCCAAAAAAAAGAAGCAAAAAAGGCTTCAAAATCTCATACAAATCAAATAAGCCAGAAAAAACAAGTTAATACAACAGCAACAACAACAATTGTTTTGTATTGAATTGTAGTCGTTATTTTTTTCTGCTTTTTCTCTTACCATTGGCATAACGAATCCGTGAATAATGGTTATCGGTTACAGAGTTTGTTCACTCTCAATAAACAGAGATGGGATGTATGCATGTTAGAAAAAACGGTAGTCCATTCTGAATTTCTTACTCAAGCGCAGAAAAGAGAACAAAAAGTGTGGATATTTGGTGTGAATACGTTATCTTTAAATAGAGAACTTGAGTTGTATATGTGCGATTAGATTTCGCTAGTTAAACATGCATTAGTAGCTAGTTATGTGACTTTTTGCTGTATAGTGTGAGAAACTAGATCCATAATCCTGATTGAAGGGTTGTAATGACCAATTATGTATGTATGTATGTAGTGTGGAGACCCACATTGTGGTAACCTAAAAATTCCATTTTACTAATCTAGTCTTAAATATATTCAACGTATATCATACATTTAATCAGCACTACTGTTATACCTTATAATATCGAAAAAAGAAACATTGACTAGCCAAATTCCTTTTTTGCATTTTTAACCAGCGCCGAAGTGCTTAAATCTAATTTCCCCAAGAGGTAGACATTAACACAGAAAGTGATGTAACAATTTTTATTCCCCATTATTCTGAGAGCTCCAACACTTACGTAGTTTACTTAGTTGGTCACTACAACCCTTCAGTTAGGTTTACAACCTAGCTTCTAACACCACTTATGTTGTGTGTGCAACCTTTTCTCTATCAATTTAGAAAATGCACATAAAAGAGAACATATGTCCCCCTCCGGGTTGCAGTTGATATAAGGGATCAGTAACAGATCATAAGCCGAAGCTTAACAAGCCCACAACTTAACATGACTTAGAAAAATCGTTTGTAAATATAAACACTGATTGACTTCCAAGAATTTTACTGTATTGGTGATTGGAATTGCAAAACGTTATCTTAAATAGGCCCTTAACAATCATAAGTATTGTAGGGGATATAAAAAATACTTTTTAGCCTGGAATTTCGTTTCGTCTTACTATCCAACTCTAAGAAAAGTTACAGAATTTTAAGCAGATTATGTTTCATTGCAGCATAAATCCACAATGACTTTTGTATGCCGCACAACATCATACCCAACTGCTGCTGCAGCAAGCATTTACAGGCAACAATGAAGTGTTTTAATGTTTTTTTGTGCGGGTATACAAACTGGTCTTTCATATCGTAAGTATTATTGGTAAAGTTCTTAATGTTTGTAAATGTGCAAAAATATTTGAAAAATAAAAAATCCCACCCCTCTTTTTCCACCAACAGTTGGCCTTTCTAAATGGCATGCATACAACCAGTTGAACTTGTTTTATTACAACCTGAAATGCTTGAATTACTATATTTCAAGCAACAGTCAACAACCAGCAGCAGGTATGAGTAGAAGGAAAATAATCAGGAGAAAAAAAGTTATAATTTCTGTTGCCCTTTCGTTGCACATATTTAGGCCTGGTATTACTTGCTTGAATTGCATTTTCATTCTGACTGAATATAAATTGGAACGAAGAAAAGAAGAACAACATGAATTGTAATCAAGAAAATCCTTCATATTGTTTTGATTTCCCATACAAAAGTATCGGTCGGTAGCCATTGAAGTAGTTTAACGAGATGAAAGAAAAAGAGAAGAAAAAAACGATAGCAAATGAGCATTTATTAGCGTTCTGTATATTTTAATTAAAATTTTTTAATAAATAGAAATAAAAACATTCTTCGGAGGAGGGGTCAGTAAGCTCAATTCAATATTATGTTGTTGCTAGAGCAAAACAGGCAGAGAGACAGAAAGAAAGAGCTAGAGGAGGGAGAGTGGTTAAAAATATCATTAAGACATTTCTTAGGGAGATAACATAGAGCACTATTTTTCGTGTCAACTTCCGGTTCCTATAATTAGAATGGTTGTCATACGTGTGAAGATAAATTCGAATTTAATTAGCACAGACAAAGGCTAAAAATTTTAATAAAGGCAATGTTAAAGTTAACAGAGCAATGTGAAGTGTTTAACAGAATATACAAAAAATGATCTTGGATGGAATCATCCAAATATACGATATCAGAGAATGGAATCTCTATTCAATTCCTTAAAAATTAACCCCACACGTTCCCGAGTGGAACTGCTTCGCAAACCGTTTCCAAAATTGGAAAACTAAGGTAAACAAAATTTATTTCTTTTAACAATGTCTGGGAAGGGTGATCAACAGTGTGGAGCAATAGAACTTGCTGCCGAATGATAGATTTTTAGGAAACTTTTCATGGTAATTTTACTTTTAACTCTCTGCTATTCAATTTCCTCTATATAACCTCAATGGGCTTTTCCAATATCATCTTCGTCTGCGGTCTACCCATAAGAGACCAACTATTACAGTGTGAAGCTACAAAAATGGCTAGACCTTGTATCTGTAGTAGCTAAGCACAATATACTGTCATGAAAAATAGTCTACATACACCGGTGTTTGTAGAATTTTTTCCTGCTGGTTGTTATCAAATTGAAAAAGATGCCATAGAGTTGTCTAAGGCAATGACAATCAAGAATGTTTGAAGATCAAAAGGAATATGAAAAAATATACACAAAATTTACTAGGAAAACAAAAATAAAAATTAGCGGGAAAAAGTCAATATACACCGGTGTATGTAGACCTTTTTTCTTTGACTGTATCTATTTTACTGTCGTTTACAATCGTCTAAAAGCTTAGATTAGAAAAAAGCACGGTTTAGTGTTACATAGTATTTAAATAAAATCCCCCTTTAAATTTAATTCAAAAGTCAATTAAACTTTTATTTTAAAAAGAAAAACAAATGCATTCTTCTCTTAGTGGGTCATCGGATCACTCAAGCATATAACCATTACGCAAAACAAGAGAAAAATCAGAACAAGTTGTATATGTACATATATGTATATATGTAAGTATATGTGTATATACATATGTATGGTTTTTATTGTTTTTAAACTTCATATTAAGCTTATGCATATGCTCGTACAAGTTGAATAAGAACAAAAAAGAATCTATTGGTGGATGGACTAAATGTTAATGGCTGCACGTACAAATCTCTTCGATATCAACTACAAACGCATTCTGTTTAAAGCATAAACAGACAAAAAAGAGCGTAATGCAGTTTAACAAGGCTGTTGTTATAGTAGCTTTTGCTATAACAGCGTGATAGAACACTTGCCGCGGTTTAACTGTTTTTGTTTGGAAAAAAAAATAAAACTTTTATCACAACAACTCAAACACCAGAATACTTATAAAGACAAACAACATTTAAAGATAAGAATTCTTAAAACAAACACATGGAGTGGTGTACAAGTGCGTACATTTACGTGTAAATGGGAAATAGTTCAGCAATGTTAATGTGATAAAAGAAAGAGTAAAAAGGAAGTGAAAATGTTTATTGTTTGTTTTTCTATACTGTTAAAGAAAATCAAAGTAGGAAAACAGATATTCAGAAGAAAAAATTGAAATAAAAACAATAACAAATACGATATTCTAAAATAAAAACAAATTACCATTGATTTAACGAACTTTTTTTTGCAAACAAGTTAAAATTCCTTTTCCAGTATCTTCGAATGTTGGAAATGCTTAGGGTGTTATAACGACGCCCCACAAAAAAAAGCCAACGGTGCCAATTCGAAGCTTCTTCACATCACCATTTCAGCTTATTAAACTGCCATCAAACGTTTGACGCAATAAATCGATTGTGGCATGCGATGTGTGGCAAGTTGCATCATCCTGTTGAAACCAAACATCGTTCACATCAATACCATGAGGTGCGGGTAAAAAGAAATCGGTTGTCTTGATTCGATAAGTATGTCCATTGATACGGCAATTTTGCTTATTAACGAGAGAACTTTTTTTTTTGGCAAAATCGACATTATCGTGCAGATTCTTGTTGGACCATCTATTCCAATATTTCCTAACGTTGCTCAAACGTAAGTCGATTCATTATGTTCAGTGGAGATAATATACTGAATTTAGTGACAGAATAGAGTGACATAAGTACTGCCAGATGCGAAATAACCGATGGTTCAAATTTAAACCGATAAATGGCCCACCCGATATTTGGCATAAAATAATAAGATATGACGACTTTCGCTGGTAAAACAGTATAAGAAAATAAATAAAGAAAGGAAACACGTTTGTTTTTTTATTTTCGAAGGAGAACACCTTTACGGAACTTATGCTAGTTTCAGTTAAACTTAAGGAAATTTAAAAGTTTGCTTTAGAGGAAATGGCAGTATAGTCAATGGCATTTTTCCGTTCCTTGGCATGGCTAAGAAACTGCCATAAGTGTTTAAAGTTTTTTTTAAGTAACAATGAGACAGCAATGGCAACCACTTCAATCCCTTTGTAAAAATGTCTCTCATTGTAACTGGTATGGGTGTGTATGTTTATATTGTTTGTTTGAAAATCAAGAATTTTTCTCATTCATTACAAAAATAAATGCAGTATTTAAGTAAAGTTTAATGGCATCGTGCCATCATGAATATTGTACATTATCCTTCACTCTCTCCCTCTCTTCCATGTCACATGTTGTTATAAAAAAAGTAATGAATTACTCTTATAATTTGTTTTATTTTTATCAAGACATTATTTGTCTCTGAGAAGAGTTTTTACAATCACATTTACAGAAATTAAGAACTGTTACTGGAAAATAGTAAATTAAATACAATTTTATTGAACTGCAATATCGACATAACGATGTACTGATAGCATATCGCTATCAGCTGCTTATAATAATGGAAATCCTTGGATATGCTGAAGTATGGGAAGTCGCGGAATGTTCGAATAGTAAAAAAATAGGATTTTTAATTGTATTGACAAATATCCACAAGGAAAAAGAATAAAGTTATACTGTATCCACTAACCCATACAAAAAATATATGCAAACATTGTAATACCAGAACGGTGTTACATGCAGCTACACTTTTTAGGCAGCTACACTAGCAGTTATATAATGATAATGTTAGAGTAGCTGCTCTACTTATGATGTTTTGAAAGCAATAACAGTGCAATGAGAATATAGGGAATATTTTCAGAGGTGTTGTGTGCCGATAAATTGACTTTTTGTAAGTACAACTAAAGTCATAGGAAATATTTCTATTACGAAAATATTTTGCTAAAGCCGAGAAAAAATCAAATTTTGAGAAACATTGGACGATAGTCGGTACCTGTATGCAAGCTGGTCGCCGTATTCTATTAAGTAGTGTGTTGACTTATTAAACGTGAGGTTACGGTTCAAACCCCAGGTCAGACATCTCCGACAAAACAAAATTTTGAAAAATAGTTCTTCGGCGACTGACTTTCAGCAGATTTCTGGCAAAAACTCTGAGAAGTAATAAAGTTGTCGATACCATCTTTCAATCTCAATATTATAGAATCGATACAATGCTCTGTTGTTGCTGCTGTTGTGTTTCTTTATATTTCCTTTTCTAATTTTCTTTTTCTTTACATGGAAGAAAATCAGTGTCGTTATTGTCTTGTTTGTTTATAATTTATTTTTTGGCAAGAACAGCTGTATTAAATGAATGAAATTTTAATTTTTTCTCTTTTATTTGTGTACATATGACATGAACAAGTTGTTTTATGTGCTATTGTTAGTTGGCGAATGGGTAGAATTTATAATGAGAAATTCGTCATCAATCAGTATAATTTATTTATTTCTAACGATTGTTTTCAATTTCAAACGGAAATTAGAGAATAATTTGAAAAAATATATTCAATGATATGTTCGAAGAATGTTTTTGCAATTGTTAGTCAATATTGACTCATTATACTGGCATATATCAAATCAGTATTCTTTGCTGGCACCATCGAAAATAAGAGAACAGTTTCTGTCAAAGATTTTGGTTTTAAGTGAAAAGGAAGTTACACCGATGATACAACTTTATGTCTACTTTATCAGCAACTAGGTTTTCCTCATTATGACCATTCAATTACTGTCAAGGAATAAAAATATCGTATCAAATAATTAATTTAAGAAACTAAACGAACATTTAAAATATTCGAAAACGTTCTGTTTAACACTGTGGGTCTCTATGCTTACCGAATCAATGCTCATTGCAATGCCAAGCTTCTATACCCCATACACACATACACAGTTGGTCATTACAACCCTTTAGTCAGGATTACGACTTAGCTTCTCACACCACCCATGTAGTGTGTGTTGATATTATACATGAGCGGCGGGATCTAGAGTTTAAAGTCAGACTCCGAACGACAAAATTTTATTTTTGAGAAACTTTTCACGGCAATTTTATTTACTCTCAGAGTTGTTACTTGAAGATTTCAGAGAGGAAGTTGCCGTAGAATTTTTTTTTTATATTTCGTTCTGTTGGAGTTGTCGGAACTGATGTTTGAACCGTGATCTCACGTGTAATAAGCCAAAACATACTAGACTATGGCGACTTCCCTTATGTTTCCTTTGACTTATTTCGTCTGAGTAAATTCATTCATCAATTGCTTAGATAATGGTTGTGATTCATTTTTTATAGAAATTGTTGTGATTATTATCAGAGAAAACCAATTTTACCCTTTTGATTGTTTCTACATAACTTTTTCTGTTAATACTTCCTATGATTTCTCATCATCTTTAAAATGATTGTGAAGTTCATTATCATTTACATTTTGATGGTGATTATTACCGTCTAAACCAGCATTAAAGAGAAAGAAGTGAAGAGAGTTCAGTTGCAATAATTGGTACAAACAATACATCACTCGGGCCTTCATTGGTTGCCTTTTGCAATCATTACCAAGAATGCTGCTTCTTCCTCAATTTTTTGCAATTTTCTCTTTTTTATGGTTTCATTTCAGCGTTCTTCTCTTTTGTTTCGTTTTTTTTTTTTAACTTTTTATATTGTGTAAATATTTTCACAGTAAAAATTTATTGTCCTGAGGCTTGGGGTCCTATTTCAGTACCTTAAATCATTCGCATGAAAATATATGCATGTTTTATGTACGAGTTCATAATGTTCCTACAACACTTTTTTAATTAATGGAGATTAACGGGGTTGATAAAATTATGGTTCTTTTTACAAGAGTAACAGAATACGAACTTCTGCATTAGGGCAGTACGTATGAGTTTTAATGTTAATTGAAGAAAAATCTACAAAGTAAAACGAATATAAATCCTTATATAGGGTGGGCGAAGTTGCCGTAGTCTAATAGGTAGTGTGTTGGCTTATTAAAACGAAATATTAAAAAAAATATTTCTTCGGCGATTTCCTCTCAGCAGATTTCTGGCAAAAACTCTGAGAGTAAATAAAATTGCCATGAAAAGTTTCTGAAAAATTTGTCGTTCAGAGTCTACGTTAAACTGTAGGTCCCGCCACGTATACAATTAACGCACACAACATGTGTGGTGTCAGAAGCTAGGCCGTATCCTGACTGAAGGGTTGTAATGGCCAATTATGTATGTATGTATGTATATAGGGTGCTCCATTCAAAAGTTTCTACTTAAAAAAAACAAAAACGACTTGAAAAGTTGCCAAATTCCAAATTTAGAAATGGAATATTATTTCATTCATATGGCTGCGCGGCTAGCCTCAGAGTACCTCATTCGATCGGACCAATTTTCATGCACTTTTTCGAGTGTATGGGATCGTATCCCAGCAAGGACATCACGTATGTTGGCCCTCAAAAGCTCAATTGTCTCTTGTTTATCAGCATAACACTTTACCGGCGCTACACAGAAAATAGTCCAACGGTGTGAAATCGCAGCTTCTTTGCGGCCAATTGACATCACAATTTCGGCAATTAAACACCCATCAAACGTTTGCGCAATAACTCGATTGTGGCATGAGTTGTGCCGCAAATTGCACCGTTCTGTTCAAAAAAATCGGTTAGCACGGGAATAGCATACAATATACTGTAATGGTTGCGCCTCATTTTCAAAGAACTAAGGGCCAATGATGCCTCCGCTCCGCATGCAGCACTAAACAGTCACTCGTAATGGGTGCATTGGCTTCTGTAAGACCACGTGTGGGTTTTCTGAGCCCCAAATACGGCAACTTTGCTTATTAACGTACCCACCAAGATGAAAATGAGTTTCATCCGAAAAGATAACTTTTTTTTTTGGCAAAATCGACATCATTGTGCAGTTTCTCGTTGGCCAAATAAACCCGATGTTGCGTAAGAGTAAATCGATTTATTACGTTCAATGGAGATAATATACTGAATTTTGTGACAGAATAGAATGACATAAGTATTGTCAGATTCGAAATAACCGATGGTTCAAATTTAAACCGATAGATAGCCAACCCGATAGAATAAAAAATGCTTGTTAATTAGGAAAATTGTATCGTTTTCTTTGAAAACTGTAACTAATTATTAAAAAAAATCCCAAATAAAAACCACGTTTCTTTAATAAGCAATGATTTCCTCAGAAAATGTTGGAAAAGTTCAGGATTTAATTTAAACCAAGAAGTCCTTTTATCTGGTTCCTACGAAACTTTTTTAACGTGCCTTCTACATGTATCTCTGACTAAAAGAGGGTTGTTTTATTAACTTGGTTGAATGAAATAAATAAAGCTTTTGTTTATAGACTAAAACATTTTAATAAAAAAAAGAAGGAAGAAAAACAAGAATGTTTCATTTCATCCACAACACGGCAGACAAGAAGAAAAACAAAAGCAAATATACAACACAGAAACTGAAACAAAAACGTGCTGAAACGCAGTTGAAACCATTACTTAATATCAGCCATCCGAACAGCCAACTAGTCAACCAGTTGGCTTTACACAGAACAGAGACGTGACCAGACAAAAAGTAAAAATAAATTTCTCTGCCTTACAGCTTTACATTTACGTCCACTGACTATAAAATTCCCAAAAGAATAAAACGAAAATAGAAGAGTGGGGGAAGCTGATGATGTGGCTAGGATAGTGATGATGATGGTTTTCATTATAGTGGCTGAGAAACGTTAACGTTGGAAAAATATCAAAGCGTTGGGGTTTAGGAAGAAACTCATTAGATTACTGAGTGCTAGTGTAAGAAGAATTCATAAAATATCTGTAAACGAAAAGGAATTAAATTGAAAACACTTTAAATCTGGAGTTGAGAAATGCGTCCACGATACACTATTACATTACAACCCTTTAGTCAAGATAACGACCTAGCTTTTCGCGCCACTTATCTTCTGTGTGTTAATTTTATACACGAGTGTCGGGACCTACAGTTTAAAGTCGACTCCGGATGACAGATTCTTTTAGAAACTTTTTCATGGCAATTTTATTTACTCTCAAAGTTTTTACCAGAAATCTGCTGAGAAGAAGTCAGCGAAGAAATATTTTTTCATATTTCGTTTATTTGGAGATGTCTGACCTAGAGTTTGAACCCTGGCCTCACGTCCAATAGGCCAACACATTACCTGCTAGACGGCGAATAAATGAATGAAGGAATTTAAAACTTATTAATTTTTTATTCATTCATTTGTTTACAACAAACTGATTTCATAAAAATTAATTTCAGTCGCCTAAAAGCATTTCATTGAATTCAGATTTTAATGGCTTTTAATTATTTTATTTAAAAGCCAAAAAAAAAAAGTAAATGAAAAAGACACGAGAATTAATTGCGTATAAAAAATATTTCAAATTTTCCACACATTATCCGGTTAATTAATTGATGCTAAACAAAACGTCTAATAAGGTTTGCTAATTAAATGGAATTTATAGAATTTAAACTAACACACGTTATAATTGAATTAAAACTGACAGTTTAATGAAGTGTGTGCATCACAGTTGATTTAATTTAAAAAATTCTGTTTCATTTCATTTCCATCGTCATAAATAGAGAGAAGATTTATTTGTCAGTTATACAGGTTATTGAACTTTAATAAGTAATTTAATCGCAAATGTATTCATCATTGGCCACTACAATTTACCGCTTTAAAATTGTCCGCACCGATTTCCAAAAAGATTTTGAAAGATTAGATTTTGTACGACAGAAAAAGAAGAATTTTCAAGTAGTTTGTTTGGTCTATGATGCCAGAGAACTAGTCAAGTAAATTAGGGCAAATAGGCAAGGCAAACATTTTCATGAAAAGTTTCTTGAAAAATCTGTGTTCGGAGTCAACTTTAGGTCGCAGGTCCCGCCACTCATGTATAAAATTAGCACACTCAACATAAGTGGTGCGAGAAGCTAGGGAGTAATACTGACTGAAAGGCTGTAATGACCAATTATTTATTTTATTTATGAAACTTTTTGTCGAACTAACGAACCGACGAAGTAAAGCAAATACAATCGCTTTTAAATGATGGCATTGAGAGAACTACTCTATCATCGCTACAATCGTCTTGAGGAAGCAATAATCTGAATCGACCCAAGACAGTATACATGAATAGTTGTTCGGATCAATCGCAACCATCTGATAGTCCAGTAGTGTCCATCCTAGTTACTTATACATGAATGATGGGGAACCTACAGTTTAAAGTCGACTCGGAGCGACAAATTTCTTGAAAAACTTTTCATGACAATTTTGATTTACTCTCAGAGTTTCTGCCAGAAATCTGCTGAGAGAAAGTCGACAAAGAAATATTTTTTTCATCCTACGGTTTTTGTTGGAGATGTCTGACCTGAAGTTTGAACTAAGGCCTCACGTCTACGTCTACGGCGACGTTTTTTTTAAATAAAGAGATGTAAAAATGCAACTAATTAGAGAAGGAAACGTTATGTTTTTATGTCGAATAATATATTCATTTTTTTCATTGTTAGACATCGGTAAAACACCAGTTGACAACTTCTAGACTAACGTTGAATATAAAATATAGTAACCAATATAGTAACCAATTTCAATACAAAGCTTTTAAGGACAAAAGCTAATAATTTTATTTTTGATTTTTATACAAGTCGACTGAGACAATAAATGCATAGAATTTTAATATTTTTATTTGGGTTTCAAATAGGTCATCTACGTTTATTGGTAGCCAATGCAATTAAACCATTAACCGCTGAAATGTTTACGTTATTGAGTGAATATATATTTAATTTATAAATTAATAATTTTGTAAGTCTTTTATAAAGACAGTTATTATAAAAGACAAGCAGCAATCTTTCCTATATTCTAAATTTGTAAATATTTATGCATAATGGAAGTGGTAATTGTTGTCCATAGAGGGAAACAAATCGTTAATTTGTATTGTGAAACCAAGAATAACGAATTTGTAGTCGTAGTTATAAACAAACAAAAAAGAAATTAATTAAATAAAAAACTGTGTTAATTGCCGCCTACTGTAGAGAAAGACGGTGTAATTAACTGTTTCTTATAAAGTTTTGGAACTACTTTTAATGTTATAGACAAATTCAATGAAAATAATTTAAGACATTAAAGAAGACAATGAAGTAATTACGTCAAAGACGAATACATACGTATGAATAATCCAATTAATAAAGTAATGCTACTGAACATTGTTTCTTGGTTAAGCTAACTGCATTCATTATGGAAGGTAAATAAACTTAAATATATTAACTTAATAGTCAAACGTGAGAGGTGTCTTTCAATAAAAGACCCCAAAAAAGCATTTCGATAGCTGCCGGAACAATTTTTCTAACTAGAGAAACATTTTACGTTCTATGAAAAATGTATAATTTGATACTGGCTTGGATAGTTCATATAAAAGCAAAAGAAGCTCAAATTGAAATTGAAACTCTTTGAGATGTATTGGTTAATTAGTACAAACTCTTGCTTAGAGTTTGATTACAAAGTACAATTGCACAATTCGCTCCTAAAACCAATAATGTATTGTGCTACGCAGTGGTAAGGAACTGTATTTGCATTTCTATTGCATCGTGGTACACTTGAATATACATAAGGATCTGAACGTACCAACGATATCTGTAGAGTTTCAAAAAAAAACTTAAAAAACTTTGTCTTTGTCTAGAAGTTAAGACTTGCAAAAATTTAGATTTTTGTAAACACTTTTGTCAACAAAAAAGGGACTCTGCAGCTCCCATCTCTTAACTTAAATTTTTCAAAATATAATCAAGAAATCAGAATTTAGTTCTGAGTTAATCAGTCATACTTAACTTACCTTCGTTACAGATACAATTAAAAAATTTAGATTCAATAAATAAATTATAAGAAACAGATGCCAATTTACTTACTTAATCGGTCATTGCAACCCTTTAGTTAGGCTTACGACCTAACTTTCCATGTCTTGTGTTTTAATTTTAGCAATAAATTTAGATCAAAGTCCATTTCAAAAGTCAGATTTCATGGCAATTTTATTTGCTCTCCGAATACTCAGAAGATTGCTGAGCGAAAGTAGCCGAAGGAATATTTGTTGATTTCTTTTACTCTCTTTCACACGCACACACAACCAGTGTTGCCAGTAAATTTTTTTAAATAACTTTTTATTTCTGGGAAAAAAGCCTTTTTTTACAAAAAAACTTGTTTTCTACAAAAGTATCAACATTTTTAAAGGCAAGACCGGAGACCGGTGCCCTCTATTGGTGTTTATTTGCTACTTTTGCCCGAGACTAGTAAATTACAAAATATTTTATTTAAAAATGTAAATATTTCGTGTTATTGTTGAATTTATTGAAATTTGAATTTTTCGAAAAAAAACTGGTTTTCTTAGAAAACAACTTTAATAAAAACTTTTTCGCATCTCAAAAAACTTGGAAAAAAAGGGAAAACTTGGCAAATGGCAACGCTGCACACAACACAATTGGCCATTACAACCCTTTAGTCAGGATTACGGCCTAGCTTCTCACACCACTCATGTTGTGTGTGTTAATTTTATACATGAGTGGCGGGATCTACAGTTTAAAGTCGATTGCGAACGACATATTTTTGAAAAATTTCATGGCAATTTTATTTACTCTCAGAATTTTTGCCAAAAACTGTTGAGGGGCAGTCACCGTAAAAATATTTGTTCATATTTCGTTTTGCTGGAGATGTCTGACCTGGGATTTGCACCGAAGTCTTACGTCTACTAAGCCGACACACTACCTACTAGACTACGGTAAGTTTAATTTCATTATAATTTTCAGAATTCATAAAGAAGCTGTCCAAAATCCTTTATCGATTACCACCTAACGTCCATTGGAATGCCGCCACATACACGCTGGGCGCCATTATTTAATTAGAAAATATTCTTGCTTTTGATGTATTGAACTTCCCTCTCAACATCTAGATCTAAATGATGTTTATTGCTTCACAAACTAATTTAATTTAAGCAAATGCATCGAATTGGAATAAAACACAAAGTAAAGCGAGCAAAGAATGGTAAAGAGAATAACAGGGACAAAGAGCTTCTTTGTATACGTATGTATGCATATGCATAAAATCAATGCTAAATTCGCTACAAAAGCTTGCAAACACATGCACAAATTTATTGATCCTCTATTATGCATGCACACATACTCGTACATTCGGTCTGTTGTTTATAAACAAGATTATGTTGACTGAGTACAGCAACATCAAATAACCAAAAAGTAAATGGAAAATCGAACCAAAGCTAATGAGGACATAGTAGAATAGGGAGAGAACCGCAGTCAGGAAAAGGACTTTTGCTTATCGTTACAAAATAAAGAGGAAAAGATCTATAGCAGCGAGAGTTTTCATATTATGGGAGATGAAACCACATTCGTTTAGAAAAATTTGAGTGGCATGCCGGCAAGTGTAGAAAGGCATTTCAAAACAATTGTTTACACATCAGTAACATACAGACATGTTAGACACATGTTAGCAACCTGTTTGTTGTAATACTAGTTTGCAGCTCCAATGTTTTCTTTAATATTTTCACTTTGTCGCACTCTTTTTGTTTTAATTTTGTCCGTTTTTAGTTGATGGTTGAGGGTATTGAACGTACTTATTTTATTTAATAGTCGTTATTGGATACGCTTTGGTTTTAATTTTCAAAATGCATTACGTTGTATAGGGTGGTCCATCTATGGGTTTAAATTTGAACCATCGGTTATTTCGAATTTGGCAATACTTCTGTCATTTTATTTTGCCACAAAATTCAGTGTATTATCGCCATGTAACGTAATGAATGGATTTATGCTTAGTTCTCACTGCGCTAGACGGGCCAATGAAAAACTGCACAAGTGTGTCGATTTTGCCAAAAAAAAAATCATCTTTTCGGATGCAACTCATTTTCATTTTGGTGGGTACGATAAAAAAAAATACCGTATTTGAGACTCAGAAAAACCACGTGATCTTACAGAAGCCAATGCATTCATTCCGATTGACTATTTGGTGCGGCTTGTGAATCGGAGGCATCATTGGCCCATATTTCTTTAAAAAAGAGGGCGCCGCATCAATGTAGTTACCTATCGCACCATGATGACCGTTTTTTTTTTACCCGCTCTTCCTGGTATTGAAGTGAACGATGTTTGATTTCAACAGAATGGTTCAATTAGCCACACATCACACATCACATGCCACAATTGATACAGCTTGAGGAGCGGAGGCTTCATTGGCCCATATTTCCTTGAAAATGAGGACGACACAATCATTACGGTCAATGGAGATACTTGTCGCACCGTGATAACCGATTTTTTTGTATCCGCTCTTTGTGGTATTGATGTGGACGATATTTGGTTTCAACAGGATAGTGCAATTGGTCACACATCTCATGCTTATTGTGTCAAACGTTTGATGGCCGTTTAATTAGCAGAATTGGTGATGCAGCCAAGAAGCTGCGATTTGACACCGTTGTACTATTTTCTGAAGGGCACCACAAACGAAAAGTGTTACGTCGACAAACCAAAAGCAATTGAGCAATTGGAGGACAACATTTGTGAGCCATTGCCGAGATACGGACCCCTACGCTCGAAAAAGTGCTCGAAAATTGCTGCGATTGAATGATGTACTGTGAGGCCAGCTGCTGCAGCCATATAAACGAAATAATATGTCATTTTTAACCGCAGCAATTGTACTTCACAACAAAAAAATAAATTTGGCAAAATATCAAAGCGTTGTTGTTTTATTGCATTTTAAAATTGAAACTTTTAAATCACCCACCCTATATTTAATTTCTTTTTTAATTTCCTGCTTAAAATAAATGCATTTGCCTACACATTGTTAAACATGCATGTGTGCTTACAATTTTAGCATATAATGCATATATGGTTGCCATCAAGTGGTCGATGTGTGTTGTTATCCTCATTGTGGCTGCTGTATCATTGTATTGCACTGCATTGCATATGATTTAGATGTACATACATAAGATGATACTTTTATTGTAATTAAATTTACGATCACGTATTTGTTGCGGCTTTTTAAAATATTTTGTCCGTATTTTTGCTGCTTATTTTACTCTTCTCCTGGTTTACAGTTTTAGTTATGCGGTCGTTTGTTGTAAAACTAAATTTACAAACCTGACCAATAATTTTGTTCAATAATTTATATTTTGAAAATCTGTCAGCATAACACTTATAAAAACCATTCAACTAAATCAGACAGCAAAGCAAATAAATAAACTACAGGCAATGGATTAGAGTTTCAGTTTCGTTTCGCAAAAGATAATTTGGAAATTTTCAATAAAAATTTTTTTGAAAACCCTTACGTTAAGAAAAATACAAAGAAATATTATTTTCTACCCCCCTACTCAATAAAATAAAATTGTTCATTTTTACAGAAATTATTGCCACAGGTTGATTGGTTCAGTATTAACTGCAACGCAACAGCAATATTTATGTATCGGTATGTACGTTAATGAGTTTGGTAACCATTTAAGCTGTGGTGTATCGAGCATTTAATCAATGCATGTCATTTGAAATTTGCAAAATAATTAAAATTTTCATACAAAATTAATGAATGAACATCAATGCTTAAATGTTTTTGCTTGATTTGTGAGTGAATTATTTTGGATGTTTCATTTATGGTCCACACAGCTATTGTGCGTTTTAATGAAATTATTTTGAATAGCCAGCCAGCCATGAAGGGCAAATTTCATCCTTTGTTTTAACAACGAAATTTTGACGAATTTTAATGAGAATTTTTAAATTCAAGTATAGGTATTGTAAGTTATTTATTCAATTAGGATTACGACCAAGCTTCTCATACCACTTCTGTTCTATGTGTTAATATTATACATGAGTATAGTTTAAAATTGACTACGAACGACAGATTTTTAAAACAATTCTCATGGCAATATTATTAACTCTAATAAGGGAAATTAACCTTTTGCACTCGGCACCGTTTCGAACGTTACTTACCAGCAACTCGACGCCACTTTTTAACGAAAACGTACATCCTAGAAACGTAGGAAACGTACAGTATAAATTTAGAACCAACTAAGGAATTGTAATGAAATTTATTTTATATGAATTTGTGGACATTGAAGAACACATATTTACAAAAAAATATAAAGGATTTTTTCTATTCGACGCTTCAGTACGTACTGAGATCTTGTACGTTTCTTCTCTCGGTTATCGGATTTCTTTATTATCGTATCAAGTTTAACACTTCATTGAGCAACACCCTTGTAGCTTTATACGCCTAATCCACTATATCTAGAATTTGCTCAACGGATCAGTCCGTGCTGAACGCACTTCGCATGCTATTTTTCAACGTGTAAAACAGTTGATTTATTTATCTTGTTATCTTTTTAATTTTATCATATTTCGATTAGTTTTTTTGTGCCATTGTAACAGCAAACTACACGAGAACCCGTGTTTCTTAAAAATTGCGGTGGAATAATTTCATTGTCCTTAATCGCTAACAAACTATCATGTCCCCCCAGAGGGGACAACCGAGTGATATGCTAGACTTATGTTATCCCCTCAGAGAAGACAGCCGAGGGTTAAAGGGTTAAAAGTACTTAATTGTCTCTGAGCATAATAAAATTGAAACAAAAATTAACTATCAAAAGTTAAATACAATTAAAATTCAGAGTTTGTGTACACCCACATCATGAGAAATGCTGAAAAATTCATTCGCAACAAGCATGTCATAAAACTTGTTGTTAAAACTTCAAAACATAAAAAAGGCTGTAGAACCAAAAATATACAAACAACAACAAAAAATGTCAACAGAAACTAAACTGAAATAAAATAAAATGAAATACAATAACAGAAGTTCTTGTAAATAAACTGAAACCAAGTAAGAAAGTATGACTTGAACTTCTTTAACATTGCATTGTACTCTTGTTTGTAGTTTTACTCTTTGTATAAATTTATACATACATTAACAGAAAAAAGTCTACATACAGAGGTGTTCCAGCTAATTTTTTTTCAGTTTTCTAATAATTTCTAGATGTTATGTTTTTCATATATTTGTTTTGTTCTTCAAATATTGTTGCTTGTAAACGCCTTAAAAAACGCTATAACACCTTTTTCAATTTGATAAAAATTACAGAGAAAAAAGACTGCATTGGTTGGTGTATGTCTACATACAGTGGGGTGTGTAGCCTTTTTTCATTGACTGTATATTGTCAACAACAACAGTATAATAGTATCTTAAAGGTTACCCAGACTAGAGTATTCGATCTTAATACAATGCAACAATGGAAAATTTATAAATGAGAGAAGCAACTAGGCTAAAAGCTTTTAAAAGTAAATTTCGTAGTCGATCTCTTAACCTTATAGTAGCACTACATTGCAATAATGTATTCCTCTATAAAATAAATGCCATTTCGAGAATTGTACAACAAATTTTATTTTCTTATCCATGTTTTGTATAATTATACAAACCTCCGGACACTAACATACACTTTAAATTAAATATTCTAAAAGTCATATATTTAAGCAGAGTGAGAGCAAGAGAGCTATCTAGTGGGTGATAAGTTTTTGGATGAAAAAAAAAGGGAGACTAAAAAACAGTAAAAACGTCGAGATGAAACAATCGTCTCTCACTTGGTTCTGTTCACATACTTAAATAATGTTTAATGGCACAACAATGGTCCCGTCTCAATACAATAATAATGTTTTTCTATTTACACACACACATACACACAAAACCAGAAACGATTAGCAAAATAAATATGTTTCGTATGAATAAACAGAACATTCTAAACAATTTGTTTTTATTGTTGTTACTCTTGATATTGTATGTTCCAATAAAAATATACAACCACATAACATAACCAATGGGAAAAGAACGCAAATGACCCAATTTTTATCACAAATAGAAAGTGACTTCAGAAAATGTACCGATTTGTTTGTGTAAAGTATCTATGTATGTACACATGTATGTGTGTAATTAATGTCATGTTTTAATTTACGTCCATATTGTACAAATTTGTCTTTGAGATTGAACAATAGCATACCATTACACTTGTTTTTACATGGGCTATATAAACTCAAAATGAATCGAATACGATATGTAAAAATGAGGGAGAGGGAGAGCACAAAGGTAACATAAAATAATGTTGACAATGCAGTGATTAAATCTGTACTCTGGGTTTTTTTGCTGAATTTGATAGTGTGTTGGCTTATTAAACGTGAAACGGTTCAAATCCCAGGTCGAGCATCTCGAACAAAACGAAATACATATGAACAAATATTTGTTCTTCGAATGTCTCTCAGCAGATTTCTGGCAAAAACTCTGGGAGTAAATAAAATTTTCATGAAATATTTCTCAAAAATCTGTCGTCCGGAGTCGATTTTAAACTGTGGTTCCCGCCACTTATGTCTAAAATTAATACACACAACATAACCAAAAATGTGTGTATGTATCTGGCTTCCAACTAAGAGTTTGACTACAGGTCAGTAGGTCGTAGTATATGATTGCATGCAGTGAAAGTGAAAACTTTAGAGCACAAAGAAAGAAAATTTATAATAAAATAAAAAACAACAACAATAAAGAAATGTTTGTTTCAAATAATTTCTTAATAAATGTCAGAGTATAAATACTTAATTACTGTTTGCAAAATGTTTTTCCAACAACGAGCAACAGTTTAAACATTTTATACGAGTACAATAATATTCATGAATTTAAAGAGAAGAAGTTCGGTACTCGTGCACTTTAAATATTTATAACAAGGAATTAATTTTTCAAACAAAGTTTTCCTTACATATTTGTTTTTACAAGTACACTGTAAGGAACATGTGTACGTACGACGTTTTGTAATTTAAATATTTCTGGTGTTTTTCATTGAACCAGAGAGAGAGAGAGAGAGCGAGAGAGAGGGTGAATATGAATGAGTTTTTAATGTTTCAGACGCAAAAGTTATTGCCTCCCATTCAACTACAAATAAAAACTTAAATATTTTAAATATAATTTTCATTTTTTCTTATTTTCTTAGACGCAATTGTGAAAATATTTTTCATTTAATTTTTGCATTTAAGCATCCAGTTTATATTGCATTTTACAGGCCAGAAGAATATGATTTATTATTCAGAATATTTTCTTCGTTTTATTGCTTTACAGACACCCTGAGAATTAAAGTTATACGAGTTCAGTCATACACTGAATTTTTACGTATGCATTCATAACAGCATACCTACAGACAAACATAAATTATTAAATAAATGATTCATAGTTTTTTTCCCCATACGGTTGTGAAGTTTTATTGCGTTTGAAGACTCAATTATTTGACAAATGACTACGGAATAGCAAGTAGATCAAGATGGTCTCTATAAATATAGAATATCTGAGTAAAAAAAATAAAATATTCAATAATTTTTTAAATTGTCAATGAGTTATTGCCTACATACAGTCGCAGAAAAAAGTCTACATACACCGTTGCATGTAGAATTTGTCCCTCTAATTTTTTTGTATTTTTCTAATAATTTCTGGATTATATATTTCTTAAAAAACGACTTGTCTTTAAACATGCTTAATTTTAACTGCCTTAGACAACGCTATAATACCATTTTCAATTTGATAAAAATCATCGGGGAAAAAGTGTACATACAACGATGTATGATTTGATGATGATGTATGATTTTTATTGTATGGCAAATACGGCTTGATATGTTTGGGAATTTCAAAAAGTTTACATTTAAAACTGCAAACTTACTTGCCATGTCTTTTCTCTCTTTCTACGCTTGTTGTTTATGTTGTTGTTGCTATATTTTCTAATAGAAACAATTGATGATCAGACAACCAATTGATCTTTTTAAATACAAGGGGCTTTTCTTTTAAACTAAATTAAGGTTGCAATTTAAAATGTTAACAATTGTTTTTATTATTTTTAAATTCATTACGCAATGTACATCAGCGATAAGCAATTTATATGTTTTTTCTTCAGCCTGAAGACCGCAACAGCGTCCTATTTAGTCAACGAAATTCAATTTTGAACTAGCTGAGCAAATTGTAATATGCAGAGTAAAAAGTATCCAATCGGTAGGCAAAATGTAAAACTAAAATCATAGTACCTGGCTACTTTTATATTTTCTTGGTTTGGATGTTAGATTTAGTTTAACTGAAGTTAATCAATTCGAATTTATTCATCAACTTGTACTCGATTATTCCGCGATTATGCACTTAAATTATTATCAATTTTTGTCGTAAAGTAAAAACTTGTAATTGAAATCCAACAGCTTTGAAGAATGTCCGATGAAAAGTCAAAATTAAAATGAATTCTCATACGTAATCACAGATTTAAACCCTTAACAGAGGCGACAATTTCCTTTCGACAAAAATCGAAATTTCAAAAAACCCCCCCAAAAATTTTGTACAAAAATTGAATTTTACAAATTTGTCGACACACATTCTCCGATTGCATTGAACAACTTTATGAATAAATGCATCAATTAATAAATGAATGAATGAATAAAGGAATGAAAAAATAAACGAGTAAATGAATCACTCGATAACTATAACAACGATTGATCATAGTAGAAGTAACGGAATAAGAACAAAAACGAAGAAATCACGATGTTTATGAACACAGTATCCAAGCAATCGGCCTATAAAATCGTTAATTGAGAATGTTTGTGTATTTCATTTAACCCTTTAACCGTATATATAACTATGCTTCAAAAAATTTAATTATTTTCTATTAAGATGAGAAAAATCGACGTAGGTTAGGTTAGGTTAGGTTAGAGGACGGGTACTTGTCAATTAGGACAAGTACAGTACCCGGAGGTCGAATTGACCCATTGTACAACTTCCTAGTTTCTCACACCACTTATGTTGTGTGTGTTAATTTTATACATGAGTGGTGGGACCTACAGTTTAAAGTCGACTCCGAACGACAGATTTTTATTTATTGAGGAACTTTTCATGGCAAATTTTTATTTACTCTCAGAGTTTTTGCCAGAAATCTACTGAGAGGAAGTCGCCGAAAAAATACTTTTTGTATTTTGTCTTTGATGCCTGGCCTGGGACGTAAACAATTCGTTTGTTAACTTTACGACTACTGATACCAAAGTGCTGTTTTTGTAAGACAAACGGTATCAGACAAAAGTCTGATATTTTGTTTCTATTTGTGTGGAATTTTACATGAAACCGTTTGTCTTACAGAAGCCGCAGGTAAGTCTATTTTGTGAAAGAATCTATTGGTGACGATTTTCATAGTTCATTGACTAAGCCCTTTAGCTATTTCCAATTGAAGTAACCAGTAGTAGTGTAGTTGCAGCCTATAGCATAGTTTGCCCTCAGGATAGCTGGATTTTCCTTTACTAAATGATTTCTAAATTCAGCTACTTCGAGATGTCCTTACTTTCTTGTGAGCCATTGGCAACTCTATCACCTCTACATTTGAGACCAGCGTTGATAGTAATTTTTTTTAAATACTTTTTATTTTTGGGAAAAAAAACTTTTTTGTTCTTCCATACAAAGAGAAAATGCGGCAAGAAAATTATTTTGCCAGTAATTTTTAATTTCAACCGTTTCAAAGTCTAAAAAATTCTTAATAAAACAACAACAACAAAGAATGTTTGCCTAACTTACCTTATGAATGATAGCTGGAAATCTGCATTAACAGTTGAACAAAGATTTTTAAAATAATCCACAAATTAATCTTTGATTCGAGCAACATTGTTATTGTCGATGATGATGATGATTATGTTGATGAACACTTGGAATTATGGCAGACGAAAGCCTTTCAAGTTCCTTCATTATAATTAAAATTGAATAAATTTAAAATGATAATATAAACACACACACACTTAAATAATTATTATTCTTCTTTTTTTCTTATTTTGTACACTCAATTATTCATTTTTTATTTTCTTATTGGATATGATTTCTTCCTTTGATTACCACTAATAAAATTTATAGAGTAAGAGAATGGCATAAACAATCATGATATTTTGCTAAATTAACTCTCAACTTATATTTTCTCTGCCTAGTAAACTTTTTTACTCTCTCGCAAATAAACACAACAGCCTCTCACTCAATTTATCATTTCTTCTATACTTGATTTATTCTTTTTTTTTAATGCAAAAACAATTAAACTTATTAACAATTAGTAACTGTAAGGAAGACGATGCAAAAGTAGGAAGACGACAATAAGAAGAACAAAAAGAACTGGTAATAAATATGGCTGCTTTTCTATTCTTATTTTCTTTAAAAAATTTGCACTGACTTTGAAAAATTGGATTTTAAACTTTAATTTTCACTTCTGTAAACCATTTTTAATTTAAAAATTTTGTTCTTTTATTATTGCATATTTATCGTTGTATTATTTTTTGTTGTTAAATGAATAATATGCAGTTAAAATGATTGTGGCTTTTGTAAGTGCAGTGGGGCACCTATATTAAAATAAAAAAAGTTCACATCAAATGCTTATTTTTAAGCAAATCTTATTTAATTTCTTTCCCTTTATTTATTAAACATTTAAAACAGCACACTTGAATATTTATTTCTTAAGACTACAGTTTTTGTTTTTCATTGTAATTTGTGCCAATAATCCTTAACACTTTTGTTTTAATGTTGGGAAGAAATGAAAAATATTTGCCGTATCCGTTAGACAACACTCAACCGTCTACAATATTCTCGGAACGAAATACATATTACAACCAGCGTTGCCGTTGTGACACTAAAGTATCACTTTTGACCCTTTTTCATACCAATGATACTTTTTATGATCCTTTTTTTAATATATCCCATTGTATCATTTTAACGAAATATATGGCACTTTTTGACCATTTTTATTTATTTATTAATTAGAATATAATTTGTAAATATATTGTATACGAACGGAGTAACTTGACCATATGCTCGGTGTAGTGTCACAGGCCAGAGCCTCTGATGGGAATCGAACCCACGACCCTCAGGCTAATAGTCTAGCACACTACCCACTAGACTACCAGGGCACCTTTGACCCTTTTTAAAAATGAATAATGGTTCCAAAATTCCCCACGAAAGTTCTCAGTTTAATTGAAAAAGAAGTAAAGGATATTGATTTTGAAAATATTTTATATGCAAACGACCCTTTTGATATACATATATAGATCATGGAATATGTATTAATTTGTATCCAAGATGTGATGTTATAGAAATAAAAACTAATATTTTGAATTTTTATAAAAAATTGTGTCACGATATGATATCGAGAATAGATATGACAAATAAAAGACTTAATATTTTAAGATATTTTGACCCAGTTTTTATAAATTCCAAACAAGATATAAATTATTTTGAAATTGTATCTGAATCTTGTCGAACTAGACTTTTGTCAATGAGTTTAAATTGCTAGAAAGTAATATAAACAGCAAAAAGTATGAAGATATACTTAAAATAATTAACGCAGAAAAGTTTTGGTTCGAGATTGGAAATTTCAAAAATTGATTCGATGAAAATATATATTCAAATGTATATGAATTCGTTACATATGTATGTATATATTTACATTATCTCATAGTAGTTTTCAAAACAACTATCACTAATTAAAAATAAACTTACTAACAAACTTAAAATAGAAACTTGTGAATCCATGCTTTCCTCTCTCAATTTGCTCGAATCGAACCTGGAAGAATGGAATAAGTATTCCTAAAAAGTGATAAATATTGTCAAACGTTTTTGATAATGGGACTAATATTTGAATGTACCTGTGAATTACTTTTATTTTAGTTTAATGTATCTAATGAACTGTTATAACTCGTTTCTTTTTTTACTGAAATAAATCTTATTTTTTGTTCACAAAAAAACTTGACTCTATTTTACTTTAAAATACTCTCTTTTGACCCCTTTTTCCGTTAAATACCCTTTTTATGACACGTTTCCGAAATTGTCAACGGTAACCCTGTTTACAACTGAGTTGCTCTCTGTTTTACCAATGAGTGTCTCATTACATTACGTGAGTGTTTTTTGTTCTTGCATGACTTATGCATGCAATATTCCTTTGAGTGTTTTTTATTTTTATCAGGGATACCATGCTTTTAGTTAAAATCGTGGTGAATAAACTAAAAGTTATTGAGTAAAAGTTTTAACAAATCCCAATATTATTGTGGGGATATTATTTGGTTTTTAGAAAATCGAATATTAAAAACTGTAAATACAAACGTTGTATTATTTGGGATCGTAAAAAAATTCGGCTAATTTTGCACAAATGCATGTATTTTAGTAGGTGATCTGAAAATATGAGCAAACTTCTGTGAAGAATAAAAAATACAGAATAAAACAAAGCAGGTCTTTTATAGATGGGTATATATTATAACTCCAATATATAAACTTTAAATATTTTCTAATCTGTTTTTCTTTGTTAACTTCAGGACTACTGCTACTAATTCGCTGTTGCTGTAAGACTAACGGTTTCAAACGAAAGTCTGTTTGGAATACACAAACAAAAACACTCAATTTTGTTTCTGTTTACATGGACGTTCGTATGAAACTGTTTATATCACAGCAACAAAAGATATCTCTATTTTGTGAAAGCCTCTATTAACTTTTTTAAGTAAGCCGCTCAGTTATTGTAGTAAGACAGTACGATTTGTTTCTGTTTATATTCAAAATTCGTATGAAACCGTTTGTCTTACAGAAACCATAGATAAGTCTATTTTGTGAAAGCTTCTATTGGTAATGGCTTGTAATAGTTCATTGACTAAACACCTCACTTATTTCCAATTGAAGTATGCCAGTCGGGCGACTGTTTTGTGGAGTACGCTGACTAGAGCATAGTTTGCTCTAAGGACCTTGGATTAGTTTTTCGCAGATGATAAATGATTTCAGCTACATTTGCACGTGCCTCCCATACTAGTGAGCCCCTGTATTCCTGTGGAGAGGCACTATATAGGTTTTCTTACATTCTTCTTGCACTGACTAACTCTCGAATGCTGTTCGCTATTGGTAAGGAATACTCTTTGTATTTGTGTTTATAAAACCTTTGAGATATTTTTCGTAATGTATTATTTTAGCTCAGATTTCCAAAATTTTTTGTACTAATATGTTCTTCTCATCAGCTAAAAACGAGTTCTACGCTGTATAAACATGTATGAATACATGATTGGTCATTACATCCCATCAGTCGGGATTACGACATAGCTTCTCTCACCACTTATGTTGTGTATATTAATTTAATGTATCTAAACCACCAATTTTTGAGAAATTTGATCATGTCAATTTTTTATTTATTCTCGCAGTTTTTGCCAGAAATCTGTTGAAATGAAGCCACGGAAGATTATTTATATTTTTTAAATATTTCGTTTTGTTGAATATGTCTGACCTGGGGTTTCAACCGTGACCTCACATCTAATAAGACAACACACAACCTACTAGACTTCGGCTACTACTTACTGTATAAATAATCCCTGAATATACAATACCCAGTCAGAAACCCCATTACTATTTTATAGATTTTTTTTTTTTTTTTTATAGCCCGATGTATTATTCAAACCCCTTTTCACTATATTTACCTGGCAGAAGTTTAGATTGCCTCAAACTCATCTGATTTTAGAAAAGCCTTGGTCTCTTGGTTAGTTCTTTCTCGCCGAGAAAGCTTTTCCTCACTGTTTCTATGCCATAGAAGGTCCTGTCCTGGCATATTCATCTAACTAAATTCTCACATGACCTAGGTAAGCCTTTTTTCTCTGTCTAGCATATTTAGCGTACAACGAATCGGGAGTCATCCACATAGGGGATATTATTGCTTTGTTGTGTTCTTTTTGAATATGATGTTCAAATTGAAATGAGCCCTTTGTTAGAGTTCATTTCGAAACCTAAGGCTCTCGTTTTAACAGCCGTACGATCAGCCTTGGACCCTTTCATACAATAGAGTGGTCCTTCTTCGAAAGTAGTGTTTAGTTTCCATATTGCTTCGTTTACTTTTGTTGCTCATCGTAAAGGTTTTTTATATTGTAGACGAATTGATTAATCAGGCTACGCTGTCTTCTAAAGAATTTTTTGTTCGATCGGTCTCCTCTTATCCTAAGCATGGTTTTTAAGGTTCTAATATGTGGAATGCAATGGAGTCCAACACAGCTGCCGCCGTCTAAGGATATGCTTTATTTCTACGATTTTGCCAAGGCATGCCAATTGTTGCCTTTTTGCCAATTGCATAATAAATAACTAGACAATATTTTCTAAAATTAAGTAGATCGCCGTTCTAGCTAAATTATTAACATACAGGATTTAATCAATCTTTTGACTTTTCCTTCTCCCGAAAAATTTAAAAAGCAATTCGCTCTAATACGCACATGATGTTAACAATAAAAAGTTAAGCAATTTAAACTTTTTTAATCATGCCCAATCCACGCGCCACGTATTATTTAAAATTTCCATCATATTGTAGGTACATACATATATAGGCTCCCCTATGGTAACGTACGATAAAATCTATGTTTATGCTTAACTTATCATCATAATCATAATCATCACCATCATCTCTATCATCACCATTAACATAATGTAACAGCGAGAAATTTTAAAAAATTTGCCAACATTTTTCTTCCTAGAGTGTGGTGTGGTGTGCTTGTAAAGTTAATAGGGTACAATCATTAGCACTTGGAAAAGATGAATTTAACTTTAAAATGCCTTAAATGTATACGGCAAATGATTTCAGAATTATTTTGTGACCTTTTTTACAACAAATTTTTATTACCTAAAGACTATGAAAAGTTGCAACCACAACTTCCTTCCTTCCTTCCTGCCTGAAGGAAAACCATGCCTGTTAGAGGAACTGCTGTGATAAGAAACTAAAAACCCTGTCGTACACTCAGTTGACTTTAAATTAACTTAAAACCAACTATTTCTCAAGCAGTGGTGGTTGACACTTGGATTACTTTTATATGAAAATGACTGACTATTTTAACATTGCGATGTCCTAGGAAGTAGTCAATTGTCCGACTCTGCATTACTTTTAAATTAATTTAAAGTTAGTTACTTAACAGTTAACTTAAAGTAAACCTATTTGTAGCTAGCTATAAACTTACTACTTTTAATTATCTTTAAGCTAGTTTTTTTTTAAACTGACTATAAGTTAGCTATCATATTAATTATTCGAAATGAAACAGATTTTTAAAATTTATATTTTAATAGAAAACAAAAGTTTATTCATTTGAAAAGAAAATAAATAAATTAATAAAATAAATAAATAAAAAAAAAATAAATTAATAAATAAAATAAATTCATTTCAATACATCACAAGTAATATTTTGCACATTTGTTGGTAAAAAAAGATAAAAAGAGTTTCTAAATATAACATTTTCAAATATTTTAATTTTTTGATTTGCGTTCTTATTTTTAATGCACTTAGCATGAATACAACTTTTTTTATATTATTTTTAAGGCGTTACGCAGCTCAGTTTCCACATCCTGAGAGCCGAGTGATCGACAGGCATCTGTTTAAAAAATATGTATATAAATTTTTACATGTTTTAAGACTTGGTTAAAACTTATATTTTCAAATTAGCACTTACCTGTTAAGGCGTCATAAAAAGCAGCAAAGTCTTTTAAATGCTTTTTACCATGAACACCATCCAAGTTTATGTCCATACACAAATTTGGTGACATAATTTCCGTAAGCTTTTTTGACAAGCGGCCCTTTAATATTATTTCACTTCACTTCAAATAAAAACACTTCAAACCTTTCGAATTTATTTATTAATTGAGTGTATTTTTTTTAATTATTTTCCGCAAACAATAAATTTTTAACCAAAAATATAAAGCGAAAAGATGACACGCGGTTTTGTTTATTAATCAAACGTCTAAGACGTTAGTTATCTATATCCAACGGCGTTAACAATTGGAGTGTTTGTATACACTTTGGTTAATGTAAATTTTGCATTGCGTAGTAGTTAGCTTTAAGTTAGTCTATACAAGCAAACTTAAAGTTAGTTTTTTTTGTAGTTAGCTACTCATTTGACGGCAGGGAATGTTTCCTGAAGTGATGTTGGTTTTACAACGTCTTAAATGTGCGATGTGCTATAAAATAACATTTAAATCCACGTGTTATATTGCTATAACAGTCCTTAGCATATATTCTTTCAAGCCGACATAGCCAGAGAGTTTGTTTTCTGTTGTATTCTGTTGCTTTACAGGACACTTGTGTCGCTACTGCATAATGTTAATAATTCACACTCACACTCTGGATTAACAGAACATGCGTTCTTATATCGTTCGAAGCAACAAGTGTTGAGTTACATTTTTATTCTTGAGTTCAAATATGCACCGCACGCTGTTACTCAATAGTGGTAAGAATGAAAAATAAAAGTACCCCACCACTCTCTTTGATTTGAGTATTATGAATACACAAGTGCTTTAGTGTTCTTGTGATTTCATTGCTCCACTATTTTCTTTTGCCGTTGCATAGACTGCATACGATTACAAACATTCGTAGAAAGAAT
Source organism: Sarcophaga carnaria (assembly GCA_958299815.1). Lineage (NCBI taxonomy): Eukaryota > Metazoa > Arthropoda > Insecta > Diptera > Sarcophagidae > Sarcophaga > Sarcophaga carnaria. Next base: position 115,406,845 of record OY283149.1, on the reverse strand, counting down.
ATGTTAGAAGGTAGGTAATATGGCTCATTTGTATGCTGCTCTTGGGTCTGATTGAAATTTTGAAATCACGTTGTCAATTTTAATCGTTTTGACATGAAATGTAATTGAAACGAACATCAAAGAGTCAGCAGCAATTTAACCAGAAACGATTTATTTTGATAGAAAATTGTACAAAAAAGGATACGGCATTATAAATAAATTGCTAAAAAGGTAGAAATCAAGTAAAAAAGAGAAGAGTTAGGAATCTATTTTACATTAAAATTCAACATAAAAAAATCAAACCAAATTTAACCGCAGAAAACTTTTCCTTAAACACCCCTCTCATCCCACAAAAAAAAAGGGGCGAATAATAATAAGAATGTGGGGATTAATGAAGTTAATATGTTTATTTTTTATTTATGTGTACTTATCGGAAGTACTTCTAGATTTTAAAGCAAAGGGTTTGATTTGATTTCTTAACGATGGATAAGTGGTTAAGCGACTGCATTTGAGTCTGGTATTTGTATTGCCAATTGAAATCTTCAGACGAGCGTTTTTAGTTACCATCTGTTTTACGAGCTGCTGTTGAGAGAGGCAATAAATACGTTACGTTTATTTCAAAGATCAGTGTTAACTCGGTTATTTAATGGACCTAAGGTTTCCCTGAGGTTCTCCCTTTATCACCGGTCTATATACTCTGCTTTTCACTTTCTAATAGTATTCAGCCATGCAGTAAGTCGCTTTTATTGCAAACCGCTTATCCGATACAGGCACAGAGGTTGAGGCCTGCTAGTTAAGGATTGATGACGCTCAATATGCAAATGCAATGAATTCGCCGTATACTAGTAGGTAGTGTGTTGGCTTACTAGAGCTGAGGCCTCGGTTCAAACCCTAGGTCAGACATCACAAACAAAACGATATATTAAAAAATATTTTTCTGCAACATCTGAGCGTAAATAGAATTACCATAATAATTTTCTCAAAAATCTATCATTCGGAGTCGATTTTAAACAGTCTGGCCAATAATGTATAAAATTATAACACACAGCATAAGTGGTTAGAGAACGTAGGTCGTAATTCCGACTCAGGGGTTGTAATGACTAATTATTTATGTAAGTAAGGTTTCATTGACACTCGTCCTCCTCACACTTAACAGGCCTATATACGCGGATCTTTACTTTTTAAGAGGCAGTAAGTTGGTTTTATTGCAAACCGTTTATTCGATACAGACACAGAAGACAAGGATTGATGTCGCTCAAACCATGTGGCTGTAACCATTAATTGTTTCTCATAAAGGCAATATAAAAAGTACAAAGCGTGCTTTCGTATTGTGTCTTACAAATGATTCATTTTTTAAGGGTAATAATCTAGGCTCTACGCCAATTTCTAAAATCTTAGTACAGTATCTTAACTTTTAATCAATTTTGGCTTGATTTTTAACATATTTTGACTCTTCCAACTTGATTAAAGAACTTTAACTTTGAAACCTTTTACAGCTTTTTTTGTAGAAAAAAAATTTTTACACACTGATCGTATTTAAAATACGCGATGAAATTACATGACTCAAGTTGATAGAAATACTCAGTCATCAACATTTTGTTCATTTTGTTCCACAACTATCACATAGTATAACAGTACTTTTAACCTTTTCAGCCGTAGAAAACAAACAAAGAATGCTCCATAGTTCAACACGAACATGATTTGAACATCAGCTACGATCTAAATTACTTCCTAAAGTGAAGGGCTAAAACTACATGAATTTCTATAATCTTACTTCTATAATCTGACTTCTCCTACAAAGTTTTCTCTGTAATCACATTACAATTAAGAAATTCATATCTTTCCTAAATACTTTCTTATAATAATATCGGAATTATAGTCTAAATGGCAAAAATTTAATTTAACATTGACTTCATTTAAAATCAAGTTTCAATTTCTACCAAGTAAATCTTCGTTCAAGAGAACTTCCTGCTTGCATTACATTTGATTTTACAATTTATTCGCATAGGCAATATGATTTTAAAATTTCAATCAAACCGAAAAACAGAATACAAAGAAGCCAATTCACTCTATAAATGTATCGGCTTGGCCAACTATCGGTTTAAATTTGAACCATCGGTTATTTTGAAACTGGCAATACTTACGTCATTCTATTTTGTCACAAAATTCAGTATATTATCTCCACTGAACGTAATGAATCGATTTAATCTTGAGCAACGTTAGGATTTATTGGAAATTTATTTCCAAAACAAAGACTATTGGTCGGAAATTGCACGAAAATGTCGTATAAATTTGGTCGCAGGGAAGAACTAACAGTGTTCGGAGTACGCAAGTTCATTGCACTGGCCCATATTTCTTTTATTCATTGTAATCGAGACACCTATCGCACCATGATAGGCGATTTTTTTGGACCCGCTCTTCATGATGTGAAAGATGTTTTTTTCAAAGGGATGTTGCGACTCGCCACACATCCCATGCCACAATCAATTTATTGCCTCAAACGTGTGATGACCGTTTTATTAGCAAAATGGTGATGTGAATTGCCGCCAAGAAACTGTGATTTGACACCGTTGAACTATTTTCTGTTGGGCGCCGTTAAGGCAAAGTGTTATGCCGACAATCCACAGACAATTGAGCATTTAAAGCCCAACATTTGTGATGCCATTGCCGCAATCTGACCCCATACACTCGAGAAAGTGCCCAAAAATTTGTCCGATCGAATGAGGTACTATGAGACCAGCCATATGAATGAAATGATATTTCATTTCTAACCGGAACAATTGTACTTTATAATAAAAAATAAAATTTGGCAAAATTTCAAACCGTTTTTGTTTTTATTGCATTTTTAAATTTAAACTTTTAAATGGCCCACCCTTTATATGCATATGTTGTTTAGAAAATATAAAAAAGAAGGAGTTAAAGCATAAAACTGAAAGGTTAACGAAAGAAACATTGTTGATTTTTTACTCAAAAAATATGAAAAGAATTCCATTTCTAAACTCACATCTCAATGCAAGAACCAAACATTAAAACTCACTTTCAATATCTTGTTGCATGCAATGGAGACATTTCGCATGATCCCTTAAGCAGTAAATGAGTGGAGTTTCTTTAAATAATGCAGCAGACCGTTAAGTATCATTGGAGAAACAAAATGGAATATGAAACAAATTGTTAACTCAATGACTGTAACAGCTTTGCAGGAGGATTAAGAAAAGAAGTTACGAAATTGCACGTGCCTCCATTGTTATTTTATCGCTGTGCACAATTAAGACAACCATTGAATACGTCTACCAGGGATTGCTTTCAAAAATTCTTTATAAATTAGGTTAGGAATTAAAATAAAATTTAAAACGCCCTAAGGAACCACGAAACACATTCATGCGGCTGTCGGTTAAACTCACATTCCTTTTTAAGGCCAAAAACTTTTAAAGCTCATCACACTCATGAGTTAAGTTTTCTGGCCAATTTTAGAAAAATTTCTTGCGGTTACTTTACGATAATGATGATGATGGTGGTGATGATAATTATGATGAAATGTTAAGCATAATTTCAGACTGTATTACATAAATACATACGTATATATACGCGATACAATACAATGTGGAAATGATAAACATGGACATGAGGAGTTAAAAAGTTGTAATTGGCCAGCTTTTGGTTGTTAAACACACACATTTTGTGTTATTTTTGCATTAAAAATTCCATACAAGTGAAGTTTGTAATAATTTACATGGGAGTAAAATTGAATACATATTCCCAAGTTTGCATGTAAATGAAGGTTTGCTAGAAATGTGTTGAATATGTTTTGGATTCCATTGACGTAAATGTTAAAAAAAGGTTGAATTTTTTGGTTTGGGATTTCTGAAATATTATTGTATTTTATTTGTATTTTATTTTAGATGTTAAAAAAGTTAAAATTTTAAAACATAAATCCCTTTAATGCAGAGGTTTTTAAGGCCTTGTCTGGCTTTTAGTCCTCAGAAGATGATTACATACAAACATAATTGGTCATCTCAATCCATCAGTCAGGATTACGACCTACTTTGTCATACTATTTAAGTTGTGTGTGTTAATTTTATACATGAGTGGCTTGACCTACAGTTTTAAGTCGACTTCGAACGACAGATTTTTTTGAGAAACTTTTCATGGCAATTTTTTGGTTTACTCTCAGAGTTTTTACCAGAAATCTGCTGAGGCACAAGCCAAAGAAATATTTTTTCGTATTCCGTTTTCTAGGAGATGTCTGATCTGGGATTTGAACCGCGGCGTCACGTCTAATAACCCAACACACTACCTACTAGACTACGGCGGCTTCAAAGATGATTAGACAGTTAAAAATAACCTTCAATTTAAATAGGAAAGACTCTTTTCTAAGCATTAAACGCCAGATGGAGTACAAGACAGAAAAGGCTTTACTCCATCCAGCCTTCACGACAATGGCATAATTCACACCAGGGGTGATATGATCTCTTAATGTTTGATATGTAACTGCAGCGTTTGCACACGACCAACTAGAAAAATAATTCCAAGACTAGGTACTCAGGGCCTCAAGGTAATTGTTTTTATTTAAGAGGATATAAAATATTATTCACTGAGCTGAAAATTGAATCAAATCTAATATACATAATGCTTACGGAGTTAAAAGAGTGCGTACAACCCTACTCTGTTACTGTAAATTTTTTTTAATTATTTTAAAACCATTGAAACTACGCTGGTTAGGTGCACTGGTCGCTTTACCTTAAATTTTTTTTTTTGATTATTTTCCCGGGATATTCCTGTATAGAAATAGAATGAATGAACACATGAAACAAAATTGTTGATAATTTAAAACATGAAAATAAACAAAATTTTTTTTCGTTCTCTGTGAACAAAACACCACAAAACTAAAACTGCCAAGCAGGAATATATTTTCAAACGCCGCAACAAATGCTTGAACCTAAAATACATTACAATAGAACATCATGTTACACATCTCTTGGCAGCAGCCACTACATAATATTGAAAGCATGTGTATTTGTATAGTAGAATTCTATAGCGAAGCACACGAGTTGATTTAGACATCATTGGATTTAATTTGGGACTTTGTTATTCGTCTAGGAAGGATGATCGATATTGTAAAGGATTATGAGGTGGGTTGGGAGCATCACATTATATTGGAATTGCGGTCCAAAGGATCTCCAATAGAACCCAATTACTGAATTTTTGAATTTCGAAGCGTGTTAGGTTGCCATAACCACCCACCCTCCAAACATAATGTAATTTACTTATTATTAAAGAGTAATGAACTAAATGTGAATTACTTTTACAATTCATTTGGAGTATTTTGTTATTTGTTCGAAGGAAAACATAATTAAAAACATTGTACGATTGTAACTGACAAACATCTTACACTCATGGGTAGTAACACAACAGAGTTCTAGGTTTTATGTGAAGATAATTTCAATAAAACCTCCAATGTTAATATTAACAAAGCAATGTTATGTGTTTTACGGAATACATAATATAAATACGATCATGCTATTTCCACTACCTAAATATTAGAAATCGGTCGATGAAATGTGTGTGTCCCACTACAAAAAAGTTGTTCTCCAAATATTGCAGTGTTAGATGGATTCGGTAAAACTATTACAACGCTTTTGAAAATTGAAAATAATTACTAGAACTCTTAGAGAAAGGGATTTAAGGATAATTGTATAAGATTGGTATGTGGTGGAAGCATCAAGCTACATGAGAATTCTGGTCCAAGGGTTCCCAAATACAATCCAAAAACAACTGCCAAATAAGAACTTCGAAAAACAGCTGCATACTGTAGTTTTATGCATACATACATATGTATATAATCAGTTAATTTTATACAAGAGTAGAATTTAAATTCGACTCCGAATCATAGATTTTTTTTTGAAATTTTTCATGGCAATTTTTTATTTACTACCAGGTTTTTGCCAGAAATCTGCTGAGCGGAATTCGCTGAGGAAATATTTTTTCAAATTTCGTTTTGTTCGAGATGTCTGACCTGGGGTTTGAACTGAGACCTTGCGTATAAAAAGCTAACACACTACCTACGACGACTTCAAGTATGTTTATATGTAAATATATGTATGTAATTAAAAGTTACATATAACTGTAAATAAGTGAAAAATAATTTTATTTAAATTTATTTCGTTTTTATAAGAAATATTTCTTAAAAAATCTTGTATAAAATTTGTCATAAAATTAATTAAAACTATGGCGTTTATGTAGTTAAATTATTAAAATCCACATCACTAACGCTTGTACTTTTTAATTAGCTCCTTAAATGCACTAATTTAATTAATAAATTGATTTAATTTAACCAACTTAATTAGACATTTTGTTTAACTGTTTTAAATTAATTTCTGTGTCACATTAAACACTTATTACTGACATAAATTAATAAAAACATTTTTTTATTGTTAAATGTTTAAAATCCATGAATATATGATTTAAATGAAATGAAATGAAATGAAAAAAGGAAACCTAATAATGAAATGAATAAAATTTAAACTCTATTTAATTACTATTTTAAATTTAAAATTATTTAATTGTCAGTTAAGGCAATAGAGGCCTGTGCATTTAATAACAATAATAATAAAAATAATTGAAAATAATTAAATCAATTATCAGAAGCATGGCAACGAGCAGGATAGGCTGAGTCAGTTAGCATTTTATGTATAAAGCAATTGGTGGCCACTTTTTAGAATTTTTGGATTTCTGTAACAAGGCAAGTAATGAGCATATTACAGCCGTATCATGCATAGACATATAGACATAAACCATATAGATTCGAGAGCGGAATTCTAAACACATTCCGAATGTTTGTACATTCAGAATGCTTTACCGTGTTAAGAATGGATTTGCTCTGCGGCTTTGGGAAAATTTATTTATTCAATATAAATCGAGGTGGTCATACTGTAATTAGATCAATAAACTCAGTGTACCAACCACTCTGTGTGTGAAAAAGCATAGTTGTTGTAAGATTATTGTTGGAAAGGCATTTAGAACGTAACGCATTATGTAGTAATCATTCAAAATTTCATGGAATATTATGTCGAATAAATATATGCTACTTCAATTAGTATTTCATCCTAAATATATATAAATATAAATATATCATCAGAAATATTCAGCAAATTGCACTTAGAAATGATTCGAAGATTATTTAATATCCATGTATTATACTGACTCGCACAGTCTTCAGATCCAAATCCGATCTAGAACTTGTGGAATAACAATCTGAAGAAAGTATTCCACAAATTGGTGGAATTGAAGTCGCCATAGTCTAGTAGGTAGAGTTTTAGATTAATAGTTATGTGGCCACGATTTAAAACCCTGGTCGGACATCTGTAATAAGACAAAATATGAAAAAATAGTTCTTCGAAAAATTGCTCTCAGAAGATTTCTATCAAAACCCCTGAGAGTAAATAAAATTGCCATGAAAAGTTTCTCAAAAAAATCTGTCGTACGGAGTCAATTTTAAAAGTTAAGTCCCGTCAATTATGTATAAAAATGAACACATAATGAAACATAAGTAGTGTAAGAAACTAGGTTGTAATCCTGTTTAAAGGGTTGTAAATAACCAATCATGTATGTTATGTATTTATTTATGGGAATTAACTTAAGTTCCCTTTTATAATATACTGGATTTGGTATGCCAAAATCTTATTGACCATACACTTAGACGAGGTCTACCTGTCATACCGGAGTATTATCATGTTATTATTTTTTTGTAACAAATTTGTAAAAAAAATGGGTAAATTTCAATTTGAGCTTCAATTTAAAGAAGTTTTTTTAAGCTAAGAATAAGTGCAGTTACTTATCCACAATTTTCTTATTTTACATACTTTCTCATCAAGTATCTAAGTTTTACATTGTTGTACTTATTATTTTTCACTTCACTGCATTTCTTGTTATTGACACCATAAATTACTATTTATTTATTTATTACAATACAATTACAAATTATATGTAATTATTTATGAGCTGAGTAACTTAGACATTGTATTCAGTGTAGTGTAGTGTAGAATCTGTGGTGAGAATTGAACCCACAAACCTCACGCTAATAGTGTAGCAGACTACTCACTACACTACTAGGGTAGCCGATAAATTTTAATTTTCCACCCTTTTACAGACATTTTTCTACATTTCAGTTGATGTTTACAAGAAAGAAAGCCCCTATGTTTCATTTAAAATTTTTTTATTGAAATTTTCATTAGGAAATAACAGAAATCATTAAGAACAAATCAATTACATTGATTGTTAAGAATTTTGTTTTATACAGACATACATATGTACATATAAATATGTACATGGAATCCAATTGGTTAGAGGCAATGAATACAGAGAAAAAAATAATAATAACATAATCCTATGATTTAATTTATTCCAATTGTTCATATAAAATGAAACACAAAATTCTCAGATTAAATTTCAATATCCCTTAAAGATATAAAATATCATGTTGATGACAATGAGTTTTCGTTTCTCTTCTTCTGTTCATCTATTCTTCTAATTTTGTGTTTCATTTTGAATGGCAAAATGTATTCAGGGCTAAAAGAAAAACAACAACAACAAAGACAAAAATTTAAAACAGTGAGAATAACTGTTCTGTACAGTGTTGGTAGAAAAAAAAAGAAGAAACGTTTTATAGTCACCTATTTAATCCATTCATTTCCATGTTCTGAATTACACTTTCGCTTATCCTCTGTCTTCTTTAGGATTCAAGGAGCCTTCTCTTCGACGACTAGTTAGTTGCTGGATTTCAATCTATTGCAATAGTAGTATGCCCATTCCAATTCTATTTGCATATCTGATTTGAAGTCCCCAAATTAAGGTACAATTTCAAAGGAAATCAGTATCATTTCGACTCATTCTAAAACTTATGCGAAAGTCTACTCCATAATGAGGTTCAATAACGATAGTCTAACGATTTGAACCAATGTAACCAACAACTTTAGGATAATGAGCCATTCCGATTGACTTAAATGAAAAGGTTAAGATGACAGAAAAAGCAGTACATAAACTGTTATTTCACTCTCACTTTCTTAATTGGTCATTACTAACCTTTAATCAGGTTTACAACCTAGCTTCTCACAGCACTTATGTTGTGTGTGTTAATTTTATGCATGAGTGGTGGGACCTACAGTTTAAAGTCGACTCTGAAGGACAGATTTTTGAGAAAACTTTCATGGCAATTTTATTTTATTCTCAGAATTTTTGCCAGAAGATCTGGTTTTGTTCGAGGTGTCTAAGCTAGGACTTGCACCATGGGCTGGCGTCACACTTTATATTCCAATAAGTCAACACACTACCACACTAGACTTTGGCGACTTCACAAATGTTGTTACGATAGCTAAATAGAAAATAGACTTTATTCGACTAAAATGGTTCAGATATAGGACAATAGGTTTTTGTGTTGTGGATTGAATAAATTTATTCTGCCTACTATTTTTTTGATATGCTTTAAGTTGGAAAGAATACGGCTCCATTCAGCGACTTCTGCCGTGGGTGCAGATCCACTGTAAAAGAGGAGACTGTTATCCACATTCCTTGTCAATGCCTATCTCTTGTGAGATACAGTTATAGGTTATTTGACTCCCCAACCCTTGTCAGCTTGACGGAGCCATCGTTCATTGATGTTAAGGATATAGCCTCGTTTATCAAGCTTTCGGGCTGGTTTTCCAGCGTGGGGTAGTCGTGCTTTAAATGTGCAGCTCTTGAGCTGGCCAATTTCTTCCTCCCTGATTCGGAGGAGCTTGGTCAGTACATAGACTCCGTTCACATGTGGCATCACAGCGGGCCGCTATGCGTGCTCAAGTAAGTTTTTGGTATCAAATCTACCACACTAACCTAACCTAACCTAAGTTGGTATTTGTTGTCCAAAATATCTCTTACATACATACGTACATACATACATACATAATTGTTCATTACAACCCTTCAGTAAGAATTAGAACCCAGTTTGTCACACCACTTATGTTGTGTGTGTTAATTTTATACACTAGTGGTGGGACCTGCAGTTTAAAGACGATTCCGAACGAAAGATTCTTGAGAAACTTTTCATGGCAATTTTGTTTACTCCCAGAGTTTTTGTCAGAAATCTGTTGCGAGGAAGTCGATGAAGAAATATTTTTTCATATTTCAGTTTAGGTGGAGATGGCTAACCTGGGGTTTGAACCGTGGCCTCACGTCTAATAAGCCAGCACACTAGCTACTAGAATTCAGTGACTTAATTATCTCTTACTAGAATAATATCCAATTCCAATGGTTCTTGTCGCTGCTAAGGTACATTTTAAAATTTATATTTTGGTATATAATTCTGCACAGTTCTATAAATGATTTTTTGAAATAAATTTATATTTTCTACGTTCTATCTTCTACATGCAAATATATGTTGGTATCTTCTGTTTCCACATCTCATTCATTCATTTATATTGTCATTCATAATCTTATGCATTACAACCCAATGCATATTAAGATTGCATGACAGTATCAAGAAGAACAATGAAAATTATACTCTTGTTTGGTTTCAAGTTGTGAGTGTTAAAATTCTTACTTTTTTCTCTTTAATGAATGAATCCCTGCTACCGTAAAAACTGTAAAAGAATTTATTGGAGACAAAAAGAACACAGCGGGATATAAAAAGAAAATGGGAACATGAAAATAATTATTTTCGCCATTTTGGTATACTTCCGGTTAAACAATGAAACAGTACGGTTTTTTTACTGTTTTATACTCTTTTTCATGTAAGCACTGTCATATCATGTTATGGGTACTCGCATGTAGTTTATTCATGGTAATGATTTTTTAACTGATTTTTATATGTGAATAAATCTGGAAGTTGATGGAATTAAAAGCTGATACTTTGTAAAGTTTTCCTGTAGTTCTTAAATTTCATAATTAAAATTTTTACAACGCCTATGATAGCACACAGTCAAGTAACTTTGAAGTTATGAACAGAAATAAAAAAATTTGAAAGTGAAACTTAAAAAAAAACAAGATACACCAGTTTATAACAGATGAAAAGCATTTGAACGTTGGAAACTGAATTTAATTTTTAATTGTTTTCATATACTTTTAGCAAATTTTTGAAAAAGAATTAGAAGGACACCCAAAGAGGAGAGGATAGGAGAGGAAGGATTGTAATAACCAATTCTGTATGTATGAAATATTTGTTGTAATAGAAGTAACAGTATGTGCAGAAAGAGACTTGGAAAAGCCTCTTTTGCAAATCAATATTCAATTTTCATTCAAAAAGTTTTGATATTTTTAATATTTCTGTGACCATCGTGTGTTCAACTGAAATACTCTTTAAAATAATACTCCTTGCTTTAGTCTTATTTGTTAAATTTGTAGGTTTTCTGATTTGGCAAACCCTTAACATGCAAACTGAATTTGATTTTTCTTTTCCTTTTCTATAATTCCTTTTCCATTTTTTGGTCTTCAGAGACATTAATAAATGCATCTGAAAAAAAGCTCAGAAAATACTCATGGAGGCTAATTCCATCTCCAAATTTACTTTTACTTCAATCATCATAAAGAAAGGGGAAAGATAGAAATATACGGGTATTATTTAATAAGAACACATACACAGTGAAATTTGTCATAGCAAACAGATTTCATTGCTTGACAAACGAAGTTTTCAAAGGTACTGGAGGAATGTGGCCAGTTGTAAGGAAAAAATTATTTATTAAAAATATGCACTTGCACTACACATAACATAATTGGCCATTACAGTCCTTCAGTCAGGATTACGGCCTAGGTTCTCACAACGCTTATGTTGAGTGTGTTAATTGTATACACAAGTGGCGGGGGATCTACAGTTTAAAGTCGACTCCGAACGACTGATGTTTTGAGAAACTCTTCATGACAATTTTATTTATTCCCAAGAGCTTTTGCCAGAAATCTGCTGAGAGGAAATCGCAAAAGGAACAATTTTTCAAATTTTGTGATGTTGGAGATATCTGCCCTGGGGTTTGAACCGTGGTCTCACGTCTAATAACACTCTATCTATTAGATTTCGTCTACTTCATCTTTTATATAATATTGGCTAAAAAGTCAAGCAAATATATGCAAACAGATTAATAAAGAAGACGATTTCTTCGGTGATTTCGGTCAGTACAGGAACTGCGGTTACATATGGCAGCATAACAGGTCGCTATGCGTGCTCAAGTTTGCGTTGGTAATCAAGGCTACCTTCTATCTACTTCTATCTGACCTACACTACACTGAACTTTAGACAACCTTCCGAAAAGAAATAATTCAAAGAAAATTAAATGATTTGGCTTATGTCGATCACTTTGTTTTACTAAACCACACACTTTGGGACATACAGTCCCAAATTTCGTAAAGAGAGGCCATGAAAAGTTTTGTAAACAATTTCAACAACATTCCATTGATAGTAGGTAACAGTCTAATAGCGAGAGTCAGCAAGTTCAAATACTTGAGTATATTGTTACGAAAATGGCAATTGTGTTATTAAAATGATAAACGAAAGCTACAAAAACAAAGGACTTGTTTACATGATCGACGAATAAACAAAAATATAGCAACAACATCAGAATAAAAAAGAGATTAAACAAGAACCAACAGCAACACTGCAAAGACAAACGTAAACAAAATACACAAACAACAATAACGAAGAGAACATGTTTACATTTATAGAGATTTCGCGAAGTCATTCTCCTTCAAGATTATTCATCAGACTGTTTACCTAGCGATATAAAAGGCAAAACAAAGCAGGCAACGAGATCAGAAAGAATTCAGTCAGTCTTGTGTGAAGACACGTTGCGTGTGAAGAGAATAATTGTGGTTGAAGATCTCCATTGTAAAGATCAAAGAACAATTGTTATTGTGCACGCGGAAGAGTGTAGAGAAGAATAACAATTACACCAAATTGTTGTTGTTTAAATCAAGTAGTGAAAGGTGGCACACGGAATTGTGTGAACAATAAAGAATTGATTTAAAACTAAATACAAATTTATTTTATTTTAAAAGGGTAAAAACGTAACGATATGTTGCTATTTGAACATAATACTGTACATCATCGGCTACTCAAGGCAAACTATGAATTCACCCACTAAAGTAGGGTACGTGAATCTGAATTGCTAATATATAACCGAATTTGATCATGTTATCTGGAACATGAATTGGTTTGTTACTGATAAAGAAGTTATACGTTGGGAATAGACTCTAGGAACGCTTTTGTAGCTTTAAAACGAAGTCTACAGAGAAAGAACCACAGAGGTGGCCTAAAAACTACGCGACACAAGATAAGAATGAATAAGAACGATAAGGCAAAATTGAATTTCTTTCTAAGAATAGTGGAAACAATAGATAATAAAATTTTGTGAATAGACTTACCTGTTATGTATAATGTTATACAGCATAATAGTATGGAAATGTTTAAAGATGTCCATCTATAAGAAATTCCACTTCATATACAAGTACTTCTGTTTAAAAATCACTTCCTCTGTTCTTAAAATGTCTATGTTTTCTTCAATTTGTTAAAGAAAAACTGTTTTACTCTCATTCCTCTTTACTAATCTTACTTTCAGGTATGTGCTAGGGAGGATGTGTTAAGTCTGCTTCTGCTTTCTGTCATTTACTCAGCCATGAAATTCATTTCTCTGAAAAGTAGGCGTTGTGTGTCCTTAAATACTTCTTATAAAAGGCTTTCACTTTGTTATCGTTTCTTATATTTTTATTGTGCCATAACAGGTTGTTTTCACGGATGTTATTTCGAGGAAGCATATTATCCTAGGCTCTGATACTGTAAAAAAAATATATGAATATTTTTGGATATTCTTTGCAACAGTCGTTAGAGGAACAAGAAATAATAAAGAATGATACAGTGTAAGAACAAACTGGTATTTCAATTATCATGATGAAAAATTTTATATGAGATAAAGAAAATAGAAGAAGAAATAGGATACTATTCAGCATCTCCCGGGGAACTGATAATTTTTTTCGATATCCCATACAGTTATCTGGCATTGGTTAGCCGTATACTATACTTGCGCCACTATATACATGGTTAATATGTAAAAAGAGTTCTTTTATGAGATTTGCTATTGAGAGTGATTGTTGGAGAATTTAAGTTAAGGCATTTTCTATACATAACATAGTACATGCATATCTGGTCATTACAACCCTTTAGTAAGGATTAAGGTCTAGCTTCTCACACCACTTATGTTGTATGTGTTGATTTTATACATGAATGACAGGATCTACAGTTTAAAATCGACTCCGAACGGCAGTATTTTGAGAAACTTTTCATTGCAATTTTATTTACTCAGAGCTCTTGCCAGAAATCTGCTGAGAGGAAGTCGCCAAAGAAATATTTTTTCATATTCCGTTTAGTTGGAGATGTCTGACCTAGAGTTTGAACCCTGGCCTCACGTCTAATAAGCCAATACTAGACTACGGCGATTTCAACAACAACTTAAAACAACAGCCACATGTAACACCGCACTTTAAGGTCAACTAGACGAGCATGTGTATTACTTCCGCTACGTAGGCAGCGGACTCAATAAAGTGAGTGCGACAGTCGGCAGTGAATATTCACCGTCTTTGTTTAGTTTACTCTGACATAGCTTCGAATAAAATTAAGGAAAAACTACAAGCATTCTAGTGCTCCCACTCCCACTGTCTACTCACTATCACATACGTACATAATTGGTCACTGCAATCCTTCAGTCAGGATCACGATCTAGCTTCTCATACCACTTATTTTGTGCGCGTTAATTTTTGTACATGTGTGACGGGATCTACAGATTAAGGTCGACTCCGAACGACAGATTTTTGAGAAACTTGTCATGGCAATTTTTATTTACTCTCAGAGTTTTTGCCAGAAATCTGCTGAGAGGTTGACGGCTAAGAAATATTTTTTAATATTTCGTTTAGTTAGAGATGTCTAAGCTGGGATATGAACCGTGGCCTCACGCTACCTACTAGACTACGGCGACTTCTAGACATCTTCTATAAACATCGTAAATCGATTTTAATTGATAAATGTTATTAAAGCAAAATTTATTTCACATTCAAAAAAAAAAGTATGAAAAAAATTTGGTTTAAATTTTGTGGCTTTTAAAAGCCTTCAGTAAAAGGAAAAAATAATTTCTATAAAGTGGGCACAGAACAATTCAATACAAAACATTTCAAGTTATTCATACTCCTTGTTGTTATTATTTGGTTTCAATTTGATGTACGTTTTGTCGCTTTCTTTTTGGATTCGCAAACAAGGAGCAACAGCAACAATATAAAATCCCTTAACGATCAATTGCCTTGACTGCAATCTATGTTGCTGTCCTTAGTCCTTTAAACATGTGTTGGTAAGTGCAATCTGGTGCTTTTTAACGTCAGCTAAAGTGTTTTGGCTTTTAACGCTTTAACAGCCATTAGTGGCTAAAGTTTTCGTTTATTTTCTTTCTGCTTCGCATTGCATCGCCTGTTAATAAGTTGGCATATCGTTAGGTTTACTTTCACTTACAATATCAGCAATTCTATTCTATTTTGTTTAAAAATTTTTTTATCTCTTATCTTATCTCACTATTTCATTTTTCTTTCTTGAGTTTATTTTTATTTTTAGCTTGTCTTATGCTGTTTGGAGTATGGCATTAATAGCTCCTTCAAACGAATAAAAAATAGCGGATATATCTCACACTGAATATACCGAAACTACCTAACACTGCAACTTTTGGAGGACAACTTTTTTTTTTTTGTAGGGTACACACATTCCATCGGCCGATTTCTAATATTTGATAATGTGTTTATTATGTATTCTGTTAAACACATAACACTGCTCTGTTAATATTAATATTGGAGGTTTTATCGAAATTATCTTCACACACAACCTAGAATTCTGTTGTAAGTGTTACGATCTAACAAGAGTGTAAGATGTTTGTTAGCTACAATCGTACAATGTTTTTAATTATGTTTTCCTTCGAAAAAATAACAAAAGGCCCCAAATGAATTGTAAAAGTAATTCTCATTTAGTTCATTACTATTTAATAATAAGTAAATTGCATTGTATTTGGAGGGTGGGTGGTGGCGGCTACTTGAAACTCTCCGAAATTCACTAATTAGTTTCTATTAGGGTTCATTTGGACTACAATTCCCACCCCTCAATTCCCCACAATGTCGATCACCCTCTCCAGACTAGCAACAAAGTCCCAAATTAAATCCAATGTCGTCTAAATCAACTCATGTGCCTGGCTATAGAATTTTAACATAAAATACACATGCATCCAACATTATGTGGTCGAATTTAGGTTGTGCTGCTGTCGAGAGATGTGTAACATAATGTTCTATTGTAATTTATTTTGGGTTCATGTATTTGTTGCGGCCTTTTAAAATATATTTCTGTTTGGCAGCTTTAGTTTTGTGGTCTTTTGTTCTTCTTCTTTTGTTTTTAATTATCAACAATTTTGTTTCATGAGTAAATTCATTCTATATTACGGATAATCGGGGAAAAAAACTAAAAAACATTTGTGAAATAAAGAGGCCAGTACAGCTATCTATCGTATTTAAAATGTCTTCTGTAATATGCGAAAGATATGCTAAGCCAAAGTTATGTTTTAATTTGTACTTTTTAGGAAACACTTCTTTCAAATAACGGCGACGGAAATTATCTATTTAAGAAAAAAGTGTAGACACTTCCAATTTTATAGCATCTATTATATAAGTATTACAGTGTATATCATTGCTCTTCACTGTTTCCCTTTTGTAAAGTTCTTTTATCTTATTTTATA
Organism: Sarcophaga carnaria; assembly: GCA_958299815.1. Lineage (NCBI taxonomy): Eukaryota > Metazoa > Arthropoda > Insecta > Diptera > Sarcophagidae > Sarcophaga > Sarcophaga carnaria. The sequence continues at coordinate 115,390,100 of OY283149.1, read as the reverse complement.
CTTTTATTTTATACTTTCAAAATTTTTTATGTAATAACAACCATAATAAAATAATATTGAAACATAAAGTGGAGTTATAACAGAAAAGAGACGCAGAACTATTAGTTGTCGTGAACAAAATAACGCCGTTCATACGCTCAAAAAATTTTCATTAATTTTTGAGATGTAAGAAACCAAAATTATAGTGCTTTAAGGGATGTAATGACCAGTTAAGCATATAAAATATTAAAACTCAACATCCATTTGATTTCAATATTCATCAGATCGATTATTATTTTAAAATATTTTGGTTGGTAGAAGACTAGGCAGGTGGTATTTGCCAGATCATCAAAAAAAGGTTATATTAGTTTGAGGTCTCCAAGGTGTGGTAAAAATTCAAAAGAAATCAACGCCGCATTCTAAAACTTATGCCAAAGTTAATTTCATAAAGAGAACAGCGGTTCAACAACGATAGTCCAACAATCTGAAACAACTGAATGAAATATTTTAGGCTTATGAGCCGTTTCGATTGAAAAAAAGAAAGAGTACATAAGTTGTTACTTAACTTACTCACTTTCATAATTGGTCATTACAAAACTTTAAGCAGGATTACCAGCTAGTGGTGAGACTCCGAAGGACAGATTTTTGAGAAACTTTACATACAGTTTTATTTACTCTCAGAATTTTAGCCAGAATAACGTTTTGTTTGAGGTTTCTGTATTGCGGATTCAACATGTTTTCCTAGGAGTCGTTACTATTTCTTGATATTTTTGAGTGGGTATTTTTGTCTCTTACATATGTACATACATAATTAGTCGTTACAATCCTTGAATCAGGATTACAACCTACTTTCTCACAGCACTTATGTTGTGTGTGTTAATTTTATACATGAATAGAGGGAGACCTACAGTTTAAAGTCGGCTCTGAAGGAAAAATTTTTGAGAAACTTTTTCGTGGCAATTTTATTTACTCTCAAAGTTTTTGACAGAAATTTACTGAGAGTAAGTCGCCAAGGAAATATTTTTTCATTATACTCTCAAAATTCTGCATGTCACGTGCCTGACTATGTCTTCCTATCCATCTGTACTGGATCCCCTGGATTTATACAGCAGTTTCGAAGCCTTAAGTGCTAAATATTTATTCATTATTAAAGATTTTGATTCTTTCCACAACATTTATCGTTTTTGTAGGATTATTATGCTTTTTGCTCTGCAATTTGGTAAACAAGCAGTTAAATATCTCATACCCTAATTATCTCATTTTCTTATTTGTTACGTTTTTACACTTCTTTCTATGAGTGTAACTGTAGCTGTAACTATTTTGTAACTGCTTCTGACGCTGTTTTTTAACAACAAAAATTATTGCATCCCCTTTAAAAACATTGTCTAGGATAACTGTCGTCACATTTCCAAAATAGTATTGCACTCGGTTTCTAAAAGTCTTCGCTTTAACTCCTATTTATGGAAACGATTCTGTATAAAAAGATTCTATAAATTTTAAAGTGTTTGCGAAAGAACAACATGTTCGTTTAGAGTTTTTCTCTTCTGTTAGCAGGTTTTGCCTTCAACAACATTTAATATGATTGCAGAATGATGGTTTAATTTGAAAGAGAAATAATAAAGAGTGAAAAATAATTGCGAGACAACAGGATTAAAAAGTGTTAAAAATAACATGTATGGAACATGTATGTAAATATTGGGTGGGCAATCAATCGATTTAAATCGATCGTTGATTTTGAATCTAGCAATATTTATGTCATTCTATTCTGTCACATAATTTAGTAGATTATCTCTAATGAATGTAATGAATCGATTTACGCTTGAGCCATTTTGGGATTTATTGGACCAACGAGAAACTGCATGATGATGTTGATTTTGTCAAAAAAAAAAAACGTCATCTCTTCGAATGCAGCTAATTTTCATCTTGGTGGGGGGTACGTTAGTAAGTAAAATTGTTGTATTTGGGGCTCAGAAATCCCACACGTGTTCTTAGAGAAGCGAATGTAGCCATTACGAATGACTGTTTGCTGCGGCTTGTGGCGCGGAGGCATAATTGTTTTGCTCTGCTCTGCTCTTTATGGTTTTGTTGTGAATGATGTTTGGTTTTAACAGGATGGTGCAACTTGGCACGCATCTCATTCCACAATCGATTTATTGCGTCAAAAGTTTGATGGCCGTTTAATTAGCCGAAATGGTGATGGCAATTGGCCGCCAAGAAGCTGCGATTTAACATCATTGGACTATTTTCTGTGTGGCGCGGTTAAAGGAAAGTGTTATGTCAACAAACAAGAGACAATTAAGCATTTGATGCCATTGCCGCGATACGATGCCATACACTAGAAAAAGTGCACGAAAATTGGTCCGATCGAATGAAGTACTATGAGGCCAGCCGTGGCAGCCATATGTTTGAAATAATATTCCATTTCTAACCGGAACAATTGTACTTCACAACAAAAATATAAAATTGGTAAAAATTAAAACGTTTTTGTTTTTTTATTGCATTTTAAAATTTAAACTTTTAAATTTTCCACCCTATGTTAAACACCCTATCTTTACATAATTTCTTTTACAGAAATTTGTGGTTAAATTCATAAAAACTGCTAATTATTATAAATAAACAGAATGTATACAATTTGTATTTTAAATTGAATATAAAAATATGGAAATAATATTTGTGGTTGCAACCAATAAAAATAAATATTAAACAATACTACTTATATTGTATTAAAAAAAATAATTCTTTATTTTATAAAATATTGTTATAAAATAAATTATGATACTCGAGGTCAACAAAAGTGAAAAAGGATAACAAAACAATTGACCAACAATAATGTCCTGTAAATCTGATGTGCTACATATTTGTGTCAAATGTAAAAGCAACAACTGTAATAAAAACTGTAATACAAAATAATTAAACGTAATAAATAACTTTTTTAAACTTTATGGTATAAAAATAATTCAAATAAATGCAAAATATTCGATGGTTATAATGTTATATACGAGTACTTGAAAGGCTTAATAAGCTAAATTGCAAAATGTTGTTTAAAATAGTTTAAAACAAGTTTTACACTTATGAAACCATTAAAACAAAAGTATGTTATCATCTTACTGTCACTCTTTGAAATGTATCATAACGAGCAACTTATGTTGTGTGTTTTAAATTTATACTTGAGTTACAGTTAAAGTCGATTCCGAACTATTTCATGGGAATTTTATTTACTCTTAGATTTGTTGCTACGAATCTGCTGATGCCTGACCTGGGGTTTGACTGTGGCTTACGTCTAATAGCGCAACATGCTACCTATCAGACTACAACGACTGCATAATAATCGTATTTATAATTATTTTATTGCTTCAAAGCTTGCTAAGCGACCCATTTAGGCTTAACATTGGTGGTATATTTTATCCTACCGGAGAATAATAACCAAAAAATATATCGTATAGGGTTACACCACTATTGATGCAAGAGTAGGGTGGATTTAACTGACACAAGCTCAAAAACTAAATTTCTCCCTATTAACACAAATTGATGATGTGCCATAGTTTTACTGTCATCGCAGTATTTTATCTGCAAATAACAATACGGGCTGGGTCATTGGAAATCAATTGCAAAAACTTTGTCAAGTTTTTATCCAACGAAGATTAATTTGAAAACTATCATCTTAATGTCACTCTAGAAAATGATTGCAAATGTAACATACATGCATACATAATTGGTCATTACGCTACGTTCTCACACGACTTATGTAGTGTGTGTTTAATTTTATACAAATTTAGAGGCCGAACCTACAGTCGACTCTGAACGACAGATTTTTGGAAAACTTTTCATGACAATTTTTATTTTACTCAAAGAGTTTTTGCTAGAAATCTGCTGAGAGGAAGTCGCGAGAGAAATAGTTTTTCGGGCCTCAGGTTTGAACAGTTGGGCTTACGTCTAATAAGCCAACACACTGCCTACTAGACTAAGGCGACTTCAAAGTTAACTTTACTAGTCTTAGTTTCTTGGCGACCTCTTTTATTTCAATTAATGCAGCAGGGTTGCACGATATGCAGTCAAAGGAAAAAGTCTACATACTCGGCTGTATGTAGACTTTTACCCGGTGATTTTTTTTCAAATGGAAAAGGTGTGACTGCGTTGTTTAAGGCAGTTGAAATTAAGAATGTTTGAATACAAAATCGAATATAAAAAAATATAACCTAGAAATTGTTGGAAATAAGTCTGCAAACACTGTGACTGTATACAACGTATGTTCTGCAAAACAGCTATCGTTAACCCATTTGTGCCCAGTGGTAACTTAAGTTGCCAGCAGAGGTTGCCTTATTCTTTATGCTCTGAGAGGAAATTGAGCGTAAAAAACAAAACGGTAACCGTTAGAAAAAAAAGTAATTCGGGCATTAATGGGTTAATTTCATTGCTTCCATCTTACATCTTGCAATGTTACTAATTTCTCTCAGACGTTCTCCGGATATCTGTGTCCGACCGACATTTTTTGTCAGTAACAAACCAGTGATATCAGCTACTGCATGGGTTATGTTAACATTTCGATTACTTTCTGTTTTAATAGCTTCATATTATTGTGTCCACCTGCTTCTTTTTCTGTCTATTCCAAGAACTTTTTTACTTCGTCTTTTTTTGGTTTTGTTTATTAAGTTCAGCTAGAAGTTTGTGTTATGCAGTGACAGCTTAAGATTCTTTATCTATTTCTTAAATTGCTAGCGACAATATGCTCAAGGCTAGATTTAACAATTATTTTGAAAATTAAATCTCTTTTTCATTTGCAATGAGACGTTTCTTGTGTTGTTTATTTGTTGTTAGCGTGCCATCTGCACATTCCAGTTAAAATTCATTTTTAACGGTTTTTTATGTCTTATAACCTCAAGACAAACATTGCCATGAATGCCATAAAAGCGTTTTGTAAGCTTAAAAATCTATTTGTTTCATTATCTTTGCTTCATAGTTTCAATTTTACTATTGCAAGCAATGGAAAATTGTTTGCTGCTAAACGACCGTTTGATAGCGGTAAATTTCTAATAATGGCGGTATTAAATGAAAAACAAATGGCAGATGGTTGAGCTTAAGTTATTTCTGTTTCCTGCTCAATAACAATAGTAAGCATGGCAATAACAACTATAACAAGCCCTTATGAAATTTTAAAATCAACAACAGGAATTCATAATTGTTGACATTGTTGTGTTTGTTCTGCGTATACCTCTCGCATTACATAACCGATTGAACAAGTTGTTGCTCTAACTATGTTGGTTCACAGTTTCATTTTATTTCTTTTTTTATACAATTGCAGCAATTTTTTGCTTTTATGGTTTTATTGTTATTAAATGTGTAACAAGAATAAAAAATCTTCTATTGGACTATTTCAAATGAATAAAGAAATAAAATTTTATTTTTAGAAAAACGAACAAAATTGCTATAAAATAGGATTTTTATTGTTATGGCGTACGTAGTCTAGAAAATAATTGTTTTATAAACTTTGAATTGAAATCGTTATAAATATACGTTTGTTTGTATGGTTATAATTTACAATACATAATTGGTGAAATAAAAAAGAGGAATAAAAATCATATTTCTTGGAAATTGCTTGAATTATGACTGGAATATAATAAATTTAAGGATGATGAAAATGATATAACAAATAAAAAATTAATATTTCTTTACTGCTGAAATGTATTTCTTGTATTGTTTTAATTTTTTTCTTCACTCTTTAGGCCACCAATTTTATAAATTCAACTTTAAAATTAAAAAATTCGAATGAAAATTCACAGCAACTTGGAAGAAATTTTACTGAAGTATAGTATACTCCATGCATTAGGATGCATAGAAAATAAAATTAATTTTGTATTTTCTCTGTACACTTTAACCGAAAGTACTATTTGCACTTTAAAAATGAAGGCACTTTCATAAACGCACTATAAATTTCTTTATCTAAGCCCCTCTTGAAGTCGCCGTAGTCTAGTAGGTAGTGCGTTGGCGTATTAAACGTAAAGCCAGGGTTTGATCCCCAGGCCAGACGTCAAAACAAAATACAAAAAGTATTTCTTCGGCGACTTCTTCTCAGCAGATTTCTCGCAAAAACTCTGAGAGTAAATAAAATTGCCATGAAAAGTTTCTCAAAAATCTGTCGTTCGGAGTCGACTTTAAACTGTAGGTCCTAGCACACATGTATAAAATTAACACACACAACATAAGTGGTGTCAGAAACTAGGACGTTGTATAATGGGTCAATTCGACCTCCGGGTGTTATACTTGTCTTAATTGGCAAGTACACGTCCTCTAACCTAACCTAACCTAAGGCCCTCTTTTGCAATCCACAAGCACTTTATATGCCTTGCTGGAGAGTTTCAAACAACTTTCAAAAGTTTGGAAAATCCTACAAAACTTTAATTGTATACATTTCTGTTCATATCCTATAGATTTGTAAACTAAGTAGAAAAAAAATTTCTCCTTGTCGAAACTATTCACAAGCACGTTTGTTAATATCGATCAAAAACCATCGAGCTCTCCAAGAATTTATCAATCGATAATTTACATCTTTTGGTAGAATACAATCAACATAAAAACATCCACTTGACTTAAAATTCTAACGCCATAAGTGGCTGTGTACTGGCCGCTCTTTAAGAAAGTCTCAGAATGATTTGAAGCGTGCGGCATTGAATTAGCAGGTTAGTCGTGGAAGCGCAGTGCAAATATGTATTGACGACTTAGTAAAAAAAAATGGTAGTAATCGACCAAAAATGCAACTCATCGATCAATAAATGTAACTCATCATCAAAGTATACAAGTCAACGACCAAAAATATTAATCATCGACCAAACAATTCTAGTCATCGACCAATAAAAACAAGTCAGCAAACAAAAAAATTCAATTCATCGACCAATAATGCCAACCATCAACCAAATCAAATGCAATTTATCGACCAAAAAATACAAGTCAAAGAATGCAAGTTATCCAAGTCATCAACCAAAAAAATGCAAATTATCCACCAAAAATGTAAGTTATCAATCAAAAGAAATGCAAGTCATCCAACATAAAAATGCATGTCATCGATCAAATGTGATGCAAGACATTTACATAAGAATTTGAAGCCGTCGACAAAAAAAGCTAGTCATCGGAGAAAAGAGTACTTTCTGTTGTTCATTTGAAGGAAACAGTTAGCTTCTTCGGCTATATCTCTGATGCCAATTAACGCCCAGCCCAGTCCGTTTTCCCCACAAGTCCATTTTTATCCGATTTTGACCGATTTATACAGAGCATTTTTTTTCTTATTTGAAGAGAACATTTAGCTTCTTCGGCTAGATCTCCTGCCCCAAGGGTTACTCGACCGTAATGAAACCTGTTTTGGAATCCTTGACCTAATAGCTATCCAGCCCACTCGGTCCGAAAACAGCGTCTTCTTAAGCTTTATCGAATTTAACACGATTAATGGAGGGTTTTATGCTCTCTTAAAAATGTTATATCTCCAGTTTTTTAACACAGCTGTAGTTGTCTGCAATGGTTTAGCTACAATCATCAACAATTGATGAATGAGTTCTTAATTATTCAATGGATGGACTGCAAACATACTGTGTTTAATAATTCATGAACATTTCTGCATACATTCGTATTTTTTTAAACGGTTTAGCTTTTTTGATTTTACTTGCTGGGCGTATAAAAATTGAATATAAATTTGAGTATTGGGTTATTCAAAAAAGATTCCAGGCTCATAATCTTCCTTTGTCGCATTCCGCTTCGGTAGTAGTGCGTTCCCAAAGGCTCATGGATATCAACCAAGCAGTTGACCTGAATGTTTGCTAAATATTCTAAAACAAGAGGTCTGTCTGCCTGTGTTCACCTTTTCCATACTTGATGCCACAAAGATTTCAAAAAAAGTGCGGCGCTACCACCAATATGCACATCAGCAGAAACACAAACAAGCACAAATGTTGCACCATTGAATGCATGATTATTTCATATGCCTTTCGGTAACCATTCACATGCAGTAGATAAACCTGCAACTTGCATTCATACATACTAACCAGTATCAATTGCTTAACATGCAATATCTGTTGTTGCATATCAGCAAAGATTTAAATCTACATCTGTTTCAGAATGTATTTTATTTTTTCCAATTTAATACGACGAATACATTTGATATTTTAACAGAACAAAGTTTTTATGTAAATAAAAACGAAATAAAAATAAAAGAAGATTTGCATTGACATAAAAAACTTTTATTGTGAAAGAAGCGTATAAGTTTCTTATGCAATCAAACGCATGAAAGATTACTTTGTAAGTCCTACTTACATGTGCACTTATACATATGAAAACCAACATCATTATGTTAAAGATGATGTATTTTTATCCGTACTTATCCTATCATGATTTCTTTGTCGTCACTCTCTATATCTTAAAATGTTTTTGTTCAAAGATTTTCAGACTTTTTCTCTTGTTTTGTTTGAAAACAGTCACAAGAAAAATATATTTAAACTTGTCTGATGTCAATATCTGTGAAAAATAAGTTGATAAGCGTTGATAATGATATTATTTCTGTTGCGGCTTTAGATTAAAAACTGAAAAAGTTACTTAAGTTGTCTTTATCTATGAGTGTTTTTCTTTGTAGTTTGGTAGTAACATACATATTTATTTTTACGCCTGAGTAATTTTGAGGATGATGCCAACATGTCTTGTATGCTATAGGCTAGACGGAATAGGTGTGATAATACCACTGAAGATGGAGGTAAAATATCAACGATTAACACTGAATGGTAGTAGTAGATAGTAGATTTGGCATGGAGGACTCACATAGGAAACATCTCAGGAATGGCTAGAAATGCCATACATTATGCAACCCAGGAAATATGCACTGGATGTACGCCATGATGTTTGGATTAATAGTGACCCATGGGGCAATTGCTTAGGATATAGAATAAAACTGAAAACAATTGAAATTGAGTTGAATAAGAAATATGACAAGTACAATGAGAACCTGTCCTATAGTAGCGCTGGAAGCTCTGTTGGTAGTGAAGACCAGAAATTGGTGAATTGTGGAGAGGTTGATGCGGACAATTTTAACATGAAATTTTTTAAGGGATTTCATAACCGAAGGAAACGATTGGTTGACAGTAGACTCTACTCGGAAATTGCTTTGCTATGAGACTTATTAACAAAAATGAAACAATTAATCGTGAAGTTGCATATTATTTTCAAAAAAGTTTTATTTTATTGTACTTAGATGGGTCAAGAACGGATCTTTGAATAGCAACAGCAGTTTTATAAAATTAACACACACAATATAAGTGGTGCGAGAAGTTAGATCGTAATTCTGATTGATAGGTTGTGATGACCAATTATATATGTATGTATGTGAATGGGTCAAGAACAGATCTCTGAAAAGAAGCAAGAATAAATATTCCACATCCATGGATATACTCGCGGATGTCTTTCAAGTGCAAGATTAAATTTGGATAGGACGTACAAATGATAGGACATAGCGATACTATCTGACAATCAGGCCGCCATTCGAGCTCTTGGCATGGTATGAAACTTGTTGGATCCCAGGAAATTTGTTGACAAAAACCAAGCACACGAGCGTCAGAGCAGAGGAGTTTTCATGCCGCTGAGGGAAAAAGATTTTTTTTGTGGAGTGGGAGCGAATGTTTGTAAACGAAAGGGAGAATAAAGAGAATAATATATAGTTTAAGGTGGTTTTTTGACCGGTTACTGTGGAATTAAAGTACACTTATTCAGAATGGGTGTTGTTACGAGCCAAACATACAGATTCGGTGGCGATGTGAATGAATCAGTGGAACACATTCTTGGAACCTGTGGCGAATTAATGCATCCCAGAAGGAAACAGCCCACTGTATGTCAGTTGCGAGGCAGTACACTGTCATTGTTGGCACCAAGCAGTATTCTGAAGTTTGTCAGGGCAATAGGCTTAGAGGAGACATTATAGGGATAAGAGCGCAATATATTGTAAGGTCGCAGTGCTAAAGTGTGTGTCTTAAACAATCTCTCACCTTGCATATCACACTGTAATTTTAAGATTTCATTCTAGCGATTAAATTTTTTCAACTCAATATTATCAATCTTAGATCTTCAGATCAAATTAATCAAAAAATAAAAAAAATTTATTTCTATTAAACACGAACAAATTTTTGTGTTACCTTATATAATATTGTAGCAGCATAAACCATGATCTGCTTACATCTCGATAAAAATTGTTTTTCTAATCATATCTAACCGCAGAAATTGCAACAATCAGACATCGCTTTTTCGTAAACGACTGTAAGCTCCTTTGATTGGATGTGTAGATAATTATGTATAAGTGTGGTATTCAGCTGCATTCATTTCTAAGGACTACTTTTTAGTCCATCTGCCATATTTTCATTGCAAATCAAACGTCAGTAAATGTGTAAATGTGTTCTAAAAGATCACGACTATGAGCATGAGTAAGTATGTAAGTGTTGGATTATTGTTAAACTCTATAATACACACGCCATTTGAAGACGTTGTAAAATTCGTTTTTCTATAAAAAATCGTGCAACGAAAACTTTTTGAAAATAAAAAATAAGTTGTAGTTGCTGGTTGGTTGGTCGACTGGTGGATTTGTTGGGTTGTTTGTACTTAGTTTCACAGACGTCGTGGAAAGTGCAATCGAGTGAAAAGTCAATATTTGTCATACACTTCTGTGTGGTAGAAATTATTGTATGACGAAAAAACTGTCGAAAAGAATTGACAGAAAGAAAAGAATTTTTCTATTAAAAAAAAAGACATGGAGAGAGGAAAAAGAGAATACTTTTATGAAAAGAAATCAAAGATTTATTTCGTATTCCAAGGCAATAAGTCTATAAAATCTTAGAATCCGTAAATTCGTGGGACGTCTTAGCATAATGAAGACTCTATACTTCTAGATCAATTGGAGTACTTTTAAGAAATATTTTCTTTAAATTTCATTTTGATATTTTGGTAGTGACATACATCATAAGTAATAAACGTCTCGAAAGTTTAGGAAAGTAAAAACAATTCAAATATCAATTTGAAGACTAGTTTTAGAACTTTTTTTAAACAGTCTTAAAGCCAATGGATCATGGATTGATAAAATTTTGTAATATTTGTCATGTTTTTTTTTAACTACTGCAGCCACTATTATATACACCCAGATACGATTATTCACACATTCATAATTGGTTATTACAACCCTTAAGTCAGGATTACAACCTAGCTTCTCACACCACTTATGTTGTATGGGTTAATTTTTATACATGATTTTTATACTGTACTGGTCAGTTTAAAATCGACCCCGAACGACAAATTTTTAAGAAGCTTTTCATTGCTTTTTTATTTCCTCCCACTTTTTTGTCAGAAATCTGAGAGGGAGTCGCCGAAGAAATATTTTTTCATATTTCGGTTTGTTGGAGATGTCTGACCTGGGGTTTGAACGATGGCCTCATCTCTAATAAGCCAACACACTATCTACTGGACTACAGAGACCACTAAATTTTCATAAACAGAGTGTATGAATTTCAAAGGAACGTTTTGTTGTCTAATTGCTATCATTTTCCTTAAATCCATATTAAATCGACTCAATAAATTGGTATAATAATCGTCATTGATTGTTTTAGACTTTTAAAGATAGCCAACGTAAAAACAGTTAAATTTTAAACTTACCTCAGTTTTTATTAGAGATGATTCGCCTCGTGAAAACCTTCTTTTAACACAGTTACGAATCGCTGCAAAATCGTGTTCATAGTGCAACGCCAAAAACTACCACAAAGTTGATCAGCAAATGCGATGTCCATCTTACTGAATTATCTCTCATATTAAAGTACTTGTTCAAAATATTTTATCTGTTTAATGGTTGACACCTCATCAGGCCATTTAGAAAGTTCGGCGTTTTCCATGCTTGCACGGCTATAACTGCATGAAAATGATCAATTTTCTCCACAAGTCAAGAGTTAATCTGTCATCAATCAATTGGCTGTCAAAGAGAAAATAAATGAGAGAAATTAAAAAGTTTTTGACTTATTCAAGCAACTTCATGCATAAGATTCATGGCAGTTTTATATTCAAGAAATAATTCTGTTTAATTCATATTTAAAGAGAAATAAAAACAAATTATTTTATCGTAAATTGATGGTTTTCTTGAGCAGAATTGTAACATTTGTAAACAATTTAATTAGGTCTCTGATATAGAAATTACACCTGCTATCGTCAAATTCAAAGATTTTGTGATGCAAAGCTTCTTCAGTGGCTATTGAGATCACAAGATCTTTGAGAATAGTTGAAACAGAAATTTACAATATTGAATATACGTACGTACATTCATACGTAATTGAGCATTACAAACCATCAGTCAGTATTACGACCTACCTTCTCACACCACTTAAGTTGTTTATCAGAGATCAGCAATGTGTATTCAAAAAGATGAGTATATTCGAATCATACTCATATCTTCTGATACTTATAATATTTTAATTTAATATAATTTAATATAATTAATAATAATAAAATTAATAATATAATTAATAATAATAATACATACATACATACATAATTGGCCATTACAACCCTTCAGTCAGGATTACGGCCTAGCTTCTCACACCACTCATGTTGTGTGCGTTAATTTTATACGTGAGTGGCGGGACCTACAGTTTAACGTCGACTCCGAACGACAGAATTTTAAGAAACTTTTTCATGGCAGTTTATTTTACTCTCAGAGTTTTTGCCAGAAATCTGCTGAGAGGAAGTCGCCGAAGAAATATTTTTTTTTTTTTCATATTTCATTTTTGATGTCTGACCTGGGATACGAACCCGGGCTTTACGAATAGTAAGCCAACACACTACCTACTACACCACGGCGACTTCAAATATATATAATAATAATTTATAATATTATTTTAATATCATACTCATACTACTCATATTCAAAGTTTGAAGTACTCATCATACACATGATGTTGTTGATTTCGACTCTCCATAACTCAAAATATACACGAATCACAAAATAAGTATGATTCGCGTACGAATACTACAATACTCACTAGAAGGATGTGTGTTTGCTTTGCATTTTTTTTTCTTCTTTTTTTGTAAATGCAACAACAACTAAGACTGTAAATTTTGATGAATGATTCGAATCACTCGAATCATTTATGAGTATTACAAGTATTTTTCTAAAGTTATGAATCAGAATAATTAGGCGTTTGAATCAAACACATTTCGAATGTTATGAGTTTGATGTCAACGTTGTACTCATACTCATTGCAACCTGTACTTATAAATCAACGTTGTAGTGAGTACGAATGAATCAGAGTGAATTTCAATACTGTTGACTCACTCATACTCAAAATTTCATGAGTACTTATGAGTAGCGAAAAAACGACATGTCTTGTATGCTATAGGCTAGACGGAATAGGTGTGATAATACCACTGAAGATGGAGGTAAAATATCAACGATTAACACTGAATGGTAGTAGTAGATAGTAGATTTGGCATGGAGGACTCACATAGGAAACATCTCAGGAATGGCTAGAAATGCCATACATTATGCAACCCAGGAAATATGCACTGGATGTACGCCATGATGTTTGGATTAATAGTGACCCATGGGGCAATTGCTTAGGATATAGAATAAAACTGAAAACAATTGAAATTGAGTTGAATAAGAAATATGACAAGTACAATGAGAACCTGTCCTATAGTAGCGCTGGAAGCTCTGTTGGTAGTGAAGACCAGAAATTGGTGAATTGTGGAGAGGTTGATGCGGACAATTTTAACATGAAATTTTTTAAGGGATTTCATAACCGAAGGAAACGATTGGTTGACAGTAGACTCTACTCGGAAATTTCTTTGCTATGAGACTTATTAACAAAAATGAAACAATTAATCGTGAAGTTGCATATTATTTTCAAAAAAGTTTTATTTTATTGTACTTAGATGGGTCAAGAACGGATCTTTGAATAGCAACAGCAGTTTTATAAAATTAACACACACAATATAAGTGGTGCGAGAAGTTAGATCGTAATTCTGATTGATAGGTTGTGATGACCAATTATATATGTATGTATGTGAATGGGTCAAGAACAGATCTCTGAAAAGAAGCAAGAATAAATATTCCACATCCATGGATATACTCGCGGATGTCTTTCAAGTGCAAGATTAAATTTGGATAGGACGTACAAATGATAGGACATAGCGATACTATCTGACAATCAGGCCGCCATTCGAGCTCTTGGCATGGTATGAAACTTGTTGGATCCCAGGAAATTTGTTGACAAAAACCAAGCACACGAGCGTCAGAGCAGAGGAGTTTTCATGCCGCTGAGGGAAAAAGATTTTTTTTGTGGAGTGGGAGCGAATGTTTGTAAACGAAAGGGAGAATAAAGAGAATAATATATAGTTTAAGGTGGTTTTTTGACCGGTTACTGTGGAATTAAAGTACACTTATTCAGAATGGGTGTTGTTACGAGCCAAACATACAGATTCGGTGGCGATGTGAATGAATCAGTGGAACACATTCTTGGAACCTGTGGCGAATTAATGCATCCCAGAAGGAAACAGCCCACTGTATGTCAGTTGCGAGGCAGTACACTGTCATTGTTGGCACCAAGCAGTATTCTGAAGTTTGTCAGGGCAATAGGCTTAGAGGAGACATTATAGGGATAAGAGCGCAATATATTGTAAGGTCGCAGTGCTAAAGTGTGTGTCTTAAACAATCTCTCACCTTGCATATCACACTGTAATTTTAAGATTTCATTCTAGCGATTAAATTTTTTCAACTCAATATTATCAATCTTAGATCTTCAGATCAAATTAATCAAAAAATAAAAAAAAATTATTTCTATTAAACACGAACAAATTTTTGTGTTACCTTATATAATATTGTAGCAGCATAAACCATGATCTGCTTACATCTCGATAAAAATTGTTTTTCTAATCATATCTAACCGCAGAAATTGCAACAATCAGACATCGCTTTTTCGTAAACGACTGTAAGCTCCTTTGATTGGATGTGTAGATAATTATGTATAAGTGTGGTATTCAGCTGCATTCATTTCTAAGGACTACTTTTTAGTCCATCTGCCATATTTTCATTGCAAATCAAACGTCAGTAAATGTGTAAATGTGTTCTAAAAGATCACGACTATGAGCATGAGTAAGTATGTAAGTGTTGGATTATTGTTAAACTCTATAATACACACGCCATTTGAAGACGTTGTAAAATTCGTTTTTCTATAAAAAATCGTGCAACGAAAACTTTTTGAAAATAAAAAATAAGTTGTAGTTGCTGGTTGGTTGGTCGACTGGTGGATTTGTTGGGTTGTTTGTACTTAGTTTCACAGACGTCGTGGAAAGTGCAATCGAGTGAAAAGTCAATATTTGTCATACACTTCTGTGTGGTAGAAATTATTGTATGACGAAAAAACTGTCGAAAAGAATTGACAGAAAGAAAAGAATTTTTCTATTAAAAAAAAAGACATGGAGAGAGGAAAAAGAGAATACTTTTATGAAAAGAAATCAAAGATTTATTTCGTATTCCAAGGCAATAAGTCTATAAAATCTTAGAATTCGTAAATTCGTGGGACGTCTTAGCATAATGAAGACTCTATACTTCTAGATCAATTGGAGTACTTTTAAGAAATATTTTCTTTAAATTTCATTTTGATATTTTGGTAGTGACATACATCATAAGTAATAAACGTCTCGAAAGTTTAGGAAAGTAAAAACAATTCAAATATCAATTTGAAGACTAGTTTTAGAACTTTTTTTAAACAGTCTTAAAGCCAATGGATCATGGATTGATAAAATTTTGTAATATTTGTCATGTTTTTTTTTAACTACTGCAGCCACTATTATATACACCCAGATACGATTATTCACACATTCATAATTGGTTATTACAACCCTTAAGTCAGGATTACAACCTAGCTTCTCACACCACTTATGTTGTATGGGTTAATTTTTATACATGATTTTTATACTGTACTGGTCAGTTTAAAATCGACCCCGAACGACAAATTTTTAAGAAGCTTTTCATTGCTTTTTTATTTCCTCCCACTTTTTTGTCAGAAATCTGAGAGGGAGTCGCCGAAGAAATATTTTTTCATATTTCGGTTTGTTGGAGATGTCTGACCTGGGGTTTGAACGATGGCCTCATCTCTAATAAGCCAACACACTATCTACTGGACTACAGAGACCACTAAATTTTCATAAACAGAGTGTATGAATTTCAAAGGAACGTTTTGTTGTCTAATTGCTATCATTTTCCTTAAATCCATATTAAATCGACTCAATAAATTGGTATAATAATCGTCATTGATTGTTTTAGACTTTTAAAGATAGCCAACGTAAAAACAGTTAAATTTTAAACTTACCTCAGTTTTTATTAGAGATGATTCGCCTCGTGAAAACCTTCTTTTAACACAGTTACGAATCGCTGCAAAATCGTGTTCATAGTGCAACGCCAAAAACTACCACAAAGTTGATCAGCAAATGCGATGTCCATCTTACTGAATTATCTCTCATATTAAAGTACTTGTTCAAAATATTTTATCTGTTTAATGGTTGACACCTCATCAGGCCATTTAGAAAGTTCGGCGTTTTCCATGCTTGCACGGCTATAACTGCATGAAAATGATCAATTTTCTCCACAAGTCAAGAGTTAATCTGTCATCAATCAATTGGCTGTCAAAGAGAAAATAAATGAGAGAAATTAAAAAGTTTTTGACTTATTCAAGCAACTTCATGCATAAGATTCATGGCAGTTTTATATTCAAGAAATAATTCTGTTTAATTCATATTTAAAGAGAAATAAAAACAAATTATTTTATCGTAAATTGATGGTTTTCTTGAGCAGAATTGTAACATTTGTAAACAATTTAATTAGGTCTCTGATATAGAAATTACACCTGCTATCGTCAAATTCAAAGATTTTGTGATGCAAAGCTTCTTCAGTGGCTATTGAGATCACAAGATCTTTGAGAATAGTTGAAACAGAAATTTACAATATTGAATATACGTACGTACATTCATACGTAATTGAGCATTACAAACCATCAGTCAGTATTACGACCTACCTTCTCACACCACTTAAGTTGTTTATCAGAGATCAGCAATGTGTATTCAAAAAGATGAGTATATTCGAATCATACTCATATCTTCTGATACTTATAATATTTTAATTTAATATAATTTAATATAATTAATAATAATAAAATTAATAATATAATTAATAATAATAATACATACATACATACATAATTGGCCATTACAACCCTTCAGTCAGGATTACGGCCTAGCTTCTCACACCACTCATGTTGTGTGCGTTAATTTTATACGTGAGTGGCGGGACCTACAGTTTAACGTCGACTCCGAACGACAGAAATTTAAGAAACTTTTTCATGGCAGTTTATTTTACTCTCAGAGTTTTTGCCAGAAATCTGCTGAGAGGAAGTCGCCGAAGAAATATTTTTTTTTTTTACATATTTCATTTTTGATGTCTGACCTGGGATACGAACCCGGGCTTTACGAATAGTAAGCCAACACACTACCTACTACACCACGGCGACTTCAAATATATATAATAATAATTTATAATATTATTTTAATATCATACTCATACTACTCATATTCAAAGTTTGAAGTACTCATCATACACATGATGTTGTTGATTTCGACTCTCCATAACTCAAAATATACACGAATCACAAAATAAGTATGATTCGCGTACGAATACTACAATACTCACTAGAAGGATGTGTGTTTGCTTTGCATTTTTTTTCTTCTTTTTTTGTAAATGCAACAACAACTAAGACTGTAAATTTTGATGAATGATTCGAATCACTCGAATCATTTATGAGTATTACAAGTATTTTTCTAAAGTTATGAATCAGAATAATTAGGCGTTTGAATCAAACACATTTCGAATGTTATGAGTTTGATGTCAACGTTGTACTCATACTCATTGCAACCTGTACTTATAAATCAACGTTGTAGTGAGTACGAATGAATCAGAGTGAATTTCAATACTGTTGACTCACTCATACTCAAAATTTCATGAGTACTTATGAGTAGCGAAAAAACGATTCATTGCTGATCTCCGTCGTGTATGTTAGTTTTATACATGAGCGGACGGACCTACAGTCATATCTGCCAGATAAATGAGGCACCAAATCGTCAAATATTTGAGAAAAAATCGTCAAAATCGTCAAAGACTTTTATTGTAATCGTCAAAAAATCGTCAGAAAAAATAAATAAATAAATTAAAAGTTTTTAAAAACCAAAATTATTTCTATTGTAGTAAAACATATCAAGTCAATGTATGTACATATCAGAGTCCAAAAACAAAACATTGAAAAAAAATTTTTTTGAAATTGAAGCTAGCGTCCCCTCATCTTCACTTTTAATTTTTTTCCAAAAATGGAGCAATTTTATATCATTTTCTGGAAAAAATTGTTTAAGGTTTAAACAATCTATCCCAGTGTTGTTTATTGACACATAGAGCGCAGCAATAATATTGCATCATCTTAATCTATGGGTGGTGTAAATATTAAGGAGTCAGAAGCTCTTGACATTCTAAGCATGAAAATTCAGTGTAATGTTGGTTGCAACCGACACATTTTTCAGTTCCTTCAGTTCCTTCTTAAGATTTTATTCATACTATTTACGAGATCGGTGCCTCAACGTCTATTTTGCGGTTTCTCGACCGTGTACAGGAGAGGCCGTACTAGCTAGTGACGGTAGTGTATCCAACGTCATTGAATCATTGGTGCATCGTTGCAATGTGGTTTGTGTTTCACTGGTATATCGCTACTACAAAAGGATTTTGCTCGAACGAAATAAGGGGACTTGTTCCCAAAAATCATATATTCCTACGTAACGCTCGTCTTTCTCGGCCAGGACATTCGTATGTGGTAGATTGGCCAGTGGATCGCACTCTGATTACAGAAAAAGTACGTTTTTTAGTAGGACTATTCGTATGTGGAACTCAATTCCTGCAGAGGTCTTTCCTGTTACTTATGGTATAAAAATATACAAGCCTAGTGTCCATAAACGCTGTTCTCTCTTTTCTTCTTCCATTAACATATTTTCATAGTTCCAAACACAATGCCATACATCCCCTGAGTGTTGGTCGTACGAACAAAAATAACGGCGCTTGCCTTTGTTCTTCCGATGGTAACATTAGAAGCTATACGCGAATTTTTAAAATTGTCTGCAACGACAAGTGATAAATTATTCTCAACTACGAGGTTATTTAGGAGTTGTAATTTTTTGGCTTTTAAGGGATTAAAAAGGAATAAAATACAGAAAATTCATCACGGGTATTCGAAAGGAACTTAAAAATATAATACTTGAAGTGGCTTACAGTGGCTTTTAATGTACTAAAGTTAGGAATATGATGAATTTACATCAATGATATTAATTTCTAAAAATCGTCAAAATAAGATAATAAATAAATAATATGATATTTTTGGAGCTCAAAATCGTCAAAATGACAACAAATAATAAATAAATATAATACATAAATATAATACATAAATAAATGTATGTATGTGTTAACAACAATGTACTCTACTGTTGCCAACGTGTACAAGTCTCATAATAAGACATTCTAACCGTTTTCTGATTCAGACTTACCGCTGCAAAGAAATGCAAAATATGCTCAATGTTAAATAGTCCGAAAAATATTTGGTCCAGTATGCCATTCAAACAGTGTGTGAAGTAGAGGACATAACCAAAATTTACGCTTTTTAATTACAGGTTATGTTTGCTAGCATCAAAACTACCAGATCGAAAAAGGGATGATGGACTACGATCTTAAGAGCTTGAGGGTAAACTCTGGTATCGGAGTAGATGAAAAGACTGCATTCAAAATGAATAAGAATGGATGTTCCCAACTTGAAGTACATGTAATGTTTCGGTAAAAATTTAAAATCAATAACAACGAACTTACAACTTTGAATACCAGTTTCTTTAACAATGTTTTACACATTCGTCTTTTTAAAGGAAAAATTCACATGTCATCTCTTACTTGTGGCTGCATATGTATATATTCGAATATAATAGTATCCAAAACGTAGAATACCAATACAATACGCCAAAGTTCTGTGAATAGTATTTAGTTGCATGCCTCCATACACATTTAAATGCAACTAAAAAATGTTTGATTCACACACTCGTACACTCGTACACACACTCGTACTCGTACCTCTTCTACTTCATATTATAAATTGAAGGAATCTAGTGAAGCTTTTCACACGATACTCCTCGATAAATACTGTGTATGCTCATGCATGCTTAACTTTGCAAACATTTTATTTCCTTCTTTCTCTATACCATCTTCGCCTCCACAATCTCTTATTTTATTTCCTAAGTTTTATTTCCTTTATTTTTTGCCACACAAGTTTTAACATTTTTCGCTTTCGACATTTTAGGTTTACAGGTATTCACTCCTTCATTTACACATACATATTCAACTGTTTTTTCTCTTGGAACGGCATCACTCTTGTCTTTATTTCATTAATTTCCAGCTCGTTGAGTATAGTCATCTAATGAAGTCATGTCTAGCAGAAGTGAATTGCTTATAAAACTTGAAAAGAAATGCTACTTCTTGCTTCTCTCCTCTTATTAGTTAACTTTTACTTTTAGTTGCCGTATTATAATTGCAAACGCGAATAATTTCCTAAAGACTGTGACTTTCCTTGAAGTTTTTGAAGAGGTTCTCTTTTGCATGCTACATATGAGTTTAAAAGAACATTTACAATGGAATTTAGTTATAACGAATGGCATTGCAACCAAGCAGTGCTGCATGCATTTTTCTCAAGCTTTTTTGAATATTGAAGTATACCAATACACTAACTACTAGACTCTGTTGGCTTCAGTTAGTCTTTTTGGTGTATAAAAAATGTTCTTTCGTAAGTAATTAAATTCGATTTGTATTGATTCCACTGTACCGCAAGTAAGACTCTATTAATACAAAACTCGCATTAAGTTCGAAACGTAAAACTTGTTAGCAATTTTTAAAAGTAAATTTGAATTGCAGAGTTTTGTGCAAACCTTTTTAGCAAATTTTATTTCTGAATTGCAGTGCACTTGATGATTTGATTGTTCACGTTAGTATATTAATAAACTACACTTCAAAAGCTTTTGTGTTCTACAAAAAATACAATCCTAATTAGTATGTGAATACTTTTTCTGGGTGGAACTAAGCTGAAAGTTCCAAAAAGGTTAAATTCGAACGATAACTGTAGTTTGTGGCAGGTTCGGTTTAAGACAATTCCGCAAGAAAAAGTCTAACTGGGTCAAATGGCACGACCTCGATGGATAGTTCACATCTCCTCCACGTGCGATGGCCCCAGGATTTTTGACAAATATTCTGAGAGTAAATAAAATTGCCATGAAAAGTTTCTCAAAAGTTTGTCGTTCGGAGTCGACTTTAAACTGTAGATCCCGCCACTAATGTATAAAATTAACACACTCAACCTAATTGGTTTGAGAAGCTAGGTCGTAATCTTAACTTAAAGGTTGTAATGACTAATTATTTATGTATGTATGTATGCATATTTTTGGTTTACATTACAACGATTGATAATACTACTACCTGATCAGATGGAAAAACTTTGATAAGCAAATTTAAACAAATATTAAGAAGATGGGTCAGATGCTCTGTGCTTTATGTAAGTTTCTTTAAATGAAAATAAAATAGAACTCCCACTATATTTTGAAAAATCTCGCCCTATTTCCTTCTTCGAAAATCTAACAATAATTCGCTTATGATTTGCGTATGTATAGAAATCTATTTTTTATTTGTAACATATTTATTATACCTGCAGAACTAAATGGAAAGAATGAAAAAGGAATTGTGTTGCAGTTTTTTCGTAAAGTCTTTTTAAAATTCTTTCTGCTCCAAAAATATTGAAAAATTATAACTTGCGGTAAAGATATGCTCGTGCCAACAAATATACTGGAAGGTGAAATTGAAAGAAACAGACTTCCATCTAAACACACCTGACAGACTTACTAACAAACAAACACTAAGACATGGAAAACAGGATTTGGCAATCTATGAGAGAACGAATGTATTCCTTAATGCTGTTGGCATTATATCCAAGATGTCACAGCTTCATACACTAATGAGAGAATACAACACATGTAATGGAAATACAACATAAAATAGAAAATATTTGAAAGAAAACATGTGAATATATTATTTTGATGAAAGGAACACATGCCTGCAAGCACTATTTATAGAGCAGAATATATGAAAGAATGGTTGGTTATTTCATTTCGTTACATCTTCTTTACAATTTCCTTTTACTTTTCATTGCGCAGAACATGTTTTCATTCATATTCGAATGCACTTCTTGTCAAAAATTAAAATGAGCATATCATAAGAAAAACTCAAAGCGAATCAAGAAATATGTTTTTTATACCCTGAATGTGCTTATAATGGTAGAAAAAAATTAAAAGATTCGTCTAAAAATCTTCAAGCAAATGTAAAGTGGAAAGCTTATTATGAAACACAATAAAGAGACTGTAAATATACAGTGGAGAGCAAAAGTCTTAGTACGGCAATATATTTTGACAAAATAAGGCTTAATACTCTTGCACAAAGTCCCGATATGACTTCAAGAAAGTATTTAGGAGATCATTTGAAAGAACGGTTACGTAATCGCTAAATCTCAAACAAAAGTCAACCGAAAAACTTGCTCATGGTGCCACCAGAAAACACTAAACAAAACTTGTACATTCAAATCCAAATGGGTTAAATGGAGTGCTTGGCCTTAAGGGATATTCTACTAAATACAAGGGATAACATTTTCATATATTAGGCCTTTGCATATTAAATTTACTCAGGGTTCTTCTTGGGGGTACATATGGAGCCATCTGAAATTTTTTCTTATTTTTCTTTTGTTTTATGAAATACTTTAAAAAATTTTTTGTTTTATAATAAAACAGAAATAAATTAATAAAATAAATATATATTGGGTGCCCTGGTAGTCTAGTGGGTAGTGTGCTAGACTGTTAGCGTGAGGGTCGTGGGTTCGATTCCCACCAGAGACTCTGGTCTGTGACACTACACCGAGCTAATAGTTAAGTTACTTCGCTCGTATATAATTAATAATAAAATTCATGAAATTGCTAAAATATATAGACGTACAAAGACTTTTGCTGTCCAGTGTAATTCAAGAAAGTTCTTTAATACTTTTTTTTGGTACATAGAACAACTAAGAACGATGATAACTAAAGATTTCAAAAGTTGATGTTAAATAGGTTATAAAGTCATTGTATCCAATCATTTCTGGATATTATATATTTCTCTTATTATGAGAATATTTTTGTCTAGAATGACACGCCATCGTAATGCAGGCTTTTGAAAGGCATACAAACATACATAATACATGAAAGGCGGGACCTACGGTCTAAAGTCGACTCCGAATGACAGATTTTTGAGAAACTTTTTCTTGGCAATTTTATTTGCTCTCAGGGCTTTTGCCAGAAATCTGCTGACAGCAAGTCGCTGAAGAATATTTTTCCATATTTGGTTTTGTTGGAGATGCCTGTTGGTTTGAACCAAGCCTCAGGCGTAATAAGCCAATACAATACGCCTACGAGGTAATGGCGACTATACTACGGTGATCACAAAATTAGCGGTTGAAAATTTTTTATTACCAACAATGATCTCAAGGTTCAAATGTCTCTGTTGTCATAGATTCTGACGAAAACATGCAAAGGAATAGTATGAAACTGCCAGGAGTTATCATAGGGTAAGATTCAATACATGAAAATGATATTCGATCTGTCACTGAATAAGATTAACATTAAGACTTGAACGGTAAGCCACTGTCTTGTTCTAGAAGCTTTATTGGTTCATATTCTTATTTCATATTTTCGTTTCTGAAATATAACTGAGAAGAAATTGCATTATAAAACAAAATTGATTTACAACTTGTGAGTGTAATAGGCCCCATGACCATATTGTTTCTCACCTCATGTGTAAATAACGTATTCCATGTTCAAAGACACTCTGCATTATATGATTACAGAGCCTTAAAATAATGCAAACATATTTTCAATAATTTTACAAAAAGGTCTTATATTTTATAGTGAAAGTGCACTGACAATTTAATATGCAGGCGAATTATTCAATGACGAAGATTTTCAGTTTTTTAATACATTTTCAAGAAAATTGTTCATCTTTGATATGAATTGTGAATGTTTGCAATATTATCAATTCCACAAAAATTATTGGCATCCTTAGGTTTAGGTTTCGGTTAAGAAACTTATCAAATTTTGCATAAGGACTTGCGTTTTTAACAATTTCCAATCGGCGTAATTCTGCATTTTTTCTTTTTAAAATTTTTTCTTATTAATTTCAAGGATTGAATATCGTAGTATACAGTGTTAACTGTCCCAACTGAAAACTATTTTACATTCCTTAACATCGTTTTATATGGACATCAGACAAAAACCATTCCAAGGAAATTTATCCTCCTGTATTTAACTCAACTCTATTGAGTACCTTATGTCTTTAAAAGGAAAGAAACTGAACTGAACTGAACTAAACTGCCTGCATAGTTAGCCTTGTTTCTTCAAATTGTTCTCTAATGTGTGAATCTTATAAGTTTATCCAATTCAATATAAATTTTCTTCAACAAATTTATGTTTTCCATGCATGCCACAAATTGCTGCCGTGTTTTTAAAAACTAACAGCCGGCAGGTACATGCATAGCATTGAATGTGCACAGCAAAGTTTGTGCACTTTAGCACGAGAAAAAGAGGTTCTTTTTCACTATTTTTACTTTTATTTTAGTTTCAGATCGTTTTCATGATGTATGCTTTTGCTGTAGAGTATCAAGAAAAAATTTATTTGAAAACCTGTTTAAAAAATGAATAGAAAGTTTAGTATGCGATAATATCGGTAATTTGTTAAATTTTTCACTCCTCTTTATTAAAACACAAATAAGATGCCCTTATGGTTTAAATTAACTAAATAAAAGTCGTTGCCGTAGTGTAGTAGGCAATATGTTGGCTTATTAGACGTAAGGTCATCTTGAACGAAATATAAAAAAATATTTCTTTGGGGACTTCCTCTCAAAAACTCTAAGAGTAAATAAAATTTCCAACAAAGGTTTTTTAAAAATCTGTCGTTCCGAGTTGACTTTAAACTGTATGTCCCGCCACTCATGTTACTAAAATTAACATACATAACATAAGTAGTATACTGTGTAGATCAGGAGGGCTAAAATAAAACTGCCGTCCTGCAAAAAAAAAAGTATAAAAAGATTATTTCTCTTAACTATACTCTCTCAGCAGTGTTCGAGCAAAAGCTATAAGTGTAACTATGAATCACGGAAATGCTTTTTAGTTCCACAATTGTAATGTGAAATGCTTTTTAGTTCCACAACGTTATACTAGGACCTGCTATAGTATACCAATAACGAACATACATAATTGTAATCAACTTTTAGAATAATACTAAAATAAAACAAGAAATAGAAAGAAGATGCGAAAGTCGCTGTATTTTCCAAAGAGAAACTCAAAGAAATAAAAAATTTAAAAAAATTGAATGAATGTATTATTCATAGACAGCTTGTACTGAGCTTTCCACACCATACAACCACCCACATGCATAATTGGATATTACAGCCCTTTAGTCAGGATTACGACCTAGCTTCTCATACCATCCATTTTGTTTGTGTTTGAGAAATTTTCGTGGCAACTTAGGGCCATTATTACAACTTTCCGTTAATGTTGGGTTTAGTTAAAGGTAGCTTTAGCTAAAGTGAACTTAAAAGTTACCTTTATCGTCTTTTCGTTATTACAATCTAATGATAAAAAAAAGTTAACTTTTTCAAAAATATGGCAGTGCCGGAGCAATGTCAACAACACTGCTCAAATTAAACAAGTTTTTTTTTTTAACGCAGTGGCAACGACGGGCTTCGTTTTTTTGGGTATATGCTCATTTTGATTATATTTGAAATTGCCATATTGAAATTTGTATATAATATGGCAAGTTCATGCATAAACTTAACTTTAAAAGTTACCGGTAAGATGATCCTCCATTTAGCTTAACGCTCACTTCTACTTTATTGTTCACTTATAATAATGAAAAACAATTTATCTGTCCATTAAAATCTTGCCTTTAGTTGTAATAATGGCCCTTACTCTCACAGTTTTTGTCAGAAATCTTCTGAAATATTTATTCATATTTCGTTTTGTCGGATCACTGTGTCTCATTCAATGATATTGCAGCCGAAAATGACATCAACCACATTGGATTTTAAACCAAACCAACATGTGCATGAATAGTTGTTGCATCAATATCGGAATGTTTTTCCCTTGGTCAGAGCGTTAGTTTTGACTTCCATGTTCCGTTAAATTCTTAAAAGGATTGGTCATTGCAGGACTTAATTTCTGTTAGCATTCCTATCATATTTCCAAGCATTCTATTTTATCTACATTCCGATCAAGAAATTAAAGCATCCGACTAGTATTTTATGTAAAGTAATTAACATTTATAAATCAACCTACATTATATAGAGTTTTTGAATGGGAATGCGGATTTTTTATTTCAAATTTAAATGCTGTTAATTCGACAGAACTATTGCCTTAAAGACTTCTGTTGAGAGGTTTTTTGTAAAACAAAAATTTTATTTACATCCTATCGAATTTTCTATTTTAAGTCCTTAAATCCTTTGACCTTTTTTTGGGGAAATTAGGAAAAAAAATTCTTCCTTGATTACTGTTGATTTGACACCCAATTTGCTAGTGTTGTCTGTATTTGAATACCTGACCAACAGGATACTTGTCAAGACAATGGAAAAAGGATTTTTTTCTTTCACAAATGAAAACATTTTTCAAAGAACAAGAACACATTTAGCACATAAATACGTATACATACGAACATGAATACGTTTGGTAGCAGCATGTAATATAAGAGTATTTGAATTGACATGGCCTACACTATGATGACGTGAAGTTTTCCAAATGTAGGAATAATGATTGTATTGCCAAATTTTTGTTTATAATTGGTACTAACAACTCCGGAGAAATGAAGAGTAATATTCATTTCCAAGTAAACGAAATGACAGGATAAAGCATGACGTAGTATCTCCTTTGAAAATATAAGTTTGTAAATAAATTTGCAGATCATTGGATATATGAATGAAGGCCTGAATGAATGATTCTGTTCACTTGAAAATTAAGGAATTTTCCTTTTCCATTTTTTACTATTTTACTTGGCCTTTTATAACCGGGGCTGTAATAGTCAAATATTTTCTTTTTCATGTCATTGGAAGCCTTTTTTCATTACATCTCTTATGGTTTGAAATTTCTAACTTTCATAAGGCTTTAAAAGTCAAATTGTTTTTAAATTTAGGTGACATTTTCAAACTCAAGAAAAAGAAGATTAAAATTTGTCGTGGTGTGTGTTAAGAGTAATTTCTTGTTTTAAATAAGATTGGTTGTTGGCAGCGATCTATATTAACAGTTTTACCAGGTTTTAGGGCTTGTGGTACAACACACTTTTCTGCTTTCAACAGACACGCGGCGACTTCCCCTCAGCACATATCTGGTAAAATCTCAGAGAGTAAATAAAAAATTGCCATGAAAAGTTTCTTAAAAAACTGTCGTTTGGAGTGGACTTTAAACTGTAGGTCCCGCCACTTATGGCTAAAATTAACACACACTACATAAGTGGTGTGAGAAGCTAGGTCGTAATCCTAACTGCAGGGTTGTAATGACCATTTATGTATGAATGTATGTAACAGACAAGCTGCTTCGTCTTACTGAGTCGATCTGGCCGGAGTTGAAGGCAGTCCTTGATTAAGCCATGGTTTTTTGGGTTTAGGATTCTGAAAATAAATTCAACTTTCATCACCAATAACAATCAATTCGATGCAAAACTGATTTTCTGTCGTGCCTTTCAACCAAAATTTTTCGATTTTCCATCAGACTGTCATTCAATCTATCTGCCACCCGTATTCCAGACTTTTGGGTTTTACCCATAGCTTATCAAAACATCGGAAATTATTGATTATTTTACATTTAAACTTTCTGCCACTTATCTGTGACTTAGGGCCATTATTACAACTTGCCGTTAAATAAAGGGAGGATTTTAACGGGTAGATAAATTGTTTTTCATTATTATAAGTGGACAATATGGTAGAAGTGAGCGTGAAGCTAAAGGGAGGATCATCCTACCGGTAACTTTTAAAGTTATGTTTATGTTTGGACTTGCCATATTATATATTATTTTTAATATGGCAACTTCAAATATAAACAAAATGAGCATCTACAATAAAAAAAATTAAGCCCATCGTTGACACTGCGTTTAACAAAAACATTGCATCGGTGCTGCCATATTTTTGAAAAGTTAACGTTATTTTATCATTAGGTTGTAAAAACCAAAAGAAGTTAAAGGTGAATTTAAAGTTCACTTTAGCTAAAGGTACCTTTAACTAAATCCAACTTTAACGGGAAGTTGTAATAAAGGCCCTTAAAGTGTCCTCTTCATCTCATATTGTTTGCAATTCAACGCCTTCAAACATTTTTTGGTGGTCTCCAACATTATTCTCTGAACCATCGAGACGATATTGCTTTTGACAAAGCATCATTAAACGGCACAACTAGTGGTTTTAAACTCGTCAAAATTTTATTTTACTTTACAATCCTTTAAAGAAAGCATTTAACGCTGTTTTTTATGTCCTGCTCAATAAATAACAGCACACACACATAATAGCAAGTAAACGAGTGTTTGGGCAATTGAAACATTTTTTTATGTGTTTTCCGGATTTTTTCATTTTAACCATGAACGTTTAATTTATGTTTCAATAATGCAGATACGGTCACCTTTAATAACCCAACTGAAGATGATTTAACAGTTATTTCACTACACAGTGATTGATACTATAAAGTACTATTATTGGTATAGAATGTAGCAAGCCATTGAGAACGTACACAAAAGTTCTCTCCATTAATAATTGTCAATTGATCGGAAGGCATTTCATGCATTTGCAATGCACATGAAGCTGAAATACAATTGATACCACTGGGTATCATTGAACATTTGCAGGTTATGAAATTGAAACATGATGTACAAGTTACCACTTTCAATACGTTTTCAATTCACAGCATAAATTGAAGGATACGATTACGAACACACTCATTTATAGTACCGTACGGTTCGACAAGAGGTAAATTTGCACATTTTAACAAGCAGTTGTAACAAAAGAGCGTATTGTGTCATCACAATTGTGTGGCATATTGAATACACTAGAGATAGTGGCTGAACTAAGTTTACAATTGCCAAAGTAAGTCATTCTATGCATTATTGAGTATAATCATACTTCTGAAATAAATTTTTGACTTTTGGATAATAAGTAAAACGGGAACAGTTAGTTTAACAGCAGGACAAGAAAATAGTATCGGGATTAAATTTAAACCATCGGATATTTCGAATCTGGCAATATTTATGTCATTCTATACTGTCAGAAAATTCAGTATATTATCTCCATAATAATTTATTTAATTATTTTCAATGACATTAAAATTCTATTAAATTCATAGAACTCTATTGCCTCAACTGACTATTAAATAATTTAAAATTAAAAAATCATTAAATAGAGTTTAATTTTTATTCATGTCATTATTAGGTTTTTGTTTTTTGATTACAGCATTTTATTTATATATTAATGGATTTTAAATATTTAAAAAATGACAAAAAAAAGTATTTATGTATGTCAGTAATAAATATTTAATGTGACACAGAAATTAATTTAAAACAGCTAAACAAAATACCTAATTAAGTTGGTTAAATTAAATCAATTTGTTAATTAAACCAGTGCATTTAAGAAGCTAATTAAAAAGTACAAGCGTTAGTGAAGTGGATTTTAATAATTTAACGACTAAAACGTCATAATTTTAATACATTTTATGACAAATTTAATACAAGATTTTTTAAAAAATATTTCAAATAAAATTATCTTCGAATTATCTACAGTTGCTGTATAACTTTTAATTACATACATATATACATAATTGAAGTCATCGTAGTCTTTCTAGCCGTAAGGCCACGTTTCAAACCCCAAGTCAGACATCTCCAAAAAAACGAAATATGAAAAAATATTTCTTTGGCGACTGCCTCTCAGCAGATATCTGACAAAAACTCTGAGAGTAAATAGAATTGCCATGAAAATTTTTTTCGAAAAATCTGTCGTTCGGAGTCGACTTTCAACTATAGGTCCCGCCGCTAATGTATAAAATTAATCAATTATGCATAAAACTGCAGTCTACAGTTTTTTTGTAGAAATTCTTATTTTTGGATTGTATTAGGTAAACCTTGGATTACAATTCTCATATAGCTCGATGCTTCCACCACAACCCAATCTTCCTCAATTACCTTTCTATCATTCTCTTTAAACTCCTAGTATTCATTTTCAAAAGCTTTAGTTTTGCCGAATCAATCTAACACTGCAAATGTAGTAGAACACACAAATTTGACACACTTGAAATTGCTCCGGAATTCAAAAATTCACTAAATTGGGCTCTATTTGAGATCGTTTGGATTACAATTCCAATATAATGTGCTGTTCCCATCCAACCTCTCAATTTCCTACAATGTCGATCATGCTCCCTAGACAAATAACAAAATCTGATTGTTTGTCTGACATTACATGTGATTACTCACAATAAAAAAGGAAAGCAATTCTAGAAATAAGGGCCAAAGGTAACGCTGGTCACTAAAATAAAAAAAAAAAATTGTCGCTTAATACTCCGATGACTTTTCTTTCTCATGTAAAAAATCTTTCCCGTATTCCAACACATGAATAGAGGTAGTCTCCTGAGTCATGGTTCGGAATGGCACTTTGCGCACTTAAACTCAATAGGACTCTTGAGGCTTATACCGATATTCTACAGCTGCAAGGCTACAGAAACTGCTGTGGTATATTTTTAAGTGTGAATATTAAAATTTTCGGAGGTAAGAGGTGGTCAGGGCCGATACGGAGCATGAAATTTCCGAAATGTCTCAGACAGATTGAATGTTACACAAAATCGTTTTACAGGGAGGCTAAAGCATAGTGGCACCTACACTTTGCTGGGCACGAAGGATCGACTCACTTCTGTCCTTGAATTGCATGGCAATGCATTACCATACCATAGCGATTGCCACGAGCCACTGTTATTTTGGTAAACGTGCTGCAAAACTTGGCATCTGCAGGAGCTCTGGATTTGTGGAGAAGGAAGAGAATATCACTCAGTCATGTACCAGTACCTAGCTCTTGCGATGAAGCTCGAGATTCCAATATTTTAGGGATGACGCTATACCAGACATAACACGTCTAGCAGGAGCGGAAAAAGTTAATGATATTTGTACAAGATACAGATTTCCTATAGAAATTAAGACGGTATTCCTAATGGTGAACGTACAGCAAGGATATATGATGGCTTAGGAGTATATCAGTAGGCATGAGATGTTCGATTGGTCTGCTCTCCTTCAACCTATCTACCTACCTAAATCACCTGAAAATTTTTTACTTTAAATTTAATTGCTCTTGTTTAACTCTGCTGCAAAAGTTGGTAAGTCATTTCCATTCCATACACGCTTCCTTTCCTTTCACAACCAAACAACAACAGACACAAACAATTTGTTGACAATTAAGAATTTTTCTCTTATTTGTTAAGCAGCTCCCGGAAAAATGAAGGAAGACAAATAAGAAAAATAACCGTTTTCTGCCAATGTAGCTGCT
This sequence comes from Sarcophaga carnaria, assembly GCA_958299815.1. Taxonomy (NCBI): domain Eukaryota; kingdom Metazoa; phylum Arthropoda; class Insecta; order Diptera; family Sarcophagidae; genus Sarcophaga; species Sarcophaga carnaria. The sequence continues at coordinate 115,358,382 of OY283149.1, read as the reverse complement.
GCATTTGGTTTTAGTTGTAATTGTTGTTTTTTAAGCCCTTTTCCATTATCTGTTTCGCCATACTTTTAAGAGAGTTGAAGCCCTTCATTGTTAAAATTAACTTCATTGCGGTATGGCGTTCTTAGGCTTAAGCCCGTTCACGGACGTCATAAACAACGCGGTTGGTGATGGTTTTAGTTGGTTGTAGCAACAAGTGCTTTAAATCCTTGCCAGTTATATCCAAATGGTCCAATCTTTTGCAATGCAATGCCATTCAATTGGTTGGTTTTAAGTAAAGTTTTCTTTTGAAACCCCTTGGTTTTATCGCAGGACCACTTGGAAGAGTGGCAGTGCCACTTTGACTTTCCTTCTCTTTTCTTTCTATTTTTGTTCTTATTGTGAGAACTTTTTAAATGGTTTTAATACAAAATGCAATCACTCGTTTGCCTGCAATTAAAACTGAAAACTTTTACTTCAAGGCAGGTAGGGGCGGATAAAGACTTTTAGTTTACACTCGAAAGTTTAATTATAGAAAGTGTTCGCCGTCGTAGTTCTCTTCAAAAATGATTTCTTTTTAGCAAAAGTTTTTCTCTTTATGGGGAAAAGTGTAGACAAATGAAATCAATTTTAGTATTAAATGGAAATAATGCAACAAATTTGAAGTAGTAGAAGTAAGACCAAGAAAAATTGAGTGGGTACTGTTAACAAAGGATATAGAAAATCTTTCAAGGTACTACCCCAAATGGCAATGAAACAGCAGTTACACTATTTGATATTCCAAAATATATTGAAATTATTTTGAAATTATATCGCCGTAGTCGAGTAGGTAGTGAGTTGGCTTATTAGACGTGAAGACAATTTTGAAAAAATTTTGCTTCGGCGACTTCCTCTCAGCATATTTCTGGCAAAAACTCCGGGAGTAAATAAAATTGCCATGAAAAGTTTCACAAAAATCTGGCGTTTGGAGTTGACTTTAAACTATAGATCACGCCACTCATGTATTCAATTAACACACACAACATAAGTGGTGTGAAAAACTAGGTCGTAATCCTAAAATGGAAGTTGGATATACAATGCTGATCCTCTCAATGATCTCAAATAAAATCAGTTACATGCACGGAATGACTGACTTTTGGTCATTGTCCTGAAATGAAAGATTTTTTGTCACCCAAAATTCATCTTTGGACCTCGTTTAGCTATAGTTGTGTTAGATAAAATCGACAACTTATATACACCATAAGTTATAGGTATGCGTTAAAATAAGTACTAACATAGAATAACAGTATCCAAGTGAGCTATGTTTAAGACAACTACGAAATTAATACAACCTAATCCTGCAAATTTAAAACCATCACAATGACACCGATTTATATGAAAAACTAATACGATGAAGCATTTCTCAAGTTGTCGTTTCTACTGGTATTTGTCAAGATTTTTTTGAGACGGGTTTTAGACGAAAAAAATTTCATTTGCATTTTGTAGTCATCGTAGTCTATTAGGTAGTGTGTTAGCTTATTAGACTTGAGGTCATGGTTCAAACCCCAGATCAGACAACAACCAACAAAACGAAACATGGAAAACATATAAAAAATATTTCTTCGGTGACTTCTTCTCTGCCAATTACTGGCAAAAAGTCTGAGAGTAAATAAAATTGCCAAGAAAAGTTTCTCGAAAAACTCTGTCGTTCGAAGTCGACTTTAAACTGCAAGGCATGTAACTCATGTGTAAAGTTGACACACACAACATAAGTGGTACGAAAAGGTAGGTCATAATCCTGACAGAAGGGTTGCAATGACCAATTAGATATTTATGTAATATACCACAGTTAAAATCATTTCAATCTGCACCGATTTGTACGAACAACTAATTCCATAAAGCATTTCTTAAACTGTCTTCTTAATTGCGTGTCGATATTCTTTTGAAACGGATTTTTGACGAAAAAATTTTTTTTTATCCCTCGTAACGCCTAGTGAACTGAAATCGATTCATATCGCTACAAGCGCATTGTGTGTTCACTTTAAATGTTCATATAAGGAGGGAAGTCGCCAAGGCCATTGCCAAAAATATAAACAAAAAAAAATTGGGAAGCTGGCCAAGCTTGGCCTGGAAAACGATTATGCTAGCAAAGCGCGAATTCAACTAATAATGACGTAAAGAATTCATATTACGTTATCTGACAGTATGAGTACGAGATTTTAATTTGTTTCACAATTTGTTTCTTTATACGTGACCCTAAAGAAAAACGTTTTTAATTTATAATAAAATTAACGATTAGAAGCTTTTATTTGATGATAATAACAATACATTTTCTTTTAAAAATAGTTTTTATTTTAAGGTGATATGCACTATGAAGCTTAATTTTTTTACTCACTGTATACATATATTGGCGTGCATGTGGACAACATAGCGTGTACCAATTATTCCTTTATTTCTACATCATTATCAGTACAACAACAACAAAAACACTTTCATTTAAGAACTTATTTACTAAAATTAGCCACTTATTGAATGTGTTCTTAAAAGGCACTAATTAGTAAAAGTTTCTCTTCGAATTTCCATTTCAATTATTTGTTTTTGGAATTTTAAAGAGATTAAGTTCTTGAAATTACACAAAAAACTTAAAAACACACAAGTTTCCATACAAAAGCGGCAAAAAGGGGGGTAAGAAATATTTCTCAACCTACTTAACGGAATTAATACACTTGTTCTCGTGTATTTGTGGGTTATTAAGTCCATTATAGACTTGTATGTATATGTTTATTTATATTGATGAACTGTTAAAGAGTGGTGTGAAACGAATATAAATAATTACTATTGTCTTGTGTTTATCAATAATATACATATTATTAATCCCTCTAAGTACTTCTTAATGCTAATTAATGGGTTTACAAATGAAATTTTAATTTCCTTTAGAGGTACTAAGTACCGAAGTACGGAAAAAGTAAGTATGTATGTGAACATAATACCCAGCCAACATTTTTTGAAAATTTTAATCAAATTCGAGCCTTTTATGATTCTTCTGCGCGATTGAAAAGTAAGAATATGCGCTCATTTTCTGATCACAAAAGACTCAGTTGTCGGGAGAAAAATGTTACTACGGGAGACTCTTCTCAAAAAATCATTTATGAGTCATTTTCTATATTAATTTCGAGTAATTTTCGATGCGTTTTCGAATAGTTTTGTGATCATTTTTGAATCGCTTTCTGATCACTTATTAGTCGTATTTAACTTCGTCTATGCTTCATTTTTCAGTCCTTATTTAATCGTGTAACTGACTAATAAGTTTTTGATCACCAAAAGTACTCTAAAAAGACTCAGCAAGGTGATTTTTTTTAAAACAATCTTCCAAATGCTAGCTGGGTATAGTCTGAAAAATATATTTGGAATAAAAAATCTAATGCCGAATGAATAATTAAAATGATGAATGATGATAATGAAAATAGAATTACTTAAGCGAACATAACTTAAGCATACATAATTACATAATTCTCGAAAGACATACATACACACATAATTGGTCATTACAATCCTTTAGTCAGGATTGCTACCTAGTTTCTCACACCACTTATGTTGTGTTAATTTTATACATGAGTGGCGAGACCTACAGTTTAAGGTCGATTCCGAACGACAGAGTTTTGAGAAACTTTTTTATGGCAATTTTATTTACTTTCTCAGAGTTTTTGAAAGAACTCTGCTGAGAGGAAGCCACCGTAGAAATATTTTTTCATATTTCGTTTAGTTGGAGATGTCTGACTTGGGGTTTGAACTGAGGTCTCAAGTCTAATTAGCTAACACACTAGCTACTAGACATGGCGACTTTAATTCTTGAAAGTGCATTTATTTTATACAGTAATACATTAACGCAATGTAAAGCTACTACAATGTTAAGTGATCGACATCGAAATTTACTTTTAAAGAAACTTAGCTTAATCGCTTACCTGATTTATAAACATTCCATGCCATTGTATTAAGATCGAATACGCTGCTATACCGTTATAGTTGATAATATGTATAGAAATTATACAAACAGAAAGAAAAACTACATACAAGAGTACCAATCCAATGTTGAAAAAGTTCAAGTCATATTTTCTCACTTGGTTTCAGTTTATTTACAAGAACTTCTGTTATTGTACTTCATTTTATTTTATTTCAGTTTAGTTTCTGTTGACATATTTTGTTGTTAGAATATTTCTATTTCTTTATCTTTCTTTGCCTTGCTTATGTTTTCAAGTTTTGACAACGAGTTTTATTTTTTTAATTCTTCAGCATTTTTCATGATGTGGGTGGACACAAACTCTGAATTTAAATTGTACTTAACTTTTAATAGGCGTCTCTTAATAAATTTTATATCAATTTTGTTATGCTCAGAGGCAATTAAAGGCATTTAATTTCCCTTATGGTTAATATACAGTGATGTGAAAAATAATAAGGACATCCAAACTTACATTATATTTAAAACCGAATAAAAACTCGAAAATTCTTTCTTGTTAAAACGACTTATTTTTTCTTAAACGGTAGAAAAAAGGTTAAAACAAAATTTTTGCTATTCCTATAATATATTTTGATTTTTTTGTGATTTTGTATGAATGTGAAAGGTGTGAAAAAAATAAGGACACTTCATGAAATCTTAAAGCTATAACTAACCTAAGTAAAACTTAATAGATATGTATGCTGAATATTGTTGCATGAAGCCTTAGTGCCACATTAGTACTTTGTTGCGGATTCTTTGTTATCCAGAACAGCAGCACAGCTTCTAGGCATTGAGTGGACCAAATTTTGACAAACATGCAGCGGTATGGAGTTCCAAGCATCCTGTATAACATTCCAAAGCTCGTCGCAATTTGTTGGACACTTTCCCCTGATTGCCCTTTTAATTTCGTTCCACAAATTTTCTATTGGGTTCAAATCAGGGGACCATTTTAAACATTATTTTTTTTGTCCTGGAACCACTTCTTTGTGTACTTTGCCGTATGCTTTGGGTTATTATAATGCTGGAAAACCCATTTGAGTGGCATATTTTTTTAGGTATACGGCAGCATTGCATTTTTCAAAATTTCGGTGTAATCAGCCGATTTCATTACATTCTGGATACGAAATAGAGGACCCACACCATAATAAGATAATGACACCCATACCATGATGCTACCACCACCCTGTTTTACTGTCTTTAAATTATATTTTAGATTGAATTCATGATGGATAGGTCTTCTTACATGGTAAGAGAGTCTAATAAGTTAACTAATGTACAGTGCTTTCACCAAAAACTGGGGAAGTTTATGCCTTGCATCAGTATTAGATTTTAACTTTAGTTCAGCAGATGTAAACAATATCGAAAGAAACAAATTTGCTTTACAGCAAACTTTAATTTAATTGCAATCGTAATACCATACAATATATACGAGTATCAAGTAAACAGTTTTTAATAGTAATTAAATGTGGTATTACTCTCACGCCTTATAACCATCTCCAATACAATAATGACCAGTGCAACACCACATCTCGCTCTGCGACTTACAAGCATTACTGTTCAGAGTGACCTCAATCCTTGTGTTGGGTCATGTTACAGACTGTTATATTAAAACTTTTGGCTTATTTAGGCTTTTCACATGTAATGCATCCTTTATTAATATTTCCATTACAAAAAACATGATTCCATTATATTTACTTAAGAGATACTATTGTGTTCTGTACTTACGAACAAATGCATGTCAAAATGTGTGCCGCAAAACCCTTTCGCTATTATAGCGATATAATATATCCTTTTCATAACAAGAACTATGGCAACAAAGACGGCTACTGCCGTAATGACACAAACAGCCACTGCAGAATAAATTAACGAACGAAATAAAAATATTAAACAGCTCCCGCCGTCCCGTTCGCATTCTGCCAGTAAGCAGCACATCAAAAACCTTATCAATTACTTATGAATTGTATTAAAATGCAGAGGAGGATCAAGAGAAAAACTTAAAGCACGCAATTCATAAATATAAACGATTACAAAAACTGTAGATTCCAATGAAACCGAATATGAGTGTGTATTCAAAAAGTACTTATACAACCGCAAATGAAATTCTCGTTTCAGTATTCAGTGTGAAATGTAGGTAAGTAAACAAGCAAGCAAGCAAGCGACAGCAAGATTCGTTATGCAAATTATTTTTCCAAGTGAAATTACGCAATGAAAACACAACACAACACTCACACATACACACACATAACATCACACAATACCAAAAACAAAAGTATAAAAAAAAAGAAATTAAAAGCTAAAGAGAGTGAAATGTTAATTTCCTTCATTCTTCTGACATCGTGTTAATTTTTGTACATTTTCTTTGTGCTGGTTGCGGTACAACAACGGTACATAAACGACATGCATTCGAACAAGTGCGTACGTCTGTACATACCCAGGGTTTTCCATAAATTTCGACAGGTTTTTTGTGAATTGAAAAAGTGTGAAGTTACCGCAAAGATATGAAATGAAATGAACAATAATAAACGAATGCTTAGGGATGGAAATTTTTGTAAAATTTTAAAGAACCGTCAGTTTTAAATAAAACATTACAAACGGCATACAAAATTCAATAACAGAAATTCATATTTATTGCTGTTACACAGTGGATGCAAAGTCAAAAAAAGAAATTATAATTATAATAAAGTACCATTTGCTGAAGTACACATCTTAATTTTTGCAACACAAAAGTGTTTGTAAATAAGCCTTCAATATTTGCAAGAGTTGTATATTTTCATTACAGTGATGTTAAGAGTATGATTGTTTTTATACAGTCACAGAAAAAGGTCTACAAACAGCGGTGTACGTATGATAATATTTTTGTAGTTTTCTAATAATTTCTAGATATTTTTTTATATTTGTTTTTGTCTTCAAACATTCTTAATTGTAACTGCCTTAACACCTTTCTCAATCTAATAAAAATCACCGAGAAAAAATTGTACATACAGTGATGTAAAATAGTGTACATGCGGTGGTGTATGTAGGCTTTTTTGACTGTTAGTTTCACAAACTATACGTATCCTGAAGTTCAAAAGACCAATGACTTTTTGATTTAAATACAGGTTGTAGGATAAAAAATCATTTTATTTTTCAATACTTTGATTGTAACTTCGTATCCCAGGTCAGACATCAAAACATAACATGAAAAAAAATATTTCTTCGGCGCCATTCGGTCATTGTGACATACATATATCCATACATACATAAATAATTGGTCATTACAACGCTTCATGATTACGACCGAACTTCTCTGCTGTGTTAATTTTATAGATGAGTGGTTTACGGTTTAAAGTCGACTTCGAACGACAGATTTTTGAGAAACCTTTTCATGGCAATTTTACGCTCAAGTTTTTGCCAGAAATCTACTGAAGGGAAGTCGCCGAGTAAATATTTTCTTATATTTCGTTTTGCTAGAGATACCTCACCTGAGGTTTGAATCGTAATCGGGCGACTTTAGCGGTATACCCGCCTATGATAATTTGTTAGTCTTCATAAAATTATTAACTGAAGGAGTTATGTTATCCTCATAGTATTTCATCGATATTGACGACACCTGTCCTCATTTATACTCATTTATGATGATAACAAATTATCGAATTGTCCTTGGTATGATTCTAAAATATTTTGGGATGAAAAACTAAAAATTTTACAATACACTCGTAATAAATCATGGCACATTACAATATATATTGTGAGATTACCATGACTGTTAATAAAGTACAAACCAATGTAATTAAGACTTAATTAAGATGGTTTACCTCACACGCAGTTTGCACATGAAACCAAAGAAATTCGTTTTTGTAATTAATTGAGAAAGAAGAAAACATTAACAAAAACATATTTAATTACATAAAAATTATTAATAAAATTCCTTCCTGATAATAACATTTCAGTTACCATAGATTTTGTTTAAATAACCATGTAACCGACCACACATGAGCAGACATAACATATTATGTATGAAACTAATATCCGCCAGCCTTTAAGCATATATTACCAATAAGATTTATTACATTTATGTGTGTGTGTATTGAATTGAAATTTATTTATTAATTAAACGCTATCGGTTTATAACGAATTTTTTTTAATTTTTTAATATATTTGCGCCACCATTGTCGTTACAGTTTTTCAACATATAAAATGGAATTTAATACCAACCGTAATACAGGATTCTTTGTATGTTGACCATTCATTTGTACCACCAACAATTTAGTGTATGCAAGCAAATGAGTTATGATATTTGGATAAACAGTATAAAATTGTGCATAATTTCATAATAATTTGGAGCGTGGAAGTAAGAAGGATCATAGACGATATTGCCCCTCCTGTCGTATTTTCAACTTGTTTTGAAATATCCTTTCAAGTATAATTTCCAACTGAAGTTCCTGTCTCAGTTAGTCTAAAAGTGTGCAAGTTGTGTTGCCAACATTTGAGTAGGAATTTATGTCTTCAATTCACTGTCTGTAAAGTGTAAATAGCACAATTAATTTGAGTTCCTTTAATGTAAATAAAAGCCTATTGGGAGTGATGTGAGAAAGTCTCTGAAGCTTACGCTCTTTATTACCGAACCTGTGTGCAGAAAAGCAAATATTATCCGTTATCATTACTACCGATCAAACAAGTAACGGTATTCGTTTAAAATTAATACATGCTATGGGTGAACTGGTAGTCTAGTGAGTTGTGGTTCGATTCCCACCAGAGACTCTGGTCTGTAACACTACACCGAACATATGGTCAAAGTTACTCAGCTCGTATATAGGTTAGGTTAGGTTTGAGGACGTGTACTTCTCAATTAAGACAAGTACAGTACCCGGAGGTCGAATTGAACCATTGTACAACGTCCTAGTTTCTCACAACACTTATGTTGTGTGTGTTAATTTTATACATGAGTGGTGGGACCTACAGAGAAACTTTTTCATGGCAATTTTATTAACTCTCAGAGTTTTTGCCAGAAATCTGCTGAGAGGAAGTCGCCGAAGGAATACTTTTTGTATTTTGTCTTGATGAATGGCCTGGGGCTCGAACCCTGGCATTTCGTCTAATAAGTCAACACACTACTTACTAGACTACGGCGACTTCTAAGCTCGTATATAATTAAATATAATTTGTAATTGTATTGTAATTAATAAATAAATAATACATCCTAATCGTGTATTAATAACTGTATCAATAAATTGTATACACAGTAAACCCAACGATTAAAAATAAATCTGAGGAAGTATTAATTTCTGATTTGAATGATAGATTTTACAGGATAGAAATCATTCCTTTGTTATTATTGTTAGTATAGTTAGTTAGATAAAGAACATGCAACATATTTCACTTTATAGGGTACCCTATAATATCAGCATCCATCCAATATGCATCCTGATGTTTTCTTCTAGGTTCCATGAATGTGTTCTGTCTTTTGCCTGACTTGTCTCCCATCAAAATAATCGTAGTCTCCATCACGTTCCGAAATACAAATGTGCGGCAAACATTTATCCAACAGCGCTTCCAGTGCCGCTGTAGATTAAGCTCTCATACGCTGGTCTCTATATTATGCACAACTCCACTTGAGCTAATTTCAAATTCATTATGTTTAGCCAGATAATTACTATGACCATCCAGGATTTCTCAGAAAGTATTCTGCATATCATTAAATATCTGAGTGTTTTTTGAGAGGCTCTCTCTATATGAGCTCTGTACAGTGATATTTCTAGAAATTTTACCTTCATTATCTGTGATATTGTCTCACTCAGGAGCCGAATTTTTTTTTTCATTTTGGAAGTTATCTTCCTATAGTCAGTGCTATTATTCTGTTCTTAAAAGGGGTATATCCTCTGGCCCAGTATCAAGCAACAACGACTTGCAACCTCAAGACCTTTTTAAATATCACAAAGAATCTGTATTTTTTTTGCCATATTTTTTTTTTGCCATTTTAACATAGAGTTTGACTGTCCTTAGAAGGCGATAGCGACCTCAGACAATTTTGTCAGAAATTGATCCACAATGAGTGGATTTGGGCATCCTTTTTATACATTCAAAATCTTATTGAAATGGTTTCCAACAACTTAAAACCCTCCCATATAGTGACGCCGTTTTTAATAAAAATAAATTTAATTTTTTTTTGTTATCAACAAATTAAATTTTATAGAATAAATTGATTGGTCAGCAGTCAGAGGTTAAATATAAAGCTCATTATAATAATTTCAGTCGGTAACAACATGAAAATTAATGAAAAGACAAGCACTACCATACACCAGATGCGATATGTTTGTGAAAACAGAATTTAATAACACGGTTTAATATGTCATGAACTATGAACGACTATGCCTATCCAGCAAATGAACGCATGCCATAAATAATTGGCAAATTTTGTAATATTTTTCTTATGGATGGCTTTCTGCCTACTGGTTTACTTATTGGGCTTACTGACTGCGAGCATATTTCATTTCATTATGGTTTCTGTTCTTTCTTATACCATAGCTGGCAGTAATAAATGAATGTGTTTATAGTGTTCAAGAACATAAAAATGCCTTAAGAGTGGAATAAATTTTATATTCTTTTTACATACTCCTACGATAAAACTGGCCATTTCACAATTCCATGAATACACTTTGGCATACTTTATCGTTTAAAAATTTGAATTCATTTTTTATGTGAATTCATCAGAGTCATCTTGTTATTCGATTCAACTGGTAATTAAAATTGCGTGCTGGTCATGCATTAATTTTTATTTTTCTTTTAAGTAACTCGACTGTAGTATTTGTTCAGCAAAATATGTCGTATGTTTTCTTTGATATTTTAACAGCACTGCACTTAAGATTACAAGAGCTACTAAAAGTAGGTTATAAGGGGAGTTCTTTGCAAAAAGTAAGTGGACGGCACAAAAAATATTATTACGAAAACGAAAATAATCTGGATACTGGTTATAAATTATATAATTATATTATAAATTATAAACAGAAGCTATAAAACAATGAACGCGTTTACAAATTATAACAACAAACACCAGCATACAAATTGTAAACAAATAATTAAAAATAAAACAACACAAACACCAGCATAGAAAATGGTAAATAAGTAAACAATAATACAACAACAAACTCTACAAGAATAACTGTAAACAAAATTCTCAAACAATAATAATGAAACAATGATGTTTACATTTATAGGGATCTTGAGAAGGCGAAGCCAAGAACATTCCCCTTCAAGAACATTCATCAGACTGTTACAATATAATAGGCAAGACAAAGCAGGCGAGTGGGTTAATGAAGTTCAGTCAGTACTGTGTGAAGACGAAAAGCATTTGAAGAGAGTAATCGTCGCTTAAATATTTCCGTTGCAAATATCAGTCGAACGATTGTCTAATAATTGTTATTGTTTATGCAGAGGAATAACAGACAAAGCATACATAAAGTTGCGAACAGTGGCACACAGAATTGTATGAATAATAAAGGATTTTAATCAAAACTAAACACAGATTTATTTTTATTTTATTTGCAATCTACGAGCTCATATTTTAAACGTTTTTAAAAGGTAAAAACGTAACAATATTTTAGATTGAAAGAAATAATTGATTCATATTCCTTATGGCCGTAGACTAGTAGATAGTATACTGTTTTGTGGGGTGGCGGCGTCATCGGCCACCACCAGGGTTGCCAGCCTGGCTGGACTTGGCTGGATTGTCCAACTTTTTTGCTGCTTGTCCAGTTTCAAGCTAAAATTTAATTTGTCCAGCTAAATAGAAATATTTTAGTACACTGCAATAACTTGGGCAATAATTTTCATGTTATCCTTGTCAAATCATTGGCTTATTATAATTTTTTTACCAAAGTACGAACTAGTATAAACAAAATCAAACTAGGCTGAATTGTTATTGTTTTGTTTTTAGTATTTAATTTTAATTCTTACATACATACATATGCATATGCAATTATATATGTGATGGATGAACCGAAAAAATTTAAGTTTAGTTAAATAAATTTTAAAGAATGCAATGAATTTATTTAATTGTAATATTTTTAAATAATACTACATATGTTGATAACAACGGATATTTTAATAAAAATTATTTACACAAAACCAAAATTAACATTTTCTCAGTATTTTTTTATGTCCAGCTTTTTTTGTTTTGTCCAGCTTTTTCAAACTCAATGTCCAGTGTTTTGAGAATCTGAATCTGGCATCCCTAGCCACCACTGTTAAAAAAAGCGAGCACTAAGACCGATGATTACCAACTTCTTTCAGTCAGAAGTGGACGATCTAGATATTAACGAATGATATCAATATCATGGAGCAACATGCCATACAGCTTATGCCAAATTGGATAATTTACACGAACGGTTTGAGGGTGTGGTCATCTCAAATCTAAGTGATTTGAACTACAACCATAATCGAGTGATTTAACCCCGTTTGAATTCTTCTTGTAGGGTTTTCTTAAGGCTCAGATTTTAGACTCAAACTGTAGCCAAAGCCTACATAAGGCATTCTATCTGTCAAACTAATTTGTGTACCAGAGTTATGGCATATTTGACATGTCGGAGTAGGTCAAAGAAGCCGTGGCTACATGATGTTCCTATAATGTCCAAACTAAGCCTATTACCCTGACAGATTTCTGGATTTTCTGTTCATTCTGGTGAAATAATTCCATAAAAGTGTAACTGAATTTAAAACAAAAATTTAGTTGAAACACTTGTTTTTATAGCAGTTCAAGACATTTTTGTACAGAATTGAGTGAAGTAAATTTAAATGTGTCCAAATGATATATACCGATCTAAATAAAGTACGTTTTAAGTAAATTCTATTAAATTCTCTTATTTAGCTTGAAAAATTTCTAAAAACTAACATTCATATATAAATCTTAAAAATACATAAAATACAACACAATAGAATTCGTGTGTATGTATCGCACAATAAAATTTATAAATATTCACCAAAAATATTGCATTGGAAACGGGAAAATGCAAAATAATAAATTGTTATCGTTAGAGGAGAGCAATACGACAGTACTTTTGCATAAATTGTATGTAGTAATCATCGATAGAAAGACACTAACAACTAGGAAAGATCGTTCTAGGAAAAGTGATAAATACAACGACAATTGCGAACATATTTTTGAAATCTTACTTGTACTCAAATGCATACAGTTAAAGAAAAAAGTCTACATACACCATGGTAATTTTATATATTCTTCCAAACGACTTCTACGTTATATATTTTTTAATTCACTTTTTCTTCATACATTATTGAGTGTAAATGCCTTTAACAACGCTAGAACACCTTTTTTCAATTGGGAAAAACCAGTGGTATATGTAGACTTTTATCTTTGACTGTATACTTTTCTTTCACTTTTTGCAGATTGTATTGTATTCAGAAAGGAAAACAGTATTGTTTAGTTAAGAAAATATAAAGAAATAACATGTTCGAGAAAGAGCAAGTATTCAGCTGTATTCGAAGATAAAGACATTTTTTAGTTTTCAAAAATAAAAACATAAGAAAATAAAATGCAATCGTTTAAAGCTGCTTAAAGTTTAATCAAAATATTTAAATACAATATTAAATAAATAATAAATGTTAATAAAATAAAGGAAATTATTGATATCGTCCGTCCATCAATGTAAGCCGTATTTTGACATATAAGTACAATGCTAACTGAACCCTTCATTGATCAGGATTTTATTGTAAGAGGTCCATGCCTCTCAGACTAGGCTAAGCAAGTATTCATATGGCAGCCGCGGCTCGCATCACATTACCCCATTCGATCGGACAAATGTATGGGGTCTTCTCTTCAAACCGCAGCTTCTTGGCTGCCAATTGACATCACGATTTCGGCTAATTAAACGGCCATCAAACGATCATCGATTGTGGTATGACCTGTCTGGTTAGTTAAATCATCCTATTGAAACCAAACATCGTTCAAATCAATACAATGAAGAGTGGATACAGAAAATTTGCTGTTATGGTGCGATACCATGGCGATTACGGTCAATAATGGTTGCGACGTTTTCATTTTCAGTTACTCGTAATGAGTGCATAGGCTTCTGTAAAACCACGGGTAGGTTTTCTAAGCCCTAAATACGGCAATTTTGCTTATTAACGTACCCACCAAGATGAAAATGAGTTTCATCCGAAAAGATGATTTCTTTTTTGACAAAATCGACACCATTGTACAATTTCTCGTTGGACCATCTATTCCAATAATTCCCCATGTTGCACAAGAGTAAATCGATTCATTACGTTCAGTAGAGATCATATACTAACTTTTGTGAGTTCGGTTAGGTAGTGAGTTCGGTTGTTAGACATGAGGACGCAGTTCAAACCGCAGATCAGACATTGCCAACAAAATAAAATATGAAAAAATAATTCTTTCAGTGACTTCTTTTTAGCAGATTTCTGGCAAAAACTCTGAGAGAGTGAATAAAAATTGTTATCAAACATCTGTTGTTCGGAATCGACTTAAAAATGTAGGTCCCGCCACAGCAAGGTCGTAATCCTGACTAATGACTAGTTATATACGTATGTATGTAATAGATAGTAGAGAAGACCACTAAAATGTATCTGCTTAACCCAGATCGAACTAATATAGATAAAATCCGCACCTCCATAAAACCATCCGAAGGGCTAAGAAATGTCAGACAAGAGAAGCGAAAAACGCTGTGGTCTGTTTGTTGTGTTTGATGTAATTGGCAGGGATTAGTTGTGATCGTTAACTTCTTACAGAAAGTGGCGGAGCATTCTAATGGCTAAGATCCCTGATATTTTAGATTCAAACTGGACAAGACAAATAAAAGTCATTAAAAACCGTTAAATGCATTATTTAGTAAGTAGGCACTCTGGATGATCTGGATACCCTGAAGCGTCTCTATGTTATTAGCAACAAAAATTTCACTTTTAAGATGCCTTACTGCGTGTAAATCGCAATAATGGAAACAGTGTACGAACATCTTCAACAACTTTGTAAAGTACAAGAGTTTTCGTTAAATATGTTAAACATTGCATTGCATGCCACTTTTTTGTTTTTGTTGTTTGCATGTGGTTGTGTTTTGCAATGTTTAACACTTATACAGAGTCATGGCATGCGACTTTTAACAAAAACTTTAAGAAAACCAAAGAAAACAAATTATTGTAAGAAACTAAACTGTTGGTTAGATGACAGCAACTGAATAGAGAAAAGAAAAACGAAAGGAAAACTTTATATGCAACATTTTAAAACGTACATACAAAATGTATGCATGGACCTTCCTATTACATCCTGGGCTTGTATACAAATCTGTAAAAACAAAATAAAAAAACATGCGGTATATTCAAAATATTTAATACAATAGCGGAAGCAGTTGAAGATTTTTTAAACTTCCATTTTTATTGCTGTATACTTAGAAAAAAAACACTGAAGTACTCTGCTCACCATGCTGCAAAACAAACTGAAGAGAAATATTATTATTACAAAAATATATATCTAAACTAAAATTAAAGTATAGTAGATAGTGTGTTGGCTTATTAGACGTGAGACCAAGGTCCGACGTCTCCAGCAAAACTAAATATGAAACAAAATATTTTTTCGGTGACAACCTCTCAGCAGATTTCTGGCAAAAACTATAAGAGTAAAATAAAGAAATTGCACTGAAAAGTTTCTCAAAAATCTGTCGTTCGGAGTCGACTTTAGATTGTAGGTACCCCGCCACTTATGGATAAAATTAACACACACAACAGAAGTGGTGTGAGAAGCTAGGTTGTAATCCTGGCTAAAGGTTATGTTTACTTCCTAATCAAAATTTGAAGTGGTCCAGTAGAATCTAGAATATTTTTAACAAAAATTTTCAAAATAAAAAAGGAGACTAAATATTTCAAGAATTTAATAAATACCCATGCAAGGTTACCTCAGGTGTTCTTAAGTTATAAGATCTTAGTGTAGATACTTAAATTATTCATGAAGGAGTTGTAGCAGCAGTACTTACTATTCGTCTACGAGATTTAACAAAAAAAGAAAATTATGATGAAGTGAGTGGAAACAGCTTACCTATTAAGCTTTAACATTCTCGATACTTTCTACATAATGATTATCAAGTAGGTGGTCAAAAGATGGGCATTACTTAAAATCGATGGCGTTATGGACAAAAATATATACAAGAATATTTCAGTATATTTCAGCATGAAATCTGGAGAATAAACAAATTTATACGAATTCAAATTGGCATACCGTTCTTGAGGGATGAGCAAGTTATTAAATAGCCGTTTATAAAAGTCACCGTGGCCTAGTAGGTAGTGTGTTGGTTTATTAGAAGAAAAGCCAGGGTTCGTGTACCAGGCCAGACATCAAAATAAAATACAAAAAATATTTCTTTGGTGACTTCCTCTCAGCAGATTTCTGGCAAAAACTCTGAGAGTAAATAAAATTGCCATTAAAAATTTCTCAAAAATCTGTCATTCGGAGTCGACTTTAAACTGTAGGCCCCGCCACTCAAGTATAAAATTAACACACACAACATAAGTGGTGTGAGAAACTAGGTCTAATACTGACTAAAGGGTTGTAATGTATATTACTTGGGCAATTCACACAAGTCCTTGTATCGTTGTATTCATTGTATTGTTGGACGAAAATACAACAGTGTATGCTTGTTGTTGATAATTTTCATATAAAAATCCGATACACTCATACACTTTTTATTCATATGTTTTTGGAAGTTGTATTGGTTTCGTGCTATCAGTTTATGTAAATACCAGTAATCAAGAAGAAGAATAAATATAAAAAATATTTTCAATGTAACTTGAGTTAATAATTAACATTTAAAAATTATAATTCTTCACACAGATAATTCATTAATTTACTTTTTTCCGTAATATTTGTCATTTTGTTAATTGAAAATCAAAATATGAATACAGGTCTTCTTCTTTTTATCGTCTTTTCACGTTTGGAATACGAAATACACAATACAGCATACTATTGAGGGTTCACAAACAAAAAGTGTGTTCAATACAACATACACGATACAAAGTCATGTGAATTGACCAACACTAAACAATGTCTAAATATTTTCTTTAGAGATACCTAGATTTTCTGAACAATCTTCGCTTTGGTGTACACAGTCTCTGGGTATCTAATGAATACTTTGCTGCTCACTTTGCTTGTGTGTGTTAATTTTACACACGATACAACAGATTTTTGAGAAACTTTTCATGGCAATTCTATATACTGTTAGAGTTTTTGCTAGAATTCTGCTAAGAGAAACTCGTCGAAGAAATATTTTTTCATATATCGTTTTGTTCGATATGTTTGGACTGGGGATTGAACACACTACATACTAAACTACGACGACCTGATATCTTTATCTCTCAATCGTAGATGAATATGTTACAAATTATTCATATTTCTATGAATAAAATCATCTGTAGTTGCTACATATCGTCATTGTTCAAAAGAAACAATTGAAAATGAAACCGCATCTCGTTGGAATATTGAATATATTTGTTACAATCAAAACTATACGATATTGATGCAAAACTATACAATTTTGATGCAAAGCTTTGTACTTCAATTTGTACATATTAAGTTAGCACCCACTCTGTAAGCTGTGAAGTTTGTTTGGAATGTTTTGGTTTTAAGTAAAGCTTTATACACATGGGATAAACGTACTATACTGCTTAAATGAAATTGCAACAAAATGTTTTTTTTTCATGTGTTTTCTTATTATTAAGCTTTCCATATGAAACTGAAAATAACAATAGTTTTGAATATTTAAGCCCGAATAAATTCTTATTTGCGTTATTGTAATCCAATATTGTAGTTCCACAGGCTTGGGTGTTTATTGGCAAAAAAATCATATCTTTTATACGACATTTGTGTTGCGACAAAGCTCCACAACAGTTGTGATACAACGCTACAGATAAGTATTCAATTTGAAGAGATATGTTATGCGCATTATATAAATTTTAAAATCGTACAAATCAAAATTTGGTATCCTTGCATATGCGATTTTATTATTATCGTTGTTTGTTAATCAAAATCTGAAATTTTCATAAGCAGAATGGATTGTATTTCAGAGAAACGCATGACATTTAAATCACAATTCTTTGTTTTTATTGCGCAAATAATAGGAAACTCTACAGATGTTTATAGAAGTAGTTAACAACGCAAAAGTTGTAATAAAATAAATAAAAACATAGTAAAAATAGGATATGAAATCTTGTTGTCAGCTCTTATATTATTATCCATATACTGAGGTACATACGTACATATGTATATGTACTTATGTATGTATATAAACAATGTCTCTATCCCTTTAGAAATAGAATTTCACAAAATGTGGTTTAGAAAACTGACATTGAATGAAATTATATGGTAGGCTGTACGCAAAAGACAGTTTGGAGGTCATATTTGACTCTTTGTGTTACCAATGCACGCCGTTATCCCCTAGTGTTAACACCGCTCTGATGAAAAGACTCAGATGGCCAATGTTAGCAAGGGACAGTTCTTCCAGGTCACCTGTATAATAGGCACCAAGGTTACTTTTGCTTCTGTCACATAGTGCTAGTTATGTACTTAATATGTGAAGGACAATCTACTGTTCTTCCTTATCTCTGCAGCTACTGCAAAGATCATTTGCTCGGTCTTCAAAACTATTGCGCTTAGCATGCATGTTCATAATGCAATAGAACGTAATGAGGCTAACAAACATAATGAGCGTGTTTATTTAAAGTTTAAGCAGATTTTCCGCGCCGTTCTACGCGTATTTTAGTTCACCCATCTATTGTTGATAATGGAATGGATGGACAAATTTTTTCCGCCGTTGATGGAATACATGACTGTATTGTTCATGATAAGCATGATAAGTCGCTGCAGTCTAGCAGGTACTGTGTTGACGTACAGCCACGGTTCAAATCCCAGATCAGACAAACATCTCCAACAGAACGAAATACGAAAAAAATATACGAAATACGTGTTTTTTTTAAGAAGGAATACATGACTTTATTGTCCATTATAAGCTTGTAGCTGAGCACTCACCAAGTCGCCGTAGTCTAGTAGGTAGTGTGCTGGTTTAATAGGCGCGAGGGCTCCGTTCAAACCCCAGGTCCAACATCTCCAACAAAACGAAATAGGAAAAATATATTTTTTTGGCATCTGCCTCTCAAGAGATTTCTGACAAAAACTCCCAGAGAGTAAATCAAATTGCTATGAAAAGCTTCTCAAAAATCTGTCGTTCGGAATCGACTTTAAACTGTAGGTCTCGCCAGACATGTATACAATTAACACACACCAGTGGTGTGAGAAGTTGGGTCGTAATCCTGACTGAGGGGTTGTAATAATACATATGTATGTATTATTTATAACCCACAAGTTAAAATTAATGAAAACTTTATAAAATAAGGTGGCAAATTACTGAATCACCATCAGAGACACAACTGAAGTGACTGTGTATTTATATTCCTATGAGATTAAGTCTCAATACCGCTGTTACATTACAGTTAAACATTCTCTTCTTATTTAAGTGGTCACTACAATATTTTTCGTAGGATTACAATCTAACTTCTCCTATCACCCGCATTTGGTGTGTTAATTTCATGCATGAGCGACGGAACCTACAGTTTAAAGTCGACTCTGAACTACAGATTTTGTTGAAAAAATTTTCATTGCAATTCTATTTACTCTCAGAGATTCTGCCAGAAAAGTGATGAGAGGAAGTCGCCGATGAAATATTTTTTTCATATTTCGTTTTGTTTGAGTTGTCTGAGCTGGAATTTGAACCACGTGATCGTGTCTAATAAGTAAATACTTTACCTAATACACCAGCTCGATTATTTTTCTGTTACTAAAATTAAAATGGCTCGTAAAAATTCGAAGAGAAAATAAGGAGCAAATGAGTGGTCTGATAGATACTGTTGAACAAATAAAAATTTTTCGGGTAAAACTAAAGTCACCCAAAACAAAAATTTTAATTTTAATCACATCCTAAGCTTAATTAGTAAAAGTTGTATGATTTATTTATTTTGGTTTCTGAAATGTTTTTCAACCGGTATAAAGAATATTCATTATATGGTAATTTATGTAACATACTCGTACATTGTTATTTTAATTAAAAAATAATTGTTTTTCATGCAAGTGTTCACATTAATTTCAATACTGCATTGCAATGAATATTACGAGTACAAAATTTCATTGTTTTATTATTTTAAAAGGTTACGTACATACGTACATACATACATATATAAAATTGTGGTTTTGTTCAACATAAAATGCAGGTATTATGTTTTAAAGTTTTAATTAAAAACGTTTCTTTGATAAAGTTTGTACATTATGCACATGAAAATATAAGGGTAACATACTCGTACGTTATTATTTCAGAACAAATTTTTATAAATATGAAGCAAGGGTGAACAAGACAAGAATTATATAGAATCTAAGGATGTCTTTTATTTCGTCTGTTTTTATTTGTTGATTTTCTGTCTTTTGTTATTTTTATACTAAAGTAATGACTTTCTTCAATCTCATGTACTTAAGAGAAAATGATCCTCATCATCACTCTATAAAAAGTTAAGTAGAAAGGAAAACTTTTAAACTTTTACTTGAACTTTGTAAGAGGGTTCTTTATGTTACATAAACATCAATATGTAGTTAAAGAGTTATTGTACGTAGTACGTATTATACTACGTAAGGAACATACGTTTACATGTATGTATACAATCCTACTTTCTCACATATTTTATTACCTC
The DNA here is from genome assembly GCA_958299815.1 of Sarcophaga carnaria. Classification (NCBI taxonomy): domain Eukaryota; kingdom Metazoa; phylum Arthropoda; class Insecta; order Diptera; family Sarcophagidae; genus Sarcophaga; species Sarcophaga carnaria. Next base: position 115,337,708 of record OY283149.1, on the reverse strand, counting down.
AGAACGAGTAGAATAAGAAAGAAAAAAACAATTTAAGTAAAACAAACTTTAAGCATGTGTTCGCACATAAATTTTGTTGTTAACGTTGGTAAATAACCGGACAAATACGGTCACTAAGTTTCCCTCATATTCTGAAAATGTTTCATACCAAGTTTTTGCTTCTCAAAATGCTGTCAGTGTATCAGTCATATATTTGCAACAATTTTGCTTAACATACTTACATACATACAAATATAATTAGTCATTACAACCCTTCTGTCAGGATTACAACCTAGCTTCTCACGCCCCTTATTTTGAGTGTGCTAATTTTATACATGAGTTATTGTTTAAAGTCGAGTCAGAACGACAGATTTTTAAGAAACTTTTACTTAATTTTTGATGGTAAATCCTTTACTAGTCTTATGCAGCTGCATAAGTGCAATACATTGCATATACTACAACGACATGCACATAACAATCTGAAAGAACGTTAGAATTTATAAAGTTACGCATACCATTTCCACCACCAATATATTGTTACCTTTTTTACTTTTAAAAACATTTAAAATATGAGCTCGTATAAAATAAAATAAAATAACAATAAATTTGTGTTTAGTTTTAATTAAATTCTTTATTGTTCGCACAATTCTGTGTGTCATTGTTCACAACTTGATGTAAACAACAACAATTGCTTTGTTTTCTATTCCTCTTTGCACTCTTTTGCATAAACAATAACAATTTCTAGTCAATTGTTCGGACTTTGCCTTGCCTTTTATATGGCAAAGTAAACAGTCTGATGAATGTTCTTGAAGGCGAATGTTCGTGGCTTCGCCATTGCGAAATCTCTATTAATGTAAACATTGTTGTTTCATTATTTTGGTTTGTGTATTTTGTTTACATTTATTCTTGTGGTGTTTGTTGGTATATTTCTGTTTACTTATTTACCATATTTTTATGCTGGTGTTTGTTGCTATATTATGCAGTGCGATAATTTGTGAACAAATTCATTGTTTTTGTAGCTTTTTTTATGATATTAATGTTGAATTAAAATGTTTTATAAAAGCAAAACACCAGTATCTAGGTTTTTCCATTTTCGTAACAATAATCTTAACAGTCAAGCGGTAAACGTAGTCAAACTCAGTAAAGAGCTTCATAAACCCAAGAGTTAACTCTACATCAGCAATATTTTCTTCGATGCGCTCATTTCTTTGTCTTAGCGATGGTTTTGAATCGAGAAAAGAAAATTTAATGCAAAAACGATCAATAACTGTGCTCTGTGAACTTAATAGGCAGATAAATTTTTCAAAATAAATTTTCCCAATTTTGTTATGCTGTTCCGATGTTAAACGATGTATGATGACTTGCCAAACCCTATTGGACATACAAAGCTTGAAATTCTTAACTGTTAGTGCTATCGATATAGTTATCGATATATAGTTGTCGATAGCGATAGTTATCGATAGTACCAGAAGTACATGTACCATAAGTACTATAGATATACTTATCGATATGTTGTTGTCGATATCGATAGTTATCAATTATATATACTTATACCGCTATAAAAGCCTGATATTTTCAGTGAGGGCGTTGTTTCTAGGCAATGCTAGCAGTTCGTATACCGGTAGCTTCGATTAAGTTTATGCAGTTAGTTTTTTGTCTCTTATACACATAAGAGGTCATTACAACCATTCAGTCAGGATTACGACCTAGTTTCTCACACCACTTATGTTGTATGTGTTAATTTTATACAGTTTAAAGTCGACTCCGAACGACAGATTTTTGAGAAACTTTTCATGGCAATTTTTATTTACTCTCAGAGTTTTTGCCAGAAATCTGCTGAGAGGGAGTCGTCGAAGTAATACTTTTTTGTATTTTATTTTGATGTCTGGTCTGGGGCTCGAACACTGGCTTTTCGTCTAATAAGCCAACACACTACCTACTAGACCATGGCGACTCATAATCATCGTAATCATCAATAATTTTGTCTTTTATACCCAAGCTTTTAAATCGAATGTATGGTTCTAAGAGCATACATCGGGTATAAAGTAGAATAGAGTAAAAAAATAGATATTAAAAACGAAATTGTATCGAGTATAAATAAAAATAACATGCACTTCTATTAAATTGTTGGCTGCAGGTAAAGCAGAAAGAAAGAGAATAGATGTTGCTGTACTTTTATACAAGTAACAGCCTGCAGCATTTATGGACAGTTTGGTTTCCATTTTAAAACAATCGATTATGCTCCCAGCAACAACTAAACAATAAATTGACTGTCTATGTACTCGTATGTATATTACTGATTATATTATCCTTTTTTTTTTGTCCTTGTGTTTCTTGTTTCTATACACAATAAGTGAACGAATGAATAGAATTTCAAAACAAATATACAAAATATTCAATATTTATGTATGTATCTTTGTATTCCTTGGTAATGGAAATGAAACTGTATTCAGTGGTATACCAATATGCTGTTTTTCTAGTGGAAGGCAAACATGTCATTTGTAAAACAATATTTAGTGAAACATGTGTGTGCATTTTTTGAACTGTTTAAAACTACAATGTATTTGTAAATATCCGGAAGGCAGAATAAATAGCAAAAAAACCCCATATCTATGAATGGAATTTCATGCGGATAGTCGGATTCAATTTATTACATAAATACCCATCCATATCCAATTACTCTTATTGTCAGTTATCCTTAAAAATTATGCTTCAAAATAACATAAATTGTTAAACTAACCAATCTATTTGTCTGTAATAAAGGCACTCATGATATTTTATTTTATTTATTTTTTTAATTAAAAACCACCTGTAGAAATTTAATTGTAGCTAACAATTGTGTTCAAAAGATTACCAATGCAATCATGGGTTTCTGTCTATATGTCTGCCTGTCTGTAGCTCAAAGCTCTCGTTTATATTGTTACGAAAATAAAAAAAAACTAAATACTGGTGTTTACTTTTACGTCGTTTAACATTAAAATTATAAACAAAAGCTACAAAAACAAATCAATGAAGTTGTTTACAAGTTATCGCACTGCTTAATATAACAACAAACACCAGCATAAAAATGGTAAACAAGTTAACAAAAATATACCAACAACAATACAATAATAATCGTAAACAACGATGTTTATATTTATACAGATTTCAAACGACTTCGCCTTCGAGAGCATTCATCAGAATGTTTACTTTGCCATATATAAGGCAAGGCAAAGCAGGCGACGAATTTAGTGAAGTTCAGTCAGTGTTGTGTGATGACACGGTGCGTTTGAGGAGAGTAATGGTGGTTTGAAGATCTCCGTTACAAAGATCTGTCGAATAATTGTCTAGTAATTGTTATTGTTTATGCAAAGGGTATAAACAGAGGAAAGGCAAAGAAAAGCAATTGTTGTTTACAAGAAGTAGTGAATATTGGCTCACAGAATTGTGCGAATAAAGAATTTATTTAAAACTAAATAAAAATTTTTTTTGTAATCTACGAGCTCATATTGTAAAAACGTAACAATATTATTAATAATGACAAACGATATTTACGTATGGTAATACAATACTTCACGATGAAAAAACGTTGAGACGATTTGTAACTAAAAGCAGCAACATCTCGAGATGTGGTTCGAAAGGTGAAGACATAATCTGTGCCAATGCTTGTTTCAACTGATGGAACATTTAAAGCACTGAAAGCATATAAAAACTTAACATCGGTGGAAATCTTTGAAATATTAAAAGAAGAAGATATAACAAATGCATATAAAAGCTCATGTCTAGCATATCGTAGAAGAAATCATTGGAAAGGAAATCCTGGACGAAATCCTATCCCTAAAAATACATACATAATTGGTCATTACAACCCTTTAGTTAGGATTACGACCTAGTTTCTCACACCACTTATGTTGTGTGCGTTAATTTTTTATACATGAGTGGCGGGACCTACAGCTTAAAGTCAACTATGAACGATAGATTTTTGAGAAACTTTTCTAATAGGGTAAACTTTACAATTAACAGAGCACTGTTATAGTCGCAATAGTTGATTAGTCTTCTACTTTGCAATTATTGCAGACTATTGAATTAAAATATAATTCTCATTATGATATGATTATTCCAACCATCCCACTAGCACGGTTCGAAAGAGGACCCTCTGAACTACCATTTTGTATATAGTCTGTATTGTTTACTATTTCTTATATGTTCCAAAAGGGCCACTGATCTTCTAGTGAATTTTCAAGCAAAAAATTTATATTTCGAAGGGCAATTTTCTCAATACAATATCACTTTATATGTGACTATGTTGCTGATTATATTAAGAAGACTTAGAAACTTCCTTTGTATATAGTTTGGTACTCATACATAGACCAAGAGTATTCCCCAAAATTAGCTCCTAAACAAGTGGGCTTGTTCAGATGGTCGCTGTTAAATAGCGAAAATTTTGGCCAAATTTTGCTCTGTTAACGGCAGATGTGGCGCTGCTAAAATTTATGGATTGCGTCTTGGATTTTAAAATCCAAATATTATAGCCAATTAAAGGATTACAAATTAGATGAATAATTTAAATTGCAAAGTGGAGGAAGACTTTATTACTGATTGAGGAAAAAATTACTCAAAAAATTAATGATTTAAGATTTGCTAACAAATATTCAAAAAAAAAATATTCAAAAAAATATAAGAAATTGCTGTCAACATGATTTTAGTTGCCATTAAAACTATTAAAGAGAAAAATCATAATAAAACGTATTATGCGCTGATAACGTTTGCTGCCATAAATGCTTACTACCCACAAAAATATGCATAAAAAATATGGATCGAAATAGTTTTTATTACTGGCAATATAAATTTTGATTTCCTGTGATTGTAACAAAATGCTACTTTAACGTCCGTTATAAGAGCCAGAATTATTTTCTAATTTTATATTTTTAAGAAAATTGTTTGCTAACTTGTTCTGCATACAGTGTAATAATTTTTAGCTGAGTTAAAAAAATAATGGACATTTTAAAAATTTTATTTGCATGATAAAAATTTTATGGTATTGCAGAACAGCTCACATTTAGCCATTAAAGTTTGGCCAAAAAAAAAGAACGACGAAACTAGAATAATTTTTATTTTATAATCCTTAGAAGGATGGCAAATTGAGGAACGGTTAACGAACTAAGTGTGTATGTAATGTGAAGAAACCGAAAAAAGATCAAACAAAATAAAAATACATTCAAATAAAAATTAAAAACTAAAAATAAATTTATAGTGGAAATGTGGAATAAAGATAATACAGTATTCCCCAGATATAAACACCCTGGATATTATAATTTCCAAAATAGTGGCACTGAAATTTAGGTAATTTTGATTTCGTGAGATTAAACGGTTCTAAATTTCTTAAGTCATTGGCCATCGGCAGACTTGTTGCAAAAAGTAGGAAATTGGACAGAGCAGTGAGGCCTCGGTTCAAACCCCTGGTCAGATATCAAAACTTCCTCTCAGGAGATTTCTGGCAAAAACTCTGAGAGTAAATAAAATTGCCGTGAAAAGTTTCTGAAAAAACTGTCTTTCGGAATCGACTTTAAATTGTAGCTTCCGCCTATTATGGATAAAATTAATACACATAACATCAGTGGTGTAAGAAGCTAGGTCGTAATCCTGACTGAAAGATTGAAATGACTAATTATGGTATAATGCAATCCCATAAAATATTTCTAAAGGTTTCATTCTCCTTGAGGCGTTACTGAAGTAACGCAATCTAAGATAATTGATTCCTGATAGAAAACCTACAATCCACCAATGTTCGCCTTTCGTAATTTGTAAACCTCTTCTTCTGCTAATATGATCTGGTGAAGCTTTCGGGCCTGACTCTTTGCGTAATTACTGGTGCAATAGGACTCTTTCTTCACTATATCTATAAAGTCTGCTGCGGATTCATCTTCTTGGGTAATTTCTTTGCAGTGATCCCGAAGTGATACGGGGGTCCTGCAAAACTACAACTTTGTTCACCATATCGAGCTGTAGAAGGTGATAAAAACCCTCTCCGACCAGTCAGCATTCCATCGAATACAAAGTTATTGACAGCAATAAGACAAATAGAATTCTATTAGATTGAATGACAAGCGGATATTTGCTCTCAGGTGGAAGATTTTGAATTTTAAGAACTTCACGGCTAAAAGCACACTCCTGCAAGCAGTATTGCAAGTGCTTATATCCGGCGAAGTTCTTCTTCTCTTGGAAGTTCTTCTTCTCTTGGAAGTTCTTCTTCTCTTAGAAGTTCTTCTTGGCTGTTTTTTAAAGGAAAACCAAAAATTTCTACTGGGAAAGTGGCACAAAAAATCATACCAAAACAAACATATGAATTAATCTCTTGGCGATATAACGATTCATGCAACTCTATTGATGTGTTGTAATAAAAATCTTTAACAATACATGCAGACTTTAGAAGAAACTTTGAACTCCTTTTTATCCTATTGGCCAATATATACCAGCATATTTCATTCTCCTGGTTATTTATCTTTTGCGAGTATTTCCACAAGGAAATCCATTTACTTGGTTAAAAGTAAGCCAGTAACGGGAACAAAATCGGATTGTATTTAATATCCTTGGCCGCGAAAAAGAAAATAAAAATGGAAAACATAATAAATGAAAGGCAAATGAAGAAAACAAATTTACTGGGAATTGAATAAGAAGTTAACCAACTCACAATCATCCATCTATACAATCAGTTAGTGGCGTTTATCTCTTCAGCCATACATCCGATTCATGCATGCAGTCATACATTTTGCTCGTTTGTATGGATGTTTCTTAGCAGTGTTTTTCTTTGGTTGTATTATTATTAGTTACCTGTATATGTGTGTTTTTTATTGTAAATGTTTAAAACTGTGAAGTATATTGATCTAAAGGCAGGAACCATTTAGTCCTTCGTTGCCTGGTTGGTCTGCCTCTTTTACTGTTCAATATTTTGTTTTTTTTTTCTTTTAGCAACAATACTACTGTCTATCCAGCTGCGTCTGGGTGAGACTATGTGACAGTGCTATTCAGTGACACAAGAATCTTGAGTAGAAGTTTTCTTTTTTTTCTGTTATTTCGGTAACAAAACATTTCAAAAAGACTGCCAGTTTGGTATCTTTTGTTGCACAGTGATATGCATTCAGACAGGCATTTTGCTCGTTCTGCATATTTGTATGCTTGCAAGCATATTAATTCAGTCTGAATCTGTGCAAATTGCAAAAACTCAAAAATGCAAAAAAAAAATTTTTATTTTTTTAACTGAGGATTTGAGATAAGACTGGATTGCACTATTTAAGCAATTCAATATCGTTTGCGAAAGGCAAATGCAAAACGATTATTCCATGCTTTTCAGATTCAATTTTAAAGCAGTGTTGTTGATGCATAAAACGTAATGGGAGCCGCTAAAAAGGGGTCTTGTTGTATGCTTTATTAAGTGAATATTATGCACCAGTTTCATTAGTAACAGAGTCTACCGTCATTACCATCGATGGGAATTGTTACTAATAAGAATAAAACGAAATAAGATAAGTATTTCTTTGGCGACTTCTTCTCAACAAATTTCGGGCTTAAACTCTGAGAGTAAGTAAATTGCAATGAAAAAGTTTCTCAACAATCTGTCGTTTGAGCCCCGCTACTTATGGATAAAATTAACACACACAACATAAGTGGTGTGAGAAGCTAGGTTCTTAATTCTGACTGAAGAGTTGCAACAACTAATTAAGTAAGTAAGTATGATTCTGATGCATCTGGTACCCAATCTATGCTGAATTCTTGTCGACGAATTTATTGGCTCTTTTTCGATGTTAATAATTATGTGGTAAATAAAGTTTTAAATTCAATGCAAATTAGTGTGTAGCCCTTGCGCTGAACAACTTCTTAGATTAGTTTAGTGGAGTTCGGTTAGTACAGGGACGGCCTTTACTTTGTGCTCAAGGGAGCTTTACTAATCAAATCTAACACTCAAACCTACCTATCTACCCAATGCAAAATAATAGATTTCATGGAATTTTATAAATGGAACACCCAAAGCATTTCATTGAATTCTTTATCACAATGTAATTTTTAAAATACTTTATTGAACAAAATTCTGTGAAAATATAAAAATTCAACAGAATCCATTACCTTAGGCAGTTTTCCCTATTTTTAGTTAATTTTTTTACAAAACTACAAACATGAAAAATATGTACATTTACATTTAAGAGTTAAGCACGGTTAAGACATACCTAGACCTTGCAGTGAAATTTTAGTAGGCTAGAAGTGAAGAAGAGAAGTATCTGCCTACACTTAGTCCAACACAGATTATTTACGAGTAAGCAAATCACATTATTTTATTCATGTCTTCAGTAGGTATTCACGGCATATGGAAACAAATGTGTCCCGTGTGTTATTAAAAAGTTGAGAAAAGCAAATAAAAAACAACAGAAAAAACGTAAAATGAATTAAAGTTACAAAAGACTGGAAAGAAGAATAACTAGTTCATTAGCTGAGAATATAGGAATGTTTTGTTTGATATATGTATGTGTATATAAACGGAAAAATGTACAAAAAATCTTATAAAAAAGGCAAAATTGTTACGAGCTGAGTAGCTTAGACCTTATGCTCGGTGTAGTGAAACAGACCAAATTATCAATTCTAAGTAACATACTTGTTAATGTGGAGAGAAATTATTCATGCCATCATTTAACTGAAAAAAATACTCTTAAATTCCTTATTTTATTTTATAAAACAATCAATTTAAATAACAAAAAAAAAAAGAAAAAATTAATAAGAATAATGGCTGTATAAAGTGTGTTTGAGTGAGTGTGTATAGAGCACCCATGAATTTAAATGTTTTATATTGATATTTGATATTCTACAATGAAAATAAAATACGTATACGTTTACGATGATAAAGGGAATATAAAAAAAATTTAATTCTATAAAAAAAAATTCTAAAATATAATTAAAAGTGTTGTTTTCAAAAGAAAATTATATAAAAGTAGAAAATAATAAATTAAAAAAAACAGAAAATGAAAGAAGTCGTTCAGAAAAACACTGTGACAAAAAATTTATTTCAGTCTACAGGGAATTCTACTTAAAGCACCAAAAAATATAATTTCTCTATATTCAAAAACAACAAAAGAATAATACTGCCATCAGTCGCTCTCCAAAAATTCTGTTTTTACTATTACTGAACCCATTTAGGAAAATAAAGCCTTTTCTCTGCCAAACAGATCTTGTACAGATAATATCATCCTAGTACGTGTCGTACATATGTACATAATCGGTCATTACAGCCCTACAGTCAAGATTACAACCTAGTTTCTCACACCACTTATGCTGTGGGTGTTAATTTTATAAACGAGTAGTGGTACCTACAGTTTAAAGTCGATTCTTAACGGCAGATATTTGAGAAACTTTTCATGGCAATTTTATTTACTCTCAGAGTTTTTGCCAGATATCTGCTGAGAGGCAGTCGACGAAGAAATATTTTTTCATGTTTCGTTTTGTTGGAGATGTCTGACTTTGGGTTTGAACCTTGGCCTTATGCCTAATAATCCAACACACTACCTACTAGACTGCGGCAGCTTGGTTCTTGGCTTTACTTTAATTTTTCCTTAAGAGTTTTGAATATTTTATTTGAAAATTGATTTCAATTCTTTACATTCAGTTCGCAAAACTGTAGAAATTTTTTCTCATTTATGCAAGAAAGAAAAAAACAGAAATAATAGGCTCACCTACAATACACTTGATAAATAGATAAAAATGGGTTAAAAACTGTTGCACCCGTGCCACTACAGTTTAGAGCGTCTGAATAGCAATTCTACTTCAGCGTCTGTTTACCAGCAGCCAACCAACTAACCATTCCATTAGCGCTACTGCCGCCCCCTTCCACCTAATCTGAATATCGCTCTTGGCTTTTAAGCTGTTGTTGCTTATTAAAAAATATTTCTGTTTTTTTTTTTTTTTCTTTTTTCATGTTTTGTTGAATATATTACAGTTATTTTGCTTTACGATGGCAGGCAGTGTGCAAAATTATGCACCTGTTGGCGCGTAAGCGTTCACTTGAAATAATTTCCCATTTCGACTTCAAATTTTGTTGTTTTTTTATTCGTTTTTATTTTAATTTTTTATGTTATACTATAAGTTTTGTATTTTTTTCTCTAACCATTTTGGAATTTTTAATAAAGAAATCTAATTGAGTGTGAAAATAATTTATTTTTTTAAATTTAATTTTTTGTAAACATTTTATGTAGAGAATGAATAAAAAAATTTCTACCCCTCAACCTTCTGAAAATCTTAACAGTCTTAGTATAGCTGAATACATAATTGGTGGCATGAGAAAATGACGATAATGATAATGTGGAACGTATTGCGAAATGTTTTTAAAGATTGACAGACAATGATTTATTACTGTTAACTCTTGAATCATGTACAGAAAGTAGGTAAAAACCTTGGGAAATAGGATAAAATTTGGGTACAATCAGAACTGTGTCAGGATAGTTAGATTGTGCTTCGTTTTTAAAGAGAGAATTAACCTCCAAAAAATTTGAAAACGTTTTATAATTCTAATTATGACATGTTAGCGAGATGTTAACTAATGCGCGCAATCCAATTCCAATCCCTTGGACTATAAATTTCGGTTGTGAGTCGGGCTTGGACCCTACTACGTAAAATCAGTATTCAATGAAAGCGATAACACAATCCTATAATAAGATCCCCTCATAAATTAACGACTACGCTAAACGTATGAAGGATTCTGGTTTAAAAATTAGCACATGGAAGGTTCGAACCCTTCATAGCCATCATGAAATGCAGGACTGATATCACTGCCAACCAAATTTATTATTATGATAATGGGTCAAATCGACCTCCGGGTACTTTACTTGTCTAAATTGACAAGTACACGTCCTCTAACCTGCCATGCGGAAAATCATGAATTTCGATGCGGATTTATGATTAGTAAGTCTTTACCATCTCGTCTCTGGATGTATTCAGATGAACGAAACGGTAGGCACAATCCACATCTGTTAGTTTTGCCAACGAGTAGTACTACGTTCTCAATATGAAACTTAGTAGCAGAGACCTCTCTGATGCGGTGAAACGAATGCTCTACCAGTCACACATCCTCCCCAAGCTTGGTTATGGCGCAAAAATATATACACTATTAAGCACTAATGCGGCAGCCTTGAGAGTATTCGAGATTAAAGTCCTACGTAAGATCTTTGGTCCAGTGCGAGTTGGCGATAATTTCCGCATCCGATACATTGTTCGAATGGATGAGGATGCTGCGGCGTGACAGGTATTTGATGAGGGGATTTGCGGAAGTCGGCGAAGAGAATGACCTTGTTTGCGTTTGAAGGACCAAGTCGGGGAAACTCTGTCACCGATTGGTGTCACCAACTGGCTAAGACGCGCACAAAGCAGAGGCGCCTGGAAGGAAGTGTTAAAGCAGGATGAAATCCAATAACCGGGTTGTTAATGGCCAGTTAAGTAAGTAAGTGAGTAAGTAATTATGATTAATGAAATTTTAATCTCTTGGAAATATTAGGTATATCCCCTTGTCTAGTAGGTAGTGCGTTGGCTTATTAAACGCCAGGCCACGGTTCAAACCTCAGGTCAGAAATCTGCAACAAAAACTAAACACATAAAAATATTTCTCCAGCGAATTCCTGTCAGCAGACTTTCTCTCTCATAAACTTTGGACCCCCAACTCATGTATAAAATTAACACACACAACATATGTAAGTGGTTTGAGAAATTAGTAAAGTGAGTAAAGGGCTGTAGTAACCAATTGTGTATGTATGTTATTCATAACATATTATACGAGTATACACGAAAAAATAATAGACGGAAGCTTAAAAAAATTTCAGTCTGACAAATTTAGATGCCTTTACTATGCATAAATAATGCTTACTCTGCTGCTATGTTTATAGCCATAAATAATATCCAAACAAAATGCAATAGAAAAAGTATTTGTCTTCTTCTTTTTAATTTGCCATGATTAATGGCTGTCCCCAGTATAATTCATTAAACAGGATAAATTATGAGTTTTGATCCCTCAACAGCGGAACTCTTCATTCGCTGAGAGTTAAAGGGGAATTGCTTTTTATTAGTTGACATTGGTCATAAAACATCTTTCGCTATTTTTTCTCTTCTGTTTTGCTTCAGTATTTGTGAAAACAATGAAAACTGCTGTGGTTGAATATGGTCATGGCCGTGGCCATGACAATGGCAGTGGAGTGCAAGTGGTAATAGCAGCGATAATGGTTGAAATTCAGCTGCATTATGGCAAAATGTCGAATCTCTAGAGCCAGTAGCATTTGTCAGCAGTATTTTATTGCATTCACAACATTGTTGTGTGGACAAAACAATTCAAAGTTTCGCTGGAAATGAGACCGAAAGGAAACATTGGAAAAACACAATGTCAGCGCTAAAATAGCAGAAACATCGTACTGCCTTTATATTGTATAATTACTCAGAGATATATTGGAGTAATTTACACTTTGACAGAGACACACACACAAGCAAAAACCATGATAGAGTGCGTAACATTTGGTATACTTAATATGTTGTTGTTATCATTGTAGCCCTGTTCTTCTTACATAATGTTCTGCTATAATGTAGCACTTGACAATGTTGCAAACATTTCCATTTCAAACCAACATACACACACATGAACAGAAAGATTGAATTCCAATTCCTGTCTTGACATTTGTAAAACATATTGTGCCAGTGTATATTTACGAAGAAAATACAACTTAACAGGTATTGATTGTCAAGCCATTACTGTTGTATACATTTGCTAAAATTGCAATTTCCCTGTGGCACCTGAAAAATTGTAAAATTTATTTGCCACATTACGTTTGGTTATCAACACCCTGTCAGTTTTCAATGACCGTCCCTCTAGGTATCTCATTTTGTCCGTCTTATTTGCTCATTGCCATTCTAGTATTCATTAGCAGCGTCCCCTCTTCATCAGCTCCTGAATCATTTTGTTTGATGTTATATGACCACCACAATGTATATGGTTTTGATGTTGCTGTTGATGTTTCTGTTGTTTCAGCATTTGATGATGATGATTTAGTTTCTTCGTTATTTCCTTCCATTCATTCCATTCGTTTGACAATATTTTTGAATGTTTTTCCGTTTATTCCGTTGCTTTACTAGGTTGCTTGCTTTTGATTTAGTTGAGGTTGCAAGAGAATTCACCACAACATTCATTTGCTCGTTCTCTTCATGCTGTCTGTAAGACTAGCTCTAGGTTTCACAAATCATTTAAATTGAATTATTATTAAAGGGAAAGGCATCTTATAGCTGAACATTTATGCTTTTCATTTGCTATAGGAGGAACCAAGAAATGGAAGTCATAGAGTATGTAATCAAAGATATTTTTCTGCAGCATCTGTGTTACCCGATGAGCACAGTGCCCGGGAGTTAGAAACAAGTAAAGGAATCATCAGAAAACATTGACATTAACACACAACATTAATCAGTCACTTATAAATTTCTACACATTTGTTTAACATTATTTATTCACTTCTCTTCTCTTGTTTTTTATTTTTTATAAAGGGTCCACCAAATAACTTTTTTTTTTAAAATGCTTTAGAAAAAACTACTGAATATTTTCTCAAATTTCTTTTTTTTATTTGAAAGTACAATCCTTCCGGTTAATAATGGAAAATAATTTCATTCAAATGGCTGCCTCGGCTGGCCATGCAGAAGAGGCCGATTTTGGCAAAAAAAATCATCTTTTCAAATGAAGTTAATTTTGACCTTGGCGGGTATGTAAACAAGCAAAATTGTCGCATTTGGGGCACAGAAAACCTGCACGCATACATTGAAAAGCCGACGCACACAAAACGAGTCACTGTTTGGTGCGGATTTTGGTCCAGAGGCATAATTGGGCCATTTTTCTTCGAAAATGAACAAGGAGTGGCCGTTAGCGGGCCATGTTGAACGAATTTTTGTTCACAGAAATTGAAGAGGAGAATATTGGCAACATTTGGTTTCAACAGGACGGCGCTACGTGCCACACAGCCGAAGCGACACTCGATGTTTTGCGCCCTGTTTTTGAAGATCGCATTATCAGCCGCAAAGCTGATGTCGTTTGGCCACCTCGGAACTGCGATTTGACACCGTTGGACTATTATTTATGGGGTGCCGTCAAAGATAAGTGTTACGCCTACCAGCCAGAGACAATTGACGCTTTAAAGGACAATATTCGTGAATTGGACCGATCGTGTAGGCTACTGTATGGCCAGCCGAGGCAGCCATTTGAATGAAATTATTTTCCATTATTAACCGGAAGGATTGTACTTTCTAATAAAAAAAGAAATTTGAGAAAATATTCAGTAGTTTTTTTTTTAAAGCATTTTCAAAAAAAAAAAGAAGTTATTTGGCGGACCCATTATCGTATTTATAATTCATGTTGTTGCTGGTACTGCCTTCATTTTCATTTCAGGCATTTATTACTTATTCTTACAATATATAGCGATTGACAGTTGACATGAACGATATTTGATATAATATGTGGGCTTTTTATTCATTCACTGTGGAACACAAAACCACGAAACATTGTAGATTGGTATACAGTGAGGAAGTAGGAAGTACAGTGGACAACAAAAGTCTTTGTACGGCAATATATTTTAGCAATTTCATGAATTTTAGCCAAAAGTTTGTATAAAAATTTATAGTTTATATAAGTAAGAGTAAGTTTAAAATTCAAAAGCCTAATATACGAAAATGTTATCCCTTGTATTTAGTAGAATATCCTTTAAGGGCAATCATTCCATTTAACCCATTTGGAATTGAATGTACAAGTTTTGTTTAGTTTTTTTTGGTGGCACCATGAGCAAATTTTTCGGTTGACTTTTGTTTGAGGTTTAGCGATTACGTAACCGTTCTTTCAACTGATCTCCTGAATATTCTCTTGTCATATCGGGGCTTTTTGCAAGAGTATAAAGCCTGTGGGGTTTTTTTTTAGCCAAAATAGACAGACTTTTGCTGTCCACTGTATAACAATGTGAAAAGTAGTATTTGTAGTGAGAGTAAATATACAACAGTAATGACAAACATAACAACTGCAGTATAACCAAATACATTTTCATATACAACTTAATATACAATATAAATAATTCAGTACATACAACACAAAAATCGTCAATTCATGTACGCGTATATTGAAACACATAATTCTTTTCCTTAATACAAGTAATAAAGAGTGATGACATTAAAGACAGATTGTAAGAGAGAAAACAAATTATGAATTCTAAGTAACATACTTGTTAGTGTGGAGAGAAATTGTTCATGCAAACATTTAACTGAAATAATACTCTTACATTTACATTACATTTCTTATTTTATTTTATAAAACAATCACTTTAAATAACAAAAAAAATAAAAATAAAAATAATAAGAATAATGGCTGTATAAAGTGTGTTTGAGTGAGTTTGAATAGAGCACCCATGAATTTAAATGTTTTTATATTTTAATACGTATACGTACAGGGGTACAACATAAGTTTACGATAAAATGTTTACGATGGTTTAAGGAAATATAGAAAAAGAATAAAAGAAGAAGAATAAAAAAAATTCAAAAATATAATTAAAAGAATTGTTTTGAAAAGAAAATTATAAAAAATATAAAACAACAAATTAGAAAAAATTAAAAAAAAAATTGAAAATGAAAGAAGTCGTTCAGAAAAATACTGTGCCAAAAAGTTTATTTCAATCTACAGGGAATTCTATTTAAAGCACTAAAAAATATAATTTTTCTCTATTCAAAAACAAAACAAAAAAAAATTATACTGCCATCAGTCCCTCCAAAAATTCTGTTTGCAATATTAATGAGCCCATTTAGGAAAATAAAGCCTGTTCTCTACCAAACAGATCTTGTACAGATAATATCATCCTATTACGTGTCGTACATGTGAGTACATACATAAACGGTCTTAAAACCTTCAGTTATAATTACGACCTAGCTTCTTAGACCACTTATGTTGTGTGTGTTAATTTTATACATGAGTAGAGGGACCTACTTTGTAAATTCGACTCCCAAAAACTGATTTTTAAAAATCTCACCAGTTCAATTTTTATTTTCTCTCAGATTTGTCGTCAGAATTCGGGCTGTCGCCGATATAGATATATATATATAGATATAGATATTTTTCAATATTTCGTTTTGTTGTAGACGTCTAACCTGGAGGTTGAACCGTGTTCTCACGTTTAATTACACAACACACTACCTACTAAATTACGGCAGCTATAAGTATGTTTACTAATGTGACAGACAAAATTCCTTACAATAAATATGTTGACCACCAACACATACCACCGCTAATAGCTATTTGTATGCGATTAGACTCTACTTTAGTTGAATATACTTTTTATGGTTTTATTTGTCATCCTTTGGAACGTTTTCAATTGCAGCAATTTTCTTTCAAAGCCTTTGAAAGTATAAGAATGCATAAATAAGTATGACTATGTGTAAAGGTGTATGTGTTATACTGCTGTTAAATTCCATATAATATAGGAAAAAAAGAGGAATAAAAACCGTTGAAAAGTTTATTTTTGTAAAACTTTTGCGAAAGTGTTAAAGTAGACAAGGAGACAAGTGGCAAGCAGTACGAGAAACAGAGTTGTTCGCTTGACTGGGTTGTTTGGTATTATGGTACATTGTTTGGTTGACGACGTGACAAACGCATTCAAGAATAAAGTCAATATTTGTCAACCACTTTCACGTTGTATAAAAATATATTGAAAAGAATTGACAGCTTTTCTTTACTGCTTATTTCATTTTTTGTCTTGTTCATCTACAAGCCAGTATAAATGAATTTTGTTATGTTAAAAAAAATTATATAAAAATAAGGAAAATACTTTTGTACGGAAAATCAAATATTATTTCAGTATATATTCTCGATGCAAACTAATACGTCCTTAAAATCTCAACTTTCGTAGAACTTTACGCAGTATGCTGTTCTTTTAAAGGACTTGAAATGTGATATGTTTGAATCTGACATTGAGAATGTCTAAATTTTGCAATTTTACTTGATTTAGGGCCATTATTACAACTTGCCGTTAACTAAAGGGAGGATTTTAAAGAGCAGATAAATTGTTTTTCATTATTATAAGTGGACAATATGGTAGAAGTGAGCGTTAAGCTAAATGGAGAATCATCCTGCCGGTAACTTTTAAAGTTAAGTTCATGTTTGAACTTGCCATATTGCATATTATTTTTAACATGACAACTTTAAATATAAACAAAAAAGCAGCCCGTCGTTGCCACTGCATTTAAAAGAACTTGTTTAATTGAGCAGTGTTATCGACATTGTTCCGGCACTGCCATATTTTTGAAAAAGTGAACTTGATTTAATCATTAGCTTGTAATAACGAAAAGAAGTTAAAAGTGACTTTAAAGTTCACTTTAACCAAAGTTACCTTTAACTAAACCCAACTTTAACGGGAAGTTGTAATAATGGTCCTAAGTCTTGCAATTTTACATGATTTATACTTTTAAATTTAAATGGAAATACCAAAAACTTATATTATTTTGCTGGCAAGCAAAGCACAATATATCCTTACCTAGTGACTGGAAAATAAATATAAATTTCATTTCTTTTCCTACACATTATTATCTAACGAACATTCTAACATGCATCAGAATTTTTAATTAACAAAAATTAATTTGTTATCTGTTTAAAGAAAAACTTAAAAAAGAAAACCATTTTGCTGCTAACGGCAATATCACAACTGTTTTGTGAAAATAAAATCGTTGCAATTAAAACATTTCACTCTTGACAATTATGTTGTCGTCATTCTTGTATGTGAACAAGAAAAATTTTCATTTTCAAGGCTCATTTATGTTTAATAGCAAGCCATTCATTCATTATCACGAATGCCACAAGCGTTTTATGAGCTTAAAAATCTTTCTCTTCTAAATATTAAAGTTTAGTGTCGGTTAACGTGTTGTCGCTTTAGGAATCATAGCAGCAGTTGAGTTACTGTCGTTGTTGTTTTCAAATTGTTGCAATCAATGGAAAATAGTGTTGTTGGCCGATATAAATTTGAAATAATGGTTTAATTGAAAGACAAATACCTGCAGATACAGCCACAACGTTTAAAAACGATAACAATAGAAATGGATACCAGCATCAACTAGAACAGGAATGATAAACAATTTATAAGTCGATAACAAGGACTATAATTGTAAATGCTGTTGACATTTCTGTAGTTGTTATAACGGGTAGGCAACATATCGGTTTAAATTTGAACCATCGGTTATTTCGCATTCTAATCTGTCACAAAATTCAGTATATTATCTCCACTGAGCGTAACGAATTGATTTACTTTCCTGCAACGTTGGGATTTATTGGAAATTTATTTCCGAAACAACGGCAATTGCTCGGAAATTGCACGAAAATGTTGTACAAAATTTAGTCGCAGAGAAGGACCAACAGTGCCCGGTATATGCAAGTTTATTGCTAAAATTCGTGAAACTGGTGTCATTGTTAATTCGACAATACTTGAGCGTGCTCGTACAGTGCATACACCCGAAAATATCAAATCTGTGACTACGAATGTGTGTGAGAATCGTTTTCGCTAGATACGCCAACGAGAAATGCTTTTTCAAAACAAAAAAAAAAACATCTTTTCGGATGAAGCTCATTTTCATCTTGGTGGGCACGTTAATAAGTAAAATTGCCATATTTAGGTCTCAGAATACCCACACGTGGTCTTACAGAAGCCAATGTGCCCATTATGAGTGACTGTTTAGTGCAGCTTATGGAGCGGAGGCATCATTGTCCCATATTTCTTTGAAAATGAGAACGGTGCAACCATTACGGTCAATGGAGGCACCTATCCCACTGTGATAACCAATTATTTTGTATCCGCTCTTCATGGTATTGATGTGAATGATGTCTGTTTTCAACGGGGGGCGGAACTTGACACACGTCTCATGTCACAATCAATTTGTTACCTCAAACGTTTGATGACCGTTTAATTAGCCGAAATGGTGGCCGTCAAGAAGCTGCAATTGACACCCTTCAACTATTTTCTATGGGGCCCGGTTAGAGAAAAATGTTATGCCGACAAACCAGAGGTAATTAAGCATTTGAAAACCAACAATCGTGATAAACTACGTATTCTATAAGGCAAGTTTTTTATTGCCATTATACCATAATTTTGGTACTTACCTCGTACCTCTATATATATGTACAAATATAAACTGTTATAATTGTAAGTGTTAATGTTAATTTCCTTTTCATTACTTTTTCTTTTGTAATAATTATTGTTCAATTTATTGGGATTTAATGCAGATGTTTATGGGTTGTCAAGTCCATTTAAATGGTTTACGAATTAAAAAAACAGCAAAAAATTATTATTTAATTGTTAATAAAACACAAGGTAAATATGCAATTATTTAAAATCAATTTTATGTTTCTCTTCTCTTCCAGTTTTTTTCTCTGGTACAATTTTAAAAAACAATTCCATGAAAAATAAAATAAAAAAAATTTCATGGCTTTACAAGTGCCTGTGTTTATGTGTAGGAAATGGATTCTTTATGACCACTGGTGACGTTATACAACTAAATAAATGTACGAAATGGACAGAAAATGTGTAAATAAGTTCAATATGTATGGCGCAGTCATTTTCACTGTGAACATCCAAATGTCTGATCAATTAAATTCTCATTTTGTAATGAATGTGACACTATCAGAGAAGGTTTGTGTTTGGCTTTAAGTACACATTGGACAAACAAGTACATAAAAGTCGAATTTATTGTAGAATTGACACAAGTTTATTCAAGCCAAATTTCTGATAAATTATAAACAAAATATATGCTTTCTTTTAAATTTTATTCCAAATGCCTGTTCTTTTGTACACAGCCGGCCATTTTTTAAGAAGGCTGTAAGAAAATACTACGACCATGTGATCTGCTTGTGATCAGTATACCAAGGACTAAGATTTGAGACTGGACTACAATATGGAACGATGACCAGCAATACTATACGGTTGTATATAGCATATCGAAATTCAAATCACTTGGCCCTTTCTTCTTTTTTCGATAATGGTTTCAGCCTCCAGATTAAAAATTTCTGTCATGATAAACCTCGAAAGACAATATACAGGATTTACGGATAAATCTAAATCTAAATCGAGAAATAGAGTTAAAAATGAAATAGATTAGCATGTGGGGAAAGAATTTCATTCAATGAAATGCATACTGATGGAATTAACTTCCAGAAAAACAAGCAGAGTATGGAATTTGCAAGCATATGCCTGTCGAATGCTGGCAAAGGAAGGATGTAGCAGATGCAAAGCATGTTTTTTAAGATTGCCTGCTGTGGATATCGATCACATTATCGGTGTCTGGCTATGCTAAGTAATAATGAATAATGATTATGCGTAAAAAGTGATTGATCAAACAAAATGGAGTTGGCCGAACAACTACATACATATATCAATTATTTCTTGAGGCTAACACTCTGTAGATGATCCCTATTCATGCAGTGCATTGTTTTGTAATACAAGAAGGATAATTTATAGGAGAAAGGTAAGAGGGCAAGTGCCCCACAATTTTTATCATTCTTTTGGTATCAATCCTTCACTTTTTTTCTAGAATTGCTTTATAATAATAATTCTCGCTTTCCATTTTCTATTGCGAGAAATCACGTGTAATGTCAGACAAAACAATCAGACACTCACATACACTGAAAGTTTTTGGTGGGAATCTAACCCACAGCATCGGCACTTAAAGTTTAGTACACTACCGACATAAATTTTAGCAGCGCCAAATTTGGCGTTAATAGAGCAAAATTTGGTCTTAACAGAACAAAATTTGCCCTTAACAGAGCACTGTTAGCTATTTAACAGTATCTATTTGAACAAGCCCACTTGTTTAGGAGCTAATTTTGTTAATTTTGGTACTCTTGGTCTATGATTACTATACGCAAAGAAAGGTTCCAAGGCCTTTTAATATATTCAGCAACATAGTCACGTATAAAGTGATATGGTATTGAGAAAATTGGCTTTCGAATTTTTTGCTTGAAAATTCTATAGAAGATCAGTGGCCATTTTTTAACATATTAAAAACAGTAGACCATGCTGACTATATGCAAAATGGTAAGGCAAAGGGTCCTCTTTCGAACCGTGGTTGTGGGATAGCTGGAATAATCGTATCATAATGCAAATTATATTTCATATCAATAGTCTGCAATAATTGCAAAGTAGAAGACTAATCAACTATATCGACTGTTAAGCAGTTAATAGTGCTTTGTTAATAGCAAAGTTTAGTCAAGTAGTGGCGCTGCTAAAAGTGTGTACTAGGTTTAAAGGAGGATGAGGCCATTAGGTGATTTCTTTACTATTCTTTTGCATTATCGGAGAAATGGCAAAGGATTATGAGCATATTTGTCAAAGCATTAATAAAACTTCAATCAACATTAATATTTTTAAAAATGCAATGAGAAAAGTCGTACTTTTCATTTTAAATTTTATATTAAATGGATAAAATTCATTTTTACACAGAAACTGCTAACTTTTCTATAAAACTTTTGAATCAAAGCAACAAAAATAGATCTTATTCTGTATTTTTCCACTGAGAAATTTATTTTCAACAAACTCTACGTATTTATTTTCCAAATAATGCTATCGTGTTTCATTTATTGTAAATCTTTGCTGTAATGGTGCTGAATTAATTGCATGAATTTTAATTTACATTGAAGGTGTTTTATAAATATTTACTTTGTAAACTAGTGAATGAAATTATTGTTTTTAAAAATTTATCATTACCATGGTAAACATGAATAGATGAAATTGCGCTAAAAACATTTTAATTCTCTTTTTTATTCTTTCCTATGAATTTCTATTTATTTCTAACAAAAATAGTTGAAGTATTTTAGCCACAATTATTTTTTCCTTTCTTTGTGTATATTTTTGTTTAACTTGAATATTTAATTTAATTCGTTGGAAACCGAAAGCTGAGAAAAAATCAGTTCAAGGTAAAACTTAAAAACTAAACTTTTGTTAACTCAAGTTTCCTAATTTTTTATACCAACGCCAGTACAGCCATTTTGTGAAACTACTTAAAGTCAACATAATTATTATTGTTGTTGTTTATATTACTGTTGTTGTCCTTGTAGTTTTCTTGGTAAAATGATTAACTAACCACTTTAAAAATACTCCTTAAGTAACATTAGCAAATGGTTCACAAAAAAAAAATTGTTTAAAAAAGTAAAGGAAAAGTCTTTCGGCTTCTGTCGCTTTTTTAAGTTTAAAGTATCAACTTTAGACAAATAAAACAAAACAAAAAAATTAAAATATCAACCAGAAAAAATGGAATACAAAGAACGGATAGTAGTGCGAAATACATGAAAAGTAGAGCATGAACTTTTATTTAAACACACATACACTGCCGCATAATATATCAAGAGTATGCACGCATTCTCATCGTTTAACGCTATTGTGCTTGAATAATATTTTGTTTCAATTCATAAATTTTCACAAATATCTGGGACAAACTTCAGGACAGACGTTATCGGTTTTTGTGTGACAGAATGTGCTACTAAGGGAACTGGCCGGTTTCATCCGGAGCTCAGGGTGCTTTAAACCCACCCACTAACGGATTATGACAAGGGGGCTTACCTCACACTGAGTAACACATGGGCCATATGACCAACGAGTAAAGGTGCCTCTGTAGGGCAAGCTACCCGCTAACCTAACCTATGTCAGACAAAGTTAAAGCGACCGTAATCTAGTAGTTGTAGTCGGCGTAGTCTAGTAGATAAATGTGTTGGCTTATTAGACGCAAATCCCAGTCAGACATCAAAACGAAATATGAAAAAATATTTTTTCGGCGACTTCCTCTCAGCAGATTTCTAGCAAGAACTCCGAGAGTAAATAAAATTGCCATGAAAAGTTTCTCAAATATCTGTCGTTCGGAGTCGACTTTAAAATGTAGGTCCCGACACTCGTGTATAAAATTAACACACACAACATGAGTGACATGAGAAACTAGGCCGTAATCCTGACTGAATGGTTGTAATGGCCAATTATGTATGTAATCTAGTACGCAGGCAGTGTGTTGGCTTATTAGATGGGAGACCGTGATTCAAATATATTTCCTGCGGTGACTTTCTATCAGCAGCCTTCTATCAAAAGCTCTAAGACTAAATGAAATTGCTATGAAAAGTTTCTCAAAATTTGTTGTTGGAGCCGACGTTAATACAAATATCATGAGTGGATATAAATGATGTAAAAAAGAGTTTGAATGCACGTTAAAACTGTTGTTGATTGAGACTAATGTTATAAAAATGGAGATGTACAGTTCAAAACAGAAGATCTTGAGAGAATTTCCAGAAAATGTGGAACGAATGCAAACTGAAGTCCAGGAACATTAAAGGTACGAGAATGTTCCTGCAGCGATGATATACAGTATTTTTGCTTGGTTCGTTTAAATTACGAAAACGGAAAATATGAAAGGAATTATTGTTTTTAAGCTGGATTACATGATTACAAGAGTCCTGTAAGGACTGGGTTGAAAGAAAGTATAGTAAACTGTATGTGACGAGATACAAGCATCTCATTTTAGGTCAAACGTTAAAAACCATTTTTTGAAGTTACCGTAATCTAGTTGGTAGTGTGTTGACTTAATAAATGTGAGGCCGTGTGCTAACTATGGCTCAGATATCTCCAAAAAAAAAACAAAATAAGAAAAATATTTCACCGCCGACTTCATCTCAGCAGATTTCTGGCAAAAGTTTATAAAAAACTGCCATGAAAAATTTCTCAAAAATTTGTAATTTCGGAGTCGACTTTAAACTGTAGGTCCCGACACTCGTGTATAAAAATTAACATATTTAACATAAGTGGTGTGAGAAGCTAGGTCATAATCCTGAAGGGTTGTAATGGCTAACTATGTATGTATGTATGAGTTTTTAATATGGTGATGTCCCCTAGGATATTTTGGACCCTATCCCACGCCACTTTATTAGGGTGTGTAAAGACCTCAGCTTCTAAGAGTTTGATAAGTTGCAAAAGAACTCGCTTCAATGCTAACACACATAGTTTAAGGCATATGCGTTTCATATTCCATATTCATATTCAGTATGGACTTAACATTGATATCGGATCTTAGTCCCAATGGAAAGTAAGAAAACGTAACGTAATTTCTGAACACTATGTACCTTGGATGCAACGAGTTTCGATTCTGAAGATGTGGATTTTGATTGAAAACCATAACATGTTTCAGTGGATCCTTTTACCCAAACACATATTTCTTAAATAAAGAAACCAGAATTAATGCATATACCCAATATATTTATAAATATATATTTTTTAAAAATACTCCAATGCAACATGAATATGTTGGTTGACATTTCCACAATACAGTTAAGAATTTCAACATTTATAAAGTGAACAAAAATTCTTTAAGTCTTACAACAAGAAAAAGAATTCGGCAATGAATATTGCAAAGAACAAAATTAAAAACAAAATAAATAAAAAACAACAACAAAAAAGGAAGAAATAAAGAAATACAATAAAAGACAGGACATTTTGTAGCAGCATAGTAGGACGACTCACTTATAATAAAGTCGTACGACTTTTGAAAAAAACTTAAAGAAGTGCGAACAATAAAAAGGAAAAGAAGTTGACAAAAGGAATAAGAAACTATATCAGTGAGCAACAAGCCAACAACGACAGTTAAAGTTACAATTTTTTAAATACAAAATATACTGAATGTAACTGAAACTTCTTATAAACTTCTTAAATTTTCATTGATTTCTTCTCCCCTCTTGTTTTCCTGATTTTTAAAATAGTGTCTGCATATCCTTAGTTTTGCTTTCAAATGTCCTTCAATTTAAGTTTGTCTGACGTTTTTAATTTAAGCCAAGAAAACCAAAAATAAGATTGGTCAGAAAAGCAAACAGAAACAGAACAAAATATTGTACGATTCAATTAAAAGTAGACTGAACGTGTATGTGAATCTGTGTTATTTTTTCGGGATGTAAAAAAACAATTACAACCAAATAAGGAACAAAATCTATGTCACTGCCTTATGTAGGAAATTTTAAGTTGCTAAAAATATATTTTAAATTACATTTAAGGAGCCTGAAACTCATTGACAATCAGAAAGGCAGAGAATGATTGACAATCAATAAAAAAATTGTTTAAATTCTACTGAAATCAACATATGTATGTGAAAAGAAATAAGAGAAAATGGAGATTTAATTCATAATTCGTATACAATTTTCTATATTGTTCAAATTCACTATCAAATAATTCGATCAATATGCTAAAACATCACCAATCTCATACGAAATTTTAAACGATTGGCTGTCGCCGTAGTCTAGTAGGTAGTATGTTGCCTTATTAGACGTGAGACCACGATTCAAGCTCCAGGTCAGACATCTCCAAAAAAACAGAAATATGAAAAGATATTTCTTCGGCGACTTCATCTCAGCGGATTTCCGGCAGAAACTCTGAGGGAAAATAAAATTGCTACGAAAAAACTTCTCAAAAATCTGTCGTTCAATGTCGACTTTAAACTGTAGGGCCTGACTTACACAACATAAGTGGTGTGAGAAGCTAGATCGTAATCCTGACTTAAGGGTTATAATGATCAATTATGTATGTATGTTTAAACGATATATTACAAGCTCCGGATGGTTTTAAAAATAGAGGAAGAGATTCATGGTGTAAGGACAATAAGCCTTACTGGCCTAGGCGAATGTCATCAATGATAAATTGATTTTCGATCCTTTTTTCAGCTGAGAAATTTAAAAAATACATGCAAAAATATGCCTAATACCCCTACTACCATTAATCATTTTCAATTCATATTTGTGTGTCCGCGTGTCAATTTATCGATACAATTTAAAGCAAATATGTTTTTAAATTTCAATTTGCAGGTATTGTTGACATACAAAAAGCTATAAGACCGTAAATATGAGGTGAGGTAAGAATAATAGATATAAACTTTGCCAATAAATAAGTCTAAATAATACTCTTTTATGGTGTCTCGAAGACTGGTGGAAAGTGAAAATAAACCAAAGTTTTTGTCCACTTATAATGCACAAACTAGAATGTAAACTACATAAACTACTACACATTCGTGTCTTTCCTTAATTAAAGGTCCTTTAAGGATTAAAGTAACATTAGTTTCGTTTTGCTTCTTTTCCTTTTCGTTTACAGCTTAAGAAACTTTTCTTACAGGCTAAACATTGACAAACAGGTTAGAATTGTCGTTTAGGGGGCAAAAATTAAAGACACACAGAAAACAAACAGAAATTCAATATTAAGCGTGTATAAGTGAACCGAAGCAAATAAACGAATAACAGGCACACATTGGAAACCTTATTGTAAGTAAGAAAACCAACACTGTGTCCTGCAGTTTTCAATTTGTCATCTTCATGTTTTCGTATAAGTTGAATTTCTTAGCAAAAAGTCTATAAGATATGCGAATGTATGTGTATACCTAAGAAATCAAGTGGGGTTTAAGTGTATGGGGTAGTCAAACACGCATTAATATACATATACATTTGCATACATTGTTTCTTATAACCTGGTCTTTAAATTGGCTACAATTAGGTAGGAAATCAAATACCACAGGACCACAAGTAAATAAGGCCTCTAATCACTTTATAATTCACTTCACAGACCTAGTTATGTATGCATCTAAGCCAAAGTAATTAATGACAGCACTGGTCAGTAAAACTGGCTCACAGGGTATGGTTCAAGACTAAGCCACACAGAAAAAATTTCAACTTCGAAAAGAAGGTTTCATAGCAACCATTTCTTCCTTTTACAGGATTCTTCTTTATTTTCATACATTTGCCGGCTTTTCTCTTTCTCTTATAATCTATTATTAAAAAGGAAATTAAAAGGTGTAACATAAAAAAGTTATTATTACACCTTTTACCCCATTATCATTTATTGTAACATTTTTTATTTTTGTTTCTCAACTTAGTTTTTTTCTTGTTGTACAATGGGTCAATTCGACCTCCGCGTACTGTACTTGTCTTAATTGGCAAGTACACGTCCTCTAACCTAGTTTTTTTCTTTGGCATCTGTTTCCAATAGGAATGAATATATAATCAAATAATACATTTTCATTTCGTACTTTCTGTTTCCAATAGGAATACATTTTTTATTTGCTTTTTAGTATTTAATCAACATTTATTAGAGTATACGATTGAATGTAGAATGGATATACTTTTCTTAAGTTGATACTTGTAACGCTATTATTATGTACATATGTGCCTTACAAACTTCGAAGGATAATATACTTGCCTAAAGCCAACCAGTCGATTCGATTAAAATTCTAATATTATGTTGTCATCAATCGGGCATTAATATAATTAAATGTTGATGAGTTTGTTTATAATTTATTTATTCAAACGAAGCTGAGGTATACTTTAATCATTTTTATGTTGTAAAAAACTTGGGGCATGTATAGCTGATTATCATGTTAGGATATTAATATAGCACCTACATTTAACGTAGGGTAATATACAAACATACATAGATACATAATTCGTCGTTACAATCCCTGAAATATACATACATACATAATTGGTCCTTACAATCCCTGCAGTGAGGATTACGTCCTAGCTTCTCTCCCAACATATACTGTATGCGTTAATTTTATACATGAACGGCATGGCCTACAGTTTGAAGTCGACTCTGAACGACAGATTTTTGAGAAACTTTTCATGACAATTTTTATTCACTCTCCCAGTTTTTGCCAGAAACCTGCTGAGAAGAAGGCACCGAAGAAATATTTCTCAAATTTCGTTTCCTTCGACATGTCTGACCTGACTCACTATTCAGTGATCATATAATGAACCCTGCGAAGTAAATAAGCTTCCTTTCTAAAGAAAGCATTCTACAGTAAAATATCATTTCGGTTTCTATAATCGACTTTAACTTTTGTTTTTCCTGAGTTTTCATTAAATTTTCTTTGACTAGGCTTTCTTTTTTTACTTTCACTTTGGATGAAAAAAAAATTGGTAAAAGAATTTCAAATAAAAAATAAGGCTTATTTGTTGTTATTGTTTTCCCTTTCTGTTTCAAATGATAGGCTATGATGCATGCACAGCTGTTATGTATTTACCCAGGGCATGACAGTAAAATTTTTGTTTGTCCTTCATTGGCTATTGAACCAGAAGATGATGGTTTTGTTGTGAAACGAGGTGGCTGTAATTGTGGTTCATATGAAACAAAAAGAATAGAAAATTTATTAAAATGGAATAAAGAACAAAAAAAAGAAACCATTAAGAAGGAAAAAAGGAAAATAACATTATTTTTTATAAACAAATACACAATAATTAACAATAAAATTTAAATTTTTTTTATTTAAAATATTTGAACTACAAAATTATTTATTTATTAATTACAATATAATTACAAATTATATTTAAATATTTATGAGCTGAGTATCTTCGAGCTTATGTTCGGTTTAGTGTAACAGACCAGAATCGCTGGTGGAAATCGAATCTGCAACCCGCATGCTAACGCACTAGCTCCCCCCAACTATAAATTTTTCTTGTTCTTTGTTCATTTATTTATTTAAGTAAAGTTCTGTATGACACTCTTTAGAAATTACTGCGATAGTATATAGGGGTAAACATATATAATGTATCTAAAGTAGTAATTTTATAAATATTTAATGAGGTCTAAACAAATAATAATGAAATTTATATAATTTATGGTATATATACATATAGTATTATATACTAAATACAACTCTACATAAGTACATAAAAATTTTATATAAAATAGGGACATACATAGTTCTTGACAATAAGGGCCATTATTACAACTTGTCGTTAAACTTGGGTTTAGTTAAAGGTACCTTTAGCTAAAGGGAACTGTAAAGTTACCCTTAACTTATTTTCGTTATTATAACTTACAGATAAAATTTTTCAAAAATATGGCAGTGCCGGAGCAATGTCGATAAAACTGCTCAATTATACAACTTTTTTTAACGCAGTGGCAACCGCGGATTTTGTTTTTTTTTTTGTTGTATATGCTCATTTTGTTTAAATTTGAAGTTGCCATAATGAAAATAATATATAATATGGCAGTGTTCAGACATAAAGTGACCTTTAAATGTTAAAGGTAGGGTGTTCCTATCTTTAGCTTAACGATCACTTCTATCTTATTGGGTACTCATAATAACGAAAAACAATTTATCTGCCCCTTAAAATCCTCCCTTTAGTTAACGGCAAGTTGTAATAATGGCCCTTAATATTATTGAGCAAGAGCACACCTACAAACGTATGTAAGTATGTATAGGGTGGGTGAATTAAAAGTTTAAATTTAAAATATACATACACATAATTGTTACATAATTGGTCATTACAACCCTTCAGTCAGGATTACGACCTAGCTTCTCGAACCACTTATGTTGTGTGCGTTAATTTTTATACATGAGTGGCGAGACCTACAGTTTAAAGTCGACACCGAACGACAGATTTTTGAGAAACTTTTCATGGCAATTTTATTTACTCTCAGAGTTTTTGCCAGAAATCTGCTGAGGAGAGGCAGTCGCCGAAGAAATATTTTTTTCATATTTTCGTTTTGATGTCTGACCTGGGATTTGAACCGTGGCCTCACGTCTAATAAGCTGACACACTACCTACTAGACTACTAACTTCAAAAACTGTTTGTCAAATTATTTTTTTTTGTTTTGAATTAAAATTGTTCCGGTTAAAAATGGAATATCTTTACATTTATATGGCTGCTGCAGTACCTCATTCGATAGGACCAATTTTCGTGCACTTTTTCGAGTTTATAGGTTCGTAGCTTGGCATCACAAATGCTAGCCTCCAAATGCTCAACTATATCTGGCTTGTCTGCACAACTCTTTTCTTTTATGGCGCCTCACAGAAAATAGTCCAACGGTTTCAAATCACAGCTTCACGGCGGCCAGTATACATCACCATTTCGGCTAATTAAACGGCCATCAAACGTTTGGCGCAATAAATCGATTATGGCATAAGATAAGCGGCAAGTTGCACTCTCCCGTTGAAACCAAATATTGTTCACATCAATACCATGAAGAGCGGATACAAAAAAATCAGTTATTATGGTGTGATAGGTGTCTTCATTGACCATAATGGTTGTGCCGTCCTCATTTTCAGAGAACTATGAACCAAAGATGCCTTCACTCCACAAGACGCACTAAACAATCACTCGTAATGGGTGCATTGGCTTCTGTAAGACCACGTGCGATTTTTCTGAGTCTCAAATAGGGCGTTTGTTTTACCGTCCCCACCAAGTTAAAAATGTGCTTCATCCGTAAGGATGATTATAATTTGGGAAAAAATTTCCGACCAATTGCCTTTGTTTTTGAAATAAATTTCCAATAAATCCCAATGTTGTTCAAGCGTAAATCGATTCATTACGTACAGTGAAGATAACATAATATTGTCAGTTTTGAAATAACCAACGGCTCAAATTTAAAACGGTAGATAGCCAACCCGATATTTGTTTCTGTAACAATACTTTTTATTTGCACAAATACATACTTTATACCTCTCCAGTTATTATTGATTTTTTATTGAAACACATTAATTTTATTAAAACAACAAACGTTATAGCTTGAAATGTGTTTTTATGTTGTCTGTATTCCCCGATTAAATAATTGCTTATCGTAAACAACAAATAGTCAACAAAAACGTGTTGTAGATGTAGTGCAATAGCATTTTTGTCATTTAATTTCATTATATGTTATTATACTAACAAAAAAAAAACAAAATTAAATTATATAATAAACATACCCACGAGGCTTTGTGTTAAGGAAACATGATATAATAATATGGGTCAATACATGGTTAAATAAATAATTTCAATTGTATTTATTTAAATTAAATATTTAATGTTATATAGTTGTATACATATTCACTGTCAAATGATGAAACACGTAAATATAATCAAGAGATGATATTAATAAATCATTTAGAATATACATAATGGAAGGACCACATGGCCCAAAGTAATTTAATGTTCCTTTTTTACTTCATCAAATTGTTACGTTTGGTTCAAAATAAAATAAAAAATTTGCAAAAAATTTTCAATTTTAAGTTTTCTCATCAAAGCTTAAAACAATTCTGCGGGACAATTTTATTATTGTATTCCTTTAACATATCCGAAGGCTACACATTCGTAATTCGTAAATAATTGGTCATTACAAAACTTTAGTCAGCATTAAGACCTATCTTTACACCCCACTTGTATGTGTTAATTTCATACACGAGTGGCGGGACCTACAGTTTAAAGTCGACTCCGAGCGTTAGATTTTCATGTTTTTAATGTTTTCATGGCAATTTTATTTACTCTCAGAGTTTTTGCCAGAAACCTGTTGAAAAGAACAAATTGCAATTTTTATTTAGGAGCAGAAAACAATTCAGAGTATAAATGATTTCTTTCGGAGTAGAAATGGTTTGAATTTAAATGGCACGGTAACTCGATATTAATGATAGAAAAATATGTTTCTGCTGCATTGACAATTGTGCAAAGGGAACGACTAAAACATCAACGTAACCACTCGTATGCAGTGGAAATAACGACAAATGCAAAAATATTGTTAGGAGGACATAAGGCTACGGTTCTAACCCCAAGGTCAGGCGACAAAACGAAATATGAAAAAATATTTCTTCGCCGACTTTCTCTCAGCAGATTTCTGGCAAAAACTCTGAGAGTGAAATAAAATTCCCATGAAAAGTTCTCAAAAGTATGTCGTTCGGAGTCGACTTTAAACTGCAGGTCCCGCCACACATGTATAAAATTAACACACACAACATGTGCGCCGTAATCCTGACTGAAGGGTTGTAATGGCCAACTATGTATGCAAAAAGATTGTTTGTTGTTGTTGCAATGATTCTAAATGTGTTGCAATGTCACGTTTATTTCATTTCATTTTCTATTTCTGTGTTTTTCAGAATGGATTTTACCCAACAAAATTTTTCTTGCTCTGAGCTATTAGAAATACTTAGACAAAGTTTGCCGTAATCGCCACAGTCTAGTAGATAGTGGAAGATGCGAGACATCTCCAACAAAACGAAATATGGGTATATTTCTATAATCACATAAAATTGCCATAAAATAGTTTCTCAAATATCTGCCGTTCGGAATCGACATTAAACTACATAAGTGGTGTGAGAAGCTGGATCATAATTCTGATTGAAGGCTTGTAATGACCAATTAAGTAAATAACTAAGTGCCCTGAGTATACAGAGCCCTGTCAAGTGACCGATTATCAACCTAAGTTAATTTATTGATAGACTGATGCATGTCACAGATCACATTTTTATTATAATTTCTTAAGAAAAATTTTTAATCGCCTCAAATCCATTTGAACATTCAATCGATGTACTGATTCCGAAGGATCAGTGCACCGGTGTAACCATTGGCATTCAAATAAATAACCAAACAAATATACAAACTTTCGCTGGCGATCAAAATCTGGTTTAAAGTATAATGTGTTACGAAACTTTCAGAATTATTCTTCGATACTGGCAAAATAGCACAGTTTAATGGGGCCCAGTTAAATTGATTGAAATAAATTTCAAATTGTTATTCTTTACTACACTTTTTTCATATCAAGTCGTAGAATTTTCTCAGTATTTAAAGCCTCTGAATTACAATAAAATTCATGTTAAAAGAAAGTTTTTAATTGGCTTGTTAGCCAATATTTTCACAATACGCGTATCTGCTAAAAAAAATCGCAACAACCTTTAAAACTTTTTTTACATGCTTAGCATCCTGTTGCCAGCATTTTTAATTTGAACGTCATTCATGTGGAAAGACAATCGGAACTGAATTCGAATTTTTTTTTGATTTATTGCAAAAGCACGAGAATGTTTTGCGTGCGCAAAGTTGAGCATCAAATATGGAATTCACTTTTACATGCCGGATATTTTTAATTTGCACATTTTTTCAATTCCAAACATATTTTTATGTAAATTTTTTATTCTCAAAAATAGCAAAAAGTTAAAATAATTTTCCAGCTATAGTAACAGTGAAAACAAAAGCTATGGTACATATAAGTGAAATGAGAAATTGGACCGGGACCGTAATTTTTATAAAATTAAAAATAGAATAAGAAAAGGTTGCATCAAACATAGCAATTAACATCGACTCTGTCCTTCCTGTGTATACGAAGCATAACTTCTGTTGGTATGTTTCAATCAGACAAAGGTTTATATTTCGTTGAGCAGTGAATAAATTATAAATACACATGCATATGTGTGATTGAAATGCATATATCTACGCACAATAAACATACGTGCTGTTGCTCCTGTTATTGTCATTGTATTTGCTGCTAATGAATGGTTGCTGAATGACGTGATCCTAGTACCATACGAGAATGATAATCATTCGGATGAGAGCATATTAACTGATAATCATGTTGTCATTGTTGATGATGACGATAATGAAGTTGATACTTAAATGTATGCATGCATACATACAAAGAAAAAAGTCTACATACACCACTGTATGCATACACCACTGTATGTAGATTTTTTCCCGCTAAGTTTTATATTTTTTTCACCCAATAATTTCTATGTTATATTTTTTTCAAACTCGCTTTTTCTTCAAACATTTTTAATTGTAAATGCCTTTAACCACGCTATAACATCTTTTTCAATTTGGTGTATGTCGACTTTTTTCTTTGACTGTATTTTTACATGGATAGATATGTGTATTTGCTAGTTGTGAGTTCATTTATACACTCATTAGCATTAGGGTCCAGTACTATGTATGAAAGTTACTATTCTCGCACTGTTTGGCTGTCTGTCAGCAAATCAGTCTTTCTGCCTTTTAGTAGGTTTGTTCATGTAGTTGCCTATGAAAGAAAATTGTTTACATATGTATGTCATCTAAGTCCTTTTGAAGTGTGTTAACTAAAACAGAAATAAAAACTCTTCTTAATAGTAAAAACGGCTTAAAGATTATTGGTGGGTGAAAATGGTAACCCGTTTCATTTGCAAAATCG
Organism: Sarcophaga carnaria; assembly: GCA_958299815.1. NCBI lineage: Eukaryota > Metazoa > Arthropoda > Insecta > Diptera > Sarcophagidae > Sarcophaga > Sarcophaga carnaria. The sequence continues at coordinate 115,303,766 of OY283149.1, read as the reverse complement.
AGCACATAATAAATTAAAATTTATTTTATCCGTTAATGCTAGGCTCTACTGTTTTTGGTCGATTCCGAATGATATATTTGAGAAACTTTTCATTGCAATTTTATTTACTATCAGAGCTTTTGCCAGTAGACTGTTGCGAGAAAGTCACACTAAAGAAATACGTTTTTATTTTCTCAGAACTGAGATTTTAATTTAGGACTTCTCATCTTGAAAGCCAATGAACTATGTACTATACCACGGCGACTACAAATGACCAGACGTTTACTGAAATATTTGGTTATGATCAATAAAATGTTGGACAGACAATAATGGCAAAGGTATTTGGGCCACATTTAGTTGTAATAAGCTTTGAAAATCCACTTGGTCTATTACAAATAAACTTGGTTTATAATTTATAACCTAACATCATCACTTTGTTCCATTAAATAATTTTTTCTAATATATACAGCAGATGCCTTCATAATTGGTCATTACAACCCTTCAGCTAGGATTATGACCAAGTTTCTCACACCACTTATGTTGTGTGTATTAATTTTATCCAGAACGGCAGATTTTTTCGAGAAACTTTTCATGGCAATTTTTAATTTATTCTTAGAAATTTTGCCAGAAATCTGATTAGAGGAAGATGCCCAAGAAATATTTTTCATATTTCGTTTTTATCGAGACCTGGGGTTTGATTCGTGGCCTCACATCTAATAAGCCGTACCGAGTAAACTACGGCGACTTCAAATGCCTTATATGTACATATGTATAGTATATTGTGCATAATAGTTGTTGCATTTATTGCTGTTGTAGTTGAATTTGAATACACTTTCTAAGTAAGCCGACGCACTATAAAGAGGAATATTTTTTTTCATATCTTTTGCAAAAGTTTTTGCCTTTAGGGAGGACAATTAAAGTGTTTTTGCCTTTTTAATGAAATTATTTTAAATAATTTGCCAAATATTTTAATTACTTTTGCAAATATTTGACAATATAGTCTATACGTACACAGGCAAGTATATCTAGCAAATGTGTCACTAATGCAAAATTCATGTACACATTAAATAAAATTAATATAATTTGACAAGTTTTTGTAGTCATATACACACAAAATAAGTATTAAAGCTATACGTACTGTTTTGTATATGTGTGTGTTTATTGTAGATACGAGTACTCTATGCATTAAGTAAGTACCTTGAAACTAGAACTAACAGTAAAGCCTTTATAGAATGAAAGCATTAAAAATGTTAAAGTTATGATAGAAAATCAATATTTTGCTTTTATCAGAAGAAATAATTTTAAAATGATTTAAATTTTTAATATCTTTGGAAGTAAATTAAATTCTTCTTGCATCTAAATATTGTTTACGATTTTTTGTTCACACAACACTTGCCATATTTTTTGTCAAAATTACATGTTGCTATTGCTAAGTGTCTGAAATGCACAAATAAAAACATACAAAATATTTTCTACACAAATTTGTTTGAAGACATTTTTGGCAGTGTCACAGACACCAGGCGTTGAAAGTGTTAAAAGAGGAAATAGGAAACAGACATTTCAAATAATTTAATATACTAGAGTTTTGTCTTTTAATGCAGATTTTTAAGCACGCATTTTGGTTTAGTTCGCAGCTCTTTTAAAGTTTTAAGATTAGAAGAAAATTATTAAGCGAATGCAAGAGAAGTATTTAAGAACCAAAACTGTAGAATTGATTTAAAGTCTTTTACGAAATCAGGAAACTTAAATGCTCTATAAATTATAAGGTAAAGTAAAAAAGAACACACAAGTACATACATAATTGGTCATTACAGCCCTTTATTCCGGATTACGACCAATTTTCTCGCACCGCTAATATTGTGTGTGTTGATTTTTTTTTATACATGACTGGCGGGACCTAAAGTTTAAAGTCGACTTCGAACGACAGATTTTTGAGAAACTTTTCATGGCAATTTTATCTAATCTCAGAGTTTTTGAGGAAGTCGCCGATGAAATTTTGGTTCATATTTCGTTTAGTTGAAGATGTCTGACCTGTGGTTTAAACCGAGGCGTCACCTACTAGACCACGACGACTAGAAAGAAAAGAAAAATCAACCTACTACTTTTCCAATAGATAATCTCATTCAACAGCAAGAGTGACTTAAAGTTTAATTACGAAAACGTAAATGTGCTTAAGTATTTGAGTTTTGAAAACTTTAATGTATAGAGTAAGAAAACCGGTAAAGTGGCCTGTTCTGGGAGAGAAGTTTTGCGATCAGAACAATACACGCGGTTGCAATACACGGCGCTTGCGATTAGAATGAACGTCTGGAATTTAAGATAGAAGGTTTTTATGTACTTGACGCAGACGTGGTATAGTAGGTAGAATGCTGGCTTATTTGGCGTGAGACTATGGTCAGACATATCTGAGAAAACGAAATGAAAAAATATTTCTACGGCGACTGCCACTCAAGCAGATTTCTGGAAAAAAACTCTGAGAGAAATTAGAATTGCAATGAAATGAACTTCTAATCTAAAATTTCTTTACATTAGCGTCTGTAACGACACATTTACTTAAATAAAGAAAAAAGATTCCCAAAATCTATGAATTTGTGACTGCAGTTTGCTTAAAACCAATATGGCACCACAGAAAATTATATGTACGTACGACGTATATTTCGTATAAAATTTCTCCAAGGCTAGCCCGGTATACATATAAAAGGTATTGTGGATAAAAATCCTAGGACTACAGCCGTAGAAATACGAAATACCTCGGAAAGTGATGTTATTGTGCATTCCGAAACAGTTCGAAGTGTTTTGAGAAAGAACGGTTTCCGCAGCCGAGTGCCGAGAAAAATGCCACGATTGGAATTCGCCCAATAATATATGGACAAGTCAACTGATTTTTGGGCGAATGTAATATTTAGTGATGAGAACAAATAGAATTTGTTCGGCTGTGACGGAAAACAAAAAATTTGGCGTAAAAATCAGTTGACTTGTCCATAAATTATCATTTTTAAAAAAATGATTTTTAGGGGGTGCTTATAATTATCTGTGTGACTGTAAGTGGTGTGAGAAGCTAGATCGTAATCCTGGCTGAAGGGTTGTAATGAGCAATTATGTATGTACGCATACGACGAAACTGTCAAGTAATTCTCAGTAATTGAACGCATGTTCTGCCCATAACGAATATAGAATATTGTGAAAATAGAAGGAAGCCTCTATGAAACATGGAATTTACCTTCAAAATGGATAGTAATCATGGCTCATGCTTGACTTGAACTACCAATTTCGATTTCAACGCAGAAAAGCGCGCAAAGTGATTTTCAAAATTGTTTAAATTTACTACAACCTCTAGCTACAGCTTTGATCTGTACTGGACTTAAATAATCGTCCACTGTCTCTATTTATTTTGTCAGATTTTCAGGCGAAAGACCTCTGAGACGTCCTCTAGTTGAGAGTTTCAATATAAAGCTTATCTGGTAATATTATGTACATGTTTTTGCAGCACGAGATCAATTTATTTCGATTATTAACAGAGGATTTACATTTCATCTGATATTTGCTTGTACGGTCGATCGGAGCATATAGATGTTGAGTCACTGTATGGTAGTATGATCCAAAAACAGCGTTAAAGCCAAATGTGGCGCTGCTAAAATTTATGGATTGCTTCTTGGATTTTCAAATTCCAATTTATCTTCACACACATAATATAGATTCTAGTTTCTAACTTGTTGTGAAATATTTATTTAACGCCTAGTATCCAAGTAAATGTTCAGAATTCATATCTTACGTTAATCTGTAGTTAAACGAAAATACGAAATAAAACTTCGTATTTATGACTTTCCAACATGTGTTGAGGCAAGAATTCTGTTTCTTCATTTATTTGATTGATGTTCGGAATGTTTATCCGGAGGTACTATTTGGTGTTCTTGTCTTCTTGCGTGTTTATCTATAGGTGAAGATTGTGAAATAGCTGCTGGTGTCTGTATCCTAGTAATGTTGCAACATTTACTCAAACTACTATGATTTCTTTCTGTTTCAGAGCTATACTTACTTGTGTGGTGGTTGTTGAAGGCATTCGAAAAACTGAGTGAAAAACAAACTAAATACTGACAGCTTTGGATTTATGCTGATGCCTTTTTCTTTATACATATTTAACTTTATTTGGTTTTCAAATGTTATGTTATGTTATGCTAGGCAGTTAAAAAAATTTTTAGGACGTACAATATTCACTCACCTGTTTGTATTCCAGAAAAAAAAATTTCATATCTAAACAAATGACCTGACTTATGTTCATTTACGTTGTTAAATAACGATTGATGGTTACATTTTTGTTACAAAGCCAACAAAAGCTTAACAAATGGTTAAAAATGTTATTGTTGAAAGGTTTTACAACATTTTTTATATAAAATAGATTATAAGTTAAGTTAAAAAAATGACTTGTGGCAGTAAACATTTAACTTTCTTGTGAAGTTTTTTATGTGAACTTTTGTGACGTTAGCCTATAAATTTAAACAATTACAAAAGGGAGGAAATCTGTTTTGTTTGAAGTCATTTGCACGCAGTAGTTTTAATTTGTCTTTAGTTCTCTAAAATCGTTATGATTTCAGACTGTTGAAGTTATTTTTAGCCTGACAGCGGTCTTGAGAATATCGTTTAGAGAGATCAAAGACGCAATCCATAAATTTTAGCAGCGCCAAATTTAGGGTTAACAGAACAAAATTTGCCCTTAACAGAGCACTGTTAAGTATTTGACAGTATTTATCTGAACAAGCCCACTTGTTTAGGAGTTAATCTTGGGAAATACTCTAGGTCTATGAGTACAATACTATATGCAAAGGAAGGTTCTTAATAGAATCAGCAACGTAGTCACATATATTTGTTTATATATTTATTACAATACAATAACAAATTATATTCTAATTATATACGAGCGGAGTAACTTGACCATGTGTTCGGTGTAGTGTCACAGACCTGAGTCTCTGGTGGGAAACGAATCCTACGCTAATAGTCTAGCACACTACCCACTAGACAACCAGGGCACCCAAGTAGTCACATATAAAGTGATATGATTGAGGAAACTTGCTTTGAAAATATCAATTTTTTGCTTGAATATTCTCTAGAAGATCAGTGGCTATTTCGGAACATATAAGAAATAGTACACCATACAGACTATATGCAAATGTTAGTCCTTCGAACCGTGGCACAGTGGTTGCGCCCATATGACAAAAATAAAAAAATTTTTTCCATATTGGGTTTGTAGCGAAATACATAGTAGCTAATGTCATCGAATTTCTCTCTTCTGAATTTGTTTTGATTATATCTAACGGTAATTTTTAAATGCAAGCGATTAAAGTGCGATTTTATATAGAAGAAGAAAGTCGACTGTGAAAACAAAGTGAATATCAAATTGTTAAAATACATTTAATTAAAGTGCCCGATTAAAATAATTAAAATGGAAATTAATGTGAATGGTATTGACATTATTTTTAAGAAATAATAACTTAATAAATTGTGTTATAGTTTTCGTAAAGTACTGTGAATGGTATTGACATTATTTTTAAGAAATAATAACTTAATAAATTGTGTTATAGTTTTCGTAAAGTACTGATTTTTAAGAAGTGTTTTTATTAACACCGTTTGAAATTCTTTGTAAAAACTAATTAGAGTTTTAGTTAGCTTCCCAATGAAAGCCAATGACCAAATTGGTTTGTAAATATTGATACACATCTATAGTAAAAAATTGTGTTTAATTCAAGTGCAGTTTTTTGCAGTTTTGTTCTATATATTTAATATACTGGCTTAACCTCTGTGTTTATTGTGTTTTAAAATTTGTTGTGTATCTCGTTTGATTTAAGAATGCTGAAATTTTTGTTGTTATTGATAGTTTTTTTTTTATTCTACATAATAGAAACATACCGTCAATGCATATTTTCACGAATGACAATTTTCGAGCTTTGCTAAGATAACTGCATCAACGCCATAACGGATCATAACCAGATGTGCAATATTACTGCAAGCTATGACATCAGACTACAAAATAAACATCGACAAATTTAAAATATTCGCACAGGTAAAGAGAGAAGTACCCTTGGTTCTATCTCCCACCTTCTCTACACAAGATTCTTTTGCACGCTCCCGTTGTAATTGAAGACGCTATAGTTTCAATTGGAGAGCTTTCAGAGGAAGCTGCAGAAGCAAAAAATAAAGACATTAAAAGATATAGGCTACAACACACACGAAAAATTTCTAGAATTGCAACAAACACGGATTTACTAAATATATTATTGCTTAGTTCGAATCCATTTATTTCAGGTCAACGAAAGTTACCACGTAAAAAGAAAAGTATGCTACTAAAATCTACAATTGAATTGTTGCTAGAGTAGCTTTTTTATATGTTTGATATTTTTTTGAAAACAATAAAGTACTAAATTTAATTTGTAGAAAAACACGTATTTGAAAGATTTCTGGAAAACCGAAAATTTATTCTGAATATTTTATCAGGAAAAAATTTAAAAAATGGGCGGTAGGGGCAAGTGACCGCGCCCATTTTTTTAGAATATTGTGGTTATTATATCCGAAATGTACTGTGAAAATTTTAAGACTATATCTTTAATATAATTAATTTTGTCGCTCCTTCCCATACAAGTGCAACCACTGTGCGTGGTAGTGCGATAGCTGGAATAATTTTGATAATTGAGAAAATTTCCATTTTACATCCCCACCAACCATCCTTTACATTTCAACACTTTTGTTCACAAATAATAAAGATCATAATGAGGATTACATTTTATGTCAATTTTATAACTAATTTACTATTGCCACTGTTAAACAGTTAACAGTGCTCTGTTAATAGCAAAGTTTACCCTGTTATAGGCAAGAATTGGCGCTGCTAAAATGTGAGTTTGTGTCTTTGGTTTTTAAATTCGAAATTATCTTCAAAATATACGAAAAAATAAATAAAAATCGATAGCCCCTCAAACTCCTGCCAAATCCATATAATAAAATTAATTATACAACGATTATAATTGAGCCCCTCTGTTGTAACAAGTATACCTTTAGTAAGTGATTATGAACCTTTAAATAATAATTATTCCAAGACAGCATCGATTTCAAGTCATTTAAGGGCGTATATTTATTTGTCTATCCGTAGAAAGCTTATTTTGCTTTATTTGCGAATACGCACTTCATGTGGTGGAACCCCTGTTGTTTGGATAATCAGTGGTTGATGGTTGCAAAAATTCTTTGAAAACAATTTTACAAACGTTTACCACTCACTGAAGATTATGTGGCAAAATGGAAGTCAACTAAAAACCAATTGCCAACAGACACGCATATAATCGCTTAAAGCGTAATGTTGTAATAAATTTGTTTTTCCTCCTCTTTACACCTCTGTAATTATTTCGAAAATGTATTCGTTCACTATGCCAGTATGTAAGAATTAAAAACAAAAATTTCTTAAAACCGCAGACTGTAACACAGAATGTAAAAAAGGCAGAGTATACAAAGATTAATACCCACCATACTATCCTTGATGATCAGTCGTATTGTGTATCAACTGTTTTATTCTCGCAGAAAAAATATAAACAGGATTTTTGGTAGACTCACTAAAACACATGTAGCGTTCACATTCCACAAGAGTGTTAAAATTTAATTAAATGACATTCCATGCGCATTATTACTCACACGTGATTATGATAATAACGACTTTGAAATCCCAATATCTTTACAATTTCAACCTGCCAAAAATTTTCAATTTATTTTTGACGCTCACCCTCAGGAAGCAGCTCGTGCCAAGTTGACACATACCGTTTAAAAAACGATATATCTTTGAAACACACCCTATTGCGAAACTAATGTACACAAAGATAATTTTCGACTGTCTGAATTAAATGGGTTTTGAAATAATCCCCCATTGACAAAATTATTTATTAGTTTTGGGTTTCGGCTTAGAAAAAAAATGCCTTTTTTAATTTTTTTTTATAGTTTTTAATTGTTTTTAACATTTCAAAACATCTGTTCTATTTAGGCGAAAGTAATTAAAAAATAAAAAAATTGTCGGACTTTTATGCCATACACTCACGAAAATTTATTGGTAACAGTTTGTATATAGGGCGGGAAACTTAAAAGTTTAATTTCAAAATGCAATAAAACCAAAACGGTTTGAAATTGTGCCAATTTTTTATTTATTTTTTTTATTTTTGTCGTGAAGTTCACTTGTTCCGGTCAGAAATGGAATATTATTTCATTCATATGTCTGCCACGACTGGCCTCACAGTACCTCATTCGATCAGACCAAACTTCATGCACTTTTTCGTGTGTATGGGGTCGTATCTTGGCAATGGCATCACGAATGTTGGCCTCCAAATGTTCAATTGCATCTGATTTGTTGGCATAACACTTTTCTTTAATGGCGCCCCATAGAAAATACTGCAACGTGTCAAATCGCAGCTACGTAGGCCAATTGATATCACCATTTCGCCTAATTTAACGGCCATCACACGTTTGATGCAATAAATCGATTGTGGCATGAAATGTGTGGCAAGTTACACCATCCTGTTGAAACCAAACATTGTTCACATCAATAGCCTGAAGACCGAGTACAAAAAAATCGATTAAAAATCGGTAGTGCGATAGGTGTCTCCATTGACCGTTGTATCTTCCTCATTTTCAAAGAAATATGGGCCAATGATGCCTCCGCTCCACAAGCGGCACCCAACAGTCACCCGTAATGGGTGCATTGGCTCCTGTTATACTACGTGTGGGTTTTCTTAAACCAAAATACGGCAACTTTGCTTATTAATGTACCCATCAAGACTTTTTTTTTTGCAAAATCGACATGATCTTACAATTTCTCGTTGACCCAATAAATCCCAATGTTGCTCAAGCGTAGATCAATTCATTACGTTCAGTAGAGATAATATACTGCATTTTGTGACAGAACAGAATGACATAAGTATTGCCAGATGCAAAATAACCGATGGTTCCAATTTAAATCGATAGATGGCTCACTTATCGGAATGGAAATTATTGCATATACCTTGGCTTTTATTCCTTAGAATGAAAATATATTCGAACTATATTTCAATAAAATACAAAGACAAACTAATTGATACAATTCTTTTATTGATTGTACAATGATAAACGATATTTTAAGAGAAGTTTTCTTTTCTCTCATTCAACGTTTTTCGATTAATTAATGAAGCGAAATTTGAGAAAAAACAAAAAAGTTTCTCTGCTTAACAGAGGCTATAAAGTAATATAAATGGGTCTTTAGAAAAGTTTATCAATATTTTACAGCCATTGTTGTTGTTTTGCTTTTGTTGTTGTTGTTATAAAAACAAATTGTTTTTATAGATTCTCGATGGAGGCTAATTTGTTAAGCCATGGCCATTCATTTATTTCAACGATTTTATGATATTCAGTCAGGCATTCAATTATACATTCAAAGATAACAGGAGAGAAATAAAAAAAGAAAACGAATTTCTTGTTCAAGATTAATAAGAAAGTTTTACTTTTGGTAACTCATTAACTGCGAACTTAGGACATAAAATATGAAAATTTATTTTTATTTACATTTCTTCTCATTTATTTTCTTCTGTTTTTTTTTTTTTGGTAATAATGGAATACAATATTTAAATTCGTTCAGGCTTAAGTAAATATTTCTTTAACAAAACTTTACTTAAAAGTGTCTAGACTAACAGATAACATTGAAAGTTAAACTTTTGAAAAAGTGTAGGAATTTATTTGTGATTGTAATACTGTCGTCTGTATTCTCGCAAACGTCAATATCTTTTCAATCATATCAATGATATTTTATCAAAATAAATAAATAAACTATGTAATCATATTATTATCAAATGCCATTAACGCAATTACATTAAACAATTGATGGGGATTGTCAACAGTGTCTCAGTGACACTCTCCATTCGTTTGAATTGTTTTGTGAAGGAAACAAACAAAAAAAAAATTATTTTAGAAAAACATTGTATATTTTGTCAACGAAAAATTAAATACGTTCCTGTGCTGTGCACGTCAATATTGTGTAATGGTTTATCATTATTCTGTTTTCTAATAACTGATTATCATATGGACGGGATAAGAAGAAAATGAAATGGAATTCCGTATTTCGCTTTTACCAGATTTCTATCAAATTACATCCATAATTTGGTCACTACAACACTTCAGTCAGTATTCCGACCTAGCTTCTCACATCACTTATGTGATGTAATTACACTTCTGTATGGTCTGGTGCAATTACACTTCTGCCTGAGAGCACAATACATAAGACCCTGTGTTTGGAACATACTACCCATACAGTAACACAACATCTGCATGCTCCGATCGACTGTACAAGCAAATATCAGTTGAAATGTAAATCTTCTGTTAAAAATCGAAATAAATTGATCTCTTGCTGCAGAAATATGTACATAATATTACTAGATAAGCCTCAAATTTTAACTCTCAACTATAGGACGTCTCAGAGGTCTTTCGCCTTAAAATCTGACAAAATAAATAGAGCCAGTGGCCGATTATTTAATTCGAGTACCGATCAAAGCTGTACCTAGGGGCTGTAGTAAATTTAAACAATTTTGAAAATTACTTTGCGCTTCGTAACCTGTGTTGAAATAAAAATTGGTAGTTCAAGTCTAGCATGAGCCATAATTAGTATGCATTTTGAAGGCATATTCTATCTTTCATAGAGACTTCCGCACGTATTGGTTAAATCCTGGGGCCAATGAATTTCACAATATTTTATTTTCGTCTTGGACAGGACATGCTTTCAATCACTGAGAATTACTTGACAGTTTCGTCGTACACATACATAAGTACATAGCTGCTCATTACAACCCCTCAGTCAGGATTACGATCTAGCTTCTCATACCACTCATGTTGTGTGCGTTAATTTTATATATGCGTGGCGGAACCTGCAGTCGATTCCGAACGATAGATTTTTGAGAAACTTTTCCATGGCAATTTTTTATTTACTCTCAGAGTTTTTGCCACACATCTGCTAAATGTCGCTGAAGATAAAATTTTTTTGTTTTAATATTTGGCTTTGATGTCTGACCTGGGGTTCGAACCGTGGCATCACGTCTAGTAGGCCATCGCACTACTTATTAGACTACGGCGACTCCTGTTTAACAATAGCTGATTCTAATATGGGCATTCCCTAAGATGTGTTATTATGCCAAAGATATGAAAAAATGAAAGAATATGAAATCGAATATCGAATTACATACATACATAATTTGTTCATTGCAACCCTTTAGGCAGGATTACGGCCTAGTTTCTCATGGCACTTATTTTGTGTGCGTTAATTTTGTACATGAGTGGTGTAACATACAGTTTAAAATCTCCACCGAACGACAGATATCTGAGAGGAGAAGTCGCCGAAGAAATATTTTTTCATATTTCGTTTTAATGGGGGTGTCTAACCTGGCGTTTGAAGCTTGGCCTTACATCTAATGAGCCAATACATTATTGAAATTAAACTTAGCATCAATGACCATAAATGAATACCCATAGCACTACTTAAAAATAAATCCCTGAAGTTCATGGGATTTAATAGCAATTGCTATGAGGTTACTAACCTCAAACTTACGAAATTATAAAACTAAACTATCCATTTAAACAAGTCTAATGAAACAAAATTGCGTCTGGTAATCCTGTCTGTATTTTATTGTTTCGCCACAAGTTAAAAGAAAAATAGGTTTTCATTGCAAAAATATTCGTTTACTTATGCTTACAGTAAATTATTTTTTAGGGGAGAAAACTTTAAAAGGCTGGGGTGAAGAAATTTAGAAAATTAGAAAATTTTAGTATTTAAAATGCTATAAAAAACACAAAAACACACATACAAGTCTGTATTTCTATAGAGAACGACAGAGTATTTTCAATTGTGCCAACAATAAGTTGTTGCAGATAAGCATCTCTCTGGAATAGGAAGGAATAGCAGTAACAGTAACCACAAACATCAATAACATTCTGAGCAGTAAAGTTCCTTAGCAAAGCAGAACAATTGGTAAAGTTAACAGAATAAATTTTATACAGAATAATAAAAAGATATGTTTTAAAGAAGTGAAATTAATGGAAAGTACTAAATATTTAAAAATTTATTTTATTATTTATTTAATTTTCTTACAGTTTCAATTTCTTATTATATTATTCTTTTGCAGTCTTAAAGTCTTTTACAATTTATTAAAATGTGATGTATACTTTCAGAACGACCGATGTAACAATTATATGTAATTTTTACAATATAAAACATATACTGTCAACTAACTCAACAATGTAACATTACAGTCTCATTGTGTCTCATCTCTAAACTTTCGTGTAAAAAAGTATAGCAAATCTCTTGCAGCTGTTGTCAGCATTACTTTAACCACTTCCTGCCATTCTCTTTATCCCATAATGCATAGTAAATGCAGCATAATATGAAATACTAACATTTATTTTAACTTTCAGCCATTGCCACGGAATTGCTTTATGTAAATAATGTTTAAAGTTATGTTTGCTTTTAGAGTGAGAAAGCCTTAAATACGTTTGGTAAACACAAATAAAAAAATAAAAACTATTCCATAAACAGTAAAGTGAAAATGAAACCGGAAACTTCGAAACACTAAGCTAACAATGGTCGACAGTAACACCAGCATTAAATCGTATTGTTCAACGTCTCTTCTCTTATTTCCTTATTTTTTGCAAGGAGGCATGTGTTTTCGTTTAACAAAAAAAGCCATCTCACCGTCAACCTTCTTAGTTTTCTTTCTTTTGAGTCTCCATAAATAAGAAGTTAATTTGATTTTATTGGGAAAACAAGCTCGATTAAAACTGAGTTGTAGTTGTAAATCGGTATGTTTAGAGCCATTTGTGGGCCATGTTGCATATTGTAAAAAGTGTTAAACAGTAAAATATTACATATTTTAAAATAAACATGCCACGAATACAAAGCTTTTGAAAAATAACCGTACTGCAAAATTCAAAGGAAAATTATACGAAATTTCCTAAATAGAAAACTAGAATTAGTGTTGCAGTTCTTAAGCAATGTAAATAATAACAGTAGCGGCAGATTTGAAATACAAAGTTGGGTTAAAAAGGTTTTCATTATTACAGTTAAAATGTTAAAATAATCGGGTTTGTAAACGGGTATGGTTGTCTCATTGCTTACAGTCGCCGTACTATAGTAGTTAGTGAACCACAGTTCAAATTTCTGAAATACAACGAAATATGAAAAAGAAATATTTCTTTCGGTGACTTGCTCTCCGCAATAATCTGACAAAAACGCTGAAAATATATAAACTTGCCGTCATACATTTCTCAAGTCTGTATTTTGGGATCGGTGTTATACTGTAGGTTCCACCACTCATAGATGAAATTAATGCACACAACATGATGTGTGTGAAAACAAATTCGAATTTAACTAGCAAAGGCAAAAACCAAAAATTTGAACAGAGCTAATGTTAACGTTAATAGACCAATGTTATGTGGTTAACAGAAAATACAAAAAACTAGTCATAGAAGAAATCACCCAAATGTTCGATTTCAGAGAATGGAATACCTATTCCATTCCTTGAAAACTATGCTCCACACCTTCGTGAGTGGAAAAGCTGCTCTGGTAATTCAAAAATTCTTTTGAAAATTTAAATTGAAAAAAAAAAAATAATTGTTTTAAGAAGGTCTGGAGAGGATGATTGATATTCTGAAAAAATGGGACTGCTGCACATATCCCATTATATACAAATTGTAGCCTAAGGTATCCCCAATTAAACCCAATAAGTGGCATATCCCAAATAATTTTGGACCTTGAGAAATTGGGCTTGAAAAATTCACTCTGGTAACAGAGTCCGGATAGGATGATCGGGACTTGCTGCAGGTATCCCATTATATACAAATTGTAACCTAAGGTGTCCCCAATAAAACCCAATTACAGTAACTAAGTTGGTGATTGATAGTGCGTGAGATTATAAAATTCCTATGTATCTCAGGTCATTCTTTCATCATCATTCATCATTCCATTTGCAAGGAGCATTTGGATATGAAGTCGCCGTGGTGTAGTAGGTAGTGTGTTGGCTTACTATTCGTAAAGCCCGGGTTCGTATCCCAGGTCAGACATCAAAAATGAAATATGAAAAAAAATATTTCTTCGGCGACTTCCTCTCAGCAGATTTCTGGCAAAAACTCTGAGAGTAAAATAAAACTGCCATGAAAAAGTTTCTCAAAATTCTGTCGTTCGGAGTCGACTTTAAACTGTAGGTCCCGCCACTCATGTATAAAATTAACACACACAACATAAGTGGTGTGAGAAACTAGGTCGTAATCCTGACTGAAGGGTTGTAATGGCCAATTATGTATGTATGTATTTGGATATGAAAAAATTTTCCTCAAGTGAGACGTTTCTCAATCGCACTGTATTTTCTACATACAGTAATTCGGAAACGATAGCTCTAATCCAAAGCGCTTTTAAAAATAATTAAGGCAAGTTGCAACAGCCATTGTTTAATAAAAAATAACTAGTTCTTATAAAGTCAAACCATAACCATACATTTTGTAAAACGTTTGGTAAACTAATAATTTTAATATGATATGCCATAAAGCCTTATGGGTTTTAAATTGAATATCCCTGTCAATAATGGTAGTTATTGTCCCAGAGAAAATGTTCTGAATTTTTGATCACCACAGCATTGAAGTAGAGCAACATTTTGCAAAGTAAAGTGAACAAGGAAAAGTACAAAAATGGCATTATTTTTAGACATTAAAACGAGCAACACAAACAACAACCAACCATGGAGAAAACTGTACAACAAACAACAGCAGCAACAGAAGTTTCACCAGTAGCACCCTGTTCGTAGTACTCAAAACTTTTCTCATTCAACTATTAAGGTGGTCGTCTGCAGATAATTTGAACAATACCATCAAATACTCAACATTATGAGCGAACAAAGTTAAATGGATTTTAGTTTCAGGTTATTCTCTATTTCTTTTTCCTTCTTGTGTGTTTTTAATTTATGTTTTGCTGCTAAAGAATAAAGTAAGCCGATAAAATGTGTTGTAGCAGCATATTTCTTTTTGTTGAACGTAGATAATAAGTAGAGTTACACTCGATAACTACAAACGCATTTATCCGCCAAGGATACCTTATTGTGCCATAATGTATAGCAGTTGCAAACTAAAATGTATTTGTTTCTGGTATTGACCAACAAAACGAAACAAAAAATTGGTCATTGAGTGAGTAAAACCTATTAAAACTACAAAAAGAGCACATAAATGAACGAATATAAAACCAAAAAAAAGATCATTCCTTTCTCTTCAAATACTATTGCAAATATTTTGTGTCCTTGCATGTGTGTTTAATGTAATACTCACAATACAAATTATATTAAATTGAGATATTTTTCTTAAAACAAATATTTTGTAATACCATGGAAATAAGAATTGCCTGCAGTAGTATTACAGCTTTGGCATATGCAATAGTAGCCTTAACTCCAAATGCAGTAAAAAAATATGAGAAGTATAAAACTTGATTTTAAAGAAGTGCCAAAATTATATCAACTCACAACATTTAGGACCATTGTTACAACTTGCCGTTAACTAAAGGGCGGCTTAAACCGGCAGATAAATTCTTTTTCATTATTATATGTGGACAATATGGTAGAAGCGAGCGTTAAGCTAAAGGGAAGATCATCCTAACTGTAACTTTTAAAGTTAAGTTTATACATTATACATTATTGTCAATATGGCAACTTCAAATATAAACAAAATGATCAAATACAACAAAAAAAAGAAGCCCGTCGTTGCCACAGCATTTAAAAATAAAACTTGTTTAATTGAGCAATGTTATCGACATTGCAATATTTTTGAAAAATTTAACTTTATTTTATCATTAGGTTGTAATAACGAAGTGAAGTTAAAGATGACTTTAAAGTTCACTTTAGCTACAGTTACCTTTAACTAAACCCAACTTTAGCGGCAATTTGTAATAATGGCCTTTACAATAATATATTAGAAGTTAGGTTTATGACAGAGGTTTAGCAATAATGTGAACGATGCTTGGTTTCAACAGGATGCAACTTGCCAGGCATCTCGTGGCACAAATGATTTATTGCATCAAACGTTTGATGATCGTTTAATTAGCCGAAATGGTGATATCAATTGACCGCCAAAAAGCTATGAATTTGGCTGTGAAAGGCATATAGTTCTAAAGATTTTCATATTGATTCACATACTCACATCTCATAAGCCCAGACAGTATTTGCCTCAGAAATATTGAAATGACCCCAAACAGCACGATATGAATGAGTAAAGTGCTCGTATACATATATTAATGAAAATATGAAATAAATTTCAATTTCATTATTATTTTAATAACATTTCAATTAAACCTAAATACACAGAGGAAAAGAGCAAACGGCATACATTCTGTAATAAATGTGCAGAAGCTTTAATGGAAAACCAAACTAAACCAGCAAAAACCCAATTTAATTGAATTCCAAAGCATCAGTGGTTAATTTTCTTTATGAAAATTCATAAGCATTTCAATAAATAAATGTAAATGTAAAACAAATTATAAATTTTTAGATTTCTATATACGAGTATACAAACATTTAAATAAATTCATGCATTTCTTAAAAAACCGTTATAATTTTGGGTTTTAATTTTATGGGAAATATTTTCCATTTACTACGCCTACTACAACTGTGTAGAGATTTGGAATATTTCGTTTCTAAAATATTTCCTTTAAGGAATTATTATTATTGCGCAGCAGAGATGTTCTTTTATTGGAATTTAAACAAAAATTTTAATATTTAAAGTGAAAACTAAGCGTCTACTTGATAAAGAGTGAATGTCGAGTATTAATAAAACGTATACAGTGAAAAAAAACTAATATAAACATGGGTTTCCTTGAAGTTTATAAAAGAAAATTCATATTTTTTTTGTTTATTAGCCTATCCAGGGTGTTGCGGGTCCAGGTAGTCAAACACTTGTTTCGCTTTGTAAACATGATTTTGAAATTCAAAACAAAATAAACATTTGAGAAGCAGTTGATATATGCTTGCCAGAGTAGCAACATTCATTTATGTTGGTTATATTAGCTAAAGTAGAAGACCCTTCTCGAAGGTAGCGGTCCTACAAGCCTCATTGTGACCTCAAAATTACTACCCAACTCGGGTATCAAACATTCACCAGAGCAAACCAACCCGAGTACAAAATAAATCTTGCTGTTGGAGTCTATTTGGTCGCCGTAATCTAGTATGTAGTATGCTGGCTCTTTAGACGTGAGGCCACGGTTCAAACACCAGGTCCGACATCTCGAACAAAACGAAATATAAAAAATTTATTTCTTCAGCGACTGCCTTTCAGCAAATTTCTGGCAAAAACACTAAATTACCATGAAAAAGTTTCTCAAAAAAATCTGTCGGAGAATACATATATAAAATTAACACACACAACATAAGTGGTGTTAGAAGCTAGGTCGTAATCCTGACTGATGCGTTGTAATGACCAATTGTATATGTATGTATGTATTGGAACAATATTGGTGAGCTCGGTCAGGCAAAAAGAATGTGAAAGGCCAGAGCAAAGTAATGATACATGAGGAGAATGACAGCAGCTACTAATCCGAAACGACAAATCCACTGGCATGTCTACCTAACACAGTGGCCTGTGTGAACAGCTAATCAATGGCCATACGATATAAGGAAAAAAGGGTACGTGTACAGTATATTCTAAAAAAATTACAATTACACTTTTGCTACCAATCATATTGAGCAATCTGAATACCTATGCTCTGTAACATGTCGGAGACTGCCTTTACTAGGTAGGTAGGTATTTTGAAGTGGTAGTTTTGATTACGAAATTTCACTAAGTATACGTGTACTAACCGAATTACCCATCGCAATCGAAGAAACTGGTCGGCACAGACGGCCTTGACTATCAGCACCAAAATTTTCAACATTTTTCTTATGTACCCAGAGCCTAAATATTTTCAAGAAAAATCGACGCCTGGCTGCCTTAGTAAATTAAGAGATTTTTAGAGAAAATTTCGCCACCCAACAAGCCACTTTCCAAATGCCCATAACCTCTGACTGGAAAACACTGCCGTGGTCAGGCAGCACAAAAAGAAAGTTTAATATCGGAACACTTATAAGTGTACCTCGGTTTAAGGCCCACAACCCATTTATTGCCCCCACATTTTGAACAAGTACTGGTCCTACGCAGATGTAAAGTGGGTTTGCGACAGTGGACTAATATAGTTTTATTTACATTCGGAATTGAATGAATGAATGAATGACATAAGTCGTCTTTTTATGCCACAGATTACTGCTTTAAAAACAGCGGAATCGTGTCAGAAATATACATAAAAGAACCCATGCCTGTTGACCATAAACATTAGAAAGTTATACGTGAGAATGTCTGAATTTATTCCACTTATATCGTCTAATATTACAGCGATCGATTTAAGAAAACCATATTCGATAAGAAATTACCCAACCAGCAAATCTCATCCAGCATTAAAAATGACTGTGTGCAACTAGCCAGTCACTGGCGACTAACCTGCAGTTTAGATTTTGTCTAGTCAATTGTATTAAAACATGGGAGGATTTGCTTTGTTTTGTTGGCAAAGCCTGCACAACATTATTAAAATTTATGTTTAAAATTGTACATCTCACCTTCACAAATAACAACACACATTTCCCTGAATGTAGTAACATTTCTTCGCAAAGAATGTCTATCTAGTTTTGTTGATTTAAGAGAATTGTGTTGTTTTTCATAATTTGAATATTTATTCCGTATTTATTTTTATTTTCTATTTATTATTTCCTGTGGAAATTATTTCCTTTTTAAAATTCATTTAAATTTTATTTTATTGCCGTTCCAGGGAGAGTAAATTCAAGTAGAATGTTGTATCTTTTTTTGATTTGTCTAACGGCTGTTTATACAAAATCAAAATTAAATTTCCTTTTCCTTTAAATGATTTAAATTTTCATTCCGATTTTGTTGAATTTTTTATTTCCTTTTGATCACATTTTACAACACATTGTACGGTAGTGAGACAGAAATAAAAGCAAATAGTGAATCAAAAGGAAATAAAAATAACATTAAATTAAATTATAGCTGTGTGCGGGGTGGTCAGAGTTAGCTCACATGTGCCGTACAAATGGAAAATTGTGAATATTTTATTGTTGTTTTAAGAAAAAACAGACAAAAAAATTATCTGTTTTAACAATGTCTAAGGAGGATGATCGATATTGTGGAAAAATGGGTAGGTATCTCAATATATATTTATGGTATCGCCGCCGTAGTCTAGTAGGTGTAGTCTAGTCTGTGTTGCCTTATTAGACGTGAGACGAAGTGAGAGTGAGACTGCCTCTCACCAGATTTGTGTCAAAAACTCTGAGAGTAAATAAAAATTTTCATGAAAGTTTCTCTAAAATCTGTCGTTGGAGTCGACTTTAAATTGTAGATCATTACAACAATGACCAATTATTTATGTATGTATGTACATATGTATATGTATATGGTATCAAGGATTCAAAAATAGGTTTCACTGGAGTATAGGCGTCAAGCTAATTGTTTTCTTTAAATGATCAACAAAACGTTGTCTCAATACATGGGGCTAATTCGGGTAAGAAGTGGACTTGTTGTGGAAATGGATTGGATAGCCATTGTAAAAGATTCCAAAACAGGTTTCCTTGCGGTCGGTCGTTACTTGGTACCGGAAATATAGGCGACATTAACTTTTTTCCTTTAAAAAATATCCTTCTTACTAATTATACCCAGCGTTATCGTTGAGCGACTAAAGTCGCAATTTGACACTTTTTCAGCGACCCCGCCACTTTTTGTGCCCCCTTACTAAAATGAACTAAATCTGACGCTTTTCACGATTTTTGACCCTTTTTTCCCCTTTTTTAGAAAGAGTAAACCTGGTATATTTATACAAGAATTAAAAATATTAGAAACCAAAATTAATGATAAATCATATGAAAATATCTTTAAAATTACAAATCCAGAAGAATTTTTGCATAAAATTGGTAATTTAAAAAATGGGCATAATAATTAGTTGTATCCTAATTTATATGAATTTTTTACTTACGTATTTACTCTACCACATAGTAGTGCGTCGGCAGAAAGAATTTTTCGAAACTAACATTAATGAAAAATTAGTTATCGAATAGGTTAAAAGTGTACACATGCGAGTCCATGCTTTCGGCTCAAAATTTATTAAACATGGAGCTTGAAAATTGGGTGCCTGACACTGAACTTATAAAAAAGTACAGAATTAATTTATCAAAAAAATAATTTAATCGAATGTAAATATACTAATATAACTGTGAAATATATATAAAAACTCATTTTGTAAAATATATATACACCCAAACCTTTTTTTACACGGTAGATACGTTCCAGTGGTTACCGTGTAAAAAAAAAAAACGCGTAAAAAAAGTCAAATATTATGTATGTATGTAAGTGTATAAACAAACTGAAAAAATATACATAGGATTGATGCAGCAGCCTACATATGCCTATAAAATTGAATAACTTTATAAAAACGCACAGATTTAGTTGAATAATATACACAGAGTTTTTATTTTATTAAACGATTTTATCCGTATAAAAAGGAGCGAACAAAAAAAAAATGGTAAATTTGTTGAAAAAAAAAATCTTGTTATTTTAAATTCGCGTAAAAAAAAACCGTGTAAAAACAGGTTTGGGTGCACACAACAAGCAGGGAAAATTAAGTAATATAGTTCTTTTTGACATTGAGAAATATCGCTGCATCCTAATTTCTAAGTATTTCATAGAACTGCGAATAAATTACACAGACTAGTTTATAGACTTATTAATAGATTAGTCAATATAGAGTAGATTTATAGGTTATTTAATACACCAGTTCAAAGACTAGTAGACTAGTTCATAGACTATTTAAAAAACTAGTTCAAAGGCTATTTAATAGACCAGTCCACATATATGTATAGTAGTCTATAGAGTAGTAAATATATTATAATAGTATATGACATAATATATTGACCAGTCTATTGACTTCTGTGGTCGTTTAAATAGCATTTGAACTAGTTTTTTAAATAGACCATGAATTAATCAACTGTATTAGTCAATGGTTTATTCGATCGACTATTTTATAGACTACTACTAGCCTATGGACTGGTGTATTAAATAACTTATAAACTATTCTATTGATTAGTCTATTGAATAATCTATAAACTAGTTTGTGTAATTTGATTATTTTTGTTGTTTTGTTTTAAAAAAAATCTAAATTTCAGAATTTTTATTTTCCATACCTGAACAATAAAGTTATAAAAAATGTGCCTTCCATTATGATATATTTTTTCATAAAATTGTGATATATTATGACATATAAATAAATAACATAATATAAAATGTAAAACTATATATTTAACTTATTACAAAATGTTTCTATTTACTTCTAAAATGAACCGTTGCAACAAAATTAGTATTTATGTTTAACTATTTGATCTCAGTTTGTTTAATACAAAAATTTCAAATACTATGTACTCTGTCTTATCATATTAATTATTGAAATGTAATTAGTAATTTTGTATAATTTTGAATTGTATTTTTATTTTAAAATATATATTATATTTTTTGTTATTTTTTTTTTTAATTTGTTACAAAATACGCAATTTTGTATAATTTTTAATTTATCTTTAATGAACTGTTTTTTAGTTATAATAATAGTTTTGTTTTGTGTTTTGTATTATTATATAGTGGGTTAGCAAAAAAAAGTTTTATTTAATGGAATTTTTATAAATTTAAAAATGCTTTTTTTTATTTTTGAAGTTTAAATGTCCTAACGTTCATAAATTTGAATGAAATTCAATCAAGAAATAAAACAGAACAAATAATTTAAAAAAAAATAGAATTTTTGTTTAGGCTTATTAATTTTTGGTTAAAAATTTGTTTCTATTATAAAAATTGGGAATATTATTAAAAAATAAACTTATTATATGTTGGCTAATGTACATTACAAAATCCAATAAAAATTAATTTTTTATCTATATTAGTTCATTTTCTTTTCTTTTAAAAATGTTGCCCCTTTTTAATGCCAAAATACCCTTTATGTGCGACTTTTTTTTTTCAAAAATCCCCTTTTTGTGCGACTTCTTCAAAATTTCTAACGGTAACGCTGATTATACCAACACCTAAGTAGGGCACAAGGTTACAATAAAAAGTAAAAAAAAACGACTGTAGCAGTAATTCTAGCCAGCAAAAGCAAAAAAAATCAGTAGAATTGTACAAGACATTCATCGACAATAAGTTCCTTAAACTTGGAATACAAAAAAAAAAAAAAGAAAAAAAATGTTTTCCGCTCGCAACAGCCATGATAAAAACGGCCTATTGAGGACGTAATGGTTTCAAATAGTGTGCTTGTGTGTATGTATTTTCTAAGTGAGTATATACGTTTAGAATGTGTCTGTGTTGTATTCTATGCGAACTATATTCGTAAATGTTCTTTTAATTGGCTTTTACTACACGAAGCCAAAAAGACTGCACAAATACGATTTTCTAAAATACAATATGATACACAAGTAGAAATCTTTTGTGATACAGATCCACACATACATATACATACATACACTCATAAAATACGTTATATCTTATCATTTTATTGTTCTGTCATCTTTTGCTCATACTCTACTCTATTTGTGCAGCCATTCATTAGTCGTAGAATTTATGCTTCAAGGCACAAAACGAAGAAACAATAAAAATGTTTGAATTCTTTAGTCAGCAAATAAATAGTGAAAACGAAATAGTTTTCTATTTTTAGGCCATAGTCAACATAACAACCATGCATGTTGGCTTAAAAATAAAGACCTTTTGCAGTTACGGTAATGAAAAGAGCAGTAAATAGTTGCATGAGAAATGTTGTTAAACATGGTAGTAAAAATTCAAACAAGTGGAATATTCAGAGTAAATTTTGTAAATTTACGGAACAAAAAAATTATTTTAAAACTCTTCGTTTAATGAACTTTAACGGCAAGAATATACATACAAACATAATTGGTTATTACAACCCCTTAGTCAGAATTACGACCCCGTTTCTGACACTACCCAGGCTGTATGTGTTAATTTTATACATGAGTGGCGGGAACTACAGTTTAAAGTCGACTCCGAGCGGTAGATTTCTGAGAAACTTTTCTGGACATTTTTATTTACTTTCAGAGTTTTTGCCAGAAATCTTCTGAGAGTCGAAGTCGCCGAAGAAATATTTTTTCATATTTCGTTCCAGATATCTGACCTGGGGTTTAAACTGTGGCCTCACGTCTAATAAGGCAACACACTACCTACGAGACTGCGGCGACAACAAATAATCAAAATTGTCTACATCAAGATCATGGAGAACATCTCGCACCCTATAGCGAGAATACACTGTAAAGTTCTTTATGCCACCACAAAAATATTTCAGTTACTCTTGTACTCTACACCTATTTAATTACGTTTATAGCCAAAGGCCACTTCTGTATGTATGTCTGCTGTCAATCTAAAGGTCGTAAGAATTTAAAAAAGTAACAAATTTCCACTCATTTTGCAACACACTTCACAGGCATGCACGTGAAATTTTTATTTTTCTTTTCCTTTCGATAAATATTTTTCTTTTTCTACGTTTCTTGCCTTACAAGTGACTTTTAGTTGTCAGTTGGTAGTTTTGTTGGTTGGGCTATTGCAGTCAAACCGTTGTTACTGTCACTGTAAATATCACTTTTTACTTCCCTTCTTTCAATTATTTAAATACAGTCTTGTGTGTTAACTACTTGTCAATACTTTGCCATGCTTTTAAAGAGACAGACGAACAAGTCGTTATCCTTTTTCGTACTTCAAACTTTTAAAAGTTCTGACTAGTGCAGCTAGTCAGGGTAGAACAATCATGCATGGAAACAACGTAGATAGTGAGAGATATATGGTCGGAGTATTCTGTCTCAGTATTTGTTTAAGTTAGTTAAACTTGTTATCAATTTTATCCACATGCTTGCATCACTTGTGTATTAATTTGTAGTGCGTGTACAGTAGTGCGTGTTATTGCAGGCATAAAAAATTTCCATGCAATTCTTGTGTGGTCGCTGCAACTTTTACTTCATGTGCGAAAGTGTATGTGATTGTGTCAGCATTATCTTAACGCAAGCAACTAATGGTGGTTGTAATACGCGTTATTCGTTTTACTAGTTTCATTGCATTTTATTTCCTATCATTTCGCTGTGTTTCGCTTGTATCCTGATTTTATTTATGCTCGTCACATACGTGCACTGCACATGCACTCTCGTACACATTAACCACTTGCTGAATGGCATACCAACCGACGAAATATGACATGAATGCAGTGTTAAAAAGACCTGGAGTAGGGGAAGTTTAAGAATACACGATAATGGTGCATATTTTGTAAAAAATTTAGCAGTATAGGCCCTATCCTGTGACGACAACCAGGCAGGTTTTCTTCTTTTGAAAAAAGAAAATTTTTTTTCGGTAACATATGGAGTTTCATCAGATTACCAAGCCTTGGTTTATAGAAAAATAATTTCTTGTCACTAAACAAAATAAAGACAGTAATTTGTTTCGCTAAGAAATGTGCAGGCAAATCTTCAGGATACGCTATATTTGAACTCCCTCAATGCCTACACCAGAACTTGATTTTTCTGTTTATAATGGGTGCAATTTGATCCATACTGTAGTCTTGAAAATATGCGACATTTGACTCTCCGCGACATCCACTCCAAAAATGTTGTATACAAGTCTCGAGTAAGACTTAACAATATAGTTTATAAAAGGATCGACCACAGCTAATTGGATGGAATTAATAATATTCTCCAGTTTTCTTCGGATCTCTGTATTTGTTCCCGGTATTCTGAACTACATTTCAAACTGATTTCTACATTAACAGCAGAGTTGGTGGCTCGAAGTTCAATGTCTTATTTAATTGCTTGGTGGCGATCAGAATGTGAATTTCTGTATCTTTAGGATGGTATTTTAAAATAAACGCATGAGATCGTTATGACATCTAGTTAGGCATAGATGAGTCTATTGTTAATCAATATACATATGTACTCCGATATTGTGGGAATTGAAAACACCAATCTACGTGTCAATATTTTGTCACGTTCATACTTACATACAAAATTGGTTATTACAACCCATCAGACAGGATTACGACCTAACTTCTCACACCACTTATGTTGTGTGTGTTAATTTTATGCATGAGTTCCAGGAACTACAACAGTTTAAAGTCACTTTCGAACGTAAAATTTTTTGAGAAATTTTTCATGATAATTTTATTAAATCTTTCAGAGTTTTTGCCAGAAATCTGCTGAGAGGAAGTCGCCAAAGAAATATTTTGTTTTGGAGGAGTTGTCTGATATGGGGTTTGAACCGTGGTACCACGTCTAATAAGCCAACAAATTCAACTATTAACTGATGATTATTTAGATGGGCTTTAGGACAAAGAGAACATTGCTTTATTTGCTCTTTATTGGATTTGAAAAGCACAATATAATGCGGCTTGTTAAAGTCTATAGGACAAGCAGATGACGTAAGGTACGAAACTGTTATGAATGAAATTCTGTGAAAAATAGAAGAAATCTAATCTTGTTACTCGTCTTTCAGATTTGGGGATCAATCACCACATTTTCAATACTAAATGTTCCAATTATTTTTGTTGGATAGCTTTATAAATAGTTTTAAATATTTTAAATTCTCTTTTTTCCCCCTTTGCCATTTCCTACAACAAGAATATCAATTCAAAGCGTTTTAAGGCTTTTAAACAAGGCTTTTTTATGATTTGGCTGAATATTGAGGTTTAAGGGGTGGTATTTAAGCCTTTTTATTTTTTTCTTTTCCACTTTAGTATTGCCTCTATCTTTTCAGTATTTTATCGATATTTACTGTCTGTTACTTTTTACATTGTGTTTAGGTGACTGTGTTTCCATTTCTTGTTGTATGTGCGTCATGACTGTTGATATGCCATGATAAATTTTATAAATGACTATAATTCCTTGGAATATTATTTAAATCGTTACTGTGGCATTTATTGTCGTAAATTTGGGTTTTGTTGGTATTTTTTTTATTTTCTTTTTTATCTTTCGTTCTTTATTCCTTGACTCCTATTTCAAGCCTTTTAGGCTTTTGTGTACGATTCTCTTTTGACAACTGTATTTAATTACCATGGCTGTACCATGTGGGTATTTCATGCAACCATAGAAATATTATAGGCAAGAGGCTGTAGATAAGAGGCTTCTTTAATAATTCTAAATATAATTTTTATTGATAATGAGCAAAACTATTTATAGTTTTCTATATAAGCACTTGAGATAAAAAATAATGAATTGTAGAATTTTATAGAAATTGTGGCATTTATTTCTAGTTATTTGAGCAGATTTCCTTCTTAATTTAGAAATGTACAAATCAAAGCCACTTTAATGGGATTTCAGATTCAAATGTGAAAACATTTAAGAATTTTAAGCTTCATTAACTAAAATTCAAATGGTAATTCAAACCCCAGCTTCTTTTGCAAAAAATTTAAAATTTTAATATCCGACAACACGAAAAAAGAAATGGCATGGCAAATGCTTATTTTATAGCCGCAAATATCAACCGACAAAAATTTGTTTACCGAGCAATAAGTTCCTTGAATCATAAAATAAATTTAAATTTCTACACAAAAACAAACAAAACATCAAAAAATAAAAGGAAAAGCCAATTAAATTTTAAACGAACAAAAAGAAACTAAAATAACAACAATAAAGTCAAGCCGAATGTCTATTTTTAATTTTGACCAGACACAGATATTTGTACAATTTTTTTTTGGTTGAACGTTTACGAGTTTGTTTTTCGTTTTCTCTTATTTTAAAGGAAACTAAAAATCAACAAATTTAAGAAACTAAAATGTTTTATGAACAACAGTTCAAAAATCATAAAAATTCAACAAAAAAAAAAACTGAAGACTAAACAAACAAACCAGCCGACTAACATAATTGCACAATATAAAGTTCATCAAAATGTTCGAACCCTACACCACATACACATAGTATATGCTAGTGGTCGTCAGGGCTTTTTTATACCGAATTTCTTTATATGACGTAAAGCAAAACACCATTTTCTGTGATATCTAATGGGTATCTAATGGTAGAGGCAGCCTCAATCATCTAAATTGAAGAGCAAAAGTGAATTGAAATTGGAAAACCACGTCAAGTTGAGGCAATAGGAAAGGCGTGACAGGTTGGTATATTCAACAATGGAGTTATGGACTAATATTCCATAATTTTTGCATCATGCGGATATATCTGCTTACGTAATGAAAAAACCCTCCATGTTTAAATGGAATAAAATCTCCGATCTGGATGAAAGGAAATTTTACGAGTTCACATAAGGAGCGAAAGGCTATCTCCAATTTAAACAATGATAGATAATCTATAAAAGATATTGGCCGACATAGCATAGGGAATACTTGAAAATAAAATAAGGAAAATTCTTAATTTTTGTTTTGATCTCCAGAACGCAAGTAAAACTAGAAGATCTGGTTTATCTACGAGATAACTAACAAGAAAACTAAGACTATGAAAATAAACAAAGTCAGTACAGAGAACTATAATGAGATAAGCATGTCAATTTCTTCTGTTAGGGTACCAGAACGTAGCTGAGATGGGAATCGAACTGAATCACTAAGCAATATAAGACATGGTAGACCAGCTGGAGAATGCATAACAAAAATTAATCTGGCTCGATGAGTTCGACCTGGAAAGAAAGGAAACTCAAGTCACAGAACAGATTACAAAGCAAAAAATTTTTTGGGCCCAAAAAACTACTTCTTCTACTTCAAGATGAAGATTCTCAGACCTTTCATCAAATTAAAAAAAAATGGTCCGCAGTATTAGAACTTACAATACGATAAATTAATGCATACTCAGAGCCAATAATATTCAATCAACAACGTCCGGCTATTTTCATATTTCTTTCAGTGGCCTCCTCTCAGCAGTCTTCTGGCAAATTCTCTGAGAGTAAATAGAAATTGCATTTAAAAGTTTCTCAAAAACCTGTCGTTTAGAGTCGACATTAAACTGTAGGTCCCGCTACTCATGTTTTATACATTAACAAGCACAACATGAGTGGTGTGAGATCGTAATCCTATCCTAAGCAGCGGACTCAATAGAGTGAGGGCGTAGAATATTCAGCGCTTGTGTTTAGTCTACTATTTTCCAACAAGGAATTTATACTGATACAAATCAATTACTCAAAAATGACATTACGTCAGCCTTATTATCAGAAGACAGCCTGATAGTATCAAATAGGTTGGTAAAGTAGAATCCTTAAAGCTTTAAGAGCCGAAGTAGACAAAAGAGCATCATCAGGATACCCCAAGAAGTACGCAGGCACGAAAAACTAGCACTTAAACGGGTAAGATGGCAGACACAAGAGCATCTGTAGTTTCAGTGCGGTAAAGATGGAAGACACAAGAGAATCTGTAGTTTCGGGATACTTCAAGAAGTAGGGCCGTACCATTATATAAGCGAAGATACTAGAAAAACCAATAGGGAATAGGGTAAGGTGTGTGGCTTCCGTCCTTTAATAGAGAAAACAAAAAAATCCGCCAAATCAGATTAATAAAATACTTCTTAGGCAATTCTTATGGTTCTATGAACATTGGATTTAGAAATTAAGATCTCGAAGAGGTATCAATTCGTACGGTCGAGTATTTTTGGCTGACTTTCATCAGGACAGATTTCAACAATTGCTTTTACTGGCTTCAGTATATATTTGAGCGACCTACAATACATTAATTCGTTTTGTCTTTTCAACAAAAACCAATCGCCTAAGATAACCTGTACATAATACCGCAACACTGTCTTAAAATTTAGCCATCCCAGTTACTAAAGTTCTCCGAGGTGTAGGAAATTATGAAGCCGGTTTGACAAGAACGACTATAACTTGCTTTATGGGTTTATTTTATGATTCTGTTGATTTTATTTTCTCTCGAGCAATAAAAAAGTCTATAAAAACGAAGGCAACAGAGGATACAGCGACCAACGGCCAGAGAATATCAAAATGTTGGCTAAAAACACTCGTTTCATTTCATTAGACAATTCACAAACTTTCTGTGTTTTTGTTTTTTTAAAGCTGCTCCTGCTGTTGTTACATATTTGACTGGAAATCTTTTATTAAAACCCCAGCTACAAAACAGCAAAAAATGCTTCAATTTACAGCTTTGTTTACATAAATGTGTAAGTACCCGCTAAAATAAAATAAAAATCGAGTCGAGTTGAGGCATAAAAGAGGTCTTAGTGTTTGACTAGCCACATACAGATGTTTTTGAATCTTGTAATTCAAAATAAAAAGTCAACTGCTTGATTCGACGATCAATTCTAGAGTGTTCCTTTATTATTCAACTATTATTCTTTATACTTATAACTAACATCAGGGTTGCATAAAATAGTATTTTAGATAATTTACAAACTTAGATAATTTATAAACTTAGTTGTAAATAATAGGGCTAATGAAGTGAAGGGTTGCCATTATACCTCCCTTTTTTTTATTTTTATTTTTATATATATATTTATTTTTCAATCCATTTATTTCAAATTTCAAATTTAAATACAAATACACAAGAATAGTAGTAAGAATAAGTAATATAAAATGTATTTAACATTATAAAAAATTTCTTATAAATTATATATAAGTGGGTTAGGTATACCTCCCTTTTTTTTAAAAAAATAAATTGGTATTAAGGTAAGAAAGAAGAAAAAAAAAATTAATTTACAATGGCAACAATAATGTATTAAATTATTAATTTGTTTCTGGTTTTATTGTTTTATTTTCAAACTTTTCTGATTTTGTCTTTATGAACTGTTTTTTCCTTTTTTGTTTCGCTATTGTAAATAGTTACGTTAACACCATTTATACTTTTGACAACATAAGGACCTTCATATATGTTCTTATGTTTCTCGTAGGGTTCTTTTTTAGCACAACATTATCAGCAACTTCTACTGCTAAAGGATTTGCAAATTTATCATAGAGTAGTTTGTTCCTCGCTTTATGTTTGTCTATTAAGCGTCTTGCAATAATGTTAGTCTGTTGTAATCTATGCTTTACTTCTTTACTATAACTGTCCAAATTATAAAGTGGATCTAGACTTTCTGTTATGTTATTTGGCATTGTAGCAGTTTTCCCGAATACTAACTCGAAAGGTGTAAACCTATTATCAAATGCAGTGTTTGAAGTAGTGTTGTGGTAAAATGTGAAATATTTCAAGTAAGTATCCCAATCCGTAATATTCTCCCTGATATATGCTCGAATATATTCATTAAATACGCGGTGGTTACGTTCCACTGTACCCACACTTTGATGGTGGTAAGCCGTTGAAAAATTCAAGTTTACTTTAAGTAATTTACACAATTCAGTGAATAATTCGTTCTTGAACTCAGTTCCCTGATCTGATTTTATAATTTTCATTCTACCATAAATTAGAATAAAATTCTCAAATATCGCACGTGCAACAGTATGAGCTGATTTATCAGGTACCGGAATACTAACTAAATATTTGGATAAATCACATATCAAAGTTATAGCGTATTTATTACCATAAGTTGATTGAGGTAATGGACCTATGGTGTCTAAAACGACTACATCAAATGCTTTAATCGGAGTCGGAGTTAAGATTAGTTTTTCAACATTTCCTGGTCTAACTTTATTTAATATACATTCTTTACAATTCCTAACAAATTTTGAAATATCCCTCGTCATTTTCTTCCAATAATATTTTGTTCTAATTTTAGCATATAACTTCTTTTGACCACAGTGCCCTCCAGTTATCGGATCATTATGATATATTTCCATCAGTTTTACTTTGTCTCTATCATCTGTAATAATCTCCGTTGGTTCCGTTAGGATAATTTCCAAAGTTTTTAAAATCTTCATACCTTCATCTTTTAGCTTTTGAATTGAACATATTGAGAAGAATGGATCACTTTTGGACCATTCAGCTGTGAAAATTTTGTGAATGTTGGCTTCTTTTTGTAGCCTCGAAAGCAACTTATCTAAACAAATTGTTTCGTTAACAATCTCAAAATCTAGGTACAGCAATTTTTTAAATTTTTTAAATATATTTATGCGCATTTTGAAAAGCTTTTGTTCAATATAAAATAATTCTGTTTTTATCTTTGGTACCTTTTTATCGAAATTATGCGAGAATTTATCGTAAATTTTCAAAGTAATGGAAACACCCTGTTGTTCAATATCGAATTTGTTCTTACTATTTTTCTTTGACATTGCTCGAGTTGTCATCGAAAATATATTACTCAAATTCTTAAGTTCATTGATGGAGATTCTACATGAAAATTGTATTCAGAGAGTTCTAATCTGATCCTTGTTAACTTGGACGAAGGATCTTTCATATTAAATAAGTGGACTAACGGTCGATGATCCGATCGAACAATGAATGAAGTGCCATAGATATATGGTCGAAAATGAAGGATTGCAAAGTGTATTGCTAGAAGTTCAAGTTCTATAATGGGTTTTTTCTGTTCTGATAAGCTAAATGATTTCGACGCAAAATATATTGGTAAATCGTTACCATTAATATTCTGACTTAAAATGGTTCCGCAGCCGGTTTTGGAAGCGTCTACTGTAACTATAAATGGTTTTGTAAAGTCCGGGTATTGTAGAATTCTTGGAGATAACAGGGCACTTTTTAATTTGGTAAAAGAATTGTGACAAAGTTCAGTCCAGTTAAATTGTTCATTTTTTCTTGTAATAAAGTTCAATGGTGCTGCTAAAATTGCAAAATTAGGAATAAATTTTCGGTAATAATTGGGAAATGCCACGAATCGCCGTACTGCATCTTTATCAGTAGGAACGGGGTATGTTTTTATGATGTTAATTTTTGAATCGTCTGGTAAAATACCTTTCGCGGTGCATCTGTGTCCTAAAAATGTTACTTCGGACCGAAAAAATTTGCATTTGTAAGGATTTATCTTAAGATTGTGATCTCTTAAAATTGTGAAAACATTTTCTAAATTCTGAATATGATGTCTTTTGCTACATCCAATTATAATAATGTCATCTATATAAAGAAAAGCTTTGTTTGGTGCAAGTCCTGCAAAAGCGATAGACATCATTCTCGAAAAAGAATTTGGGGCGATATTAAGGCCGAAAGGTAAAACTTTCCAACGATATGATCCACTATCAGTGCTGAACGAAGTGATATCACGAGAGTCTGGGTGCAGGGGTATCTGATGAAAACCAGAATACAAGTCTAGGACTGAAAAATATTTCGCACGACCAAGGTTATCTAAAATGTCGTCTATTCTTGGCAAAGGAAATTTGTCGGCTATTAATTTTTTATTTAGCGCGCGGTAGTCGACACACATTCTGTATGACTTTTTACCATCTAAACTTTTTTTGGGCACTAAAATTAATGGACTATTGTAATTGGAAGTACTGGGCTCTATTAGATCATTGTCTAATAAGTTCTTAACTTGCCTGTTTATCTCGTCTTTCTGTGTGTGCGCAAGTCGATAATTCTTAATATAAACAGGTGTAGAATCAGTCAGTCGTAATTTTTGTTCATAGAAGTTTGCATATGTCATTTTATCGTCCTTTAAAGCAAAAATATCTGCGAATTTCTCACAAAGTGGTAATACGTCATTCCTAACATCATCTGGAATATGTTGTTCCAAAATTATTTTAAGCTTCGAAATAC
Organism: Sarcophaga carnaria; assembly: GCA_958299815.1. Lineage (NCBI taxonomy): Eukaryota > Metazoa > Arthropoda > Insecta > Diptera > Sarcophagidae > Sarcophaga > Sarcophaga carnaria. Next base: position 115,271,089 of record OY283149.1, on the reverse strand, counting down.
GGTCGGAATCTGTTTTAGTTCCGTCAATTGAATAAATATAAAAATTTTGAAGCTTTTCCGCTTTGATGTTATAATTTTTTATATACTTTATCTCGTCCGTAGTATTGACTAACCGCAATATAGATTTTTCTGAATCAATGATGCCTTTCCCAATGAATACTCCCTCAGAAACTTCCTGCGAGTCGATAAACATTGGTTCTGTTATATTCCTAAACTTAAAAATTCTATAAACTTCACAACGAGGTGGTATTATGCATGAATAGCTACTTGTACCCTGTAATATCGGAATTTTAAATTTAGTATTTTGAAAAGAAACTGATAATGTCATAGAATCATAATCGATTTTGCATCTGTTGTTTTTAAGGAAATCCTTGCCAAGTATACCATTTGAAGGGATGTTGAAATCATCACTGACTACATGAAATTTTTGGGAAATTGAAAAATTTGAAATATTTAACTGCGTGTGAATTGTTCCTAATGTTCGTACAGGAGACTTTGTTATTCCTGTTATTGTTATTATTTCGCTTTCATTTAAGAAAATATTTGTATTTAAACATGAAACTTTTATTAGTGAGATGTCCGCTTGTGAGTCTACAAGAAACGTGTGTGGTATACGGTTATTAAATAAGTTGAGCTTAATGAAATCGGCGTAATTGGGATTTAAGCTATAAATTGATTTATAAATTGTTGGTTCGTTTAGTTCGTTTCCTCCCCCAACAAAAGAGTTTGCTGAGGGGCCTCCGCGTTTAAAGGCCTAACAGAGACCCTATTATTGTTATAATTTCGAGACGAATTCGACCGATTATTGCGAAAGTTATTAAAATTTCTATTGTTATTTCTATGGTTATTGTTACTATTTGTAGAAAAATTTCTGGCACGATAATTTCCACGATTATTACCACGATAATTCTGGTTGCCTCGGTACTGAGCAAAATTATTATTGGTATTGGTATATCTGAAATTACGGTTATTAGTTCGGAAAGAAAGTACTTGGTGCTCTTTACTTTCAGTTGCCTGTTCGATAACAAGCTTTGCTACTACGTCCTTTGAATCTGAAAAAACTGATGAAGCCAATATGGATTTGACCAAATCAGACTTAGCATTCATACGACACATGCTAACAGTTTGTTCTACTGCCATTTCATGTGCCTTATTTTTACTGATACCCTCAATTACTAATGAGCGTTCAAATGCGTCTGAAAGCTCTTCGGCTTGTTTAGCAAATTCAGTATAATCGTTATTTTTAACACTTAAAGCTGCCATCTTTCCAGCAACAACTTTTGAGTTGTCCGGCTTAATTCTACTCCTTAAAGCTTGTTTAATATCATTCACCGTTGAAATATTTTCCGGTAGTGCTTCCCTAGCCTTTCCTTCAAGTTTGGATTTTATAAAACGTATCAATGTCTCCTCTAAATTTGCATCTGTTAAGTCTTCAATTAAACTAATTTTATCCAAAAAAGAATCTAATGATAAAGGGTTTCCATCATAATTGTCCCTAAGAATTGACGAACAAATACTAACGAACGTTCGCTTTTGTTCAACCGTTGCCATTTTGCCTTTATTGCCTAAACTAACTTTGCTTTCAATAACTGACTCACTTCCTGACCCACTGTACTCCGAACCACTTTCGCTATCTGATACTACGTCCTTATTTACAAGGTCAAACAACTCTATGTTTCGTGGAACATTTATTCGACAATTTAATTTAGCAAAACATTTTACCAAAATTTCGCGACAATGTGTAACCCTTAACAAAATCTGTTGTTTTGTGTTGCTCGACAAATTACCCGAATTTGTTTTTGCAAATATTAGAATACAATTATAAGTTTCAACTAATAAATTTATATATTCATTTATTTTAAGTTTATTAGTGGAAACTGGCCGATTTTGTAAAACTCTTTTTTTTATTTTTAATAAATTATTAATTAATGTAACAAACTCTTCATTATCAAATTCTGACATTTGCTAAACAACTTTAGTTTGAAGGAAAAAGTGCTCATAAAGAGAAAAAATTGTTGTTGTGGTTGTTGCCCCTTTTTTAGAATTTTGATTATTAATTTTTAAATAGATTATCAAATTTTATTCTTTTTTTTTCTTCTCTTAACATATATATGATATAATATAATACTAACATATTTGTGTTTATTATATTTTAAAATTATGTAATAAAGATATAAACGAGTGAATGATTTAAAATGAATGAAATGAATGCTAAATGTATAAGTAAATGGAAAATATGAAATGCATTATATTATATTATTAAGTAAGTTTTTTTTTTAAGTTTTTTTTATATATATATATATCTATTTATATATATTTATTTAAATATTGTTACTAATTTATACAAACTATTACTAATTTTTATACATTATTACTTATTTATTACTATGTATGATTACTAATTTATACAAATTCTTACTTATATATTCTTACTAACATCTATACATTATTACATATTTATTATTACAAATTTATATAAAGTATTTATATATTATTACTAATTTCTATGTATTACTACTTACATATATATATTTATATATTCATTTATATATATAAATTATTAAATTATTTATTGGTTTCTATTTCTGCTACCGCACCGTACACCTTATCCGCTTCGCTTTCGCTCACACGTTGTTGTTACTGTTTGTATTTGTTGTTGGCTTAAGAGTTTACATTTTTCTTCTTTCCAGGATTTGGTCACTTCTTATATATGAGTGTGGCGTTGTTTTTGTTATTTGGAGTAGTTGAATGTGTTCATTTTATTTTAAATTTAAATTTATTTATTTTTGTATAAATGGTAAAGTATTTTGTAATTGTTTTATTTCTTAATGTTATATATTATTTTGTTTCTCTGTTTAGCTGACATTTTATTTAATTTCGTTCATAGTTCATAGTTAATTTCACTGGTTTTGTTGGTCTTTTTTTTCCATTTCTTTTTGTTTCATTTTACTTTGTTTTAGAATGTGTTTTTTTTTGTAAAAAAAATAAGTTTTATATATTTTATTGTTGTATGTATGTATAAGTATATATTAAGTAAGTATTTTATATATGTTTATAGCAGTAAGTATATATATATGGTATTTATATGTATAAAATTTATTACTATGCTAGTATAGTTGTCCTTTGTGCACTTTTTTAAATTGTTTGTTTCTTATGCTGTTTTTCCATTGCTGTGTTTATTTTTGTTTTTTTTTATCTTTACTTCATATTGGAACTTTATGTGAAACACGTATATGCGTATGTGTGTGTTGTTTCTACATGGTTCATAATTTTCACTTCTCGTCATTTTTGATTATTCGTTGGTTTTTTTTTTTTAATATAATTTCAATGTTAACTGTTTATGTTTATATATATACATATATACTAACGGTTCCTTTTTTCTTATATCACACGTTTTGGAATTTTCATTTTAGGTTATAAATTATTCTCACATTTTATATATATATAGATTATATGTATATATATATATATATATATATATATATATATATAGATTATAAATTGTTTATATGTTGTAACGGTTAATGTAACACGTTTTTCTGTGTCCGTTTTTTTTTTGAGGTTATATTATAACGGTTGTTGATATACCACGATAATTAAAATAAAACCACAATTTTTAACACGTTTTCTATTCTTTTAAGGTTATATTTTAACGGGTTTAATTTTTAATTCTTGTAATGCCAAAACGTTTTTGTGTTATGGGTGCCATTTTTAGTTTTGTGCTTCTTGTGTTTCTTGCTGATCCAAAACTTTTGCAAAATTGGTTATAAAAATTAATACACACACAAATTTCTCGATTCTTTTAAACGAAATAAAACAATTATTCACATATTTCTTTAGATTTTTCTAATAACACTTTAGATTTTTTTTTTCTTCAAAAACTCTTTTTCTTCACACTGACGGAATAATAAATGTCCATCGGCTGGTGCCTTATTTTTTTTCATCAATTGATGCTGTTGTTTGATTACAATTTCATAAATTTTTTGTGTTTTATTATCTTGTCCACAGTAAATATTTTATTTGTTTTGTTTATTTTCAAGATTAGTTGGTGTGTGCACTTAAAAATGTGTATAAAAAACTAATCAAATGCACATCGCTCACAAAAACAGCAACTACAGAATTTCAAAAAAAAAATTACTTCTGGTTGAAACGTAATTTTTTTTAGGAAAACCAGTATCTCTCTGCTGACAATAACTCTTTGTTTAAAATGTTTACAAAATATATATTTTTATTTTAATTTGTGCTTTGTTTGTTATTTAATATTTAATTTAAAAATTTCTTTTGTATATAATATGCAAATACGGTAAGCGTCATATATATATCTCAACAAAATTCTCAAAAAAAGAAACACTGACGGACTAGCTCAACCGTGTTCACTCTTGAAAGCTTACAAATGAAAACTGTCACGGTCGCCATGTAATTCAAAATAAAAAGTCAACTGCTTGATTCGACGATCAATTCTAGAGTGTTCCTTTATTATTCAACTATTATTCTTTATACCATGGCATATTCATAAGAGGTAACCGCAAGAATACAACAAGTACAACAATGCAAAAACAACAGGCATTTTGTTTTTGTTAAAGAGTACACGGAATGTCAAAAACAGCTTCATAACTGACTGACGAATAACAATAGAAAGAGAAATGTTAAAAAAATTTATAAAAATGGTTACAAAACACTAAAAAAACAACAAAATTTTGACATTCTAAGACTCGTCAGCTGTTGAATTACTCCTACCTGATATAAATATGCCATGCTTTATACTTATAACTAACATCAGGGTTGCATAAAATAGTATTTTAGATAATTTACAAACTTAGATAATTTATAAACTTAGTTGTAAATAATAGGGCTAATGAAGTGAAGGGTTGCCATTATAATCTCATGTCTGTGCCAAACAACAAGCAAGACAACTTCAACACATAGAATCGGAATAAAATATTCTACTGCAGAGCACATATCGTTTTATTTTCTTTTGTTAACCTCTTTTATTATTGTTATTTTTCTTTTTGTTGCTGTTGTCGTTTTGTAAATTGTTACAACATCTGGCATGATGATGTTCATAAAAACTTGCAACGTAAACTAATAAAAACAGAAAAAGAAAAATTGAATAATAGAGGAAGACTTAAAAAAAGTTCTTAACACCAGTATATTAAAAACATTAATAAAATAACGCATACAAGCACACACAAAAACATATATAAATACATATACCATTACATGGTACTCTTCATCGCCATGCAAACAACCAATAATAACAACTATAGCCCATGCTTGCAACAGAACAATGCGAGAACATACTCGTAAATAGAGTACGAGTGTAGCATAATTATAAATATCCGCAAAAATCCACGTGTTTATGAAAAGAAAAATGTATAGAAGAGCAAAAATAATATTGGTGATATCAATTCATGCCACATGTATTGCTCTTGCAACACAGAGTGGAAAGGACTAGTCAGCCTTGTAACCAACCAACCGACAAGAGATGCAATTATTATTATTTTAATTATTATTAAAAATATCGCCTTTATATACTTTAAGACAGACATAAAGAGGATACAATCAAGTAAATATACTCAAGAGAGGGACTGAATATGTGAACAAGAGAAAGAGAGAGATAGAGAGCGGTAGCTGTAGAGTGCATAAAGCTATGGAATATTTAATATATGGACTACACACACACATGCGAATAGACTGCATGCCACAAGACTGCAGGGCGAAACCTGTCGTAAACATTTCAGTGATGGAGAATTACACTCAATAAAGTGAGGTTAGTTAGTTATATGCTGATACCTAAAGTACGAAATATGTGACTGACAAGGGGATGCATCAACAATGAACTTGAATCGTGGATGAAATTGAAGTCCTAATTTTTGGAATGATCTTATTCAGGTCAAATAAGCACTGTTGCGCATGGCTGGTCGTCATTTTAAAGACAAATTCTTTATCACTTCTCTCATAAAGAGTCTTGCTTTTACCGAAAAAAATCGAATAATTTATCGTATTTTGTATATCGTATATAAACTATTTGACATAGATCCGAAACGTAATTGGGGTAATTGATTTTCTCAGACAGCGTAATTGTTAAACAGCTTAGCTGCAGACGACAAATTTGTTCGTCGGGAATGACCTCACTGTAGATCCACACTTGAGAATCCCATGATACACACAGAAAAACATAACCCTGACCCATTCGTCGGTTTACCGCCATTCTTTTTGTGCTGTTGATGTTTCATAAGTAACTTTGTTGACAGTGCAGGAAAATATTGCAACTAAATGACTAAGTAAGTGAGTAAGTAAGTAAGTGAATGAGGCTTACATACATAATTGGTCATTACAACCTAGTTTCTCAGACCAACTATGTTGTGTGTGTTAATTTTATCCACTAGTGGAGGAACCTACAGTTTAAAGCCGACTCCGAACGACAGATTTTTGGGAAACTTTTCATGGCAATTTTTTTACTCTCAGAGTTTTTGCCGAAAATCTGCTAAGAGGAAATCGCTGGAGAAATATTTGTTCAACTTTCGCTTTGTTGGAGATGTCTGACCTGGGATTTGAACCGTGACCTCACGTCTAATAAGCCAACACACTACCTACGAGACTATCGCGACCACCAGGCTTAGAGATGTATAATAAGCTTAGAGTTCAATGCACAGCATTCGTAACTGTCCTATCCTTGCACCCACTTTCACCGATATAATGAGCTTGTTGGCCTACCCAATACTATGACTGGTTTGATTTCATATTTAGAAAATAAAAGCTTATACGAATGGACTAGCAAATCTATTGGAATCATATTCCACTTCTTCCAGGAAAGTTATTTCACCATCGCCGCACACGTATGTAACATAACACGCTAAAATTTTTGTTTCCTTAAGGCCAAAGTATCGATACGGGAGACTTGACTGGCAATCTTATCTGATGAACCCCAATCTCTGTTAACAGCCGTAGAAACCTCTATAAGTCTCGCTTACAACGAAGAAGGCAGTGATAAGTGAATATAAGTGTATAGTGGAAGTTGATTATCTATTTAAGTAAAGGATAGTCAATTATCGAATATATTTCTCTGAGTGCGTCTTACGCAAGTGACAGGTAAGTTCAAATTTTATCAGTTAAAATGTAATTGTTATCTTTAGTTTAAAGTGTTTCAGGTTATTTTAAATTGTTTATTTGTTTTATAATTTTTTCTTCAAATTATCATTGTTTGCTTGGCGCTCATGGAATTTTGTCTCTGTTAAAAAATTAATCCTTTCAGACGTCGAAAAAAAAGACAAGGAAAGTAATGTGACCTAAAATAGGTCAATTTAGTGTTATTTTGCGAACGTATGTTATCCTGTCTTGTTTTCAGTTTTTGATTTTGTTTATAAAAATATTTGTTATAAAAGTTAAAATTTTTATTAACTTTGTCTTAACAAAACACTCAGACATTTTTATACTCTTGTAAAGTTCAATATATAAAAAAAGAAACAAAAAAATTTGTCAATATTTACAGACAAGATTTTAAATCCTCTTGTAAAAGCAATCTTTTTAAAAATGTTGAAAAGAGTCTGTTTTTTATTTGAATTTTTGCAAAATTTAAAAATGTTCAATTTTGTTCAATTCTACTATTTTTCAAAGCTATGCTATTGATATGCGAAACTCTTGTTTAACTCTCATATACTGGGCTTTACTGCTCATGTCATGAAAAGGAAAGTTGAAGAAAATTTCTTTTGTGTTAAAGTATTTATGGTACATTTAGAACATATTTTTAAAGAAAAGTTTGTTTTCCTTTTTTATTTTAAATTTCATGAAGGAAATCGATAAAATAATAAAATAAAATAATATTTATGATCAACATACTTGGTATGAAGACAGTACGTAATGTTAATAACTTACATAACATAATATTGATCATTACAATCCTTCAGTCAGGATTACGACCTAGCTTCACATGTTGTGTGCGTTAATTTTGTACATGAGTGCCGGAAGAAGAGAAATTTTTCATGGCAATTTTATTTTTTTGTTCGACCTGGAGTTTAAATCGTGGCCTCACGTCTAATAAGCCTACTAAACTGCGGCGACTTCAGTGTTAATAAGCATTATATTTTATGTTTCTTGTAGAATGGTCGAGGTTGTCAGCAGAAGAATTTGGTATATATAAAGGGTAATCCAATCCGAATGTATGTACAGCTCCTGAAAATTCGCCATATTTTTTGAACTTATGTTGTATTGTACCCAAATAGTCTGATTGGGATTGCTATGACTTTACGCCAATAGGTAATCAGTAGAAATAGAAATTTCTCTACTGAAACAATTAACACTACAGTGTCATTGGTGACCAGAATCCTAAGAATACAATCCTAGTATACAATTTTGAGATTAGAGTTCTAATAAATACTTTGTACTTAAAAGTCGTCTTACAAAAGCCACTTTGGTTATCCATTTAGATAGGGTGGCTGTTGTAAAGGTTAATGAAACACTTGAAGCGATTTCAATGATGCATATAATATTCTTTTTGTTGTTTGCTTTGTGGTAATTTAACAAAATCAAAATATTTTTTAATTGAATTGAGAAACACCCAACATAATCTTGCGGACATATAAAAACCTCGAGAATTTATGCTTCTAAACATCGTATAAATTAAACACATCAGTGCTGAGTTATAGTATAGTATTTAAATATACCATAAATAAATACGCGTTTTAGCTTAGACGCAGTAAGCGTTTCTCTAATAATAAATAAAAAAGAACAAATAAAAAACAAAAATAAAACCCCCAGAATTGTAGAAAAAAAAACATCGACATGAGCAGTTTGCGGTTAAATGTGATGATTACAGCCGCAGAAAAAAATATTATACATACATATCGTTAGTATAATTCGCAAAGACGCTAATTCCACTTTTTTCCAAAATTGAGATTTTAATGCGAAACGATAACACTATACCAAATACATATTTTACGACAAAAAAATGTCAGTATGTAGCTTAAAGTTGTTGTAATTTTGTGGTTTGCAAAAACGCTAAGACCACAAAATTACGAAAAATATAACAGCACCTGCTAACTCCACGAATATTAATTATTCTTAATTTTTGATCTAGGTCATTTAAAGAGAGTTATTTTGTAAAAATAATTGCGTTTTAATAGTTTAAAAATTTGAAAAACTGAAGAAGCCGCAATGTTTTTTGTATCTCCTGTAAAATTTGAAAAAAGGGACTTAACACATTTGCGAATGAGACTAACGATATATTATTCTCAATACGGCAACTTCAAATATAAACAAAGTGCGCAAATACAACAAAAGAAGAATCCCGTCGTTGCCACTGAGTTTAAATAAAACTTCTTTAATTTGAGCAGTGTTATCGACATTGCTCCGCCACTGCCATATATTTGTAAGCAGTTAACTTTAATTTATCATTACGTTGTAATAACGGAAAGAACTTAAAGGTGACTTTAAAGTTCAATTTAGCTAAAGTTACCTTAAACTAAAGCCAAGTTTAACAGAAAGTTGTAATAATGGCTCTTAATAATGTAAAATTGTTAGGAGTCGTAGAAGGCTTGCAATGAGCAATTATGTACATACATATGTAATATATATATTGTAAAAATATAAAAAGAAAAATTTATTGCGAATCGTATTTGGTGTTTTCAAAAATATTTATAAAATAAAAACTAACAATAACCGAGAGTTGGTAAAAATAACTATAAATGCTCACTTGAAATAATATTTAAATCCACTTGTAACCTTTTTATTTATATCTCTACACTGTGTAGGTTAGGTTTAGGTTAGGTTAGAGGACGTGTACTTGTCAATTAAGACAAGTACAGTACCCGGAGGTCGAATTGACCCATTGTACAACGTCCTAGTTTCTCACACCACTTATATTGTGTGTGTTAATTTTTTTACATGAGTGGTAGGACCTACAGTTTAAAGTCGACTCCGGACGACAGATTTTTGAGAAAATTTTTCATTGCAATTTTATTTACTCTCAGAGTTTTTGCCAGAAATCTGCTGAGAGAAAGTCGCCGAAGAAATACTTTTTTTTATATTTCGTCTTGATGTCTTACGTCTAATAAGCCAACACACTACCTACTAGACTACGGCAACTTCTCACACTGTGTAAATTTAATTTAAAAAAAACAATAAAAAGAGAAATTAACTGTCGATCAATTCGACAATATGAAACCCTATTGAGAGGTTTATGTTATGGAAAAATTTTGGAGTTGGACAAATACCATCGAGGAAGTAATAACTGCAACAAATCCTTTTCAGTCAAATTTAAATATGAAAAAAAATTTCTCCAGCGACTTCGTCTGGGAGCCAAAAAAATTGCCATGACTTTAGGCCCCGCGTTGATTATGGATAAAATTGACATACACAGCATAAGTGATGTGAGAAGCTTGGTCGTAATCCTAAGTGATGGGTTGTAATGCGCACATTGCACTGAGCGATGGTCGTACACAAAAAAGTAGAGGAGGTGACGTGATGAAGTGCTAAAATTTTTTGACAAAAACGCCAAACACTTCAATACTATATTAGAAAGGAACGTGCCCGCTTCTTCCAATCTCTGCCATATCGGGGAGGAGCAACAAAAAAAATTATAAGAAGACCAGATAGCGCCAATCTATTCAAGGGAATAATAACATGTTGAACATAATGCGGACACCACTATGTTGCTTAATGAAATGGAAAGTATTATTAGAAAAAACTAGAAGACTACCCCTAATGCTGACGATCTTTTCTCGTAGTACTACGTCTCTGAATATTTTTATTTTTGTTTTGTTTTCAAAAGATACGTATAAAAACATTGTATACATTTATAGACATGATCATTAATATACATATCAACAGATTATTCATCTTATGGAATAATGACCACATGCATATTTATATTATTACCCTAGTATTGTGTAATTTACGCAGATTATAAGTAGTCATAGCGTAAAAGTCAAACGGATAAGTCTTTAAAATGTTCAAGAATATCTTCACAATATTTGCATTAATTAGCGTCATAATTGAAATACAAAAAGTAAACGCTTTCAATGGCCATCGATTTAAACGCAGTGTTAAGGACTTGTCACCGAATTGTAATCTAGTGAATCACTTGGGCAAGTGTTTAGATCCACCAACCAAAATTCTACTAACCATGGAAGAGAAATTCAATAATCAAAATGTAAAACCAAAGCCATATTTAAAGGTATAAATGAAACAATTTCAATTTAATGGCAAGCATTACTATTTTACTGCAAAAAATTTAAAACAAATTATTTCTTTGAGTTTTTCTCATTTTAGGATAAATATGTAATACAATCAACAACAAAAAAACCATGGTGGTTTTGGTGATTATTCAAGTAAATAAAAACTAACATGAATTTGTAAATTTAAAGAAATGCCATAAATCTGTAGTAATATTCATAAATTCATTCATAATTAAAATAAAACAAATTGTGTTACATTACAAGTCAATCACAAGATATTATAATTATTATATGAAATAAATTTAAACTGTATGGTAAATGATATTCCAGGATGCTCAGTGTAGTATAACTAGTGGTGGGTGGTGTGCCATACTATTACCGTAAGAGTCGTGGGTTCAATTTTCACCAGAGACTGTTCTGTTCTACCACACCGAGCATAAGGTTTATGTTACTCAGCTCGTAATAGGTATATTACAATTTGTAATTGTGTTCCCATTAACAAATAAATAAATTTTATGAAAATATTGTTATATGTTCACAAGTTTTTGTGTTATAGGTTTCTGACTACTTGGAATTTAGCTAAGGACTATTGAGTATTCTTAACAACAAATAGAGAGAAAAAAGAGTTAACGGAAATTTTAATTTAAAGTTTACATAAATACATCCATACATAACTGGTCAATAGAATCTCTCAGTCAGGGTTATGAGCTAGTTTCTATTTCATAATGGGTTTAGTATCGTCTAAATCCGATCTCTTGCATACAAAAAATTGACATGTTGTACGACTTGTGTGATCGTCTAAATTGGCCTTTACCAAATAGAAATTAACATTTGTAAGGATTTAATCAGTATGCTTTGCGATCTTTGTGGTAGATCAGGTTTGTCTAGTAATAATACCGTGCGAGTTAGAATAATTTCTTGAGCGTAAGGGCCACTATTATAACTTCACGTTAAAGTTGGGTTTAGTTAAAGGTAACTTTAGCTAAAGTGAACTTTAAAGTCACCTTTAACTTCGTTTCGTTATTACAACCTAATGATAAAATAAAGTTAAATTTTTAAAAAACATGGCAGTGCTGGAGCAAAGTCGATAACACTGTTCAATTAAACAAGTTTTTTAAACGCAGTGGCAACGACGGGCGTGATTTTTTTGCTGTATATTTTGTCTATATTTGAAGTTGCCATATTGAAAATAATATATAATATGGCAAATTCAAACATAAACTTAATTTTAAAAGTTACAGGTTGGATGATCATCCATTTAGCTTAACGCTCACTTCTCCCATATTGTCCACTTATAATAATGAAAAACAATTAAAAAATTCGTTAAAATCCTTCTTTTAATTAACGGCAAGTTGTAATAATGGCCTTAAATTAATTAAAAAAATTTTAGTAACTTTGTTTAGAAAATAATATTTTTTATAATTTTCGGCATTGATCCTCTTGAATAAATCTTATTTTAGAGATAAGATACATTGCTAACTTAATTAAAAATTATGTCAGATGTCATATATGTATATGACTAACTGACTGACTAACGTTGCTCAACTATCCTGAATGTTTTATGCAGTTGTGCATTTGATTCAAATTGCCTTTGTCTAGACAAACTTGTACTTATAGATTCTGCAGCAGTGGTCTTGGGGTATTTTAAACACTTGGTGATGTATATCTAGCGGATAGCGTTTTATTATAACCACTGTAAGGTGTTTAATGTGTGACAGATCAATTGTTAGCTCCTTCACAAAGGAATCCCCAACTCATATAAGATTTCAATCGAATACATATTGTACCAGCCTATACATACAGTACCAGCCTGCCTGATTATTCCTTTCGGAGCTACTATACACGTTTAGTACATTTGCCTTTTTTATCTATTCTAAAGACCGTTACTGACCTATTCTTCACACAATCAATGATTTCATTGCCAACTATTATCTACGGAATATTGCCGTGTGTAAACTAAGATGAAGTATAGCTTTAAGCAGTGACTAAAGCTGTGAAAATAAATGGTTTCTGTGAAGTTTTCGGCAAAATAGGAACTTATTTTGAAAATTTCTGTCACAAAAACGTGGTAGTAAATAAACTAGAATTGCTAAGTCCAGGAAAACAAGTTTAAAGAATAGATAATACCGGTTTATTTCAGGAATATATCTTAGAACATTCTCTATAATGAAATATTTGTCTAGCACTGCGATTTCTTTGAACATGAACTTTGAACCTGGAAAGTGTAGAGCATAGATATTTTATTTTATTTTTTTTTTTTAAAGCATTGAAAACTACGTACAATAGTTTATAGTGCACGTATAAACTGAATAAAGATACATTTCAAGTACATGGTCTCTAATAAAATATATAAATATTCCATGTATTGAATTTTTCTAAATCTAAATTGAATGATTTTATTGAAAAGTAAGTTGTAGGAGGAGAAAAATAAAATGAATTTTTCATGGATAGTAAAACAGTATAAATCATTGAACAGAATATGCTGCTGCACATGTGGAACTGTGACAACGACAAAATGCTGGATAAAAACTTAAACATTTTTAAATAAAAACAACATAAAAGACAATTTTCCACAAATTAGGAAATGTGATAAAATACAACCCTCACTATAATTGTTTTACTAAAATCAATTAAACCATATTTTTATGTGAAATTGAAAATAAAAAATACTACTGAATAATATTGTATAATTGCAGATAATTTAAATAATCTGAGGTGCCAGTAGTCGCTGTTGTCTAGTACATAGGTAGTGTGCGGATTACGTTTAACTTCAAGCACAATTCCGTAGCGCCATATTTAAGATTCTTTTATTAAAGAAAAGATTATTGCTGAACAGCTAATAGAATTCTAATCCTTTTAAACTAGAACCTAGAAGTTGAAGTCTGCCTAATGATCCGAATGTACCCTTCGAAAGAATGCTGAGAATTCTCACACTTTTTTGCGCCCCAGATATTCGCAATGGAAGATCTCATATCAACAAGAAAATTTGGAAAGTAGAGAACCTTAACCCTGGACAGTCACTCATTTAATCTTCATCGTATAACTCTTTTATTTTTGACCAAAATTCGCTCTCTTTTTCAGCAACGTTAGTTGATAACGAAAGCTTACAGTGAGCAGACGTAAAATTTTTAAATTGTTCGCCCATTCAACGAAGAGTAACCTTACTGTACAAAAATGAAAAACCAGGTTTAAAAATATGGGTCATCAACTAAAGTTGTTGAAAAAAGAGCGAAATTTGGCAAAACATAAAAGAGTTATATGATAAAGAGTAAATGAGCTTCGTCGATTCGACGAACAGTAACCATACAAAATTGAACAGTAACCGTCCAGGGTTAAATGCAATGAAAGCTGATTAGCTTAATTACGCAGCTGTCGCACTGGATCTTCCTAATCTTAAAATTCTATATACCCTCCAGCTCATTCAAAAATCATTAGAAAGTGGTAGTCTAGTGCGTTGGCTTACTAGACGCGAAGCAATGGTTCAAACCCCAAGTCAAAGATCTTAAAGATCTTATTTCTAGCAAAATAAAATTGCCATGAAAAGTTTCTCAAAAATCTGTCGTTTGACTCATGTATAAAAATTAACCCACACAACCTAAGTGGTGTGAGAAGCTTGGGTCGTAGTGAAGGGATGTAAGGACCAATTATGTGTGTATGTATGGATGTATTATATACATACGTATGCAAGTAAGCAAATAATAAAATTAAATAAGAAACAAAAGGAAGACTTCGTAGTAATTTTTTGTGCATAAATATATGAGTACATATTTCCAGTTTAAGGCAAATTTCCTTATCCAGCTTTATTAAACTCTACGAATACGCACAATCCAATGTGCTGAACCTCCATGCTAACTGAACTTTTTATCAAATGCTGGCACACTTATCAGCCAAGTAGAGGGATCCATTAATTTAATCACCCATTATCAGACACTATGACAGTCATGGCTAGGCGCCAAAAACATAACATGAGCAATAAAACACTGACAGATAAAAATGTAGCAACATTTAATCCTCTTAATACAAGCCAGGACTTTAATCTGCTGTCAATATTTAATAACCATTATACCGCTCCGTTTTCCATTATCACTCCCCATAGCTAATCAATGATTGATTTGAGGCTTTTTGTAAGTGTACAAAGCAGAGATGGAAATGTTGTATTGGAAGTAAAAATATTTTGTTTTTCTAAATATTTTCTACTTTATTTTTGTTGTTATTACAGCATCAAAAACAACAATAACAACTACATAAACCAAAAAATCTTTAACAGGAGATGGGGGTTGGCAGACAACAGACACTGATGAGTTGAAAGTGCATAAAATTTTTTATTTATAATACGAACACATGTAATTGTTGCAGACAGACAGACAGACTGATAAGTTGTTGGTTGTTATTTCTTTTTTTTTCTTTTTTTTTTCTTAAAATAAAAATTACTTGAATGCCGCACATGTTTGTAACGTATTATAACATGTGACTCAATTTTTCTGGAATTTTTCTTTTCTGTATAGTTTTTAATACTTTTTTTTAATTTAAAAAAAATGAACCGCAATCCTTAACAAGTACAGCAGCAGCAGCAGATCAGTCACTGTGTAGGAGGCAGAAGCATATAAGAAATTGTTCATAACGTATGCATAAACATGAAATGTGCTAATTGCAATGCGGCATAATGAGAAGCAGCAGCCTTATAAGTAGTCAGTCAGGCCGTTAGGCCTGGTTCACCCACAGGTTTCTGAAACATTTTTGGTTCGGACAAAATTTTTTTTATATGGAGTTTGACGTTTCTCTCAGAGAGCGAGCGAAATTATTTTGTGCGATCAACTCTCAGTGTGAATTAAATTAATTTTAAATTTGGTCCGAACCATTTTAGAAAAGGTTGCCACACCATATGAAATTTATACAATACACAAATATTTGCAGAAGTTCATCGAAAGACCCAGGGTCCATGCGATGAAAATTTATAAATGAATCTACGTAATTTAAACGCATTTCGGAAACTAGTGAGTGAAAATACCTTTTGACTTCTCTTTGTTTCAAAAGTGGTCTTACACCCGTCCTCTTGTTTATCTTTGATTTTCTTTTTTCATAAATATATTTTGCAAGTAATTTTACTTTGGTCACTTCAATGGTGAACAAGAGTAGCAAATGATTTATATCCATTTTATCCATCGCAGAACAAGATGTTTTTATTCTTACCAAATAATTCACCACAAATACTGTTTATTTTTTGTTATAAATATTAATTTTTTTATTTCTTTATTTTGACACATATATAATTAACTTTCTTAAGTTTATGCAAATATGTATTTACGTCATTTTTAATTAAATATGGCAGCACTGTTTTTACGAACAAAGTTTCTGAAATGGGTGAATCATGTTGCGGAAAACTCTCAGTAAGCAAGAAATTTCTCCGAACCAAAAATGTTTCAGAAACTTGTGGGTGAACCCGCCTTTAGTCCGGCAAACATTCATTCAGCCTGCAACCGAGGCAGTTACTTTGTAAGCAGCGCCTTAATTCTTATGTCAAGTGTTGAAAAGTATGGAAAGGAATGAAAAAATAAATTTATCCAAATATGTACATACGTACACTTTGTACGCAAATGTGACTTTTTTGGTGGGCATTATGCTCTGTTGATGTCACTGGACCCTATATTTTCGAAAATAATTCTGGAGGAAGCATTACCGACAATTCAAAGTACTATGATCGTATAACAACCGATTTTTTTGGCTTGTAATTGAAGATTATGAACTAGACGGTATGTGGTTTAAGTACGATAAGCGTAACAGCACTACCAGTTTAGATTTTATTGCATGAGAGGTTTTAAGAAAGACTCATGTTATGGGAAATACGATTGGATTTCTAGATTTTTATGTAGCACGGCTTGGTGACCACACTTCAAATTATCGAAGAGAAATTGCCTGAAATGTTTAAAGAAATAGTGGTAAACAATCTCAAAGGATCGGCTGCTGCAACCAATCCAACTGTGTTTATTTAAATGAGATTATATTTCATACATTAAGACCAGGTCCAAGCATACAATGGTTTCTTCGAAATCATAGCTTTATAAGATTTTCATTTAAGTTTTCTTTTGAAGAGGAAATATGGATAATCAGTTTTGTCCTTTTTTTTTGTTTCCTTTCTACACCTGACCTAAATTCCTTAAATTCCTTATGGTCAAAATGGTTTATACATGACCGTAAGTATACACAAACGGCCACAAAAAGTAGTCATCCATATAGTTGTTATGTTTTTACAAAGGTTTTCATGAAATTTTTTCTCTTATTGTTTGCAAAACTAGAGAAAAAAACAAAAATGAGAACGACCCCTAGAATTTAAATTTAAATAAATACTTGTAATAGGATTTTGTTTTTGTTTTGCTATTTCCTTTATTTTTTTCCCCACATCAAAGAGATTGTGTATAATTCTTATAAACACACACAATAATACGATATTATGCATCAGGTGTATGGTTATTTGCATGAGAGTTTGTAGCAATTTTATCAAATATGGCCATCAGTACTGGAAATGTTTTAAAAAATATGCTTTAGTGTAGTATATGTACGTATATATGTATGTACGACGATACAATAGCTTGCGGGTTTTCAGGATTAATTGATACTTAATGTTTTGCCAAATAATTTTTCTTTTCTGTAACCTATTTTCCTTGTCAGTTCAGCTATTTTTGTTTTCTCTTTTGGACATTACAACATAGTTTAATAAAAACACAAACTGGCACCCATATATCTCAGAAGAAAAGGACAAAAAAAATTTTGCGTACATTATTTAATGAGTTTCTTCTGCTACAAATTTCTTATTGTATTTAAGCCAAGCTGAAAAGCCAAATTGGTTTGATTTCAGAGTGTGTATGAGTGTTTTCATGCATGCTTGCTTGCTTGCTCATTTTTGTTATTTTTGACCAGCCTTAGTTCAAAGAGCAGAGAGTTTTCTGTTATGAAAAGTCCTTAGAGATTAAGGGTCCCTAATTGAAATATCGAAAGGCAAGTGTGTTGTAAAGAATAAACATACAAAGACACACATATTTACTTATATACATACTGTATGGGTCAAGCAACAACAATATGTGCATAAGTGTTATGAGTTTAAATATGATACGTGTGTGTACGTTAAGCTTTTTGTGTAGGGGGAACCAAATCTGTATAACACAGAATGCTATGCTCTTTATGGAGATTGTAATCCTGATGAGAGTCTTTTTGCCATTTCAGTGGTTATTACTTGTACACACAGGAAGGCGTATGAGACTACAGTGACCAGAGCAAAAATAATTTTTCTCCTCTCTTGTTGAATTGTTTGAACTACTTCTATACATTGTACACGCATGCAAGTATGTGTTGTACTTAACAAATGTTGTGAGGATATGTTGTACCAAATGGTTTGAATTTAATTGCTGTATTATTGAATATGTGAACGTAATAGTATGCATGTAAGAGAGACCATAAGAAAAAAGAAAAAATTTAGAAAATCTCTACGTTGTTATTGTTAATATTTTCTCTTTCTCCCGTCACAAATGTACACAAGCAGGCAAATAGTCAGAGAGAGAGGGGCATATTAAAAAGGATTTATTATTGGCATAAGTCTGCCCATATTAAGGCAAATTGGTAGTATAAGGGCAATTGGGAAATATGGCAAAAATGTCTAAATATGCTTAACTTTATTCATTTAAGTTTTGACGTGTTGTCTTTGGCACATTATCTCTCCCTCTTAAGATCTGCTTGTTTGTTCCTAAGGGTTATTGCTTGGTTATAGAATATTTGATGTTCTTTTGCTTTTGTTTCAATAAATATGCCTTGTGTTTGTATATTGTGTGCATCCGTTTCTGTTTAAACGACTGACTAAGTGGATTAAATTTAGATTAACATTAAAACTTCAAAATTGATTGATGACACATTATTTGATTTGAGTTATGATATTTGAACTTATAACCTCGTAATCGTTTGCTTGAATCGTTTTGCTTTTTTTTTAAAGAAAAAATATCTGCCATAGGATAGGTACATTGGCACATATACATTATGTACATGCATATTATTTTAAATTGTGTTAAATGCTATTTTCCAAGACTTCTGTTTTAAACATATGCGTTTTACAATACTTGACTTTAAGCGTTAACAGTTTATTAAGACAACAAGCAGAAGTAGCAAGTAAAAAATGGATCAATACGGAAAAAATTTCATCACTGAATAATAAATAAATTAATATGGTTACTAAATGTAACCTATCCACACCAAGTCAGACATCTCCAACAAAACAAAATATGAAAAAATTTATTTCTTCGACGACTTACTCAGATTTCTAACAAAAACTCTGAGATTTCTGACAAAAGATCTGAGAGTAAACAAAAACTTTCCAAGAAAAGCTTCTCAAAAAAATCTGTAGGTCCAACCACTTAGGTATACAATTAACAAACACAACATCAGCGCTGTGAGAAGCTAGGTCGTAATCCTGACTGATGGGTTGAAATGACCAATTATATATGTCTGTATGTATATTGTATATACAATAGATCAGCAATGGTCAGTGTATATTACATTAAGGGTCATTATTACAACTTGCCTTTAACAAAAGGCATGATTTTAACGGGCTTATAACTTGATTTTTATTATTATGAGTACACATTAAGATAAAAGTGAACGTTAAGCAAAAGGAAGGATCATCTTACCTTTAACTTTTAAAGTTCACTTTCTCTTTGTGCTTACCATAATATATATGTATATTATTTTCAATATAGCAACTTCAAATATAAACATGAAATATAAAAGTAAATATATTAATAGTTTTTCAAATCAAAATGATATTGGCGTGTTTATTATATATATTTTAAAACAAAAAATAAAAAAGCTAAAACCTCAACACAAGATGAATAAACATAAGAAATAAGAAGTCACTTCGTTGCCACTGCATTTATACAGCTCTTGTATAATTGAGTAGTGTTATCGACATTGCTTTGGCACTGCTATACTTTTGAAAAAGTCAACTTTATTTTATCTGTAGGTTGTAATAATGAAAAGAAGTTAAAGATGACTTTAAAGTTCACTTTAACTAAAGCTACCCTTAACTTAACTCAAGTTTAAGGGTAAATTGTAATAATGGCGCTAAATGAATTTGAATCTTTAATAAAAAAATTTTCCATGGAAAATCAACAGAAATTTATTTTAAAAATGTGAATATTGCCGGAAATTCTGGAATTTAAAAGCACTCATTATAAAAAGAAACATATTCAACAATATTGGGATAAAAATAAAAAAGAGAAACAATTTTAATCTTACCGATATGTCTACGGATACATAATGTCCTAGTGATGGTTAAGAGGATTAGGAACTTACCTGAAAATAAAAAAGAAAAGATAGATTTTAATATTAAACATAAACGTATAATATAAATAACTAAAAAATATTGTAATATATTTATAATAAAAATATGGTATAGTAAAAAGAATTCTATTATATTTCTAGTAAATGAGGTTAGAAAGAATATTTTTTGTTCTACTGTAATTGCTTGGCTCCCTATTCTTGACGTAATGCATTATTATTGGTTTATTCGTGACAGGCAACCTACTTTTTTAAGTCGAATCCGAACAACCGATTTAAAATTAAAATATATTTTTTCATAGCAATTTTGAGAGGATCGTGGAAAGCAATAATTTTATTGTAATAGAGATGACGATTTTATTTGGAGTTTTTTTCAGCACGCCTATCGCTAGACTGTTTTGTTTTACAAAAGTGAAAACACATATCAAGCATTTAAAAATATGTGTACTCTTTAAGGTTCAGACATTAAGATAGAACGTAATCACTGAAGCTACCGTAGTGTAGTAGGTAGTGCGCTGGCTTATGAGACTTGAGGCCACAGGTCAAACCACAGGTCAGACATCTTCAACAAAACGAAATATGAAAAAAATATTTCCTCGTCGAACAAATAAAATTGCCGTGAAATGTTTTTTAAAAAAATCTGTCGTTCGGAGTCGACTTTAAACTGTAGGTACCGCCACTTACGGATAAAATTAACACACACAATATAAATGGTGTGAGAAGCTAGGTCGTAATCCTCTGACTGGAGGGATGTAATGACCAATTATGTATGTAAACATTGCTTCAAATATGTTTGATTTGTGATTGATGAAGAAAAATAAATAACCTACGATTGTGTGATTTATGGCATTGACAGCGTGTCATCTATACTTGATTAGAACACTCTTGAAACGGCATTAGATTTTATTCGGAAGTTTTTATGCATACACCTAATACTCCAGGATTGGCATGAAACCATATAACTAGGACATCTGTGGTCCTAAACAATAACAGCTTAAGTCGACTTAGGTCAATTTGAGTTATGGACGGTATCATATTCTACTAACAAAAACTTAAATTTATGTGAAATCCCATTTCTCTAACAATATTATTTAAGTTCTTAAAAAAATTTTGACGTAAGTCGTAATGAAGACCCATCACATCTTTTAATATGAGACTTTCATTATCGTGTTTGAACTCAGGCTCGTCCTAATAAGTATCTCTAAATTTTTTCAGAAACACTTCTGAACATTTTATCTATTTAACATTATTGATCTTCAAATTTATTACAAGACTTTACTTATGCTTTATTTAAATTTTTATTGGCTCACTAAAACACATCAACACTAACACCATTAGAGGGCTAAGTGCACTATCAGCAATTAATTAATTTCCAACAATTTTTCTACTTCTATGAAGACGACAAACAATGTTGTTGAAAACAATAACAATTTCAAAAGAAAATCAAGGAAATTAAAAATAACAATTCAACCGAGAAAAGAAAACGAAGAAAAACAATCAAAAACAAAAGAAAAATTCATGGCTCTTGAGGCACTTAATCGAGCTTAAAGAACACATTTGCAACTGCAACTCATGGTTAAAACAAATACACAAACAAATAGAAAAACAAGATGGAAAATGAAGAAAAAAAAAGAAAAATGTTTTCGTTGTTGTATTATTTGAATAATAATGCGGGTGGCAGTATGAAAATAAGAAGGGGATACGATAATACGAAGAAAACAAGAAGATGTGAGTGGAGCATCTTCTTCAACGACGGCTGTGTGTAATATAGCGGAGATAAATAAGTGGCATATAACAGTAGGCAGTAGTGGAAGTTGTACTTGCAGGATTGACATGCTGCACAAACCTGTGCAATGTGCAATTTCAACAGAAATTAAGACTTAAAGGCATGAGTTCAGTTGGTGATAGGCAGGCATTTTATGGCTGAGTGAATGACGATTCTTAATTAAATGTAAAGGAGTGTGCTTAACACGCAAATATATCACAACCAAATGATTACACTTATAATGTGGATAATGTTCGTGCTTACATTTTTATTTTTATACGCTCGTTATATGGAAAGAAATTACGAAGGACAAAAGCAACAATCAGTATTCCAAGCATTACTAAATTGTTCAAGGTGAGCAAATTAAATCAGCTGTTACGATTTGATGCTATTATATTTCTGTGGTTTTATCAAAATACATACATACAGTAAGACCCCGCTTAACGCGGGGGATACGTTCCAATACGTTCCAGCGCTAAACGAAACAGCGTTCGTACTGTGATTGCGACTTCGGAAAATACAGTTAGAATTTTTATTCCGGACAGACTAACAAAAGAGCATATACACTGCACCGATTTTGGTTGGTGCACGGCCGTTTCATTTGCACACCTATACAACAAGTATCAATACAGTGTGCGATTTAGAGGAATCCCAATACTACCACGTAATACTGAAACAGCGTTAAGCGGAACAGCGTTAAGCGGGGTCTTACTGTACATATTTTAATGACATGTGTACATAGGTTCTTGTGTTTGTGGCTGTTGACTTTGACAGCGTAGAATAACACGACCATACGATAAAACAATTGTGGTTTAATTTTCATTGTTTTTGTGGTAAATTGATTAGGATTACACGAATGTAAAACGGCATAAAGATTTGAAATGCACAGCAGGCAACAACACAATACGAATTCATTTAATTTACCAAAAAAAAATTAATTTGCTGACAAGGCCAAATGTAAACTGAACTTAACCAGTTTGGGAAAGGCAACAGCGATCTGTATATCACCATTTTACTTCTTAGGGATTCTAAAAGATACAAATTCTACAAAAAACGGATTTTTAATTCCTAAATAAATGACGTATGTATGTAGTAATTGCACGTATAACATGAAACAAGATGATGAACATAGAACAAAGACGGAAAAATAAAGGCTCTTCAGTGTTTCTCCATGGAAATGAAATAAACGTGACATTGCAACACTTTTAGAAATGATGCAACGGCAACCAGCATAATTTTAGGAATTGAAAATTGTATGCAAGGCGTTTATGCCGCCATTTTAGTAGCTTACTTTGCACAATTACCCATCACAGGCTAATTGATTGAAATAAATGCAAGGCGAACATTTATTAATCATGGAGTTATCGGCCTATTGTAAATGAAATTAAAGGAATAATAATAATAATAAATAATAAAAAGTAAAAGAAGAAGATTTTCAAATTCGTATTCTGGTCTTAAGTGTCTACAATTGTTGTTTTAATTCCTTTTGGAATTCAATAGAAAACAGAGTGAGTTAAGCGTAAAAATTAAATGTTGCAAAAATAAAGGAGGCATTAATGTTTATGAACCTTATATTTGAATAAGTTTACGTTGTAAGTAAAAGGAAAAAAGAGAGCCACTATATCTACTAACGAATAAAACTGCTACAGGAAGAGTTCGCTTCGAATTGTTTTGACCGATTTAAAGGCCAATCTATAGCAAAGAGATATTCTCAACGAGAACTATGAATACTACATAAAAATATAAGAAGCCGAAGAAATATTTTACGTTCTATGAAAGAGACGTTTTGATCACTCATTTTTTCTAAAAAAATTTCTTTCAATCTCTCTCTCTCTCTCTCTTACATTCATCATAATTTTCAGAACTGATTCATTAGGATAGCGTTTCACAACAATTGAAATGCCCCCACACAAACACTGTGGTCAACATTATTTAATTGGAAATTATTCTTGGTCACGATGTATTCAACTTCTATCTCAACATCTAAATAATGTTTACTGCTCTATAAACCATTACAGTATTGAACTCGGTGGGAGTGAAGAAGAGTAAAGAGAATAAGGACAAAATTCTCCATCAAAGCGTGCAAACACAAAAGCAAATTCCGCTTTTATGCACATAAATCCTGTTGCTTATAAGCAAAATTATGTTGCCAGAGTATGGCATCAAATAACCAGAAAGCAAATGGAAAATCGAACCAAAGCCAATGAGCAACATAAGCGAATGGGATGAGAGAAGCAGCTTTAGCTACAACAATGTCATTAAATAACATAAACCCCACACAGTAATATTTGCCAACCTAACGGCTAAACAAATGGGGTTTGCATATGCGGTTGTATAATAAGAGTAGTGTAGGGAATGAGAGAAAAAGAGGTCGTGATGCTATTATTCCTTTTAAATATCGTTACACAACAAAAGGGATAGCTGTATAGCAGAGACAATTTTTGTTTTACACTCTGAAGAATTTGACTGACATTGTGTGTTAACAAGTTATGTCGTCGTAGTTCAGTAGGTAGTGTGTTGGCCTATTAGACGTGAGTCCACGGTCCAAACTCCAGGTCACCATCTTCAACAAAACGAAATATGAAAAAATATTTCTTTGGCAACTGCCTCCCAGCAGATTTCTGGCAAAAACTCTGAGAGTAATTAGCAATTGCCATGAAAAGTTTCTCAAAAATATGTCGTTCAGAATTCCGCCACTTATGGATAAAATTAATACACATACATGAAAACGAATGCTGCTTGGCAAACTCTAATCTTTTTAATATGTTCCCTTTACGATAAAAATCTCCTTGTGGGTAACCTAGTAGTCTAGAGGGTAGTGTGCTATACTATTAGTCGTACGTTCGATTCCCACAAGAGTCTCTGGTCTATTACACTATTCTGATAAATAAATAAATCTTGTTGCATTTGTAACGTATTATGGAGATTAAAGAAATTGTCCCTATTATTTCTGTCAACGCTGTATATTTTCGGCTATGGAACATGTTAAGATTTATCTCAACTTTAAAAACCTAGATATTGATGGATTATGGAATCATTAAAATCAAATTTGTTCTTGAAATTTTAAAACAAA
The DNA here is from genome assembly GCA_958299815.1 of Sarcophaga carnaria. Classification (NCBI taxonomy): domain Eukaryota; kingdom Metazoa; phylum Arthropoda; class Insecta; order Diptera; family Sarcophagidae; genus Sarcophaga; species Sarcophaga carnaria. Next base: position 115,245,759 of record OY283149.1, on the reverse strand, counting down.
TTCTAGGATATTGTAAACCATAATGTATAACATAATTATTACAATAACAACACCATTCATACTGAGTGTAAAATGAATACATGAAAAGGAAGGACGCTTTAAAAATTATTTATCCTGGCAATGACACGTATACAATGTTATTGTTTTTCTTCTCTCTTTCTTCTTCCCTTCGGTTCGTATTCTTAGAATTGTTATGGTAACGGCTTTTCAATGTTCTTTTCTAATCGCATGAGTGACAGAGTGAGTAAGTGATGACAGTAACTGAGTAAATAAATGGATGAGCAATTATAAGTGTCAAGATGACTTGTTATTGTTGTTTTTGTTAGTCATTGTTCATGTTACTTAACTGTTGTGACATCGTTATTGCTTTTATATCCTAGTTGGAAGGAACAAACTTTATTTTTATGATAATATGGCCTTTTTTTCAGTTATAAAGTGATGATTATCACAATTGGGCATCATAGTATTACTAAGATTTTACGAATCAGTTTATTACTCTCAAAGTGTCTACTAACAGCTTAGTTAACTTTTTAACCCTCATAATGGACAATTATGAAAATATTAAATTTAAAAACAACAGAAACCAAAGCAAAATAAGACTTGTGAATACAGAATGGTTTTTGAAAGACTTAAGACTGGATTGCTTATTGCACACAGTTAACGAAGTGATGGCTGTAATGGATCCTGTACTTCTTAAATTACAGGCCAGTATCGTTTAACTCGACCCGTGGTATGTGATAAGGTCTGTGATTTCACTGAGATAAAACACAGATTTTTTCAACATGATCCACTCTGGGTGCCAACACACTTTCTCCAAGTTTTCTTCAATTCTTTTAAACGCTTTCAAAAATTCAAGTTTGTAGTATTTATTGAATACACATTTGTATATGTGATGTGTTAAGGATGTCACCAAATTTATTCAGGCTAGGGAATAAAAAATAGATAGTTAGACTAAATTCGGAGAAGGAGCTCATAAGAAAGTAAATTCATAGGCTTTTTTTTACTAAACTTAAACGAAGACATTCAAAGACATCAGTTATGGTATCCAGTTATGGTATCCAGCTCCATTGCAATGTGGCTTTTGATTCACTTTTCTATCGCTAAGACTACGGATTTTGCTCTATCAAAATAAATGTATTCTTACGTCACACCCGTCTTTCTCGTAGTGCACATCCGTTTGTGCTCGATTGGCCAGTGGATCGCACATGGCATTACAGACAGAATTCTTCAGAGTTCTTTAGCCGGACTATCCGTATGTGGAACTCCCTACTTGCAGAGGTCTTTCCTACACAACATACATAATTGGTTATTACAACCTTTCGGTCAGGATTACAACCTAGTTTCTCACACCACTTATGTGGTGTGTGTTAATTTTATACATGACTGGCGGGACCTGCAGATTTTTGAGAAACTTTTCACGGCATTTTTATTTACTATCAAAGTTTTAGCCAGAAATCTGCTGAGAGGAAGTCGCCTAAGAAATATTTTTTCAAATTTCGTTATGTTCGAGATGTCTGACCTCTAGTTTGAACCGTGGCCTGACGTCTACTAAGCCAACCTACTAGACTACAGCGACTTTCCTGCCACTTATAATATAAAAGGATTCAAATCTAATGTCCACAAACACAACCCTCTCTGTCCTCCTTCCCATTCAGGGGCCATGCCCTGAAAAAAAGATCAGTTGTTCGAATGGTCCACTTAATATTCACTCCACCAGTACAACGCTTTTTTGAATAGCACTCCAGTACTGCTGCTCCTTTAAAGTTTATTTTGAAATATCTTGACAGCCTACAGCGAAGGATAATAACATTATTACAAATTATTATTAAAGTGACAGTAGCGTAGCCAATTTTATTAATTTATCGGAAGATCGACTTAAAACGATTGTATTGTAAGATAATAATCTTCCAATAAACTATACGATTATCGACAAAATGTTTAGTGTCCTGGTAGTCTAGTCGGTAGTGTTTTGGACTATTAGCGTAAGGGTCGTGAATTCGATTCTCGCCGGAGCCTGTGGTCAGTTATACTACACCGAGCATATGGTCGAAGTTATTCAAGGAAAGTAATATTCGTAAAAGACAACATTACTCTCAATTAAAAGTGAGTGTTTGGATAAAAGTATCCTTTTGCTTTCCTTTAAGACGCAACTTTGGTGAACACATGAGCAAAGCCCCTGCAAAATATAAAATGAATAATGCCTTCAACAATTAGAAAGAAAATAAAAATGACAGCAAAAACAGTTTTAAATGTCATGTAAACAAAACAAAAAGATTAAAAAAAGAAAGAAAAAGACCTTTCTAACAACCAATTCAGGTTCATTCATCTTAAGGAATGGATTGTTTGCGTTTGTTTCCCAGTTCTTTTCTTATTTTTCTTTGTACCTTCTTTCCAAAGAGCAAATACAATGTAATGAAGGCAAACTACGTACAGGTACAGGTGTGAGTGAATGTTTAAATATGGTGGTATTTCTGAAGAGTCGCCATCAAAGCTAAATTACCTTTAACTACCTTTACCTTTAAATACAAAAATAATGAAAAACCACCCAAAAGCAAAGAAACCGCGCTCTAGTGAATGTTTCTTCTATGTAATTGCCCTAAAAGCTCTTTGTAAGGGTCTTCAATTGAAGGAGAAGAAAAAAGACGCAATAAAAAAAATTCAGCACTTTTAAGCACCGGAAATGTTGAAGATTGCCTGAAAGGCTGAATCTTAACGACAAGCCAACCAACCACTAGACCAACACTAACAAACTGGCAAAATACTTTTCAACCTCTTGTGCACCATAATGAAGAATAACTCAAGGTAAGATCAGCTCAATGGAAATAAAAAAGAATGTCAACAAACATTATGAGAAAAATCTTTTTTTTTTCTTGTAATGATGAGTGTATACAAGTACAAACGTATCTGCTAACGAGTATATACGTTTCTTTAGCCAACACTGTTCTCGGGAAGTTTTCAAGGATGTTTGCCACTTTAAATTGGTCAGTTCATTAGGCTTTAAATGTCTACAAAATGGATCCACACATTGTATTCCAGTAATATTAAAAGATAAGATTTTTATCCTACTTACACGACGCAATGAAGGTTGGCCAACATCATCAAATTATCAAAAATTTTATGTAATTCCAGATATTAAAAAGGGCTTCGTTCACTTTCCAAAGCAATTTAAACAAAAATTTAAGATTTAGTCGCAAGGTACACAACCGTCGCAGATACACATACATACATAATTGGTCATTACAACCCTTCAGTCAGGATTACAACCCATCTTCTCACGTCACTTATGTTGTGTGCGTTAATTTTGTACATGAGCGGCAGAACAGACTTTTTGAAAAACTTTTCGTGGTAATTTTTTATTTTCTCTCAGAGTTTTGCCAGAAATTTGCTGAGACGAAGTCGCCGAAGAAATATTTTTTTCATATTTCGTTTTTAGGAGATGTCTTAACTAGGGTTTGAACCATGAACTCACGTCTACTAGACTACCAGATTACGGCAACTTCATATAAAAAATAACTATTAATATGTTAGCAAATACTATCACGATCGAACGAACACGATCTTTTTTTTTTGTTATTTAACAAAATAATTGTTGTGGGTTGTGTGTTTTATATATGAGTGGCGGGAACTAGAGTTCAAAGTGGACTCCGAACCAAATAATTTTTTAATAAACTTTTTCTGGAATTTTTATTTACTCTAAGGTTTTTTCCAGAAACCTTCCGTCGTATGTAAGCGACTACAAATAGGGGATTAAATGTCTTGGAATGGGTGGAACTGCCAAGAAGTTTTTCCATTAATTTTCCAAATTTTGTCGTACATTCTCAACAACTTTCGCAAGATGACTGAAAACCAAATAACTCTACCGAAATTATATTTTAAGTTTCGAAAAATTTATGATAAGTGCCATGTTTGACCCACACGATTACGTATTCCATATAAATTCAACCTTCAAGCATGGCAACAGCCAGAATAATATGATAAATTCTTTGCTACGGTATCATTCCCCTATAATAAAGAAAAATGACCTGCAAATGCAGTTTTTGTATGATTTTTCTTGTTGGTTTTCAAGTTTGCTTATAATAGCTCAGGTGACTAGTGTTTGCCAACAGAGTGCAAATAAAAAACTCGTAATAGCACAAAAAGCTTAATGAGTTAAAATTTGTATAAGGAAGTCCTTTTAAGCATAATATTTAAATTTTTCTCAGACGTAATAACATAAAGAATTTAAGAAAAAATTACATTTATCACAGTGTAATAAAAAAATCCACACTTATGTGTTTTGAAAAGGAAATATAATTGGATTTCTATATACATATGTAAACTTCTTCAATGACCTCAATTTCTTATTACATACATAGCATAACTGGTCGTTACAACCCTTCAGCCAGAGTTACGACCTAGTTTCTCACACCATATATGTGGTGTGTGTTATTTTTATATATGAGTGTGAAACCCACAGTTTTTAAAAACTCGACTCCGAACAACAGATTTTTGAGAAACTTTTTGATTGCAATTTTATTCACTCTCAAAGGTTTCGCCAGAATTCTGCTGAGGGAAAGTCGCCGAAGAAATATTTTTTCATATCTTATTTTATTGAAGAAGTCTGAACTGTTGTTTGAACGGTGGCTTCACATCTAATAAGCCCACAGACCTAATAGGCTACGGCGACTTTAAGGTCTTATTACACTTTTCTAAAGAGAATAAACGTAAGACTGTTTTTAATATTTTTGTTGCAATACTAATAAAATATTTAAACTTTTTATTTTAGCTTTGAAAACATATTTCAAATATTCTTTTTTTTTAATTTTTTTTTTCACTTTAAAATCGAAAATTTTAACAATTACTTTATTGTCCTACTCTGTGCCTTTATCCCATTCTCTCATTCTCTCTCCCTTTTTGCAAGTTTTTTAATTAAATTGATAGTAAATTTTTTGCTTTTTCTCCTGCTCTTAACATACTCAATCAACTGTTTGACATCTTTATAAAATTTCTTGTCAACATCAGCTTTAATGCATTTACCATGCCAACAACAATTATAAGAACACTAATTAAAAATGTCAAATTAATTTACTTGCTCTATTTAAAAAGAGAAAAACCATCAGACACACATAAAAATACACGCTTCCTGACACATTTTATACGATTAGAGGCATGAATTATTGAATCCGTATATAACACTCTTCTACTCCTCACATAATCACTTATGGTAATTAATTAAAAGGATAAAAAGCATAATTTTATATAATTTAATAACTATAGAGTATGTGACACCGTGATATACGAGATATCTTCCTACCATTACAGCTAAAACATGTTAAACAGAAAAAGGGTTTTTTTATAAAAAATTGTATTTATTAACAGCGTAATCTGTAGTGTAAGAAGCTAGATCGTAATCCTGACTGTAATCATCAATCATGTGTAGTGTACTTAGCGGGATATACTTATAAAGGATGGGCCATCTACCGGTTTAAATTTGAAACATTGGTTATTTCGAATTTGGCAATACTTATGTCATTTAGCAATTTGTCTCCACTGAATGTAATAAATCGATTTCCGCCAACGAGAAACTGCACGATAATGTCGATTTTGTCAAAGTAAAAATCATGTTTTCGGATGAAACTCATTTTAATTTTCGTGGGTACTTCAATAAGCAAAATTCCCGTATTTGGGGCTCAACAAATCGTGGTCTTACAGAAGCCAAGGCACGCACCCATTACGAGTGCCTGTTCGGTGAAGCTTGTACAGCGGAGGCATCATTGGCACATACATATTTGTTCGAAAATGAGGACGACGCAACCATTATGGTCAATGACAATACCTATCACACCATGATAACCGATTGTCGTGGTATTGGCGTTTGATTTCAACAGGAAGGTGCAACTTGCCACACATCTAATGCCACAATCGATTTATTATATCAAACGCTTGATGTCTGTTTAATTAGGCGAAGTGGTGATGTCAATTGGCCATCAAGAAGTTGCGATTTGACACCATTGGACTATTTTCTGGGTGGCGTCGTTAAAGAAAAGTGTTATGCCGACAAACCAAAGACAATTGAGCATTTGAAGGCCAACATTCGTGAAGCCATTTTTGATATACGACCCCATACACTCGAAAAAGTGCACCAAAATTGATCCAATCGAATGAGGTTCTGTGAGGCCAGCCGCAGCAGCCATATAAAATGAAATAATATTCCATTTCTAACCGGAACAATTGTACTTCACAACAAAAAAAATATATAAAATTGGCAAAATTTCAAACAGTGTTTGTTTTAGTTTATTTTTAAATTTAAACTTTTAAATGTCCCACCCTATATCACACAATGTACAGATGATAAAAGTTATCTATCAAAATAGGATTGGAATCCTTTTTGCTACACTTCATAAAGTCGTTTACATATTAAAATTTCGATCGTATAATATTATCCCGTGATTCTACAGTATATTTGATGCCCTGCGTATTAACTCAAAGACAGTGGAATTAACCTCCGAGAAGCGAATATAAGAATTGATTAACAAAGCATGCAGGGTCAGGGTCAGCATCTGCATAAGTGCATATGTACATGCATATGTACATATGTGTGCGTTTACAAGCATTGAAAGTGAAAACTTTAAAGTAGAAAGAAAGAAAATTTATAACAGTAACAGAGAAGAGTGATGTTCGTTTAACATGAAAACATTTCAAAAAGGAAAACAATTTCTTAATAGACGTGGCACCATAAATACTTAATTACTGTTTGGAAAATGTTTCTCCAACAGCAATTAAAACAAAAGCAACAATTTAAACACTTTATACGAGTACAAGATATGAATTAAAACACAAAACAAGTCCAGTACTCGAACATTTTAAACAAATTAGTTTCTTTAAGCATTTAAGATGAATGTGCGTCAGTTTTTAAATTGCCGTGCAGAAAACTTCTTGCCCTCATTCAATTAAAACTTAAATGTTTTGAATTCTTTAACTTTTTTTCTTATTCTCTTGCATGCAATTGTGAAAATAAAATTGTGGAAATATTTCATTTCATTTTTTGCATTTATGCAACCAGTTTATATTGCATTTTACAAGTAAGATTATGATTTATTTCTCAAAATATTCTCTTGGTTTTATTGCTTAAGATGGCCATACAGCCGCCCTGAGCCTTGAAAGTTATATGACTTGAATCATACATGAACTTTTACACATGCAATCATATATACATACGTACATACAGAGAAACGTACATAAATTATCAAATATTGATATGATTCATGGACTTTTATTCCCACATGCTTGTGAAGTTTTATTGCTTTTGAGGAATTTTTTTTTTTTGGAATTCTGTAGAAAAACTGAAGACAAAAATTATTGAGTAATGACAACAGAAAAACAAGTAAATGATGATGATGCTATCTTGAAATCAAAAATACAGTAAAAAATATTCAACACTTCTTTAAATACCAGCTAGTTATGCAAATGCTTAATATGTCTTGATATGCTTGGGAATTTGTGAAAATGTAAATTTAAAAGTCGGCTCAGTCTAGTAGATAGTGTGTTTATATATTACACGTAAGGTCAAGGTTCAAACCCTAGGACAAAATTGTCCAATAATGAAAAAAATATTTCTTCGGCGACTACCTCTTAGCAGATATATGCCGTTTGGCCGCTGACAACACGTAGTTATTCTGACTGAGTACAAGAACGATATGCTACGTTCAAATTCCAGACCAGTCATCTCAAATAAAACGAAATATTAAAAAGATATTTCTTCGGCGACTTCCTCTCAACAGATTTCTTGCTAAAACTCTGAGAATAATTAAAGTTACCATGAAAAGTTTCTCAAAAAATCTGCCGTACGCAACCGACCTTAAACTGTAGGTTCGCCACTCGTGTATAAAATTAACGTATACAATATGGGAGGTGTGAGAAGCTAGGTTATAATCCTGACTGAAGGGTTCTAATGACCGATTTTGTCATGCTATGTATTAAAGACTTACACAAAAGCGTCACAATATATTCTATTCTAAAATAGGTTTTGAAACAAGCTTTCTTGGAAGGTGTATAGATATATAGAAACAAAAGTTAAATCTTATTGGCGTATTACACTCTCACTTTGCAATTAAATTGAATATTAAGGGCATTGAACTTATTATTCACAAACATACATTGAAGTTTAATGCACTCAGTCAACTAATACATTATTTAACCTCCTTATAAGAGAGGCAAACCTTAAATTAATTTGTAAATGCAACCCAACAAGTTTCAAACGTTCTCGTTAAGTGCACACATTATGCAATTTATGCACCGCCTCTAGCACTTCACCGCCTTTTATTTCTTGGCAAATATAATTACTTTGACAAACACTTCATAATTATTGTGTTTATTTATGTACGAATAACTGACTGATTTGCGTAGAATATTCTGCTGTATATATGGTTAATGACACTTCAGGTTATTTAAGTCAAACAGTTCAAATGAATTCAGTTCAGTTAATTGAATTGAATTTTGTTATTAATTGTTATTGCTATTATTGTTTCTTGAATGCATATTACATACACAATGCAAAATTAATGAACAAATCAATCAAATGAGTATGGATTTGTTAGATTTCTTGTCTTGGGTGGACCATCTATCGGTTTAAATTTGAACCATCGGTTATTTCGAATCTGGCAATACTTATGTCATTCTATTCTGTAACAAAACTCAGTGTGTTATGTCCACTGAACGTAATTAATCGATTTACTCTTGAGAAACATTGGGATATATTGGGCCAACGAGAAACTACACGATGATTACGATTTTGCCGGAAAAAAAAGTCATCTTTTCGGATGAAGCTCATTATCTTCTTGGTGGACGCGTTAATAAGCAAAATTGCCAATATTTGGGGTTCAGAAAACCTACACGTGGTCTCACAGAAGCCAATGTTCCCATTACGAGTGATTGTTTGGTGCGGTTTGTGGATCATTGGCCCATATTCCATTGAAAATGAGGACGGCGCAACCATTATGATCGATGGAGATACTGAGATTGACACCGTTGGACTATTATCTGTATGGCGCCATTAAAGAAAAGTGTCATGCCGACAAACCAAAGACAATAGCGCATTTGAAGACCAACATTCGTGATGCCACATTGTTTTGCTTCCACTGTGGCAGAGGTTGAGTTGTTAAATATTCCGTTCTCAACCTCTGCCACAGTGGAAGCAAAACAATGTGAAAGCGATCTGAATATCTAAAGCACTAAATATACTGCAATTGACTTAAGACAACTTTATTGATTAACAAAAACCTAGAGGAAAGAAATGCTTTGAAAGTAGGGGAATATTAAATTGTTGCTCACTGGTTTAATAGCATGTAGAGGTCAGGTTAAACGGTTAAAGTCGTATAAACTGCTTTCTTTACGTAGAGCAGACTTAAATCTTTTAAAGGCCACTGTTAGTTGAACAAAAATGTAAAAAAAATTTTATCCTCTCGCCACGAACAATATTTAGCTAAAATGTTTACTACCCTTTGACTACAAATTACAACAAGAAAAACATGAAACAAACAAACCCAACTCTAATTGCTCTTGTTTTTCTTTTCTTAGTTGTGGATACCTTCATTAAGACTGTGTAAGGATCTAAACTGAGAAAAAAAAAGAAAAAAGGGAAGAGAAAATAGTAAAACATGCACGCTTTCAAGCACCGGAAATATTGACTTTCAAACCAAGCCAACAAACCTGAAAAGCAAAATCAACAAACTTGTAAATTTTCTTTGCGACCTTTGAAGCACCAACAATCAAATGTAAGAAAAACTGAAAACAGGTGGCAAATGAATGTCAGCGAACGTTAGAAACATTTACTTGTGATTCCAATGACTGACTGTCAACCTTTTATTTACAATTTAAGTGTCACAAATTTAAAAAAGGTTTTTTCCTAATTTTTTTGCACTGAATTTTAGGTTTGAGGTGACTGTTGGTTTGTCAAAAGGATTTAAATAAAAATATATTTTGTAAATTTTCTTAATGAGTCATACATAAATATTTGGTCATTACAACCATTCAGTCAGGATTACGAACTAGCTTCTCACACCATTTATGTTGTATGAGTTAATTTTTATACATGATTAGCGGGTCCTACAGTTTAAAATCGACCCCGAAGTACAGATTTTTGAGAAGCTTTTCATTGCAATTTTATTTACTCTCAGAGCTTTTGCTAGAGATCTGCTGAGAGTCACTCGGCGAAGAAATATTTTTTCATTTAGGGTTTGAATCGTGTCCTCAAATCTAATAAGCCAACACACTACCTACCAACACATACAATATTTATGTCATAGCTGGAAAATATGTTTCTGGTAAAACTTTCCTTGAATACAAGCTTAATTGGAACTGGAGACTTCCTTAAAAGCCTAGAGGCAGAGTAGACATGTTTGTGTGTTCTGATATATAATTTTTATTCACTATATTCTTAAATATCATTCTACTCATTAGTAAAGTGAATACATTTTGACATGCATGTGCACTTCTGTCCTATATTCTGTGCTTAAATAATTAACGAACTTTTCAGTAACATATTACATATGAATAGTTGCTGGAATCTCATTCTTTTTCTTTTAGCGGATATGAATTTCAGATGTATGTAGATCCCGTTACTCATTCATTAATATGCTCATGCATTATAAGCGTATGCATATTAAAACTGCATGACAGGAACAAGGATGATCATGACAAAAGAGTTTTTGTTTGCTTTCATATTGTGGGTGTCAAGATCTTTTTTTAATGAATTTCTGCCACCACAGAAACTATAAAAAAATTTATTCTCCAGCAAAAAAACCTGAGGCAAATTACGTATAATATTTCAGTAGCAGCAGCAGCAGCAGCAGCAGTACACAAATATGAATAAATTGTTTCCACCATTTTGGCATACATCCTGTTAAACAATAAAACCGTTTTTCGTTTAATTTTTTAGTGCATAATTGCGTATGTATGAAAATTTTCCTCTTTTTATTCCCCTCTTTTGTTTTTCGGTAAATACATGCTAAGGGTGCTCGTATGTGCTGGTAATGATTTTTAAAGTTTTTGGTTGTTTTCATGTGAAAGTTAATGAGTGTTTCTTAGTGACTTAAAATGATCAAGAGGAGAGAGGCAGAGAAAGGAAAAGTGAATCTTTATTGAAGACGATGACTGTGGCAGTAAAAGGTGAATACTTTGTTATTAAAAATTTAACGTATTTATTGAATTTTTTTAAGAAAAGAAAAAACGGATTTTAAAAGTCCTTAGCAGAAAATTCTCATATTGGCAAGGCTTCAAAAGACAAATTTAAATAATAGTTTTGGTTCTGCAACATCACATTTGGCCACTCCCTGTTATCATCACACATTATCTGGATATACCATACCTGCATATGATACAATTGCGTGAATGAGAACAGAACACCAAGTGTTTTAAATAAATTTAAGCCCAAATAAAGAAATTCATTGCAATTTCATAATAACACCTGAAGAAGAAATGATAAAATTAAAGAAAGAAAGACTTGAAGTGTAAAAAAGGAAGAGAAAACAATTTTAATATGACTAAGGACAAAGAGTCCGTCTGTAGTCGTAAGATGAAGTGCATGCATCCTATACATGCAGCACCTTTGATATTAATAGCATTTTCCTTCTTCCTTTTTTCTTTGCGTTTTTTGGACTTCAAAGGAATGCAAAAAACATTTGAAAAACTGCTCACAAGTTGCTGATAGCATTCCCATTACTTTCTACATTTACTATCACTCAATCATCATCACTAAAGGAGGTGATAAGAAATATGCCGGCATGAATTATAATTAAAAGAAAACATATATACAGTGAAATCTATTAAGGTCGAACAGCTTTCTTTCTTAACAGCTATCTTTCGAACAGCTTTCTTAAGTGAACACCTGCTTTAAACAGATGCCGGTTGGTCTGTAGGCGAAATGAACACTCTTCACCTATTTAATTGGTTATTACAACCCTTTAGTCAAGATTACAACCCAGCTTCACACACCATTTATGTTGTGTGAAATAATTTTATCCACAATTGGCGGGACCTACAGTCTAATATAGACGCCGAACGACAGATGTTTAAGAAACTTTTCATGACAATTTTATTTTACTCTCACAGTTTTTGCCAGATATCTGATGAGGCGAAGTCACCGAACAAATATTTTTCGTTTTGTTGGAGATATCTGATCTGGGGTTTGAACCGTGGCCTCACGCCTAGTAAGTCAACACCTTACCTCTAGAATACGACAACTTCATGCTGCTCACCTATAGTATATCGAAATAAGAAGAAGAAAAGATGGCCATACATTGTGAAAAGAATTTGCTAAGAACACATTTGCAGCTTTTTAATGGTATCCATAGGAAAAGCTATACAGAGGGCATTCAAAAACTGGGTTCCACCGGACAATATTTAAAGAAATTTTTCGAAATTTTTCAAAGTACTTAAATGTACCACAGAAAACGAGCAGAATATAACAAATCTTTGTGACAATGAGTGAATAAAAATTATCTGGAAATTACTTAAGAAGACACCTTCAAATTTTTGTGATTCCCACTGTACATACAAACATTTCTGATCAAACATTTCTTTATCTGTCTTTAAATAATTCGTGTCTTTTATTTTTTTGGTTTTCTTAAAACAACTGTTTCACGCTCATTGTTTTATTCTTTTTAACTTCCTCTCCTTTAAAAGCCTGACTATCTGTAGTTGAGAGTATGAGTTAAACCCGCTTCTATTCGGTTAATTAAGATTGTCATACACTCAGGCACGATATTCATTTCATTCCGAAGTCGGAGATGAGTGTATAAGTTCACATGTGTGCCTGTTAAAAGATACTACTTATTAAAGTAGTTTCGTGATGTTGGTCCAACTTCTTTTCCGTCGTTAACATTTCTTTTTATATTTTTTATTTGTGTCAAAATTTTAGTATTCAAATACCTTTAAAAAAAACAACAATTATAATTCGAAAGTTTTTTTTATAATTTTTAATACGGGAGCTAATTTGATTTTTAATGAGTTCCATCAGCGAATTGGATTTTTCAACTCGATTAAGTGTCTTAACATCCATGAGTTTGTAATTATTGTACGTGTCTAGTAGATAGTGTGTTGGCTTATTCGACGTGAGGCCTGAAAACGAAATATGAAGAAATATTTCTTTGGCGACTTCCTCTAAGCAGATTTCTGGCAAAAGCTCTGAGAGTAAATAAACTTGCCATGAAAAGTTTCTAAAAAAATTTGTGGTTCGGATTTGACTTTAAACCATTTTGTCGGAATGTCTGAGCTCGGTATACTTGCGAAGCTTATAAGGCGTTGAGCAATTCCTACAGCTCCGTCAAGATAGGATGGACCTATCCGATGCTTTTGATACCGTGCGATGTTTCAGACAAGGTGATCCCTTATCATGCGACTTCTTTAACTCTTTCATGGAGAGTGTTCTTCGGAGTGCGGGAGTGCATCGCAATGGCACTATTTTTCAAAAAAAGTTGCAGTTGCTTGCGTACGCTGACGTACCAAGCGAGACGTTATTGCTACCTTTAGTGCTATTGAACGGGAGTCTATTAAGATGGGTCTGGCAGTAAGTAAGGACAAAACGAAGTATATGTTATCGACAAGTAGGGACATGCGGCCTATTGGATCTCAGATTACGGCCGATAACTATACTTTCCATGTAGTCAAGGAATTTATTTAACTTGGCTCCGTCGTTACTTCCAGAAATGATGTCAGTCGGGAAATCAAGCGCAGGACAACTCTTGCCAACAGGTGCTCAATAGGCAAATAAGTAGCAGAGACCTCTATCGTACGACAAAACTAGCACTCTACAAGACGCTCACCTCCCCGTGCTTCTTTATGGCGCAGAGGTATAGGCACTATTTAAAGAGGTATAGGCAATATTTGAAAGCCCTATATGACATCTTCGGTCCAGTCCGATAATTCCCGCATCCGATTCAACAGTGATCTGTATGAGCTCCTCAACGACATGGACGTTGTGCAGCGTATTAACATCCAGCGGCTGCGCTGGTTCGGCCATGTCGTTCGAAACTTATGTTTGGCATATAAACTCTAAACTATTTTCAATTGAAAATTATTTGCATTTTTAGAACGTCAAATGGAAATGTAGTTCAAAAATGCTAAGATTAGCGGAAATACTAGAATTTAATGGCAACCATTCTATAAAGAAAAATATTCTAAACTGTTGCGATAAATAAAAAAAATCGAAAAATTTTAACCACAGTTTCGTAATCTTAACGAAAAGGGTAGGCACATATAATGTCCATGTGATAGTCCACAAATATAGGAACTTACCTAAAAAGAAAAAATGTGTAGAATTTAAAGCATAAACGTTTAATACTTTAACACTTTAAAAATTATTGTGATATATTTATAATAAAAATATGGTATAGTAAAAATAATTCCATTATCTTTATAGTAAATGAAGTTAGAGAACAAATTCCTGTTTTTTCTATTGCAATTACTTGGCTTAGTATTCTTGAAGTAGCCCATTATTATTGGCATATAATTAGTAGGTGTTTATCCATGACTGGAAACTTACATTCGAATCTGAACAACAGATTTAAAAATAAAAATTTTTAATATAATATCAAGAGAGGAGCTTATTTTTGAGTTGCTTATCTAAATATGTTAAGGTTACAAAAACATTATAAATTTTTTTTTATCGCATAAACACAATACCTGTTAAGGAGCCTTTAACTGAAGAAAGAAATAATTTTCATACAGATAGTAGTAGAAACAATTCAAACAAATTTCATATAAAAAATACCAAATATTTGTTTCTTGTTGTTCGTATTTGATTTCTGGCGTTCACAAAGAATGACAAACAACAACAAAATAAAATCCTTTAACGTTCAACTGAATGTCTATAGGTTCTGTCTGTATCTCTCTTATTTTCAACATATGCTGGTAAATGCTTGTAATCCGGTATTTTCAAACGTCAGCTCAAGTGTTTTGGCTTTTAACGATTTAACAGCAATTGATGTCTGATAACTTTTTTTCTCTGTGATCTTTAGTCATTGTAGATGATATATACAGTAAAAAAAGTAAACATACACTGGTGTATGTAGACTTTTTACCGCTTGTTTTTAACAAATTGAAAAGGATGTGTAGCGATGTTTAAGGCATTTACTATCAAGAATATTTGAAGACCAAAACGAGTATGAAAAATTAATAACATAGCAATTATTGGGAAGAAATAAAAATTAGCGGGAGCATACACTGTTGCACGTAGATTTTTTTCTTTAACTGTATGCTGTTGCTTTAGGGTTTAAGTTGAAATATCAGCTATTCGTCTTTATTTCTGTTAAAATGTTTTGGTTTATTTCTCGCAGCCCTTATGCTATAAACACAATAAACGCAACACAGCAATCTGTCTTAAATAAAAGAATACATGGATGTATGTATATGGAAACGATTATTTTAAAGGCAACGCGACATGAAATAATTTGTTGTTGCAAAATTGCTGTGTTTGCTGCGTTGCATTGGTTGTGTTTATAGAATTAGATTTAATCTTCTGTTTGTTCTAAATTTTAAAAGTTCTTGTGGTGTGGGTAGCTTTATTTTGTTGTTGACATTATTTTATGTGTTTTCCCGTTGGCGAATATGTGTCTGTTTGTGACAAGAAATTAATTGCTTTCGAATTCTATTAGTTTTTTTCAATTGAAAATAAAGTAAAGCACAACTTATCGTAACTATTTTTTAACAAATATGCTTCAATAGATCAAGGTTGAGGTAAATGAATTGAAATTATATTTCACTATAGCAACATAAGCAATTCCAAGAAACTGAAACAATAAAATGGGAGGAAAACAGTGAAAAACAAACACAAACAATAAGTTTCTTTTTTAAATTTTCTAAGCCACTGTAGGTCAACACAAAGTATTTGTTTTTGTTATTTAAACAACCACTAACACTCTCTCCCTTCCTTTATTACAATCAGTTTCGTAACTCTCGTACGGGAATACAAACATTTAAACTACACGTGTAAGTATATTGTATGTTTAGCAACCAATACATTGTTATTGATGTGTGCATATTTGTGTTCAACAATTGTTTAACAAATAGGAACAAATAGAACTTTTACCCTGAATCATTGAACTCTTCATTACTCTCTCACAAACATTTGCGTTTTCGGTTGAAGAAGAAAACAAAGGTCAATTCTCATAATATTTGTTCTACATGTGCAGACATTTCTTTGTGGAATTGTTGCTTTAACTGCCACTACCATTACTGTTAGCATTGCTAACCCAAGAAAATATTGCACAATAGCACAGGCAGTAGTGAAAAATAAAGAAATTAAATGAAAGTTTGTTCGGTTTTAAACAGTGTGATAAACTACATGCATAGTTGGTTATTACAATGCTTCAGTCAGGATTGCAACCTAGGTTCTAACACGACTTAAGTTGGGTGTGTAAATATTATACATGAGTGCGCGAACCTACAGTTTTAAAGTCGACTCCAAATTATAGATTTTTGAGAAACTTTCCATGACAGATATCTGCTGAGAGGATGTCGCCGAAGAAATATTGTTTCATATTTCGTTTTGTTGGAGATATCTGACTTGGGGTTTGAACCGTGACCTTACGTTTAGTAAGCCAACACACTGCCTACTAGATTATGGCGACGATAAACAGCAATGGACGTAGAATATATTCCTGTCTAAGTAAGTGTAATACATAGCATTGTAGTACATAGTATTGAATACTGACCATAGATCAGCAATGAATCGTTTTTACACTACTCATAAGTACTCATGAAATTTTGTGTATGAGTGAGTCAACAGTATAGGAATTCAACTACTCTGTCGTACTCACTACAACAATGATTTATAAGTACAGGTTGGAAAGAGTATGAGTATAACGTTGACGTCAAACTCATAAAATTCAAAATAGGTTTGATTCATACGCCTACTCATTCAGATTCATAAATTTAGAAAAATACTTATACAGTCCCTTCAGTCAAGATTACGGCCTAGCTTCCCACACCACTCATGTTGTGTGTGTTAATTTTATACATGAGTGGCGGGACATACAGTTTAAAGTCGACTCTGAACGACAGATTGTTTGAGAAACTTTTCATGGCAATTTTTATTTACTTTCAGAGTTTTTGCGAGAAATCTGCTGAGAGGAAGTCGCCGAAGAAATTTTTTTTCATATTTCATTTTGATGTCTGACCTGGGGTTTGAATCGTGGCCTTACGTCTAATAAGCCAACACACTACCTACTAGACTACGGCGACTTCGAGTCGAATTCGAATGATTCGAATCATTCATCGAAATTTACAGCCTTATTTGTTGCATTTACAAAAAAAGAAGAAAGAAAAAGACAAAGACAGGAAGCAAAGCCAACACACTACTTTTTAGTGAGTATTGTAGTGTTCGTACGCGAATCATACTTATTACGTGATTCTTGTGAAGTAAAGGAGAATCGAAATTAACTTCAAACTTTGAGTAGTATGAGTATGATATTAAAATAAGTATGAATGCCTATAGTATCAGAAATTATGAGTATGATTCGAAACTACTCATCTTTTTGATCTCATTGCTGATCTCTGATACTGACATTATGGACACGCACTTATTATTGTGGTGATCTTCGGAGAAACTCCTATGCTCTCTCGATAGACTTATCTATGTTTTGTGTGTATTTATTGATCATGTTGTAGTTGAAAAAAATGAAGGTTCCATACATTAAACATTCTTTAGTTTAATTTTTTTTATACTCCAATTCATTGCACAAGTCTGTTTTTTTCTTTAATATTTAATATGGGATTATTGTGTTGCTTTTTTGTCGACAAAAACATTTTAACACAATTTTACTATTTCAGCTTAAACTATACAATGATGAACAACAAACTTCTTTTATTATCTTTCTAAGCACTCGCATTTCAATACAAGTGAAAGCGAAATTAATGCATTTTTACGTCATAAATATTGTAACATATTGCCAATGATAATAAAATTTTAAAGCAAAGAAAAATATAAACTTTATTGCCGGCAATATAAATCAACTGATTTCTGTTTATTTAGAAAATTTATGGGAAAATAATAGAAAAACATTTCAAGAAGAAATTGCATATAAACGTATGTGAATCATTACTCTGGAAGTTATTGGTAAACATTGGCTCATTTCTTCAGTTTCCATGATTTACAGGTTAGGTGTCATAACTATCTTACTACGATTTGTCACCTTTCAAGCAAACAGTTCATGGATGATGATCACATGAAGGTTCTTCGAGGTATACATATTATGTTTAAAATATCTGGCTGAGCTTAGGGATTATAATCAACAGGATCAACTACTTTTCTAATGACCATAAATGAAGCACAATTAATATTATGTGTGTGAAGATAAATTCGAATTTAAAAACCAAAGACGCAAACACACACTTTTAGCAGCGCCACTTCTTGCCTCTAACAGGGTAAACTTTGCTGTTAACAGAGCACTGTTAACTGTTTAACAGTGACAATAAGTAGATTAGTCTTCTACTTTGCAATTATTGCAGACTGTTGACATAAAATGTAATACTCATTACGATCATTATTATTTGTGGACAAAAGTGTTGAAATGGAAAGGATGGTTGTTGGAAATGGCTATTCCATTACCATGGTTCGAAAGAGGACCCTCTGGACTATCATTTGCATATAATCTGTATAGTGTACTACTTCTTGTATGTTCCAGAATAGCCACTGATCTTCTAGAGTATTTTCAAGCATAAAACTGATATTTTTGGAGCACATTTTCTTAATATCATATCACTTGATATGTGACTATATTACTGATTATAGTAAGGAGCCTAGAAACCTTCCTTTGAATATGGTATGGTACTCATAGTTTACAACATAAAATTAGTTCTTAAACAAGTGGGCTTATTCAGAGGGATACGGTTAAATAGCTAACAGTGCTCTGTTAAGGGCAAATTTTGTTCCGTTAAGAGAAAATTTTGCTCTGTTAATGCCAAATGCGGCGCTGCTAAAATTTATGGATTGCGTCTTGGATTTTCAAATTCGAATTTATCTTCACATACATATCAACATTTTTTCAGTTCCTGAAAATTGTCTTAATACATTGCCTTTCGGTGTACCAAACTAGTTCAGCTTTTTATCGTAAAAAGTCATCTGAAGACGACAGTGAGTATCGGAACAACACATCTTGTAGTGTATGTCTCCCTTTGTTTGTTATTTAAACACTTCAAATCATTTTTATACTACTTGATCACTTTATTAAGTCAGCAATTACAATAACAAAAATATAAACAGAAAATAAAAAATAAAAATAAAAAACAAATAAATCTTTTACGGAAAGAAATAAATATCAACTGCTTAAATACGAGTATAAAATAAAAGTTAACGTTTATTGTTGAGATTTATTTCACTGAGGCATTAAACTGAGTAACGATATTTTGTTGAAAATCAAGAATATATTTTACGTTTTTAAATTTTAGAGTAAATTTTAAAAGTTGGTATAGTTACAGTAAGACCCCGCTTAACGCTGCTCCCCTTAAAACTGTTTCAATATTACGCGGTAGTATTGGGATTCCCCTAAATCGTACACTGTATTGATGCTTGTTGTATATGTGTGCAAATGAAACGGCCATGCACCAACCAAAAGCAGTGAACTATATAGCGACGGCGTATACTATGTATCTTTTCCAACGCTCTGTCCAGAATAAAGATTCCAACTGTATTTTCCGAAGTCGCAATTACAGTACGAACGCATCTTTCCTGCGTCACAGTTGATTTATTAGTTGTCATCAACGTTACTTGGTGTACACGTATGTACGTGCTAATTTGCCTCGTTTAACGCTGTTTCGTTTAGCGCTGGAACTTATTGGAACATATCCCCCGCATTAGGCGGGGTCTTACTGTATCGAATATTTAAAACAAAAATTATTTGGGAAAACATTTCTATTCTTTTTTTTTTTTTAAGTGATTGTGAAAGTCTAAAATGTTACGCACCAGCGAATTTTGTTGGAGTTTGAGTATTCCTCCGAAAAAAGTGATTTCATAATATCAGAAAGTAAACAATGAAAGGAAAACAGTCACTGTCACTGTAACTTTAACGTAAACAAAGTTTAACGAAAATTGTTCCAGAGAAACAATAGATGCTACAGCTATAAAAACTATCATGGATTCCATTCGATAGTATTTGCTAACGTATCATTAAATATTAAAGAAAAAGGAATTTGTGCAATGGGTTTGAGTATAAAAATAAATCAAACTAAATAATTTTTTTGAATACACAACACATAATGGAGAGCATATAGGAGTCTCACTGAAGATAGTCTCAATAATAAGTGCCTGGCAGTAACGTCGGTATTCAATGCTCTGTACTACACTAAATCAGACAGAAATCTATTCTACTGCCATTGCTGTTTATCGTCACCATAGTCTAGTAGGTAATGTGTTGGCTTATTATATATGAGGTCACGGTTCAAACACCGGGTGAGACATCTCGAAGAAGACAAAATACGAAAAAATATTCGGCGACTTCCATACAGATTAAATAAAATTGCAGTGAAAAAGTTTCTCAAAAATCTGTCGCTTAAAGTCGATTTTAAAACTGTAGGTCCCCTCCATCATGTATAATATTGATAGCTGTGTGCACATTTATAGAGATTTCGAGAAGGCGAAGACATGAACGTTCGCCTTCAAGAACATTCATCAGACTGTTTACTTTGCCACATAAGAGGCAAGGCAAGCTGGCGACGGAGTTAGTTAAAGGTCATTCAGTCTTGCGTGGAGACGCGGTGCGTTTGAAGAGAATAATCGTGGTTTTAAGATCTCCGTTACAAAGATCTGTCGAACAATTGTCTAGTAATTGATATTGTTTAAGCAAAGGGTGTAAACAACCGTATTACAAGCAAAGCACTTGTTGTTGTTTACAAAAAGTCGTAAACAGTGGTACACAGAATTGTGCGAATAATAAAGGATTTAATTAAAACTAAACACAATTTTTTTTATTTGCAATCTACGAGCTCATATTTTAAAAGTTTTAAAAGGTAAAAACGTAACAATATAATACACAACACATAATTCATTGTCATTAATTATAAAATCTTATAGGCTTAGGTATAGGGTCATAAGCCTGGGAGGTCATATGCCACCCATTATGTGGTGAAAAATTAGTACTAACTTATTTAAATTCATTATTTTAATGACAAGTTAATGCAATAGATAGGTATATCTGCATCTATTATATGCTCTTAAATTGTAGAATTATAGCTGTCATATCCAATAGTTCTTAAAATATTGAAAACGTTATTGAATCTACATTTTAAGCCTGCAACATAAAAACCGCACTGTGTTGTTTTAATATCTTTTCCGGAATTTCGTTATAACACAGAAGGAAGGAAAGTAAATAAAGTTGGAATAATTTATGGTTTACCACATATTGTGAAAATATTCTGTATACCCGAGAGAGAGAGAGAGAGATAGAAATTTATTGAAATAATTGTCAATTAAATAAACAAACTAATATACTTCTAAAAATACCTTTACCACAAAATTTATTCGATACTTAAAGCCAATTTATACTTGAAAGTGTGGTAAATAAAATTGAAGACAGTGGTGTAAAGCGGCAGCAAATAAAAATT
Source organism: Sarcophaga carnaria (assembly GCA_958299815.1). NCBI lineage: Eukaryota > Metazoa > Arthropoda > Insecta > Diptera > Sarcophagidae > Sarcophaga > Sarcophaga carnaria. The sequence continues at coordinate 115,224,186 of OY283149.1, read as the reverse complement.
ATTGAAAGTTTGATATTCATGACAGTACAATATGTGCGGCAATGGGCGTGAATTCATGTATCGAACAAATAATTAACTTTATTGATTTTCAAAGCCTTATGTCTTTAAACCACTTATATCCGAGCGACAAAAGAATATAATTCTCTCAGCCGTATACAGTAGGGGGCGATAGTGCTTATTGATGATAGTAGAGTAATCGCCTGTACAGGGTTATTTGAGCGGCTTGAGCTTCGGTCTTTCATAAATACTATAACGAAATGTACTCCATTTAAATGAAATAACTTGAGTTCCAACTTTTTTGACGCCAGTCCAGTTCAAACCCCAACTCAGGCATCTCAATCAAAAGGAAATATGAAACGGATATTTCTTCGTGGACTTAAGAAAGTCTTCTGGCAAAACCTCTGAGGGTAAATAGAATTACAATGCAAATTTTCTCAGAAATCTGTCGTTCCGAGTCGACTTTAAACTCTAGGCTCACACTCGTGCATAACTAAAAACATACAGCATGGGTGGTGAAACAAGCTATGTTGTAATTCTGACTATGTAGGTTAGGTAAATAACTTATGCTGCAAAATCTGTCACCTAGAGCACATCTACTGGGGGTAGAGATTCATCCCCATGCTTTATTTTATTTATTTATTTATTTATTTATTATAATTAACATAACACAACAAGATTTTAATCTTATAAGTTATAGTGCTATGTTTAGGATCAATAAGATATAAAACATAAAAGAATAATAAAAATTGTGATATATAAGAAATATAAGAAGTTAAGCAAAAATAACAAATTAATATAAAAAACAAATTGATTAAAATATAAAATTTAAGTAGAAATATAATTTAAAATAATATAGAAAAACTAACAATACTACAGAAATAAAAAGAAAATAAAAAGTTAAAAAAATAAAGAATTCCAATAATATAAGAAGGAAATATTTACAAAAATCGATATGGAAAGTAAGGATAAATATGTAATCGATATAATAACCAAACATTTCATTAAGAGAAAAATTTAAATAACTCCTTTTTGAACGCATTTGCATTGCCTATCTTTTGGATATAATTTGGTAGGGAATTCCAGAGACTAGTGGTGTGTATAAAGAACTGTCGCTGTGACAAAAGAGTCCTGTAACTTTGTTGAATAATCTTCATGCCCCGGCATGACCTAGCAAACTTAATTCGGCCTAATAAATATTCCGGCTGTCCGTATTAATAATTTTATGGAATAGTATGAGGCATTTAATTTTCAGAAGATTATCAAATTTCACACTAAATATCTGGTACGCTAAATGAGAAATATGATCCCGGCGACCCTTAAGAAAGACGTATCTTGCTATATTGTTGTATGCCAAGTTTAGTTTCCGATTGTCATTACTATCGCAGTTTGCAAAAATTTCGCACCCATACAATAGCACAGGAATTAAATAAGTTTTAGCAAATTGCATACGAATTTCAAAAGGAGTTGAATCAATGACCGCCCATAGATTCCTAAGCATGCCATATATTCTGCCAACAACGACACTTATATGGCCAGACCACGATAATCTGTCATTAAATACAATACCCAGATTGGTAGCAGACTTGACAAAGTAAATTTTATTTCCCCTGATACTCAATCCAGGTAAGGCAAACGAAACATTGGTCTTCGAAAGTATTAAACATTTGGACTTTGAGGGATTAATACGTAGTCCATTCGCCGAAGCCGTGTGCAAACAATACATAGAGAACCAGTCCTTTAGCCAAACTATCGGTCAGTAGAACACTCTTTTTACTGCCTGAGGTCTCTCTTGTCGGTCACAAAGCGAATACGGTTTTGTCCTCAAACGCATGTGAATGTATAACGAATGTGTCCTATCTTATTAGCATTCAATTAAGAAATGGAATAACCTGTTCACAAGAGATATTAAGACCGATCACGTTGTTCACATAACATCCTCGAAAGTTTACACACACGCAACTGAGTATGTAATCGAAAAAGCAGCCTGAATTACAAGGCGAATACATTTAACTCTTAAGTCTTTAAGTCCAATACAATTCATTTCCTGAGTGTTGTAAACGTTAGTTTCGTTATGGCAGCTGGCCATATGGTATGTTGTGAATATTGAAGGCATAGGAATAATGAACTGGATATGCAGAAATATGCAGAAATTTTTATCATCCAAAAATAGTCCAAGTTGAATTGTTTTTCAATAAAATCAGCTTTTTGGAAATATTTCCACTACAAAAACATGCCGCAGATCACGGCCAGATAATACAATATGTCTAAATTGTCCACTGGGAAGTCTATTTGATCTTACATGAAAGGTCAAAATTTATGAAATTTTTACTCATGTCGTTGGTAGACGTGGTAGATTAAAAATCCAGATAAATATTTTGATTTTAAAATACAATTAAACGTTTCATTTAAAAAAAATTGATATGCGGCAAATTATAATTCTTTAAGAAAGTTTACTTTTTTCACTCACTGTTTAATAGTTTCACGTATTATGCACAAACTAATGCTTGTATCTTATTATATTCAAATAAAATATAAATAAATGAATAAATTTCAAGACAGGTTAAACATCACTTCGGGATAAACTTTGTTTTAATTTGCTTTAAGCACTTTTTCACATGCAACAATAATTTGTTAGAAATAAAATAATAACTCGCAGCCGTTATATTCTACTGGAACTAATAGAATAGTTTTGCAAAGGATTTTAAAAAATTTCTAAGAAAAAATATGTAATAAAGCATGTTGAGAAGATAATAAATATAAAAAAAATAGAACAGAAGCTTAAGTTCGATTATGCAGTAATTGCTCATTTTTGAAATATTTTATGTTTAAGAGAAGTCCATCCAATTAACTCTTCTTAAATCTTTAATATTTGTTGTTATAAAAACAAAATTATTTTTTCTGATTCTTCACGAGAAAGGAGTACTAAATAAACCAGCAGTTGAAGAACACACGCAAAAGAAAAATAAAAAGAAAACCATTACCAGCTTGTTAAGCTCTCGGAATTGCTAATTAATTTGTTTTCTACCTTTTAAGGTGCAGTCAGTTTTTAACAGCATTTTTAACTGCCAGCAAGAAACAAAAATGAACTTTTTTAACTTTTAGGAAGTATGTGTTGAACCAGACCATATTTCCAAGGAGAAAAGAAATTTCATACCACTTCCTACACTCTGCTAACATCATCAATTAAATTAAACAAAAATAATAAGAATGCTGTTCGAACAACATCATCATTAAGCGCAACAAGATGAATATCCTTTCGACAAACACTGACAGCTTGCTAGACTCTTTTGACGCACAGGAAGTTGTAACAAATTTAATTGATTTCTCTGATAGTTTATGTTATAAATTTTAGTTTGAATTTGTTTTATTATCGAATAAAATAATATGTAGTTCATACATTAACGACTTTACTTTTAAAAAAAAATTTCTCAAGTTAAAAGAATTATTTTTAAAATAATATTTGGGGAAAATATTACTTCAACTTAGAAAAGAATGAAGCAGACTATCTGCTATGCCTTTGTTTGTTTGTTGTACTTTCATCACACAGCAATTTGACAACGATTAGTAGGTGGTGTATTGGCTTATTAGACGCATGGCCGTGGTGCAATCCGCAGCTCAGACATCAGCAAAACGCAAACTTCTGGCAACTAAATAAAATTGCCATAAAAAGTTCCAATGAAATCTGTCGTTTGGTGTCTTCCGCCACTCATGTATAAAATTAAAATACACAACATAAGTAGTGCGAAAAGCTAGGCTAATATTCTGACTAAAGGATTGTAATGACCAACTATTTATATAGGTACGTATAGGGTGAGCCATCATCGGTTTGAATTTGAACTATCAGTTATTTCGAATTTCGCAATACTTATGTCATTCTCTCCTGTCACAGAATTCAGTATATTATCTCCACTGAACGATTTACGCTTGAGCAACATTGGGATTTATTGAGCCAGCGAGAAACTGTACGATGACGTCGATTTTGCCAAAAAAAAATCATATTTCGGATAGAGCTACTTTCATCTTAGTGGGTACGTTTATAAGCAAAATTGTCGTATATGTGGCTCAGATATCCCATACGTTGACTTATAGAAGCTAATGCACCCATTACGTGTGACTGTTTTGTGCGGCTTGTAGAGCGGAGGCATCATTTGTCCATATTTCCTTCAAAATGCGAACGGCGCCACCATTACGGTCATTGTAGACACCTATTGCACCATTATAACCGATTTGGTATTGATGTGAACGATATTTAGTTTCAACAGGATGATGGCACTTGCAACACATCTCATGCCAGAATCGATTTACTGCGACAGATATTTGATTTTCGTTTAAGTAGCCGAAATGGCGATGTCAATTGGCCCCCAGAACCTTCGATTTGTAACCGTTGGACTATTTTCTGTGGGCCGCCGTTAAAGAAAAGTGTTATGCAGAAAATCCAGAGACAATTGAGAATTTGAAGGCCAACATTCGTGATGCCATTGCCGAAATACGACCCCATACGCTCGAAAAAGTGCACGAAAATTGGTCCAATGGAATGGGATAACGTGAGGCCAGCCGCGGCAGCCATATGAGTGAAATTATATTCCATTTCTAACTGGAACAATTGTACTTTACAACAAAAAAAAAATATTAATTTGGCAAAAATTTCAAACCATTTTTGTGTTTTCTTACATTTTTAAATGGCCCGCCCTTTATAACGTCGAAAACATTTTCATTACAAATATGTGTTGTTATAATGTTTGTATATTCTCACGAATGTCGTTGGAATTTATTGTAAATAAAAGTTAATGAATTCAATTAAAAATCAATGAAATTTTAATCATGTTTGGTTTTGATTACATTTTTGTTTGTATAATTTTGTAAACATTATTATTTATTTTTAATTCGTTTTAAAATGTGTAAATAATCATAAAAAATTTAAATTTGTTTTTCAATTATTAAACAGCCTGCTCGTTAACAGTAACCCAGCGAGACACTGTTCCTATTGGGTTACTATGCATACCAACTAATTAAATTAGAAAATTTTAAGGAAATTATGAATATTTTAATAACAATTAACCCCTTAAGGGGGGTTACATTTGTATGCAGAGCATTTTTATTGACCGTAATTTGTTGCTGAATTTGAAATACGTTTTTATTTTTTTAACATTTGACTTTCCTGGGAATGGTTTTCCAAAGGAACATTTGAACTCGATTTGCTGCTATGTCAACATGGCAAGATTCATAAGGGATCTCTTGAAGAGAAATTGACTGACGCAGCTGTCGAAAAACTTATTTATTCCACTGCGGAAACTCTATCCCCTCCTTAGGAGACATACATAAAACAAAAGAAAGTGTAGTGAAATATATTTTAAAATGTACTGCCAGTTGTGCATGCCTGTCGCATTTCTAGATGTTACTACATCTTCCATAATTATGATGAATTTACACATCCATTTTGCTCCTTGGCATATGTCATTGTCATATTTCTACATTTTCTGTTGTAGTTGCTGTCATAGTGAACAACTTGTTTGATTTATTAAATCCATGAAACTTCTTTATTTATTTCTTTTCATCCATCATGTTTGTTTCTTTCTACTTGATAAACTTTTTAAATATTTATACACAACAATTCGTATGAATACGATACAGTTCTATTGTCTCTCGTTTTAAGAAAAAAGAATTATAATTTCCAACTCTAAGTTACAAGCAAAAGTTTGATAATTTTTTTTTCTTAAGACACCCTATAGAGTTGTTAAAGGTTGTAAGCAATAGTTTGAAGTTCAACTCCCAAAAATATTATTCCAAAATTGGATATAATAAGTAACATTATTATCCTTACCTAACCAAAAGAGGTTGGTAATTTTGAGGTTATGTTGCAATCGTGGTCTAGTAGGTAGTGTGTTGGCTTATTAGACGTGAGGCCTCGGTTCAAATCCCAGGTCACGCATCTCCAAGTAAACGAAATATGAAAAAATATTTTTCGTCTACTTCCTCGGAACAGATTTCTGGCAATACCTTTGAGAGTAAGTAAAATTGCTATGAAAAGTTTCTCAAAAAAAAATCTGTCGTTCGGAGTCGACTTTTAATTGTAGGTCCTGCCACTCATGTATAAAAATTAACGCACACAACATAAGTGGTGTGAGAAACTAGGCCCATAATCCTGACTGAAAAGTTGTAATGACCAATTATGTTATATATGTTGCCATCTACCATTCCACGACTGGCCTACTTCAGAGTAATTCGACATAACGATTAGTTTTGTTGTAATAAATATTTGCAATGCCTAACAATACGAATATTTAAACCATGACGACATTTTCGACTGATGGCTGCTTCATACGTTCTGTATCTGATAACACAAATCGGTTGGAAATACCTCATTCTTATTTAATTGGTCACTACAACCCTTAAGTCAGAATTACGAACTAGTTTCTCACATCACTCATGTTGTGTGTGTAAATTTTATTCATGGGTCACGGGTACAGTGACAGTTTAGGGGCGATTCCGAACGACAGATTTTTTGAGAGACTTTTCATAGCAATTTTATTTATTCTCAGAGTTTTTCTCAGAAGAACGCTGAGAGGACGTCGCCGAAAAAAATAGTTCATTCGTTCAAGATGACTGGGAAGAGGTTTGAACCAGGGCCTTACGTCTAAATTGCCAACACACTACCTACTAGGCTATGTCGTTGTGTTCGAACCCTGATTCGTAAGATTTAAATTAAGTTTATCAGGATACAGTCACAGAAAAAAGTCTCCATACACCATTGTATGTAGACTTTTTTCGCTATTTTGTTTGTTAGTTTATTCCTAAAAATTTCTAGGTTCTTCAGGTTATTCGATTTTGTCTTCAAACATTCTTAATTGTGACTGTCTTAAAGAACGCTAGAACACTATGAAGTACATTTAACTTCCAGACTTATTGTAAGGCAACGTATAGATGCGTTTAACTTTCTAACTTCTTTCTGTTAGTATTTGACATTTTGATGTCAAATGTTGTACGCATGTATACTGATAAGTTTTATGTTACATTTGTAACTCAGGTATGTTAACACACAAAAAAAAAGGAAAACTTCTAAATTACAACCAAATGTTGTATGAAATATAAAATTAATTTAGCACAGCAAGTTTTGCCCGCTAAAATCTACAAGGATAAGACGCAGTAGAAAGTATAAAAACTGTCAAAAAGGATGGTTTTAGATATAACACTTGAGGTGAAATATTCATTTCAAGGCAAATATTTTCATATTCATTGCATATATACATGCGTATACACCAACATAAATTCGTTATACAAATGTTAACTCGTATTTATCCCTCTTCAAACGTTCATGTCAGTACCAGTGCAAATTTTGCCACCAACTTATATTTTAAGTAAGGGCGAGAGGAGTATTGCTACATTATATGATTGATGATTGTTCAGGCTATACTTCATAAAGCTTCCAGGCACGTCAGTGCGTAAACTGGTGCTAATATAGCGCAACTTTTTTTTAATACTGCAGCATCTGCGCAGGTGCATGTTAAGTAATTGACAAACTTAAATTCTAATAGTTTTTTGTTTTCCTTATTCATTTTAATAAATTTGTAGTCCTTTTCTCATCCTCCTTTTCCTTTTCGTACGTCTACTTTGTTTTCATATTTAATTTTATGATACTTCCTCTGCATTTTGTTAAATTTTTACTTTATAAAGCTTCTCCATATTTTTGAAGCTTTGGAAGGTACAAAACATGCAGGTTTCAGAATTATTAGCTATAAGTATTGAATGGTTGACGATGCATTTACATACACTACGAACAGCTTTCTGAGCTACCCTATCCTTAACAGTTACCCACTTATTAAAGTGTGTCCAAACTTGAAGTAATAACTCAATGTAAAGAGATATGATTCTAATGATGAAATCGTATCACGAACAAACATATTTTGAGGGCACTGACAACTTTTTTTTTTGGTTTGTAGCCATAAAAAAAATTAGAGAATCGTGGAGGACTACGATTCAAATAAAAGGTATGTTTTATTTCATAAGTCATCAACGTATTTACCCACGTTCTTAGATGATACCCTTTCATATTTGAGTAGTGTTTGACTGCTTTCCTTAGATATTTCGGATATTGGCTTAGCAAAGACACCCAAATCAACAAAACCCATCATACATACATACAATTATTAATCATTACAACTCTTGAGTTAGGATAACAACTTAGCTTCTGAAACAAATTATGTTGTTATACATGAGTGTTGGGTCGACTCCGAAGGACCGATTTTTTTTTTTTTGAAAAAGTTTTCATGGCAATTTTATTTACTCTCAGAGTTTTTGCCAGAAATCTGCTGAGAGGTAATCGCCAAAGAAATATTTTTTCATAGTTTGTTTTGTTGGAGATGTTAGAACTGGGGTTTGAACTTCATGTCTAATAAGCGAACACACTACCCACTACACTACGGATAGTTCTATATTTAAAGAAAACGTGTGTTTTATTTCAAAAGTTATGAACGAATTGACCCGCATTCGTAACTGATACCCATTCAAATTAGAATGTTTGACTGCTTTCCTTCTACGGTGTTCAGATATGCACCTTTATTGCGTAAATCGCAATAAACGCCATTACTGAGTTCAATATTTCATATTAATTATTGCTCAATAAATACGCAAATTGTTATAATATTGAGTAAAACTTAAAATACAACACTGTCACTTTTCTTAAAGTTATAACATCGTAAAATTTTGGATATGTTTTTCATTTTAAATGTACCCGATATAAACAAAACCCTTCATACATACATTCATACATAATTAATCATTACAACACTTCAACTAAGATTACAATCTAGTTTTTCACACCAATTATATAGTGTGTATTAATTTTATCCATAAGTCGCGGGACTTACAGTTTAAAGTCGACTCCGAACACCAGATTTTTTAGAAACTTTTCATGCCAATTTTATTAAGTGTCAGAGAAATCTGTCAAAAATCTGCTGAAAGGAAGTTACCATAGAAATACTTTTTCTATGAACGGTGGCCTCACGTCTAATAACCCAACACACTACCGACTAGACTACGTCGACTTCAACAACACCCATCTAAAGCTATAAATTGTATCATAAGAGTTATGTTCACAGTTGTAATACGTAAACTGACTCTACTGGCTCTGTCAGGGTGTGCTATACGATTAAAAAAAAATAAATAATAAATTTATTAAAAATTCATGTCTAATCTGTTGTTTTATTTAAAACCACTTTAAGTTACTTTAAAAATAATTTTAAATCCAATGGGGGCTGAGGGCAACATTGGCCCTCTAATTTAAGGTAGAGAATATAATTTTTATTGTATATAAACATATTATAAATAACAAAATAAAATTTTATATACAATAACACAATGTTATTTAATAATTTATAAAAATTCTTGTTAATGGAAAATGAATAAATTCTATAAAACCCAAAGGATTAAATAGAAAAAATTGTGTATAAAAAATAAATTTTGTAAAACCGTTTATGCAATCATTTTAAACAAAAATTTAAACTTCTTAACCACACATAATAAATTAATAAATATCCTCCATAATTGTAAAAACAGTAGAGAACGTAAAATATAAGAATCAATAAATGAAGTTAAGTTATGAATTTCAGTTCAATTTTTATTTTCAAATAAATACTAAGTTTTTGGATAAATTTTTCGTTCAAACACAAACCCTAATTGTTTAGTGGTAGTAAAAAAGGAAAATTAAATAAAATCTAATCACTATGCAAGAAAGAAACCTTTGTCAATATAGAAAGGTTTTTAACTGTTTTAAAAAAATGTGAAAATAAGGAAGGTCTTTGGGTAGAAGACCTCGCTAAAGTGGTTGAATTTCAACAAATATTTCTTTGTTCTTTGGAAAAAAGAAAATCAACCACGAAGTATAGGCGTACCATTTAGGATTCACGTTTTGTATGACTGTTACGATTTCGTTAAGATTGAATTAATTACGCTCGAAAAAAAGCTCTGGTATAATCCATATACAGATTAATGAATAAAATTAATAAAAATGAAGTCGCCGTAGTCTAGTACGTAGTGTGTTGGCTTATTAGACGTAAGGCCACGGTTTAAACCCCAGGTCAGGCATCTCCAACTCAACGTTCGGAGTTGACTTGAAACTGTAGATCCCGCCACTTTCGTATAAAATTAACGCACACAATATGAGTGGTGTGAAAAGCTGGGCAGTAATCCTAACCTTTGAACTCTTTCTGTACGTCAACAAATATTTCGTATACGTTTTGTTCGTTAGATTTAGCATACGTATCTTATTTTGAACTCTTAACCACTTGCGAACGAATTCCTCCAATTTTTGCCTTCACATAACACAAATGCTTTTATAACTGATTTTGATGTTTTGTTGTTCTATGTAAAATTTTTAAATATAAAAAAAGAGTTTCGTGACATGTGGTAATGCTAAAAAATTTTAATTGTGAAAAAAGTGTTTCTATAGAAAAATTACTATGAGCGACCTTGGTCCCTTTGGTCTCTTTGCCCACGTTTCTAATTTGGTGTGGAGAGATCAGCGAAATATAGTACCCTGAAAAATGTTTGGTACAGTGGGAATAATTGGACGGTACATTTACAAGAACTATAGAACAAGATACCGAATAAAATATGAGTTCTGCTGTAGCATTTTTTTATACGATCAACACTTAGGGGATGACCCCTACTCAGGTTGTACATTATGTTGGAATTGGGAATATAGGTTATGAAAAGGTGGACAGAAAAGCCAGTCTTTGTGGGCATTGGATTTGAATTTTTGTTTATATTATAAGCGGTAAGAAAGGCCTCTACATGTAGGGAGTTCCACATACGGATAGTCCGACTAAAAAACGAATTCTGTTTGTAAAGCAGTGTGCGAACCACTGACCAATCGGCTACAAATGGATATGTCCTGCGAGAAAGACGAGTGCTATGTAAGGGTATATAATTGTCGAGAACAAGTTACTTAATTTCGGCAGAGTAAACTTGAGGACGTGTACTTGTCAATTAAGACAAATACAGTACCCGGAGGTCGAATTTGACCCATTGTACAACGTCCTAGTTTCTCACACCACTTATGTTGTGTGCGTTAATTTTATACATGAGTGACGGGACCTACAGTTTAACGTCGACTCCGAACGACAGATTTTTGAGAAATTCTTCATGGCAATTTTATTTAATCTCAAGAGTTTTTGCCAGTAATCTGTTGAGAGGCAGTCGCCGAAGAAATATATTTTTCATATTTTCGTTTTGATGTCTGACCTGGGATGTATGTAGCCGTCAATTGATAGCTATTGCAGAATTGTTCAAGGATCATCGACACGTTCTCTAAATACCTCAATACATTTGGCTTTTGAAACTTTTCTTCAAAGTTTTACGACAAATTTTAAAAAGTGTTTGTCATTAAGTCCCATAAAATAAAAAATGTTTTATTTTAAAAGCTTTTAAAGTTCATTGACTCTTCAAATATTTGCAGACATTTGTTTTTTGATGATAAACAATGTTTTATTTTACAAAAATGCCTGCAGAACTTATTTTCAAAAACATTTTTTAATTTTGATTTCGCGACAAAACAAATTGAATTTTCTGTGGGTTTTATTATTCTGCATGATTAGCCTATCTTGCGAAAAGTAAAAATAAAACGAATGGAAAATTTAAATAAGATCTCACTGTTATTGAATATGAATAAATAAAGTTTGGAATTCCAATAAAATATTCCATGTTTGTAGAACTGGTCTAGACATTCTTAATATATTTTGCTTGAAGCAATCTATTCCAAGAAAATGTTAAAAAGACACGATTTGAATGCTGCGTAAAATAAATAAAATTCTTTAAAACTTAGTAACAAATAATGATGTTTATGGAAAGATACATTTAATTTAAATTTTAAACAAAAACACCCACAAAGCTTAAAATAATAAGAAATTCAATGAATAGCTAGCTGGTCTTAAAGGGTTAGCTTTTCAAAAAGCTAAAAAAAGAAAAAAAAAAACATTTTATTTATTGAAACAGTAGCAACAAACAAAGTGTAAACCACCCCTGTGACACAAATTCTTTATTTAGAAATTTATGCTTTATTGCCTTTAGCTTGGCAAATAATCTCTCTTAATGTTGTTTACAATTGCTTTAAGGTTATCTTTTAAACCGAATACCATTTAAAAATGAATGAGTATTTCAAAATAAAATTAAATTGTGTAGCTCAAGTTGCTCTGCGGTTTCTATTTTAAATAATCACTTGAGTTTGAAAAAACTTTCTGCGGTGACAACTACGTAAGTGTATTTGGCTATACTCAACCACAACGTAAACGACTTATTCTGCGTTGTTTAACTGTGGGCGAAGCATCGATCAACAAGAGTTCAAATCTTGACGCAAAAATAGAGAAAACTTTCCGCAGTGATAACATCGCAAGAGTGTTTGGCTTTATTCATTCACAATGTAAATGATTTATTCGTAGTTGATGGACAAAACGTGGATTCACAAGAGATCAAACCTCGACGCAGAAATACACCAAGTCAAGTTCATCTATCAACCAACCATATCGACCATGGCCAACATTTTCTGCAGTACACGTAAAGACTATGTTTTGAAAAGATGTTCCCACTGAAATAGATTTGACTTCAAATTTGAAATCATCTCAGAAATAAATTTATTTTGAAAGACTCAACAAATCTTATTTTTCGGGAGAAATAGAAAAGTTTAAAGAAACGTTAAGCATTGTATTGAGTTCAATCGCAACTGTTTTAAAAAATTAAATTATTTTTTATCCAAAGATGAAATTTCTATTTAAAGAAGTTAAGAACACGGCTAAAATCCTCATCGTAGTTAAAGGCGTAAAAATTTAGGCCATATCGTGGATGTGTAGAAAATTCGCGTGCTTTCGTTTATCGATACCTTCAAAAAGATCAATTGAACAGAAGCTTTTTTAATTTTTCAGATTATTGTTTATGACGCCCTATACATACATACATGCATACGTAATTGGTTATTACACCACTTCAGTGAGGATTACGACCTAGCTTCTGGCACCAGAATACTTGAAAACAACATTTTGGTAAGCATTTATCGGGGTCGATTATTGCAAAATTCAAAACCAATCAACGCATATCTGACGCGTAAATATTAAAGCGCTTGGGTTCGGTCAAAAATCACACAAACTTTAGTCAAAAGAGGGAAAAGACGTTGAATTGTTAAGGATTTTCGTTCGTTACATTACAAGATAAAACATTTCTATAGCGGAGAGGTAATTCTCTATAATTTTTCAAATCCATAGGGCGTTATGAAGTCATAATAGGTAGTGTATTGGCTTATTGGAAACGAAATTTGAAAAAAATATTTCTTTGGCAATACCTTTGAGAGTAAGTAAAATTTCACGGAAAATTTCTCAAAAACTGGTCGTTCGGAATCGACTTTAAACTGTAGGTTCCGCCTCTTATGAATAAAATTAAAACACACGACATAAGTGGTGCAAGAAGCTACGCCGTACTTCTGACTGAAGGATTGTAATGACCAATTATGTATGCATGTATGTATGTAGAAACGATTATTAAAAATAATATTTGGAAAAAAATTTACTTGGTATTGTATTTAATACATATACTAAATTTTTTTTTTTGTTTTTTCAAAAGACTTCAATTATTTTATTTGTGAAATCCATTTGTTTATAGAACTATTATAATTCGCCTCTTCTTCATTATTTTATTTTCCACACTTCATTTCAATTCAATGCCATAGAGTGTCAGTGACACTATAAACAATGCTCATCAACTTGTGGCATAAACACATACATACATATTCCTACATAAATAATATCATAAAATTTGATTTTCCACAATTGTTTTCTTTAAAATGATTGTTTTACGTTTTATGGCATTTTGGCTTTTGTTTATTTACTTTGTATGAATGGCGTAATTAACAAAATAATCTTTATCACTCTATGGACGCCACATCAAATTTGTGATAAATATATGTTATGACAACAACAACAATACATTGCATTCATTCATTCATATTATTATTGTTATCATGTTCTGTATGCAGCACATTTCAGATTAAAAATAATAAATTAAATAATGTGTGTGAAGCTAAATTCGAAACCAAAGATGCATCCTCACACTTTTAGCAGCGCCACTTCTTGTCTCTAACAGGGTAAACTTTGCTATTAACAGAGCACTGTAAAGTGTTTAACAGTGGCAATAGTGGATTATTCTACTACATTGCAATTGTTGTAGACTATTGATTTAAAATATAATTCTCATTATTATTTGTGAACAGAAGTGTGGGAATGTTAAGGATTGTTGGTGGTGATGGAGGACGGAATTATTCAATCTATCCCAATACCACGGTTAGCTTTTTTGTTTATCATGGCATTTACAATTACAGGGTCATGGAAAACAACAAAGTATTGAAGTAGAAAAACATCTTGCAATAAAAAAGAGAAGCTTACAGTAGAAATGCCATAATATTTATACAATCAGCAGTTCAGCAATACACAACTCTAATAATAGAAAAATTATAGCAACCAGAAGTACAAACAGTACTCACTCGGCCCTTTATTTATTGAGGCAATCATATGCAGAGATGTGTGAACAATAATTAAAAACGCTGAACATTATTAACAATGTTATATGCATTCTGTTTGCTCTCACTATAGGTTCCTTTAACTTTTTTTATTTGTAAGGTTTTTACTTTGTAGCACAAACTCATAATACAAGAACAACACACACATGCCACGAAGTCACTATTCCGTATTTGTGTCATAATGCATGCATGTTCTTCAGCAAAATAATATCAACAGCAACAACTACAAATACCGTAAGATAGGTTAAAAGAACATTTTGAATACCAAAAAAAACTGCAAATGAAAAAAACAAAAGATCAAACAAACTAAAATGCTGTGTGTGATTAGAATGAATGGGGCATATTTGAGGCCGTTAATAGTGAGAACATTTTCTGAGGCTATATATATGTATACCTACCTATAGGCATATGTATATGACGAGTATATATTTTTGTTATTTTGTACCTACAGTCAAAGACAAAGGTCTATATAAGCCGCTGTATGCAGACTTCTTTCCCTGTGATTTTTCTTAAATTGAAAAAGGTGTTAAGCGCTGTTTGAGACAGTTGCAATTAAGAACATTTGAAAAAATGAGCGTTAAGGCACTTTTATTATTCGGATTAAATGCAACAAAAACGTTTAGAAAGCTGGATTAGGAGCTAAAAATCTTGTAAATCAATTAATCTATTATTAAAAAAAAAAAAAATTATTTCGTTGTCTTTCTTGTCACCAAATGCATTTTCTATACATAAAGTTTCGAAAGGTAAAAGAAAAATAAATTTTTTTTTGTTATATTTCACTTGAAATACTTACAAACAAAATAGATTTAAATTTACTGCAATTGTTATTTGTAAATAATAAACATTCAGACAAACTGGCATGAGTACAACATGTATAGTTCTTCTAATAGTTTCATTGGAAGTGATTTCCTTGTGTAAAGGTACCAAAGAAGTTCTATTGAAAGTAAGTTTTTATTACCATCATAAGCAGCAACATTATTATCGTTGTCAACATAATTTTCAACGATGATTATCATTTCAGACCTTATTATGTGTGTAGTCATATGGAAAATATCATTTCATTCAATATTCACTACCAACGACCACAGCAGTAGAAGAGAGGACAACAAAATCATTGCCTTTGTGTATTTGCTTATGAGGATACGTGATTTCAAGTAAGTAATGTTGAAATTTTGATATGTTCTACCCTTACAAACACAGACTTGTTATACATACACATACATTACATAAGGACTTTCACTTTTCTGATAATATACAGTAACTTTCCTTCGATCGTTTGAAGACATTCATGAAATACATACAGATTAGTACTTAGTTATTTAAGGCATATGTTTTAACACAGGACAAGAACAACAAAGAAATAAGAATTTCATTTAGAAAATATGTTTTTTTTGTAATAATTAGGAAGGAATTCATGTTATTTGTACATACAAATATAAAATCAGGGAAATTTTACAAAATTTTTCCTTTTTTGGTGTTTTTATTAATTTACGTACCCAAGAAGAAAATAGTATAAATAACCCATAACCCTCTATCAACAGATGTTCGTTAAAGGAAACAAAAGGAAACCAATATTTTTGACTGGCGTTACTGATGACATTGTAATAAAATATCCTCTATAGTGCTCTGTAACACAGGCTGATGCACTGAATATTTTAAGGGATATGGGGTCTGATCGTCATCTTCTCACGTTCTTTGTAAACTTGAAACCACAGATTATTAAGGCCACCATACTCTACGAATAACGTTGCTAGAGAAAAAGTCTAGGACATCGCAAATTACCATATTATTAGAAGAATGGACGAGAAGGAAACACGGCCAGATGAATTTTTCCTTGCACAGTCCTCTTCGGGCCACGGATGCTATAGGGCATACATCTACAATTATGGGCATGACGTGGATAAAGCGTGTCCATCATGTCGAAATACAAGCGAAACAGTGGAGCATATATTCTTTACTTGCCCGCGATACGAATATCGACGAAATTTCCTGGAGAGGACGATCGGATCCCAGGTGACTCTCGATAACATGGTGGTAACCTGATGCTAATAAGATGCGAGAACTAGAACGCTGTATGTTTCTTCGCGAAGGAAGTTCTAATACAACAGATTATAGTAGAGAGAACAAGAACATCCTCCGATAATACTTGATTGTGGTCCCGAGGGGGCGACTTAACGGAAGTGTGACGAAATAGGTTTGATTGAGTAGGTATGCGCTAAGCAAGCCGAAAGTGCCCATTAAGTAGAAAGGGCTACCAATGCCTTTTAAGGACTCTCAGCCTTTAGCTCGCATAGCTATAAAAAAAACATACATTATCTAGTTTAAAATTTTAATAATATGCGGGTACATTTCTATAGACATCTGGGTCCACTTCGGGTGGGCCATCTATCGGTATAAATTTGGATATTCATTCATATTTCATATTTCATTCATATTTCATTCTATTCTACACAATGATGTCGATTTTGCAAAGAAAAAATAAAAAATCATCTTTTCGGATGAAGCTCATTTTGATTTTGATGGGTACGTTAATAAGCAAAATTTCCGTATTTGGACTCAGAAAACCCATACGTGATCTTTCAGAAGCCAATGCACGCACTACGAATAACTGTTTGGTGCGGCTTGTGCTCCATATTTCTTTGAAAATGAGGACGGCGCAACTAATGGAGTATCAATGGAGACAAATATCGCACAATTATAATCGATTTGGTATAGATGTGAACAATGTTTGGTTTCAACAGGATTTGCCACACATCTCATGCCACAATTGATTTATTGTGTCTATCGTTTGATGGCCGTTCAATCAGCCGAAATGTTGATGTCAATTGACCTTCAAGAAGCTGTGATATGACGCCGTTGTACTATTTTCTGTAGGGCGTGGTTAAAGAAAAGTGTTATGCCGACAAACCAAAGAAAATTTAGCATTTGAAGACCAACATTCGTGATGTCATTGCCGAGATTCGACCCCATACACTCGAAAAAGTGCATGAAGATTGAGTCGATCGAAAGAGGTACTGTGAGGCCAGCCGCGGCAGACATATGAACGAAATAATATTCCATTTCCAAACGGAACAATTGTACTTCACAACAAAAAAACTAAATTTGGCAAAATTTCAAATTGTTTTTGTTTCATTGCATTTTTAAATTTAAACTTTTAAATGGCCTACGCTATGCTCAGAATACTTTATAATTCGGTAATTATTTTCTGCTGTAGATGCTAGTCAAAGTTATTATGGAATAATTTTTCAGTTATGAAGACAACAGGCAAATAGACAAGCAAACTACAGGCCAGACTATCGGTATGCTTTTTGGCAGTCGTTCTTAAGAGTATAGAAATTGTTGTGCGTTTACCTACGTACGTACAGTACAGTTTTATTATCGTCCATGAGCGACAGGCAATGAGAGAGTAACAACGAATATTTTTATGCAGATGTTTACATGTTTCAAGGAATTTTGTTTACAAAATAACCGTAATAAAGGACAGGCAATGCTTCCGTTTATAACTTCTTACAAATAACAACAAAATTAACAAATTTCCCAAACGACAAACTAATCTGTTTGTTTTTGCTTCAACAAGACTAGAAAATATCAAAAAAAATCTCCTAATAAAACAATGTAACTATGTTTATAACTCACAAATACATGAAAAAGAAAATTTATTTTTTTTAAACGATGATATTGAAGTCACTTTAGTACCTGTGTAACTTAATAAAATACTACCTGTTCCTATGCTTATAAAAACTGAAAAAATTTAAAGACAATCATCAGTCGTAATTGAAACTGTGGACTACTAAGTGAATCAATTCAAAAAGATCCGAAACTTTATGAAAAAAAATGGACGTAGTGGATTTCGACCGCAGGCAGCGGCTTCTTAAACTGATATTGATTCTGCTTGTTGTAATTTTAATTATCAAAACAATTAAGTTATTCCTACTACTAGGAATAATAGCCTGGCTGATGGGCCCACACAACATCTAGAAAACGTATTTATTTGAAAATTACATCATGAAAAAAATATACATCATCCAGATCCAGTACAAGAATCATTTTAAATATCCGAAAACAAAATTACTACTTGAAAGTCATCTCAGGATCCCAAATTAATTCGTCTGAAATCTGCAGATAAAACAACTTCTACTACACAGCCAATTAATAGTCATGTTCAAGTTGTAAAAAAAACTGTCCCAGTGACAGAGCTGCAAAATCACAGGATCAAGAAGCATAAAAAATCTATCACTGAACACAGTATTAAAACATATCATTTATATTACGTGGAAAAAATTATCACTTGCTTCGCAAATCTTTTCCAGAATTTCAATGTTAATCTGTTCCAAACTTGCACGCGATATTCATGAACAACACTTTCTACTAGAGAGCCAGGCTATGATCATATTTCTAATGGAATATTTTGCATAATTTGTCTTGTTTACTGCTATAGAATAAAAGAACTCTACATTTGTAAATTCATCTTAAACCACATCATCTTTGGAATGCTTTTTGTATCATCATCAGTATCATCATCAGAAACTCTGCATCCTTTTATACATTTAAAATACATTAAATTTAACAAATACAATACAAATATATATTTCTAGTTTCTAAAAACAAAATGATGTAATGAAAAAATAAATAAAATTTTGCACAACTAAAACAAAACTTTTTCTAAATAATAACAGAAGCCATTACAACACTTTACTCAGGATTACCACCGAGCTTCTCACATCACTTGTGTCGTGTGTGTTAATATTGTCGATGACTGCCCGGACCTTCAGCTAACTCTCAGAGCATTTGCTTAGAGGAGGAACACCGAAAGAAACAAATTCTTTTTCATATTGTGTTCTTTTTTTTTTAATATTAGAACTGAGGACTGAACATTTCGTTAAGTAATCCATCGCATTACTCACTAGACAACGGATATTATTATTCATTATTACTAACTGAAAATGTTTGTCAAAAGTATTTCATGTGTGTGAAGATAAATTTGAATTTGAAAATCCAAGACGCAATCCATAAATGTTAGCGGCGCCACATTTGACGTTAACAGAGAAAAATTTTCTCTAAACTGAACATAATTTGCCCTTAACAGAGCACTGTTATCTATCCATCTGAACAAGCCCTTTTGTTTAGGAGCTAATTTTGGGAAATATTCTAAGGGTACGAACAGAGTGAGCGCTGATGCCGAGCGGAGCCGAGCCGAGCTTATTGACGCTTATTTTCATGCGAGAAGAAAATTTGTATATAACACAGTGAATTCGAGAATCAGCGCTGAAATTCTGTTTATTCCATGTGTTTTGCTTTTATGTCATTTAGTCTTGTTGTTTGTTTGTGTTTATAAAATTGCTGTACACTGTAATGGATTCCTCTGATGAAGAGTATTTTGCTTCTCTTAGTGTGATTAATGCAATTATTAACACAAACGAATTTGGAAAACATTCAATTACACTAAAAAGGAAAGAATTTGGTGAATTTCATTATTTATATAACTTATTATTTGATCGATATCCATTTTTTTAATTTGAAACCATTAAAAAACACGACCGCACACTAAAAAGTAAACTTCAACAATGCAAAAAAGCGCGCAAAACGCTTTGAAACTGTTTTCTCGCACTCATCGGCTTTGATCTCTGCTCTTGTCAGCGTTCACTGTATTATACACAAGCTTATTTGTATTGACTTGTATGTAATCAGTTTTATCGCACTGACAATCTTTATCGCACTGACAATCTGACCTAAGTCTATGTGTACCATACTATACGCAAAAGAAGGTTCCAAGGCCTCTTAATATAATCAGCAACATAGTCACATATGCATATCTTTGGTTTTTAAACTCGAATTTATTTTCACACACATAAATATTTCTAGGTTCGGAAGATTGCATTCAGCTACTAAAGTATTTATGAGTACATACATATATAGTTGATCATTACGACCCTTCAGTCAGAATTACGACCTAGTTTCTCACACCACTTATGTTGTGTGTGTTAATTTTATACATGAGTGACGGGACTTACAGTCTTTTCACGACGACAGGTTTTTGAGAAACTTTCATGGCATTTTTTATATACTCTCAGAGTTTTTACCTGAAATCTGCTGAGAGAAAGTCGCCGAAAGAAATATTCTTTCAATATTCAGTAAATTATGTTCCCCCGATTTGACTATTATCAACCTAAATATATCTATGAAGCACCGAAGATTTGCAACAATTGAACAGATAAGCAGAATTACATTGCGAAAGGCTTCAGGATTAAGTATGCCTTACAATGTTCAAGATCAAATAAAGTGTTGACAAGTAAGCAAGTATTCATCAGGAAAAAATAAAATATTATAGCGGGAATAAGCGAATAAATTATGTATAGAGTTGGAGTAAGTGATGTACTACCATGAAAAACCCTGAAATTTAAAAATTTTATTTTCAGTATCAGTTCATGCAATAAAAATTTCCTTCATGACCAACATACCTGGTTGCCGAATTACAAAACTGCCGTATCCAGCAGTGGACAACGGGAGAACTGGGGTACTACTTGAGTTCGACAAGAGAACGATTAGCATTTTAATAGGAATTCTAACTATACACCGCAATATTGGCAGTTTCGCTGACAAGCTGGGTCTGCTCGACCAGGATTACTGCAGAAGTTGCCATGATGTGGAGGAAACGAAATCGATACAACACCTTCTATACAAGTACCTTGTACTTCACAACAGATGTCAACGGTTTTTGAGTGACCAAACGTTTAAAGATCTGGTTATGGTGACGTACGTTTTACTAGGGGAACTGGATGATTTCATCCGTACCTTGTGTTGGTTTAAACCAACCACTAACGGATCATGACAAGGGGGCACACAAGGGGACATGTACACATCGAGTTTTCTTGCCTGTGAATGGCAAGCTACCCGGTAACCTTAGCCTTAGCCTTAGATGACTTTTTATTTTATTTATTGAATCCCACAATACGTACTAAACTATGCAGATCTCCGAGTTATACTTTCTTATTGGAGATCTTTTGCGGGTATAGACAAATTTCAATATCATCTCATAAGTCAGTGAAGTAAGAGAAAAGTAATGAGAGACTGCGTGTTACTACCATCCTCTCTGAACAGACATGCATCATAACATCATTTAAAAAGATGGCGACGGAGGGCATCCTTGTTTACTCTTATGTTGGTATAAAGTAGTTGAGAAAAACTAAAAGTTAATCATCTTTCTTCAACTGCTCTAATGATTCTTTCTATGAAACGTCTCTTTTTTCGGTAAGCAGTAGACACAGAGGAGTGCGCCGTTCTATACATTCCTGTATATTGTAAAAAAATGTGTTTTTAACGATTTTTTTCTTTTAAAAGTTAGTTAGTGACACAATAGTGAGGCCTAGTTAAAGTAGTTTTACTTGATAAATAATGCATATTTCCTATGCACATTACCGGTGGAAACATTTTTAGGATTTCTAATATTTATTGTGTACAAATTTTCCTTTTTTATTTATTTATTTATGCATTATAGAATTACTTTTTTATTGTGTTGTTTTGTTAGAAAATAGGACAGCATCTACATATTATCTGCTAAACAACACTGTGTCTTACTTTTCGTCTTTAGAAACTTCGCAACAATAGAAGTGAAAACTTTAATGGCACTTATTTTGGCTAGTAAAAAAATGTATATTTTTTGCAGTTTTTGTTTAAAAACTACTCTACATTTTCTTAGACAAAGAAAACAACTTTAAACAAAAAGAGGGAATCATATACTTTCTAGTTGATTTCCTTTTTTTTCTGTGTTATATTTTTCAAAACTTCTAAGTTGTTTAGCATTAGAGTGATTTTATATTGAAAATCTTTTATTGTTTCAAGCTGCCAGGATGTCGGATAAGAAGGCTTTGATACTGATTTTTTAAACAGTAAATTCATCTAACGCTGGGAATAAAATAAATTTAAAAGAGTTCATCAAAAAAAATGTGTGTCAAGATAAATTCGAATTTGAAAATCCAAGACGCAATCCATAAATTTTAGCAGCACAACACTTGGCGCTAACAGAGCAAAATTACCTCTTAATAGAACAAACTTTTTGCCCTTAACAGCGCACTGTTAGCTATTTAGCAGTCATAAAGATCTTTCTAACCCTTTTTATAATTTTATTATTCTCTAAATACAATACAAAACTCCAAAACAAAACTATTAAAAAACGAAAAAAATTCAATGCAACAACCGCAATTTCTTTATCGCATATTATATTCCCTTCTCCAGTAAATCATATAAATTGTACTCCTTTGCTAAGGAAACATGGAATAGAGATCCCACTCGTATAGAGACAAACCATTTGAAAATGGACATATTCAATGCAGAATTTTTAAAATAAAATTAAATTTTCTTCTGTAATAATTATCTCAAAGCCGATTTAATATGACGTCAGAATTCTTTATTCAAAGTAACATGTACAATTCACAAAAATTTTTACTTCAAAATAAAATTTTCCATAGTAAGGATATTTTTCACGAATAACAATTCTTTCGCAAACTATTTACAAACATTTTTACTTCTTAAGAAAGTGAAAATAAAGAACAAATTAAATTTTCACGTGAATTACGATTCAAATGCATTCCAAAAGATTATGCAAATTTTGTAAATAATTTTTTCACAGATTATATCACAGCCTCAATGTATCCACACATTTGCATTATGTACGGTAAGCAACCCAAGTGGCCTAAACATGACCGAAAAATTTTTAACCTCTTCACACTGATTGTGAATTAACTATATTATATGAATTAACTATTAACTATAGATCGGCTTTTATATTTTTATACACATAATTGGGGGTTACAACCCTTCAGCCATGGTTACAACCCATTTTCTCACACCACTTATGTTGTGGGTCTTAATTTTTGATACATGAGTGGCGGAACCTACACTAATTATAGGTTGCGTTTGTCATTGAGAAATGGTAAACTAAGCAGTTTATATTTGAAATATGTCCATGGAATCATGTGTGTGAAGATAAATTCGAATTTGAAAATCTAAGACGCTATCCATAAATTTTAGCAGCGCCGCACTTGGCGTTAACAGACCAAAATTTCCTCTTAACAGAACAAAATTTGGCCTTAACAGAACGCTGTTAGCTATTTAACAGTATTCATCTGAACAAGCCCAGTTGTTTAGGAGCTGATTTTGGGAAATATTCTAGGTCCATGAGTATCATACTATATGCAAAGAAAGGCTCCAAGGCCTCCTAATATAATCAACAATATAGTCACTTATAAAGTGTGAGTTTACGTCTTTGGTTTCTAATTCGAATTTATCTTCAGACACATTCATGGAACCTTAATTTAAAAGACCATTTACAATACACTTCTGAATTCACATAATAATACAATATTGAGAAAAACATTTGTTTAAGTTATTAAAAAAATTCTAGCAACATATACAAAAGAATTCGTAGAAACTCTCAAATGCATGGAAGTTATAGAAGTTAACGTATGACGATTTAAGTTTGTGCCAGTAACTGGAAGAGAAACTTCAAGTGAAAAAAACAAAATAAATCGAAATAAAAAAATTAATTTGTAACAGAAAATTTGAAATTTCTTTCGAACGAAATTCTTCAATAATTTTGAAGTTCCAGTTTCTTTTTTTTTTTATGTTTTTAATTTCATAAATTTTGCATTGAGACAAAGAATAGAAATAAAAATAAAGCAAAACATGTAGCAGTACAAAGAAAAATAAAACTACTTTGATTTTTCTCGATAAACTTTTACCCTAAAGAACATCGAAACACACTGGCATACAAAATTTTTGCAAAACAAGTACATTTTACTTCATATTGGATAGTTTTAAACAACTTCAAGAATTGTAATTTTGCTCTTAGAAAACTTACAAAATTGTTTATATTTCTCAATTGAATAGCTTGAGGAAAACAAAGAAATTTTTATTTTCAAACCTATTGAAAGAATAGAGGAAAAAACATAACGTTCACAAGAAATGTTTCTTTTATGTAACATGGTACGACTTACATACTTATTTTACATTTCTGCAAAAACATAGTGCTCCCCAAAGTTACCTAGCAGAGGAGTTAAAAGAATTTTATTTATATTCAATGCTATTATATGTGTGTGAAGCTAAATTCGAATTTAAAAATCAAAGACGCAAACCTACACTTTTAGCAGCGCCTTTTCTTGCCTCTAACAGGGTAAACTTTGCTATTAACAGATCGCTGTTAACTGTTTAACAGTGCCAACAGTAGATTAGTCTTCAACTTTGCAATTATTGCAGACTATCGACGTAAAATATAATTCTCATTATGATCATTAGTATCGGCGAGCAAAAGTGAGAGTTTTCATATATTTTCGGCCAAAAATCGATTTGTTCGAAATTGATTTCAGCTATCCCACTACCACAGTTCGAAAGAGGGCCCTCTGGACTACCATTTGCATATACTCTGTATGGTGTACTATTTATTATATGTTACAAAATGGTCACTGATCTGCTAGAGAAATTTCATATATTTTTGCCCAAAAATCGGTTTTTCCAAAATTCAAAATGTCAACTTTCAAAATTCCAACACTACCACTGTCCGAAACAGGACCATTTGCATATAGTGCGTATGGTGTACTATTTCTTATATGTCAAAATGGCCACTGATCTTTTAGAGAATTTTCAAGCAAAAATTGATATTTTCAAAGCCAATTTTCTCAATAGCATATCACTTTACATATATATGATTATGTTGCTGATTATATTAAGAGGCTTTGGAACCTTCCTTTGCATATAGTACGGTACACATAGCCTAGAGTATTTCCCAAAATTAGCTCCTAAATAAGTGGGCTTGTTCAGATAGATGCTGGTAAATAGCTAACAGTGCTCTGTTAAGGGCAAATTTTGTTCTGGTAAGAGGAAATATTGCTCTATTAACGCCAAATGTGGCGCTGCTAAAATGTATGGATTGCGTCTTATATTTTCAAATTCGAATTTATCTTCACACACATCGCTGCCTAAGGGCATGTAAAATTAATTTAAATTTAATGAATTTATATAGCACCGGCTAGGTTTGCTTAATTGTATTTAGTTTTAAGATTTTAGGACTTATTGTCCATAAGTAAATGTAGATTCGATAAAGAAGTAAAAGCATTAAAAAGTTTCCGTATATATATTTGTTTTTGTGTCAAGTGTTCCGGAAGGTGGAAGTAGATTTTAATAGACAATCACGCAATCTCCCCTTGCTTCAATCCGCCGAAAAAGGACTTGAATTTCAAGCAGCTGGGATTTAAGTTTAGTTGTAAGATTTCTAACACTAAGCTGTGCTAACAACATACACAACATCAGAAATACATGAACATACATGAATACATGAAATGTTGAACATGTAAGTGCGTGCTGATTTCACGTGCTTTTGGATAGCCACTGATATGCAAAACATAAATTCGTAACTTTCATACATAACTCGTATACCATACCATACAATTGTTCAACATCTGTTGTTAAATATCATCACAGATTAAAGAAGAAGATGCATGAGTATGATGTATGAATAGAAGTTGCCATCTGTACTTTATTTGGGAATACATTTGATGACATAACAAAACCTAATTTTTTATGCAAATAAATACGAAATAAATCAAAGAATAAATTCACAGACATACACAACTAGCTTGTGAGAGAAGCGTATAAGTTTCTTATGCAATCAATCGTATGATAAATAACTTTGTAAATCGTACTTACATGGTTTATAAAAAACACCATCATGATGTCAAAAGATTACATATTTTTATTCTACTTATGCAGCCATGCATTACTTTGTGTATCTCTTACTTTTCTTGTTGGAAGATTTTCAGTCAGGATCTAGTTTGAAAAAGTTTTCTGAAATAAGAAAAATATATTTGAGATTATTTTATGGTTGATTCTATAAAAAAAGGATATGAGTTGATAAACTAAATAATGTAGCGACTCAAGTTATTATATGTGAGTCATAGTATTTTCTGTCATAACATCTTACGAAATCAGAGATTTTAAGGATATTTTATAGTGAATGAAAAAATAATTTCTTTTCACACAATTATTCCTTTTTTGCTGTATAAATTTCTTTATTTTTCACATAGTTAAACCTCCAAAAAGTTTTTATAAGTTTTCAACTCTTTTTAATACTTTTTTCATAAAATAATTTATACACCACAGAACTGTCTGACAAATATTGACTTTATTCTCGAATGTACTTCTCTTGTCATCTATGCAACTACGTACAAGCAAACTAACCCACCAAACCATCACACAACCAACATTAAATAACAACCACAACAATTTATTTCTGATATTTTATGAAAAGTTTGGTTTATTGCTGCCCTCTTTTTTAAGGTTTTCTTTAACGCACGAGTTTTTCCTGGGAAAATGAATTTTTTCAATGCTTTTCAATGGAATTGCAATTTATGCTCGTGTATATGTATGGAATTTTAAAGTGACGCAACGCTTACATACTTCCTTACACTTACATTCATGATCTTTTAAAACTCATTTACACATTTACTGATGCTTGAAAATTTCAATGAAAATTGAAATACTTTGACAGAAGGGCTTAATAAAGCTGAATATGATTTAAAAGTAATTCTTTTGCAACAACGATTTGCTGTTGTCGCGTTGCCCTTAAGATAATCATTTCCATATACGAGTACATCCATGTATTCTATTTTTGCAAGATTGCTGCGTTGCGTTTATTTTGTTTATAGAATTAGAAGTAGTTGTACTAGTAGCAGAAGTGCTTGCGGCGATTAAAAATATCTGTGGGTATACCCACACTTTCATAGTACATATAAGAAGAATGCAGTAGTATAAAGAGAACCCGATCTCATGAAAAATTGTTGTAATTTCCACGGTCAAATATAATTAGAAATACGATTTACATTATAGTGTAAGCAGTTTATGGTTTATGACGCTACAATATAATACAATACAAGGTGCCTCAAAATTTGAGCTATAATGTGAATTGGTACTGCTTCTTTCGTTTCTTTTTCTTTATTAAAAATTGTATCGAAATTATTCAAAATTAGTAACCGAAGTATTCAAAATTAATAATTAAAAAATCTTAAATACGAAAATAAAATTACTGGCAATTTTTAGACTTGTAAGGGTTTTGCAACTTATTTTTAAGTGTGTTCTGTCAGAATTATTGTTTTATTTTTTAAAGTGGATTTTAATTATATCATCTGAATGAAAATTTTCCTTCTTATTCATATTCCTATTGATAGATTTCCTTTGTAATAAAGTACCAGTGAAAGCTACAGGTAATCAATCCACTTACATGAAAATATCTCAAATAATAAAAGAAGAGTGAGAAATAGCGACAGAATACAGTAGTAATTAGTCATTTAATTTTTTTTGCTGAGATGAAGTCGCCGAAAGAAATATTTTTCATTTTGTTTGAGATATCTGATGTGGGTTTTGAACCGTAGCCTCTTACGTCCAATAAACCAATACACTATCTACTAGACTACGGCGACTTCAATCAATTCTTTATTATTATTAATGTCAACACCAAATGCACGTAACCACGTGTATTACATTGGTGCATCGCAATTGAGAGCTAGTCTAAATTGATGTATCGACTAGCCATTTACAATAAAACTCACACACGAATACAGACAAAAACACAGTAGACGGCAGAACAATAAGAACTTTAAAATAGAAAAGAAAGAAAAAATGAATATGATAAATTAATTCTCATACCGAAATACTGTAGCACGAGTAAAGTTGGATGCAGTAATCCCATCTAGATTACTGGGAGATTAGTTCCGCGTTGTAGGATCATTCTCGTATATTACGTTTTATACGTATTTTTACGTCTAACACGTGATGTACAAGTAATACACGAACAACTTCTCCTTCCTTATAGGAGGTTTTAATCGATTCGAATAGCAGCCTTAGTCTAGTGGATAGTGGGTTGGCTTATTAGAAGTAAGGCCACGGTTTAAACACCAGGTCAGAGATCTCCAACAAAAAGAAATATGCAAAATTATTTCTTTGGTAACTTTCTCTCAGCAGATTTCTGGCAAAAACTCTGAGGGCAAATAAAATTGCCATGAAAAGTTTCTCAAATAATCTGTCGTTCGGAGTCGACTATAAACCCACGTATAAAACTAACGCATACAACATAAGTGGTGTTAGAAGCTACGTCGTAATCCTAACTGAAAGGTTGTAATGACCAATTACCTATGTATGTATGTTTATGTATTAAGGGAAAACTATATTATGAACGAGTGTAAAAAATTGACATATTAATAGAACAGTTTAAAAAATTATAGTAATTTAACAACAAAATTGTGAATTGTAACACAACAGATATAACGTAAGAAATCCTTTCCTTACATGACGAAATAACAGTGTTATGCGAGAAACTAATATCGCGTAATATGAAAATGCGTTATAAGTGTGCAATGTTATAGAAAGGATTACTGTAAATTATTTTAAAAAACAACAACAATTCGAATAACTACTGTAGTATACAAGTGTTATACGGTTGTTATAAAAGTAGTCACTGCAATACAATAACATTGTATTGTTTATTAAAAGAAGGAGAGGAAAATAAAGAGAGGAATACATGGAACATAAATACAGTTGTGTAATGGCTGTGTTAAATGCAATTGTAAATATAAATGTTTATGAATTCGTTTAACTTTCTTGTTTGTTTTAAAATAAAAATCAATTTATACAAAAATAACAATAAAAAAAACTATATAAAAATTATACCAATAATAATGGCGGTATAACACTGAAGATTTATGGCGTATGCGATTTTTAAATGGTTTGAGTTGTGAATATGAATAGATGTGGCGTATGATGAATATTTCACAAATGAAATTAAGCATACGGGTAGTGGTGGTGTGACAGATTAAACATGTACAAATATTTTTTGTGTGTTAAATGGATACCAAATAGTGGAATTAAATATTTAGAAACAGTTAAAAATTATCTTTGACAATATTTAGGTTAGGTTAGGTTAGGTTAGAGGACGTGTACTTGCCAATTAAGACAAGTACAGTACCCGTACAGTAACTTTTTCATGGCTATTTTATATACTCTCAGAGTTTTTGCCAGAAATTTGCTGAGAGGAAGTCGCCGAAATACTTTTTGTATTTTGTCTTGATGTCTGGCCTGGGGCTCGAACCCTGGCTTTACGTCTAATAAGCCAACACAATACCTACTAGACTACGGCGACTTTAAACTGACAATATTTAGTATTGTAATAAATAGAATTAAAAAAAGAAAAAAAGAGCAAAAACCAAAGAACAGTGACTACAGCGCTTATAAACTTTATAATAAAAGAGTTTTTGCTACAAAGTTAAATTAAAACTTATGATAAAAATTTTATTTGCCTTAATTCCTTCCTTTAAATACAAATAAAGTAAGCAATAAATACACTGCATAACACTATGGTCCATATGGACCACCTAGTGAACATGCATGTGAAGGGCAATCTACCCGCTAACCTAACTTATATACGATAAGAAAATATACAATCTAGTTTATGTTAATTCTTCCTTGTTAATATGAAGTCGACGTAGTCTAGTAGGTAGTGTGTTAGCTTCTTAGACGTGAGATCACGGTTCAAACTCCAGGTCAGACATCTCCAACAAAAAGAAACATAAAAAATAATTTTATGGCGACTTCCTCGCGGCAGATTTCTGGTAAAAACTCTGAGAGTCTGTAAACTGTAGGTCCATTTATAATGTATAAAATTAACGCATGGAATATAAGTGGTGTAAGAAAGGTTATAATGACCAATTATATATGTAATATAAGTATTTCACATTAGTTATTGTTTAAGTAATGCCTTGAGATTAAGTCCACTATAAAACGAGACTGAAATCAACTCCTAATTACAACTTTGTAGCTGAGATTTTCATAGGAACTCATTTTATCGTCGTCAAATCCAAAAGAACGTAAATAAATTATTTTTATGTAAATAGTGAGCAATTAAAGAGCATCAAAAAAGCTTTAACCTGTACGAAAATAAGAAGTTGAAAGGCCCCACACACAAGCGACATAATAGGCAGGTATTCAAACTGACAGATTTTTAAAATTCAATATAACCTGCCAAAAAAAAAGACAGGATGCACTCGGGACAAAAGGAAATTGAAATGTTATTATGAACACTAAAAACATCTTCTACCACATGAGTTGAGCTATATGACTTAATTAGAGACGACAGTTAAGTTGGATATGAAAGTGTATTAGAAATGTTTACAAACTTTGCAAACGGCAAAATGTGCAAAAATTGAAGAATTATTCTTTCCATTTGTTCTTTCTATTTAATTTGCTAATCTTAGACCTTAACAACATAATTTAATAGAAATTAATTTGACTTTATTTTTATTTTAAAAATTAAATAATTAATTTAAAAATTTTCATAAAATTATATACATATTTCGAATCGTTTTTATTATAAATAAACAATCAACTTCTAACCTCCATTTCATTATCTGTCTTTTTCTCTCTTTTTCACACACTTTCTGCGAAAAGTTTGATTTTCTTATTAAAAACTTTAAACGGTTGCTGTACACAACGTGCTGCTTAAAACAAAAATACAAAATTAAAATGGAAATTAAGGAAACTCAACGCCAAGAGGAATACTATTTTTGCATACTGCCACACAATAAACCAAAAGTAATGATGTGCAAATGCCTTGACTGGCAGAAGGAAGTTTGACGCACGTTCTTACTAAAATGGCACGCGAATAAAACTCAGCCCAGTTTTTAATCACGTGTATAGCAGAATGGATTTATTTGCAAACGAATGCAAACCTTAAAAACGTGTTAAAATATATAAAAGAATTAATTAGTTTTACTTACTTTCTAAACTTACTTGGTTATTACAACTCTTTAGTCAAGATTACGACAGAACTTCTATCACACCACTTATGTTGTGTGTGTTAATTTTATTCATAAGTGGTGGGACCTACAGTTTACAGTCGACTCCGAACGCAAGTTTCTTTTGAGAAGCTTTGCATGGCAAAGCTTCGTCGCAGAAGAAATATTTTTTTTTTAATATTTCGGTTTGTTGCAGTTCTCTGACTTGGGGCTTAAACTGTGGCCTCACGTCTAATAAGTCAGCATACTACCTACGATACCATATGATATTCACTGTTAATGTTATCCTATCTGGGTGGTCAGAGATATTTTTTATGGATTGCATGAAGAGGGAATGAAGTCCGTAAAACATGCAAAATGAAATGTTGTCTGTTCTACTTCTCTTTCTCGACGCCTTATATTATGTCCAAACAATTTAAAGCTGATGAATTAATTACTTCAAATAACTGTTTAATTACATCAATGTACGTTTGCATTCATTCGTCTTAATGAAAAAGAAAACCTAAATATTCTCATATAAAAATTCATTAACCTTTCATGTGTGTGTGTATACTTATTAAAATGTAACGCAGCTGAAATAGAAAATACTCCCACCATAAGCCACAGTACTTTGAAAAGTATACTTAGCATACTTAAAGTCACAAAGCAACAAAAAAAAAATACGTCTGATGCACATATTTTACTCATACCCTACCTACTACACGCTATAAATTAAAGCATTCAGGAATGTTGTTAAGTTTTTCACACGATAGCTCTCTTCACTATAAATACTCACGGATTTTTTATTTAATTTTTTTTCTATACCATGTGGGTGAACTCTTTTATTTTTTTAGTTTTATTTCCTATTTTTTCGCTGCACAATTTTAATATGTTTCGCCATCGAAATTCAGTCATTCATTTACAGACACACATTTAATATTTAGAGAGGCGCCACTACCTTTTTTTTTTGGTTTGTCGAGTGTAGTCATCTATTGAAGACATGAGTAGAAAAAGTTTTTTGAGAGAAGATGCTTCCTTTTCCTCTTGCTACGTTAACTTTTGATTTTAGTTTCTCACGGTATTATACGCATTCAAATACGAATATTTTGCTGAATAGAATGACAATTGGTCGGAAATTGCACAAAAATATCGTACAAACTTTGGTCGCAGAGAAGAACCAACAGTGCCCGGTATACGCAAATTTATTGCTAAAGTAAGTGAAACTGGTTTCATCGTTGATGCGTCAAGACGTAAGCGTGCTCGTACAGTGTTTACACTGTACATTGTGTGTACTGTGGTTGAAAGTGTGCGTGAGTATCCATCGACAGCAACTCGTCTTCGTTCTCAAGAATTGAACATTTCACGTACCAGTTTACGTCGAATTTTGCGAAAAGATTTCGGTAGGTCGCCTTACAAATGTCAATTGGTTCAAGAGTTGAAACCGCATGACTATCCGCTTCGTTTTCGTTTCCTGTGAGGCCAGCCGCGGCAGTCGTATGTATGAAATAATATTCCATTTCTATCAGGAGCAATTGTAGTTCACAACAAAAAAAAAAAAAATTGGAAATATTTAAAATCGTTTTTGTTTTATTAAATTTTTAAATTGAAACTTTTAAATCACTTACCATATACTTCTGATTTGTCAGTGCAATTATGTATTGTGTTTGTATTAGCATTAGCACACTACCATTCAACAGCACTTGAACAATTTCAAAATTTTTAGTCAGGATTACAACCCAGTTTATTTTCTCCTTAAATATGTGGTATATACAAAACAACTCTAAAAAGTATACTTTTATGTAAGATTAATCGACCAAAGTTTCCGTAATTATTTTTAATTATCACAGCAATAGGTATTCTTCTTAGGAAATGAATATATGAAGCCGACGTAAGGATATATATATATATGAGGATGTAAAGGCCTTCATACCAAACTTTCTCCTCCATTTATAAATTTTTGTCTTCATTCGGAGGTTTTCAAATAAATTTTCCTTAAAACTATTCCGCAAAGCATGCCAAATGAAAAAAAGAATAAGAAATATTTTAGGAAAACGTTTTCTCATGCGAAAATGTGCATGTTGCATACAAACTCTGTTCTTGCACATTCAATGCTGTGCATGCACATATGTATGGCGTGTGCCAGTTTAAAAACACGGCAGCAAATTGTAGCATGTATGTGGAAAATATAAATTTTTTCAAGAAAATTTATATTGAATTGGATCAACTTATAAAATATACGCATGAGTATATATTATAGTAACAGGATGGGTTATGTATACTCACTGAATACTTCAGTTTAGTTTAGTTCTTGTTAAGGACTTAAGGTTTTCTGAATTGAGTTGGTTTGCGTTAGATACAGAAGAATAAATACCATTTTTTCCATTATTTAAACTGCTTTTGGTTTGATGTTTATATGGATAGATTTTCAGGTACGTAAAAGAGTTAATTCTTCATATAATCCAAATTTCAAAAAAGTTTAAATACATAAAAATAAATGCGTATATAAACTGTAAAACAAAATTGAACGTATCAAGTAAAAAATGTGGAAACGGTTTGATGCTGAAAGAACATCTTTCAAACTTCAATGTCAGAGTGCGATTTGAAAATGAATGTCAGGAAAGAGAAAACATGCCATTTTAAGCCATTGCTTATCATTAGGAGATTAAACGCAACACATACTACACACATACATAATTGTTCATTATGACCTCGCTTCTCATAGGGCTTATGTTGTGTGTGTTGTACATGGATGGCGAGACCCCATAATATAAAGTCGACTCCGAACGACATATTTTTGAGTAACGTTTTCATTGTAATTTCATTTTCTCACACCACTTATGTTCTGTGTGTTAATTTTATACGTGAAAGGCGGGACCTACAGTTTACAGGCTCGCAGAGTTTTAGCCAGAAATCTGCTAATAGGCAGTCGCCGAAGAAATATTTTTTCAGATTTTGTTTACTTGGAGATCTCTGACCTGGGGTTTGAGTCGTGGCCTCACATCTAATAAGCCAACGCACTACTAATTGTCGACATTAATGATCATATACGCTGCTTTGACTTCTCAAGCGCTGAACACTATACAATTAAACTTGAATTATGCTGGATATACAGAGATATTCAGTGCATGCCTTGTACATAAATCAAAGCCAAAAAATATTTTGTTCTTTTTACTCTACCTTGTCTATTGAAAACATAACATATGTATGTACAAAATTATTGTAAAATGTTTTTATTACTTTAAGATTCTGTACTCACATGATCAAGTGTTTCTGTAGGCATGGAATACATTATTTACACTTGACTTACTGTTGAAAGCATGTCTAACTTAAATCGTCATATTGTCAAGAGATTTATTACAATCACTTGTCGCAACTTAAATTTGTTTTTGAAAAACTTTTTTGCTAATAATCAATTGAAATAAATTTTTTTTATTTAAATGCAAAAAAAAAAAAACTTTAGTCCAAGGAAATTAGCTCCGTGATAAACACTCGTATCTTTTGTTTTATAAGAACACCCAGGTGATGACCTCTACTCATAAAGTGCATTGTGTTGGAATTAAGAAAATAGGTTATGAGAAGGAGAACACAGGGAGTAGTATTTGCGAACTTTTGATTTGAATCTTTTCATATTATAAGTGCTAATAAGGACCTCTGGTGGTAGGGAGTTCCACATACGGATAGTCCCACTAAAGAACAAATGTTGTCTGTAATGCAGTAAGTGATTCACCGGTCAATCGATAACAAACGGATGTACCATACGGGAAAGACGGGTGCTACGGAAAAATATACGATGTTCGGGTACAAGTCCCTTTACCCCGCTAGAGCATAATCCATTGTAGTAGCTATAGAACGCGAGCGAGATTTTGAGCCACTGACCCAAACATAAGAGTTGTATTCCATTTTCGCTAGGATATAAGTGTTGTAAATAGTAAGGAGATCAGATGAAGAAGACAATTTCCACTTCCAAATCTTCATTATAAAAAAACAACGAATTTTTCTTTACAACATAATCTGTACCATTAAAAAGCGTAAGTTTTAGTATTCAAAACTGTGTTGAATTTTTCAATAAAACTTCAGAAGAACTTTTACCTTAAATTTGATTGCTCTTGTTGGCAAAAGTTTTTGAATAAAATAATTTAAACTATAAAACCAGAATAGCCACGAAAACGTCATTTTCATTCATTCTTTATAAAAATATTCACAAAAAAATAAAAATTTGTTGACAACCATGTTTTTCACCATGTGTTAAGCAGCCCGCAGAAGAGCTTTAGAAAATATAACAGTTTTCTACCATTTATGCTACTACAGTTACAGCTTTAACTGTTGAGGTTAAGCTCATTTCCATTAAGCATTATTTACTTCGTCGCAGTATTATTAAAGCTGATGCCATTCGTTGTATAAAATAACTTCAACACAACTGTGTGGTATTCTAAGACTTTAGTCCTTTAATGGATGTCTTAAACAGCCTGGCTGGTGTTGGTTTTAGCTGATTGCATCAACAAGTGGTTTAGAACCTTGCCAGTCATAACAAAATTTTTCAATTTTCTTTAAAGAAAATAAAATAATTACCACTTGGAATACAAAATAATTGGTTGGTCTTAAAGAAAGATCTTTGAAAACCATTGTTTTATACAAAGACTCCTTGGAAAACTGGCAGTGGCCCCTTAATTTTTCTCTTTTCCTATGCCTTCTTCATTCCTTCTTTTGTTGCTTTTATTGTGAAAACTTTTCTTATTACAAAATACAATCACACTGGCCCCTTTTGAAATAAAAATAAAACTTTTCTAAGAACCCAGGCAGGGATAAAGGCTTTAATTTGCCCCAAAAAGTTTAATTAGAGTTCAACCGTGTAATTTTCTAAACAAATATTTTCTTTATAACAAAAGTCTTCTCTTTTTTTCTGAGATTGTGTGGGTGTATTGAGGTGTATAAAAGCCCTAAAATAAAGGAAAAAAGAAGAAATAATTTTCTTTTTAATTGAAATAATGAAACGAATTAGGGTTAAAGGTAAATCCAAACAAGCACTCTACACTACCCACCTTTCTATTCTAACAACAATCTTAACTTTGCAGAGGAAGCAACATAAAACCATTTTAATTGCAATAAATTGGATGCAGGTGGATCATCTACATAACATACATACGTAATTGGTCATTACATCCCTTCAGTCAGAATTACGACTTAGTTTCTCACACCACTTATGTTGTGTGCGTTAATTTTATACTTGAGTGGCGGGACCTAGAGTTTAACGTCGACTCCGAACGACAGATTTTTTGAGAAATTTTTCATGGCAATTTTTATTTACCTTCAGAGTTTTGGCCAGAAATCTGCTGAGAGGAAGTCACCGAAGAAATTTTTTTTCATATTTTCGTTTTGATATCTGACCTGGGTGGGTCATCTGTCAGTTTAATTTTGAACCATCTGTTACTTCAAATCTGACAATATTTATGTCATTCCATTCTGTTACAAAATTTAGTATATTATCTCCACTGAACCTAGTGAATCGATTTACGCTTGAGAAACATTGGGATTTATTAGGCCAACGAGAAACTGGACGATGATGTCAATTTTTCAAAAAATAATGAATCATCTTTTTGGATGAAGCTCATTTTCATCTTGGGGGGTACATTAATAAGCAAAATTGCCGTATTTGGGGTTAAGAAAACCCATACGTTGACTTACAGAAGCCAATGCAGCCATTACAAGTGACTTTTTGGTGCGGTTTGAAGAGCGGTGGCATCATTGGCCAATATTTCTTTGAAAATGAAGACGACACATTACTTACAATCAATGGAGAAACCAATCTCACCATGATTACCGATTTTTTTGTACCCGCTCTTCAAGGTATTGATGTGAACGATGTTTAGTTTCAATAGAATGATGGAACTTGCCATATATCCCATGCCACAATCGATTTATTGCCACAATCGAAATGGTGATGTCAATTGGCTGCCAAGAAGCTGTGATATGCCACCGTTGGACTGTGTTCTGTTGAACGCCGTAAAAGAAAAGTGTTATGACAACAAAAGTAGAGGCAATTGAGAATTTGAAGACCAACATTTGTGATGCCATTGCCGAGATAAGACCGCATACACTCGAATAATTCACGAAAATTGGTCCGATCAAATGAGGTACTATGAGGCTAGCCACGGCTGTTACTTCACAACAAAAAACACAAATTTTGGTAAATTTCAAACCGTTTTTGTTTTTTTACTGCATTTTTAAATTCAAACTTTTAAATCACCCAAGCCTTTACTATCCGGTTAACACAATATACTGCTCACTTTTTAGTGTGACAACAACGTTAACTTTACCGTGGCAGCAATATAAATCCCTTTTAATTGCAATAAATTGTATTCAATAAGTTAAAAACAACAATTTTTCCGCAATAATTTATACCATTTTATTATTTCGATTTTATCTCTGTCTTACTCGTATTGTTCTTTTTACTGCTGAAGTTTACAAAAAGAAAATATTTCAATATGTTCTCTCTTTCCCTTATTCACACGCTAATGCAATCTACTGTTGAACGAAAAGTCTTTAAAACAACCAACAACTACAAGTTATGGAATGAAAATTCCCTTGAGTTGTAAAAAGTTTTAATTTGAACATTTGAAAGTTCAAGTGCAGATCTCTAAGGGAATACAATAGATGTTGAAGTAATGCATTTGAAATTCTGAATAAATCACTGTTTGATACATAATTCCCCTTCATATACATTCACTTATATTTTAACTCTTGGGAATATTTTATGTATTGAAATCTTGATCTCAGACACGGGAATGAAGAGTGAGGATTTATTTGGGAGTAGCTCAACTTCCTACAGTAAAAAAGAAAAGGAAAGGGGGGAAGACGTTAAAACTATGCATTTGAAAAATCCATTATGCTGCCCCATTCGCTGCAATGAAACGTATTCACTCTTGTTTTGAGGAACCTACATATCTGCGTATATTGAAGCCAGAGCATAAATTTGTATTTTTAAACAATTTAAAGGAATTTAAACTTCTACGCTTTTTTATTTTTTGCCAATAATTGACGGTTGATAACACCCACATTGTTATATTACGATCCACCTTTTTGTCTTACTATTCGCAAAGTGTTGGATAAATTTAATTCCACTGGTTCAATAAATCATCGACAAAGACCCGTACGCCTACGAAAAGAAAGGTTTAAAGCAAACATAACGCTGTCGGCCTACAGCAGAATACAAGATAGTCCATTATGCGATCCTCACATGAATTTGACCTTTCGCAGACCACAACTTGGAGAATTTTGCTTCGAGATATGGGGCGTAAGTGCGTCCATCCAATTCATTTGGGGGGACGGCCACTTATACCTACCTACCTACCTAAGGGTCTGCACAAAATTCAACTGACCTAGGAACTGATGGTCATAATTTTCATCGAAAAATCATCCTCAGCCATGAGGCTTGTTCCTAGAAGAGAGGATACGTGAATGAACAAAATTGTAGTATTTAGGACGATACCAATCAACATAATATCCAGGAGTGTCCAAAGCGTAGCAACCAAACTCACTGTATGGCGAGAATTTTGTGTTGGTGGCATATTCTGGCCATACTTTAGGAGCGTGCTTATCATTATATAGGCAGAAATGAAATCTTAATGATTTAATTCTTTGCCTGATCTGAATTGAAACACTTCCTTATTGTTCATTAACGGTATTAATCACCATTCTTATATCGAAAGTACAGTGGACAGCAAAAGTCTTAGTACGGCAATATATTTTAGCAATTTCATGAATTTTAGCCAACAGTTTGTATACAAATTTATAGTTTATATATTTATTTTATTCATTTATTTCTGTTTTATTATAAAACAAACAATTGTTTAATGTTTTTCATAAAACAAAAGAAAGATAAGGAAAAGTTTCAGATGACTCGATAGGTACCCTCAAGGAGAACCCTGAGTAAATTTAAAATTCAAAGGCCTAATATATGAAAATTTTATCCCTTGTATTTAGTAGAATATCCCTTAAGGTCAAGCACTCCATTTAGCCCATTTGATATTGAAGATACAAGTTTTGTTTAGTGTTTTCTGGTGGCACCATAAGCAAGTTTTTTGGTTGACTTATGTTTGAGGTTTAGCGATTACGTAACCGTTGTTTCAAATGATCTCCTAAATACTCTCTTGAATTCATATCGGGACTTTGTGCAAGAGTATTAAGCCTGTGAGCCATTTTTTGTCAAAATATATTGCCCGACTAAGACTTTTGCTGTCCACTGTCTATATATTTGTGTGCATGTACTCAACATATCGTGAGTAGAGTTTAAAATTACAATAATTTCAAATAATTATTATCCCCCTTCACTATCAGTAAATCGCCTTGAAAATTATAACAACAACACAACCAACAAATATCCACTCAAGAAATTATTTTCTAAAATGAGCCACTTATTGAATGTCTTTTTAACAGGCGGCAATTAGTAAAAGTTTCCCCTTGAATTTCCTTTTCAATTGTTTGTTTTCGGAATTTCAAAGAGAGATTAAGATATTGAAAGCACACTTAAAAACATACAAGTTTCCAAACTAAAGCATTTAAAAAGGAGGGGAGAGAAAGTATACTTAAGCCACTTAACAGAATCCATACACTTGCTCTTGTATTTGTGCAGTATTGAGTCCACTATGAAGTTTGTATATACGGGCGTGTGTTTCTTTGTATTGATGAACTACTGAAGGAAGAGGGGTGTGAAGCGAATGTAAATAATTGATATTGTGTAGCGCTTTTCAATAATATCGTATATTATTAATCAATGCAAATAGATTTTAATGCTAATTAATCGGCGCATAAAAGGGGATTATCAATTCCCTTTAAAGGCATTAAGTAAGCCCATCAACATAATTCAGCTTCTTAGTTGTAAATACATTTTGAATTAAGATATTAACGACTACATATTAATCTCTATTGTTAGTAAGTATAATCCGAAATTGTATACTAAAATTGATAAATTGAAAATATAATTAATCAATCAAGCCTATAGCCAGGGAACTGTGACACTAATCCAACAATAGTGGATGAATTGAAATTAATACTGCATAATGATTATTTTAATAGAACAAATAGAGTTCACCAGCTATATACGATGGTAATGATAGTAAATTCTTAGTATTATTTTTCAAATTAAAAAAAAAAAAACCAACAAAATTAATTTTTCAATTCTTAAATATCGGGGGAGCCTTCTATCGGTTTAAATTTGAACAGCCATCGGTTATTTCGAATCTGGCAATACTTATGTATGTCATTCTATTCTGTCACAAATTTCAATATTTTTTATCTCCACTGACCCTAGTGAATCGAATGCGCTAGAGCCATGTTGGGATTTATTACGTCAACGAGAAACCGCACGATGATGTTGATTTTGCCACAAAAAAAATCTTTTCGGATGAAGCGCATTTTCATCTTGGTGGATACGTTATTAAGCAAAATTGGCGTATTTTGGGCTCAGAAAACCCACACGAGTTCATTTCATTCATGACACAATCAATTTATTGCATCAAACGTTTAATAGCTGCGTTTAATTAGCCAAAATGTGGATGTCAATTGACCGCCAGGAAGCTGCGATTTGACACCATTGCACTATTTTCTATGGGGCGCTGTTAAAGAAAAGCGTTATGCCGACAAACCATACGACAATTGAGCTTTTGAAAGCCAACATTCATCATGCCATTGTCGAGATACGAACCCATACGCTCGATAAAGTGCATGAAAATTGGCCTGATGGAATGGGGTACTGTGATGACAGCAGCGGCAGCCTTATGAATGAAATAATATTCCATTTCTAATCGGAACAATTGAACTTGACAACAAAAGAAAAATCTAAAATTGGCAAAATTTCAAACCGTTTTTGTTTAATTGCATTTTTAAATTTAAACTTTTAAATGGCCCACCCTATATAAACCTCAAACATTTTTCTACGCTGTTGGTACGTAAACAATTTAAAAGTTTGTAAGTAAAAATATTAAAAAATATTTTATGTGTAGCTTCTCACAGCACTCCTGTTCTGTGTGTCAATTTTAGCTTTGAGTGGCGGGTGCTATAGTCTAAAGGCGTCTCCGGACTGAAACTCGTCATGGCAAGTTTACTTGCTCTCAGAACTTTTTACCAGAAAACTGCTGAGGGAAGTCGCCAAAAGAAAATTTTTTCATATTTCGTTGTAATCGAGTTGTCTGAGCGTTTTATAAACCAACACGCAACCTCGTAGGTTGTAATCCTTAACTAAAAGGTTGTAATGACCATTTAAGTAAGTGAGTTGTATTCTCTACTTTCAGGAACACCCCTTATAACCTGCTTTTATTTACACATGCATTCTTAAGTGCTTTATTGTTAAAATATCAAATGAAGCATGTGACACATTTAACGAACAAATATTAGTGTTACATAAAGAAAAACATAAAAAGTAAAATGAAAATCAACAAAACTTAATGCTTGGCCAACACGCAAATTTAATTACCAGGTCGTTGTTTAACTTTAAGCGGAAGTATAAAGAATTTGCAAAAAATTAATTCATATTATAATCGCTAAGGTATTCAAATTAATAAAAATTAATATCTTCACTGTATGTATGTAAAATAAAATAAAAATTTATTTGACTTTTAAGGCATTTTTATGTTCTTTAGCTGGACATAAGACATTCATTTATTACTGCCAGCAACAATAAAGAACAAAAAGTATAACAAAATGAAATATTTTTTGTAGGGAGAAGGCGAAAATAAGAAAAATATTACTAATTTGCAAATTATTTACAATATGCTGGATAGCCTTCATAATTCATGACATATTA
Source organism: Sarcophaga carnaria (assembly GCA_958299815.1). NCBI lineage: Eukaryota > Metazoa > Arthropoda > Insecta > Diptera > Sarcophagidae > Sarcophaga > Sarcophaga carnaria. Next base: position 115,182,023 of record OY283149.1, on the reverse strand, counting down.
AACCGTGTTATTAAATTTCTACTCAAATATATTGTATCTGGTGCATGGGAATGCTTTTTTTCTTTTATTTATTTACAAGTCGTTAGCGAACGTAATTATAATAATGAAATTTATATTTAACTTCTGACTGTTGACCAATCAATTTATTCTACAAAAATACATTTATTTAAAAAAATTCAAATCTATTTTTATTAAAAACAAGGGCGTCACTATATAGGAGGGTTTAAAATTGTCGAAAACCATATATAATTTTGTGACATTCCTCATGTAACCATGCCTTCGAATTGCTCATGTAGTATATCCATGACCTAAGATGCGTGGCACGTAGCGCATTCTTGTAGAAACCACATGTTGGTAAAGTCCATATCAGGCCAAAAGAAATTGGTAATCATTGCCCTATAATGCTTTCCGATAGCTTGGCTAACGTCGTTTGCAAAGAAATATGGATCGATGGCATTAGAAGGTCCGAAACAACTTTAGCTAATTCCTGATAAATTCTCATAGCTATTGACACTCATACATACATACATAAGTAATTGGCCACGATTACGCCCCAGTCAGGATTACTAACTATTCAGGATCACGACCTAGTCAGGATTATGACCTAGTCAGGATTACAACCTAGTTTCTCACACCACATCAAAACGAAATATTAAAAATATTTCTTCGGCGACTTCCCCTCAGATTTCTAGCAAAAACGCTGTGAGTAAATAAAATTGCTATGAAAAGTTTCTCAAACATCTGTCGTTTTGAGTCAACTTTAAACTGTAAGCCCCGCCACACATTTAAAAAATTGACACACACACAACATAGGTGGTGTTAATCCTGACTGAAGGGTTGTAATGCCTAATTATGTATAAATGTGTGTGTTAATTTTATACATGAGTGGCGGGACCTACATTTTAAAGTCGGCTCCAAATGACAGATTTTTGACAAACTCTTCATGGCAATTTTATTTACTCCAGAGTATCTGCTGAGAGGAAGTCGCCGATAATTATTTTTTCCTATTTCGTTTTGTTTAAGATGTCTGACGCGCTCTTTGTACCATCGCCTCACGTCTAAAAAGACAACTCACAACATACTAGACTACAGCGTCTTCATTGACACTCACATATTTTCGAAATGTTCAAGTATCCGCCTTTCAAAAAATTCCGAATAATACAGTAACTTTAGAGAAATCAGTTTATTGTTACGGAAGTCATTCTTCTGAAACGACATTCAGATCAGTTGGTCATATAATAACAATTCACATTATTCTCGAACAGTCTACCCCATTTAATAAAGGTTTTCAGATATGATTCAATAATATTGAGCATAATCTCTGGGCTTTATCTGGGGCAATTAATTTAACTTTAAAATCTACGTAAAGGAAACCAAATTAATACAGTTTGGTCCTAATATTGAGGTACTCTACTGTTACTCTACATTAAAAATATGTCAAGAAAGAGCATTCTTCTATGATCTGACGACGTTTGCCAAAACTCTGAATAAATATAGAAATAAAAATCATAATTTTTCCTTCTTATTTCCACGCTCTAAGCCATACATAATTGTATATGCTGTTTACCCAAATACCATAAATCATGTGCCCCGCATATACTATACTGTTTGGCAATACAATTGATGGTTCAACATACAGAGCGAACATCCTTTAGTATGCTTAATATTATACATTTATAGGCTAAAATGCCAATGAGTGAAGTCTAAAATATATACACAGAATTCAAAACAATTCATCATAAACCGATGGAGTTTAATTAATGAATAAATTTAAATTCAATACGCATATAAATGTAGTAAATATTCGTAATGAATGGTAAATAAAGCCTAGCGGACATTGGTATCTATACATAATATATGTGGTTATGTCTGTGCTTATGTGTTTACATAGTTATTTAAACAAAATCTAAAAAAATAAGAATGAAAAAACAGCAAAGTAAACATTAATGTTGTGGAATTACCAGAGGGAAGTTTGCTAAACAAGTATTTTGTTATGCTGCTATTTTTTTAGTTGCACTTTTTAACAGCTCAAATAAGTCTGAGTTATGAGCCGCTGGCCATATTTAAGCAGCAATCCAATGATTTCAACGATTTGTAGACATTACAAATTAGATCAGATGGAATGTGTGTGAAAATAAATTAGAATTTTAAAACCAAAGACGCAGACCCACACTTTTAGCAGAGCCACTTCTTGCCTCTAACAGGGTAAACTTTGCTATTAACAGAGTACTGTTAACTGTTTAACAGTGGCAATAGTAGATTAGTCTTGTACTTTTTGACTCTTGTACTCTTGTACATTATGATCATTATTATTTGTGAAATGTAAAATATGGTTGGTAGGGGTGGACGACGGAAATATTTTCAACTCTAAAAACTATTCCAGCCATCCCACTATAACGGTTCGAAACATGACCCTCTGGACCACCTTTTGCATATAGTTTGTGTGTTGTACTATTTCTTATATGTTCCAAAATGGCCACTGATCTTATAGAGAATTTTCAAGCAAAAAATTGATATATGCAAAGCCAATTTTCTCATTACCATATGACTTTATATGTGCTCTATTAAGGGCAAATTTTGTTCTTTTAAGAGGAAATTTTGCTCTGTTAACGCCAAATGTGGCAATGCTAAAATTAATGGATTGTGTCTTGGATTTTCCTATTCAAATTCATTTTCACACACATTCAGATGGATAATTATTTGTTGTCTGTCGCTATTTCACAAAGGCGATGAAATCCTCTCTCAGACAAGTATCCACTTATTTGGCATCGACATGTCTTATCTCGAAAAAAAAATGGAGAATTGTTGAACGAAGTGTAGAGAGCTCAAAGGAGACTTTGTTGCATTTTTCAACATTTTGATTTGTTTTAACTAAACAAAAAAAATACATCGAATGCCTCATTGAATTAATTCGAGATCATTCCTGGATCGTTGCAAGTAAAGGTTATCTCTGTTTCAGGCTCGAAATTATAGTCAGTGCAATAGGGGCATGTATGCAACTGTGGTTAAGATATATCGATTCGTTTTTGGCTTTGACTATCATTAGCTAGTCCTCTTTTCCGTAAATCCAAACTATCAATCTTGCTCTCACGTCTAATCATAGAACTTTCGATATATCGACATTTAAAACAGCTTTAACGGACTTGTAACTTATTTCTCTCATAAACAACCGGTATTTATCCTCTTTTTATCTATTGTAAGCGTTGTACTCTTTATTGTAGAAAAAAAACCGGCGTTTGAGCCCGTAAAAACATTACAGTATACAACCACCTAAATATGTAATATAAATGTATTAAAACTATGGTACTATGCTTTGGTAGCCATCGCTAGGGCAAGACAGGCTTGATTAACATGAAAAATGGTTATAAGAGACAAGGAAATCAATTTTATTCACCATAATATTCGAAGTCAATACTGTCAGCAATTTTTAATAAAAAATTAAATACGAAATAAAGACTGAATAATTTTATTTCACATAGATACATATATACATACATAATTGGTCATTATAACCCTTAGTCAGGATTAAGAGCTAGCTTCTCACACATTTACGTTGTGTCTTTTAATTTTATACATGAGTAGCGAGACAATTTAAAGTCTTCGAACTACAGATTTTTCTGAGAAATTTTTCATGGAAATTTTTATTTAGTTTCAGAGTTTTTGCTCCAAATCTGCTGAGAGGTAGTCGCTGAAGAAATATTGTTTTTTTCATATTCTGGTTTGTTGGAGATGTCTGACCCGGAGTTTGAACTGAACTTGAATGTCCAATAAACCAACATGCTATGCCCCTTCCTTTTAAGATATGATTCTTTATTTTATTTCTTTTTTAATTACAACAAAATTACAAATTATATTTAATTATGTATGCGCTGAGTAACATCGACAGTGAGTGATCTGGTAGGAATCGAACCCATGACCCAGGGCAAAACCTTGATTAAATTAATAAAATCCGTAAAAATGTAATCGAATTTAAAACAATAAAACTGATTCTATGAAAAAAATTTTAATTGAAAAATTGTGCAGAATTAAAGTGTAGGAATACTAAATGTGACCGCATGTTGCATACAGGTCTAAAGTATTAAAACAATTTTAATTTTTCTCATTTTTTACCGAATGCTCTTTAAATATTTAGGTTAAAAAGAACCACACCATGGAATAGTATAGTATTTGTAGTGTTTGTGTATATACATATGTATATCTGAATGTAATACTTATTTATACATAAAACTTATATACAATGTTTACCAAAAATATTATACTGGAAAGAAAACGAGCAAAATAATAAATTTCCATCTTAAAGACGACAAAACGAAAATAATTTTGTTTTAACTTTGGTAGCTGACAACGGAAAGAAACCAACGAAAGGGAAGGACGCTAAAAAGAAATTTATAAATGCTGCTACAATTGTGGACATATTTCTTTTATACTTTTTTTGTATATTTTACTGTATTGTTGTATTTTAGAAGATAAATGTTATTGTTTTGCCAATAAATTATAAAGAAGGAGATGCTAAAATAGAATTTTAGAGAAACAGCAACTATGCTGCTGTAACAAAGACCTGCGGTCAAAGATCAAAGTCAAGGAATATATTTTTTAACTTAAAAATAAAAACACAACAATAACAATAATAAATATTAAAAATATGCAACTGTTAGCAAACAGATGTTTAAAGTTTAAATCACAGCGCTTAAAATATGGGAAAGAAATTCGAAATTTAACTTCTAAATTTTTTTTTTAAATTTCACCGGTTTTGTTAAATAGGTTATGTTTTGCGTTGTTATGGTTGGGTTATATTTGTTTTGTTGTTTGCATGCTGTTGTGTATGTAATGTCTAACACTTACACACAGTGTCACGGCATGCGATTAGAAAAAAATGTTCAACAATCTTTAAGGGAAAGGAAAAATTAAAACTAAAGAACCAAGTAGTTATTGCACGAAACTAAACAGTTGGTTGGATGACAGCAACAACAAAAAAAAAACGAAAGAAAAACTTTGTATTCTACATTCTTCGAACATACATACATTATATATCAATGTGTGTATAGGGAAAAGTTTATGTATGCGTGAGTATGCCATTATTTATGGGTTATACTTGTACTGACAAAACGTATTCTGCAGAATGTGTGGACAAGTTTAAAATTGTTGTGCCTTAATTTTGTATCGAGTTTTTTTAATAAAAGAATTATTTTTTTATTTACGTATTATGACCTAATTTTTTTTATATCGGGTGGGCCATCTATCGGTTTAAATTTGAACCATCGATTATTGCGAATCTGGCAATACTTATGTCATTCTATTCTGTCACAAAATTCAGTATGTTATCGCCACTGAACGTGATGAATCGATTTATGCTTGAGCAACGTTAGGAATTATCCGGCCAATGAGAAACTGCACGATGATGTAGATTTTGCCAAAAAAAAATTAAATTTTCGGATGAAGCTCATTTTCATCTTGGTAGGTACTTTAGTAAGTAAAATTGCTGTATTTGGGGCTCAGAAAACCCACACGTAGTCTTACAGAAGCCAATGCACGCATTACGAGTGACTGTTTGGTGCGGCTTGTGTAGCGACGGCATCATTGGCCCATATTTCTTTGAAAATGAGAACGGCGCAACCATTACGGTGAATGGAGGCACCTATCGCACTATGATAACCGATTTTTTTAATGTGAAAGATGTTTGGTTTCAACAGGATGGTGAAACTTGCCACACATTTCATGCCACAATCGATTTACTGCATCAAACGTTTGACAGCCGTTTAATTACCCGAAATGGTGATGTCAATTGGTCGCCAAGAAGCTGCGATTTGACACGATTGGAATAGTTTTTGTGGGGGCGCCGTTAAAGAAAAGTGTTAAGCCGACAACCTGGAGACTAGTAAGCATTTGAAGGGTAACATTCGTAATGCCATTGCCGAGATACATCCCATACACTTGAAGTGCACGAAAATTGGTCCGATCGAATAAAGTAGTGTGAGAACAGCCGCGGCAGCAATATGAATGAAATAATACTAACCGGAACAATTATTCTTTACAATAAAAAAATAAATTTGGCAAAGTTTTAAACCGTTTTTGTTTTATTGGATTTTTAAACTTTTAAATCGACCACACTTCTTATAAATGACACACTTTCGTGTTTCCGTTAAGTAACCATTTTTCATTAATTTAATCTTCTTTTATTTGTGGAAATTAATTGGTCAACAGTCAGAGATTAAATATGAATTTCATAATAAGTATTTCCATTTCCCAACAATACAATAAAAAAAATATAAAATTAATCGTAAAAATAATTGCGGGAGGTAAGAAGCAATACGTAATGCCAGACATTCGAGTACGTATTCGTATTTTTGGGTAGTTTTTTGTCCTTTCTTTCCTTTACTTTCACAAATTACTGGCATATTTGTTTTTTCTATTAATTTTTAATATTTTTGCTGTTGTTAATGGCAGTAATAAATGGATTGTGTGTTAATAAAGTAAAGCAAAGTAAAGAAAACATAAAAATGCCTTAAATTTTCTGCATGTAATTGTAATTTCTGTTCAGTGGTAGTCTGTGAATATTAAATGCAAATTATGAATGTAATTCCGTGGATTTAAATAATCGTTCGTTGTAATAATAATTTCTTTATTTCTATACGAGTTTTCTGATAATAATTTTTAATGTTTCAGCCTGTAGTTAATATTTGCGTGTTGACGATGAGCTGAATTCTTTTGAGGATAATATGCCATATGTTTTCTTAAATATTTTAACATCAACGCACTTAAGAGAAAAATAAAACTAGACAATATAAATGTTTTCATTAAATAAATAACACTTCTCTTACATAAAACCTTCAAGAAGTATTGTTTGGTAAATAAAAAACAAAAGTATGTGATAAGTATGTTAAAATTAAATATGAAAATATTCACTGTAACAACAGATTCCCTACTACATGAAGTAGGCTGTTAATTTCAAAGAGAGAAAGATTGATAAGTTGGGGAATACTAGTTAGGATTGATGAAACAGAAAATATTATTATTATAAGGGGCAGTTATAGGCATGTGACCGTTTATCTGCTTCCGAAATGTCACAAGATTCTTGATGGTCAGTCGACAAACCTTATCAGACCCAATAAATGTCTTCATAAACATTGATCTGCGAATGCTTGCTAACGCAACATATTGTTACGAAAATGGAAATGGTGTCACATCGTTTAACATTAAAATGATAAACAAAAGCTACAAAAACAATGAACTTGTTTACATGATAAACAAGTAAACAAAAATATACCAAAAAAATAAGAAAGGGGATAAACAAGTAAACAAAAAATGCAACAACAAACAATGTAAACAAAATACACCAACAACAATAATAAAACAACGATGTTTACATTTATGGATATCTCGGGAATACGAAGCCACGAAAATTCGCCTTTAAGATCATTCATCATACTGTTTACGTTGGCATAAAAGTCAAGACAAAGCAGGCAACGGAGTCGGTATAAATTCAGTTAGTCTTGTGTGAAGGCGAGTTGCGTGTGAAGAGAATAATCGTGGTTTGAAGATCTCCGTTATAAAGTTCTGTCGAACAAATGTTATTGTTTATGCAAAAGAGTGTAAAGAAGAATAACAAACAAAGCAATTGTTGTTGTTTACATCAAGTTGTGAACTGCGACACACAGAATTGTGCGATCAATAAAGAATTTAATTAAAACTAAACACAAATTTATTTTTATTTTATTTGCGATCTACGAACTCATATTTTAAACGTTTTTAAAAGGGTAAAAACGTAACAATATTTGCAGAGTAAGCTCTCTGTTGATTGTTTATTCTCTACATTGACGGAATGCCGAGTTAACTGACCATATGAGGTTGAACAGTTGATATGAGTGGCAAAAGCGGTCTCTTAAGAAAGCCATAAGTTAGTGTAATTGCAATGCACATGTGACGTTGCTCCAGTTAATTACACAGTATGGTTCTGGTTCCATACATTTAGTAGGTGAACATCACCTAGCCCGTCAGTGATATCGTTTCTTACAACATCTCAAAGTCGCCATGGTCTAGTAGGTAGTGTGTTGGCTAATTAGACGTGAGGCCACGGTTCAAATCGTCTCCAGCAAAACGAAATATGAAAAATATTTCTATGGCTCCTGCTTCTCAGCGGATTTCTGGCAAAAACTCTGAGACTAAATAAAATTAGCATGGAAAGTTTTTAAAAAACCTGTCGTTCGGTGTAGGTCCTTCCACTCATACATAATTATTGACACTTAAGTTTTATGCTGATGCATCCAAAATGCTATATAATGCTAGGTTCGTATACATTGTCTAACCACTGCAGTATTTTTATACTGACCACAGCAGTCATTTTGAATTCGTGGAATTTTCCCTGATAATATGTCGGTTTACTAGAGCAGCCAGGCTATGAATAAGTTTCTAACGAAAATCTTCTCCAGTTCTGTTCTTGTTAATGAATGCTGTGGTTTTCTCCGAGAAATTTCGAACCTTTTGAATGTTAGACACATCTTTCTATGGTGTAGGGATTTCGTCGGAAATTGCACCGCTTGTGAATTGACCAGGGGGGGGTGAGGAGCCAAGTATTAATCTAAGTATTCCTTGGTTGTTTTACACGGAGCAAGGAAGGTAGGAAGCTACGTGGAATATTGCTAGATTTTAGACTGATATTGATAAGAAGGCAACAGATTTTCTTGTGTCGATAAATCGTATGGTGGAAATTCTAAAGTGCTCATATTTTCTATAATTTTTGACCGTGGCCTGGTAGGTAGTGTGTTGGCTTAATAGATGTGAGGCCTCTGAGGTTAGAAAAGATCGCATTTATGCTATAAAGTGGTAAAGAATACACAGATGATGGAATACGGTAATAAAAAGCTGAATGTAATATCTATGACATCAAGCGTGATCGAAAAATTATTATAAATGTGTACGAATAATTTTGTTATACACTTTAACATATGTATGACTAATATTGTCAAGCACGCATAGGTAACATACTAATTTGATATTCATTAAATAATGATAGCAAAAATATTCCAATCTACGCTATTAAATTGTTGATTATTTTTTTTTTTTGTAGTTTTGTCTTCGTACAAAAAGTCCTTTACGAGTTCATTAAACTTTTCATAAATACATACAAATAAATTCATGCCTACACACACAAATATGAATGTATGTATTGCTACACTTGTGGAAATATTAAATGTACTTTCATATAAGTTTGTTGATTAAATGGTCATTTGGTGCCCAGAATGGATACGATATGCAAAATTTTTGATTATTTTTATTTAAATAGTGTTCTCCATTATGGTGCTGACTCTCTTGTTTATTATTGCTAATGGCATAGTTTTTAATATATTCTGTACGAATTTGTAATATTTATTGAATTTCGAAGTTACATTTTAATATGTTCCCCAGGCGTCTAAATTTGAAAACGCATAACGAAAACTTTATAAAAAAATTAAAATAATAATGGAAAATACATTCGATAACATTTATAATTAATGCATAGAATATTGGTTTTTTGTATTAAACTATAGCATCATGGAGTAGGTGAACTTAATTTGCTTTTACGCGATAATCATTAGACACGATAATTATTTTTTTTTTATATTCGTAGTAATAAATAATGAAGATGTAATTAATTTCTAATGCTTCGACTAATACATGTTTAATTAGGAATTAAACTGATTTTTCTGTTATCACTCTTCTTAAAGATTAATGTAGATTACCTTGTCTATTAATTAGAAATTTAATTTAATTTAAACTCTTAAGACAAATTCGTTGAAACATTTTTATTTCGTTAACTTAATCGTTAAGAGGTATAATTAATTATACTCTAATTGTGCTTATTAATCTCCTTTTAAATAAAATTTATTAGGTTTGAAATACATACACACAGAAACATACACACAGATATATGTATACACATTATGGCTTCATAGTATAAAACATTTGTAAGCAAGACACTCATCCTCTTGCAACTATCAAATCAAAAATATTTTAAAGATATGCGCCCTATTCCAGACTCTTAAGTTCCTAAGAGACTTTATTCTTAAATAGGAGAGTAATTTTAGGCCAAAGTATGAAGGAAGAAAATAAATTTGTGCATTAAATAAATCGCTTCTGAAAAACACTACTACTTAATGTAAATTAAACATGGAGGAGCTTAGACATTTACGTTAAGTAGACTCGAAAGAAAGTCATCAAAATCCCAGGAATTTTTTAAAGAACTCATGACAAATGTGGTTTTCACAAATTTTTAGTATTCACGGTGAAAAACAATTTCCATGTCATGGTCGCGTTATTTTATTTCGATGATACTTCAAAACAATCACGAAGTCTTCGATGTGAAGTACATTAATTGAGTATTCAAAAAGTTGAGTAGAATCGAATCATACTCATAATTTCTGATACTCATTCATACTTATTTTAATATCATACTAATAGTAATATAATATATACATATAATATATATACATATATATTAATATAATACTAATACTTCTAGTCACTCGAATATTTATATGTATTATGAGTATTTTTTTAAAGTTATGGATCTAAATGAGTAGGCTTATGAATCAAACATATTCCGAATGGTATGAGTTTGATGTCAACATTGTAACTATAATCATTGCAACCTGTTCTTATAAATCAACGTTGTAGTGAGTACGAATGAATCAGAGTATTTAAATTTAAATATTGTTGACTCACGTATATTCAAAATTTCATGAGCGGTTATGAGTAGCGAAAAATGATTCATTTCTGATCTCTGGTTCGAATCAGTTTCCAATTATGAAAGCCGCAGATGGAATATGTAACTTACTAATCTTTTGAAAACGCAATTAAACATGAACTTTAATACAGCAGACTTCTCATTTAAATCTTCATTTGATTGATAACATACATACATGCATACATAATTGGGCATTTCAACCCTCCAGAAAGAAGAAACTGCAATCCGCGATATTATTATGGATGGGAAAACGTGACATGTTGTGTATATGAAAACTCGGATATCAACAACTCTTATATTGGATATTCTCATTGCGTTTAAATGGCCATTTATTACTGGAATACTTTTTGAGAATAAACAGACTGCCACAAAGTTCCTTTTGAACGTCATATTGATGCCCATGCTTGCTTATATAAAGAATTATATATATAATTATATTATATATATATAGAATTATATATTATATATTCTATTATTTTTATACCAGAATATAGAGAGATACACAGAATGAGCGAGAGGGTATTAAACTGGAAAATCCAGCATGTGATCCGCTTAAAGAGTTTACCTTACAACTCAAGTTATTCCCGAATAGTCTGATGCAACACTACTGACAAATTCTAGATTATGGCAGAGGAGATCTTTTCGAAAATCTTTTTTGGAAGGCATGTTAGAGGAAGAATATCATTTTAAAGAAAGGGATCAGAAGGCCATAAAAAGGTATGAAATGAGAAGGCCTTTCTATATTTACCGCAGGGTTATTAGTAATATTTTCACACATATAAACAAATAAAAGTTTTGAAATAATATGAGAAGTATAAATAGTATAGTAAAAAAATAAGAACAGATCCCTACTGTGAAAACCAAAACAGTCTCATAATGTATGCGTCTGTACGATGATTATTTATGTATTAAAAATTTCATACAAAGAAACCTACAAAGTCATATTTTTGTATGTCAATATAAATTATGTACTTGTGCATAAGTAGCCGTGTGCATCATTAAGTATGAAAATCTCGAACGAGTTGCTTATAAATAGTTGAGAAAGTATGCAGAGCAAATAGCAATTTTTGAAAAAAAAAATTTAAAGAGAACAACAAGAGTTTTAAAATTAACGCCCTAACCCAAAAAGGAAATAATGAGCCACAGTTTCATTTAAAATGTATTCTCAGCTACACACCCATTATATATACCATACATGTATATGTAGTATGTGTATTTAAAATCGACAAAATGTCAGCAGGTTTCTTAAGAAAGTGTAATAATATCTGAACAATTGTACATATGTAAATACCTTAATAGTTCAGTTTCATAATGTCTTAAGAAGTTCACAAATAAAATTACCAGAGTAGTAATAAGCTCAGAAACAACAACAACTTCTATATACAAGTAAGTTGTATAAAGTTACTGCAAAGGAGCAGAGACGATAGAGTAAGAAGAGATGCAGCAGTAGTGGAAAATTGAGTTAATAATTAATTTTTTATTAATAATAATGATTGTGTGTTATAAACATTGCCGAAAAACAGATTTTATCATTTGGGAGTTATAAGTTTGGGTTAATTTTCATTATAAACCGCACGTGCGTGAAAATAAATTCAAATTTGAAAATCCAAGACGCAATCCATATATATTAGCAGCACCACATTTGGCGTTAACAGAGCAAAATTTCCTCTTAACAGAACAAAATTTGCCGTTAACAGAGCACTGTTAGCTACTTCACAGTATCCTCCTTAACAAGCCCACTAGTTTAGGTGCTAATTTTGGGAAATACTCCAGGTCTAAGAGTACCATGCTATACGCAAAGGAAGGTTCCAAGGCTCTTAATATAATCAGTAACATAGTCACATATAAAGTGATATGGTATTGAGAAAATTGGCTTTGAAAATAAAAATTTTTTGATTGAAAATTCTCTAGAAGTTCAGTGGCCATTTTGGAACATATAAGAAATAGTACACCATAGAGACTATACGCAAATGGTAGTCCAGAGGGTCCTCTTTCGAACCGTGGTTCGAACAACACTTTTGTTCACAAATAATAATGATCGTAATGAGAATTATATTTTATGTCAATAGTCTACAATAATTTCAAAGTTGAAGAATAATCTACTATTGCCACTTTTAAACAGTTAACAGTGCGCTGTTAATAGCAAAGTTTATCCCGTTAGAGGCAAGAAGTGGCGTTGCTAAAAGTGTGGGTTTGCATCTTTGGTTTTTAAATTCGAATTTATCTCATAATGTTCACAACATTTTTAGCTAAATTTTAGAGATCAACATACATACACGCATAATTAGTCATTACAACCCTTTAGTCAGGATTACGATCTAGGTTCTCACACCACCTATGTTGTGTGTGTTCATCGTATACATGAGTGGCGCGACATGCAGTTTAAAATCGATTTCAAACAACAGATTTGTGAGAAACTTTTCATGGCAATTTTATTTACTCTCATAGTTTTTGCCTGAAATCTGCTGAGAGGATATGGCCGAAAAAATATTTTTTCATATTTCGTTGTGTTCCAGATGTCTGATAAAAGGTTTGAACTGTGAAGAGATTAACAACTAGAGTATAAAAAATATCCTTTCTAAACAGTTGACACTGTTTAAACTGTCATATACATAGGTATTTACAGTCGCATAAATATGTACGTGAACTACGTACAAATTGCGATAATAATGGAAGTATGTGTGCTGTACCGTAGTTAGTTATGGACTATGTTTGTAGTAGAAGAGATTGCCATATAAAATGTGCTCATTTAAATGAGACATTCATTATAAGGTACTCATCATTATCAGTGTAATTAACACAGGAAGCATACGTGCTACATGCTAAAGATTTTAAATTTACTTAATAATCTTGAGTTCATATACATATTCAGACCATGTTTTCGTAACAGAATTAATATTAAATTATTGTTTAAATTTGCCTTGAAAATAAATTTTCAAAAGAAGTACTATTATACTATTATCCTGCTGATTAAAATTTCATTTTTATTGCATGTTGGATGTTGGTTTACATTAAATGAAATTAAAATAATTATTTAAATTTTAAATTAAATTTACGAAGAGTATTATTTATTAAGGACTGCTGGTTGTTTTTGCAAAATTACTCTTGTAAATACAATTTCAACACCTGTATGCATTGTAATGAAAGGGAAAGTATGTTGAAACAATGAAATAATTGTATGTACACTGCACATACTAAATGTTTAATTGTTTGAAGATTTATGTTGGAATTAAAATTTAATTCAATTAAAATCGTGTAACGATATCTATTGAAACATTTAAGTTGGACATAAAGCGGCGTAAAGTTCCTTAATTTCTTATTAAAGAGACGTTTTTTGTGAATTCATTGCTTCCTCCTTTATTCTATTTTATTTTTCAATACATACAAACATACATAATTGGTCATCACAACCCTTTAGTCAGGATTACGACCTAGCTTCTCTCTCTGTCTGTGTTAATTTTATCAGTCAGTGGCGGGATCTACAAATGAAAATCGAATCCGAACGACATATTTTTTTTAGAAATTTTCCATGACAATTTTATTTACTCTCTTAGCTTTTACCAGAAATCTGCTGAGAGGAAGCCGAAGAAATATTTTTTCACTTTATTTTTCAATACAATGTAAAAGAAATTCAACTCATTTATAACTTCTGAAATAAATACCGAAATGATAAATTAAATAAACCTCATTCGCGATGTTATTATAGTAAAAATTATAATGTTAATGTGTTAAAAAAACACATCATTCAGTACTTCAGTCTCTGTTAATAAATTCAAATTCAAGTCTTTTAATCTCAATAAGTACGTCCTACTGAGCGTTTACTGAAGCAGCTAGCAATTCTAGCTGCAATATAGTTAAACTAGGTTAAGTTCATGTTTAAAACAGTTATTGATCGAGAACACGGGTATCAGCAGCACTTATAGTCTCCCAGATCATGGAAGTGTTTTCAATGCAGAAACTGTGGATTTTTTTATTGCGATTAAATGAGTAGCAGCATATTCCCTGAGAATAGGCGGGTTTCGACAAAGTTCCTTTCGAAGGTCATATCGACGTCCATGCTTGTACATGAATATGACCATTTTCTGTCTTATAAAGAATTATTCGAAGCACGCCATTATTTTTATACCTGGGCATAGAGACATACACTTGATCAGGGAACGGATACCAAACTGGAAAATCTATCCTGTAATCCGCTCAAAAGAATCCCCATGGCAACGATTAGTCAGGTAAATGGGTATAAAATCTACTTGTTTGTCCACAAGGTTGATCACGCTAAATCTTATCACAGAGAAGACAAATGAGATCACTATTCTCTTTCGACTAAAAATTTGTTGTGAGGTATCTATTCTGTAGTCACCGTAGGCTAATGGGCAGTGTGTTGGTTTATTAGACGTGATGCTACAGTCAGACTAACCCCATGCTAGACATCTTTAACAAAACAAAATCAGAATTAATATTTCTTCGGCGCCTTCCTCTGTGCAGTCATCTGGCATAAAGTGTGGGAGAATATAAAACTGTTGTGAAAAGTTTCTCAAAAATCTGTCGTTCGGAGTACACTTTAAATTCAAGTATAAAACTAACACATGCAACTTATGTATGTAAGTGATGTTAGAAACTAGGTCGTAATACTATGTATGTATTTATGATTATGTATTAAGGGAAAACTATATTATGAACGAGTGTAAAAAATTGACATATTAATCAATCAGCTTAAAAAGTTGATAGTAATTTAACAACAAAATTGTAAAAAAATATACGAGAAATAACACTGCAGAAGTATAATGTAAGAAATTCCTTCCTTACATGACGAAATACCAGTGTTATGAGAGAAACTAATATCGCGTAATATGAAAATGTGTTATAAGAGTGTATACAAGTATAATATACAAGTGTTATACGGTTGTTATAAAAGTAGTCACTGCAATACAATAACATTATATTGCTTATTAAAAGAGGAAGAGCGAGAAGAAAATAGGGAGAGGAATACATAGAGCATAAATACAGTTGCGTAATGGCTGTGTTAAATGCAATTGTAAATATAAATGTTTATGGATTCGTTTAACTCCTTTGTTTGTTTTAACAAATAAAAATCAATTTAAACAAAAATAACAATAAAAACAAAATAAAATATAAAAATTATGCCAGCAATAATGGCGGCGGTATAACAGTGAAGATTTATGGCGTGTGCGATTTTTAAATGGTTTGTGGTGTGAATATGATACATGTGGCGTATGATGAATATTTCACAAATGAAATTATGCATACGGATAGTGAGTGTTGTGACAGATTAAACATGTAAAAATATATTTTGTGTATTAAATGGATACCAAATAGTGGAATTAAATATTTAGCAACAGTTTAAAAGTCTCTTTGACAATATTTAGTATTGTAATAAATAGAATGAAATAGATAAAATTTTGTTGGGTAAAAAAGAGCAAAAAAAACAAAGAACAGTGATTACAGTGTTTATAATATTTATAATAAGAGAGTTTTTGTTGAAAAGTTAAATTAAAACTTATGATAAAAATTTTATTTGCAATATTTGTTATGCAATAAATACACTGCATAACACAATGGTCCCTATAGACCACCAAGTGAACTTGCATATGAGCGGCAAGCTACCCGCTAACCTAACTTATTACAATAAAGAAATATATAATCTTGTTCATCTTAATTATTCCTTGTTAATATGAAGTCATCGTAGAATAGCAGGTAGTGTGTTAGCTTCTTAGACGTGAGGTCACGGTTCAAACCACATGTCAGACATCTCCAACAAAACGAAATCCGAATTAATATTTCTTCGGCGCCTTCCTCTAAGCAGTCATCTGGCAAAAAGTCTGAGAGAAAATAAAATTGCCATGAAAAGTTTCTCAAAAATCTGTAGTTCGAGTCTACATTCTCAACTGTAGCTCCTTCACTCATGTATAAAATTAACACACTCAACATCAGTAGTGTGATAAGCTATGTCGTAAGCCTGACTGAAAGGTTATAATGAACAATTACGTATGTATGTATGCCCATATTTATTTTATGGAAGAGAGTATTTTATATTTCTAAATACAACATTAACATGCAATAAAAAATATACTTACGGTTTACGACAAAAAAATTGATGGCATCTTCAATATTGGAGATATTGTCTGGATTCAAAATCACCAATGGGTATGCCAAGGATTTGCAAACATTTATTTTAAGGTGTATAACCTATAAAGATATAAAGACAGAGGAAAAAAATTGTTAATAATCAACGAAATAAGAAAATAATAAGAAAAGGAACCTTAAGTCAAAACGTGTTTTTTTTCGAGTAAAAATAATAAAGTAACTTGAACTTCTGTTCAAAAGTTGGCAGATGAAGAAGAATCAATAGATGTTGTTGCATTTTTGTTCAAGCCACAATAGATTTTACTTGTGGCTACAACTAAGCAATGAACTCAACGAGTACGTACATACTACAATCACTTGTTTATTTTTGAGTTTTCTTTTTTATTTCTTTCTGTTTTTCTTGTTTCTATACGAAATGAATGAATGGAAATTTCAAAACAAAAAAAATACAAATAAACGATACGTTCAATATTTATGTTTGTATTCCTAGGTAATGGAAATGAGATCCGTATTCAATTTAATTCCAATATTTTTCTAATACACACGTTATTGTTTCTCTATTGGATAGCAAATATAAGATCTGCAAAATAATTTCGAACAAAACGTGTACGTGCATTTATTAAACGATTTAAAAATATGATACAAATACTCGTACTTGTAAACATCCGAAAGATAGGAAAAATATAAAAAAAAGAATCTTAAAATCTTTGCATGTTATACTATCGGATATATTTTGCTTTAATTTATTAGATAAATAATTCTATTAAGCTATGTATGTATATCAATTTATGTTATCGATTGTAATCCTTATAAATTATGCTTAAAACTTACATGAGTACAGTATGAGTTGTTAAAGACAATAAATATTTACTCGTACGACTAACCCACGAGATTTTATTTTTTTTAATTGAAAAGCGTCTTTATAAATTTAGTGTCTAAATAAAAAGAAGGCGGGAGTGAATCGCACTGACACTATTTTTCAAAAAAGCGTTCAGTTGCTTGCTTTCGCTGACGACATTGACACCATAGGGCATACCAAGCGAGATGTTACTGCTGCCTTTAGTGCTACTGAACGGTAGTCTACTAAGATGGGTCTGGCAAAAATATGTTATCCATAATATAAATACATATGTATATGTTATCCACAAGTAGAGACGTGCGGCGTATTGGATCTCAGATTACGGCCGATAACTATACTTCCGATATAGTATAGAAATTATTTATCGTGGCTCCGTCGTTACCACCAAAAATGACGTCAGTCTGGAGATCTAGCGTAGCATCACTCTTGCCAACAGGTGCTACTATGGTCAGAGCCCTCCCTCGAACGTCAAAACTAATGCTCTACAAGATGCTCATCGTCCCCGTGCTTCTTTATGGCGCAAAAGCATGGGCCCTATTAAGCACTGAAACAACAGTCTTTGAAGTATTCGAGAGGAAAGTCCTAACTAAGATCTTCGGTTCATTGCGAGTAGGCGATGATTTCCGCATTCGATCCAACAGTGAGCTGTATGAGGTCCTAAATGACATAGACGTTGTGCAGAGTAATAACATCCAGCGGCTGCGCTGGCTTCGCCATGCTGTTCGAATGGAGGAGAATGCTCCTTCGAGGCGGGTAGTTGATGACGGGATCTGCGGAAGTCAGCGAAGAGGACGACATTGTTTGTGTTGGAAAGACCAAATCCGGGAAGCCCTGTCATCGATTGGTGTGACCAACTAGCGTAGGCGCGCAAGAATAAGAGACGCCTGAAAGGATGTGTTACGGCAGGTCGAAATCCATTAATCGGGTTGTGAACGGTCAATTAAGGAAGTAAGTCTAAATAAAATTAAAAAAAATTACGATGTAACGGATATCTGTCCGTCAGTGTTTCAAAGGTCTTGATGAAATTGTTAATAAAAAATTATATTTATTAGAACATAGGCGGATAGTAAAAATAGCATCATCTTCAGATATTAAAAAAATTACGAGAAAGAAGAAAGAAACTTGGTGACATAAATAAATAGAGGACGCTTAATTGAAAGATTTCTGAGGAACTTTTCTCAATTGTATTTACTTTCAGAGTTTTTGCCAGAAATTTGCTGAGAGGAAGACGCCGAAGAAATATTTGTAGCAGTATTGCTTATGTCCGGTTGTTTCTTTGAGTGTAGTTATATTTTTAAGAGTGTAACTTATGACAATTAGTTTTAAGTTTATGTATATATATCTGTCTCTGTCTTTATTGTTAAGTTTCTGTGTGTATATATGTATCTAACTGGCCTACTTAAATTATTAAGTTAATATTAAGTTATTTTATATGTACATAATATATTTAACTTTTAGTTCAGTTTCCAGAAAGAACTCAATAAACAAAGACGTTGTCTACTACATATTTTTTTCATATTTGGTTTTGTTGGAAATGTCTGATCTAAGTTTTGACCTGTGGCTCACGTCTTATAAGCCATCGCACTACCTACTGGACTGCGGCAACTTCTACTATTACTGGGTTTATCCTATACCCAACAGAAATGTTATTATAATGGTTATATTTTTCATTTATTTATATCTTCTTAATACACTACTAAAGCAATTATATTCATGCAATAGTTTTTACTGTGCCAACAGGATTTAAATAATTTTTTTATATACAAACCTTTGCATACAAAATTTATTGAAATCAGTTTTCATTCAGGAAATTCCTTTAATACCTTAATACACAACAAAGAGACGTAAGCTCCTATAATTCACCGCAAAAATCTATTCGATATTTATAGCCAACCAGTAGGTCTGATTTTTTCAATAACAAAAAAAGAATAAAAAAATAAATGAAAATTAAAAAAAATAAATCTAAATTGTATGTAAATATCCCTCTCCATGGAAATAAAAGCGAATCTGACTCCTCTAACCTCAGCCATAAACTCAGCTTTGCTCAGTCATACACACACTGAGCAAAGTGATAAAAAACGAAAATTCTTCATAAAGTAACATGAAAACTAAATAAAAACTATTTTGCAAATGAAATTGAAAGGGAGAAAAAAGACCACATAATGAAATGGAGAAAAACATTCAATTTCATATACAATCGAAACTGTACACTAAGGATAAAATTCTAACAATCACCAAACTCAACTTTTACCACTTAAGGAGAGTGCCCGAAAAAATTTGATAATATTTCGAAATTTTTGCAAAAATTTTTCAATTTTAAAAACTGGCAATGAAACAATTTTAAAATAATAATAATTTTTGAATGTACAGTTTCTTTTGACGCTCACTGTACGTACATATATACTATGTATGTACGTATGTATCTAGAAAACAGGTAGACAACTTGATAGTAATATTTCGGCATTTTTCATTCATTCATTTGATATCAAAAATGTTTTGAATTTTTTTATTTTTTTATCAATCACTGTCATATACATTTTTAAATGAAATACTATTGGCAGCACCCGTTCATATAGTCTGTCATTTTGTTTGTATAGGGATTTTTAGAACACTCTCTATTTACCTGAGAGTGTTAACGACAGTTACTACTAGTTAGTTAAGTCCATTATGGGATTTACTTTCAATTTCTCTTCTATAAAAACCGAAAATTTACACTGTGTCCTATCAGACTCAGACATACTGCATAATACTTATATGGTAGCCATCTACATTTACCTACACACTAAAATTTCCCCATGATAAAACTGAAAATCTATTCCCAAACGCATTGACAATTGTCTGTTTGGCCAGACATACAAATGCAAACAACACATACTTTTGCAAATTGTGTGCCAAATCAACAGTAATACAGGAAGAGATTTTATTCCTATTCTCTCTTTAAAGCCTGTTGTTGTTTTGTATGTGACCCAAAAAGAAATGAAAACTAAAAAAACATGAGAAAGAATGAGGAAAATATATGTATTTTTAAAAAATAGAAAACGATTGTATAATAGTTTATCCGGCTTTTCAAAAGACATAGTGTAGTAGTGTCATGGCATTAGATTATCTTTTCAATAAACATTTGCATATTCATTCAGAATCATTTTACTACGTTGGATGATTCACAAGTAGAGCAAAAAATTTTATTTTTTAGCTCTAGTAAAAGTTATATATTGAAGTACCTTTCGAATTCAGTTTTGTGCAAGAAGTTTGAAATGATTTTGTGAGTAATGTTTGTCTTCTAGCGCAATAGAAACTGTGTTTAATGACGGCCAGTCGAAAATGTGGTTTCCAGAGTGTGGTCCATCTAACAAAATGTTGGAACTCGATCAATGAAACGTAGATTATGTCGATGATGATTTATTTTGCAGTATATTGACTAAATAAGCCAATAATTTCTTTTTCAAGAGAATTATTTCTATGCTTGTCATTTAGTTTAGGTTAGGTGGCGGAACCCCTCAAAGGAAGAGGTCCCATTTAGGCAAGAGTTTAAGCCCATTGCGATAGCATAATTAATTCTACCCGGGTATCAACCATTCCCTAGAGAAAAGCATTCCAAGTAAAAAATTAATCTTGCTATTGCAGTAATCAATAAATCGATATAGTCTCGTTGGTAGTGTATTGACTTATTAGAAGTGAGGCCACGGTTCAAACCCCACGTCAGACATCTCGATCAAATCAAAATATGAGAAATATTTTTTTGGCAGACATCTCATTGTCAGCAGATTTCTGGCAAAAACTCTGAGAATAAGTAAAATTGCAATGAAAAGTTTCTCAAAAAAATCTGTCGTTCGGAATCAACTTTAAACTGTAGATCTCGCCACTTATATATAAAATTAACACACATGACACATAAGTGGTGGCAGAAGCTAGGTCGTAATCCTAACTGATGGGTTGTAATGACCAATTATGTATGTATTGTAACGAGTAATTACTTTGTGAACTCTTTTATTAACAGTGGCAACGTTAATAAGGTAATTACTCCGTAAACCTTTCTAATAACAGTGGCAACGTATTGATTGACCAATAAGCGTAGAGATTCTAAACTCCTACTTAACGAAGTTCGTCAAGTTATGATTGGCCAATCGGAATCGAGCTTTTAAAATTAGTTTAAAGTTGTAATGAAATTTTTGCAAAAAGAAAAGACTAGAAAGGAAGCTGCGAAAAAGGACAGACCTTACGGCTTAAAATAAATAAAAAGTTAATTTAAAATAATTTAAATAAAACAGAGTGGTATTTTATATTAGTTTAACAGTATGCATACATCGCAGCAATCTTTATGTTAGAGAATTCGCTCAACGATGTCAGAAAATTATAAGTCAGAAACATCTGTCGTGACTTCATTACAAGAACAGGGTACTGATACATGAGGTGAAAGGCAATCTCTTTCTCCTCCTCCTCAGACCCACAGCTCCTGCAGAAGACATTAATGTTTGGCCCGTAAGGATCGCCATTGTACGATGGATGGCCTTACGATTTAAGGATAAAAGTGAGTCACTCCTCTTCTTGTGCATACGTATCCAGCAGTGTCTGACAATATTTAATGTACTTTTCTACTGCCAAAGAGGTTGAGCCTCCTCATAAAACGAGTGGACAATATCCAAATTAACCGCAGCAATGAAAATACCTATGCCCAGTAACATATCGGAGATTGCTAGATCTGTATTGGCCCTGGCCAACGATATGCCTGTGTTCCAGAACCCATATAAGAGTTACCTTTGAATGATACGAAACTTCCCCAAGAAATCTTTGCCGTTCATGGACAAGAACGAACGTTGAAACTACGTTCACTAGGGACTTAATCGCAGCCTGGCTATAGTAAAGCAAAAGTTTTTTGGGATAATCCTACCACTCAACAAGCATTGACTTCTGCTTGGAAAACTCTACACTGATCAGGAAGCCTATAAGAAAGTTTAATACCAGGACAAGTTTAATATCAGATACCACAGCCCACCCTGTCACTCACTCGTTTGTCACTTAATCTCACAAAATTTTGTAGTAATTTCATATGTACCCATATAACTAAAGCTTTCAAACTATTTCTATCGGCTAGCTACATAGTCAATATATCCATATCGAACAGCAAAAGGTTTTAAAGTATTAAAGTTTCGATTTGTAAGAACTTTTTACTTACAGAAAGCTTATCTCACAACTTTTATTTGGCATTTAATTTTCGCATAGATGTCCCAGATATTTTCTTTTTTTTTCGAAAAATTTACAGGCTACCCACGTACTTCACATGAATACATACAGGTATTTTTGTTTATTCAGGCCTTTTTTTAAATCCCTACTTTTTTACTTGAGATCAAGCGGAAGTTAAAGTAAATGAAAGGCGTCTGTTGCGGCACAAAATAATATCATTTATTATGTAGGCTCGATTTACTATGTGACAATATTAAAGCAGAAACCAAAAACAAATATAAAATAACAGTAACCGTAAAAGTACAAAGGACATAGAAAACGAATCATCAGAACAGAACAGATTTATACTGTAACCAGACCAGTAAGAAACAACATTAACTTTTTAATGAAGTAAGCAGTAAATGAAGTAGAGTCTGTATAAAATATAATCAGTGTAACGATTGGAAAAAGTGTTTCAATTAATAAAATAAATGCACGTGGAAATGAAATGAATGAAAAGGAAATTAGTACAGTCAGCAAGAGCAGATGACAAACCAAATGAATAATTAAAATTGCAAAATGGAAAACTGAAGGTGCGGGCGAAAATATAAAACAAGATTATAATGTTTAAATAATTGAAATACCTTTTTAAAGTATGCTGCAAGTTTAACACAAATTAAACAAGATGTATGTGAACATAAATTCTAATTTGAAAACCAAAGACACAAACCCACACTTTTAGCAGCGCTACTTCTTGCCTCTAACAGGGTAAACTTTGATATTAACAGAGCACTGTTAACTGTTTAACAGTGGCAATAGCAGATTAGTCTTCTACTTTGAAATTATTGCAGACTATTAACATAAAATATAATTCGCATTATGATCATTATTATTTGTGAACAAATGTGTTGAAATGTAAAGGATAGTTGGTGGGAATAGCTATCCCAGTACCACGGTTCGAAAGAGAACCCTCTGGACTATCATTTGCATGTAGCCTTTATGGTGTACTATTTCTTATATGTTCCAAAATGGTCACTAATCTTCTAGAGAATTTTTAAACAAAGAATTTATACATAGTTGCAAGGCCAATTTTCTCAATACCATTTCACTTTATATGGGACTATGTTGCTGATTATATTAAGAGGCCTTGGAAACTTCCTTATCATAGACCTTGAGCATTTCCCAAAATTAGCTCCTAAACAAGTGGGCTTGTTCAGGTGGATACTGTTAAATAGCTAATAGTGCTCTGTTAAGGGCAAATTTTGTTCCGTTAGTAAGAAATTTTGCTGTTAACGCCAAATGTGGCGCTGTGGCATTTAAACAAGTTGCTGTAAATATGATTAAATTCAATGATTTTTTATGATTTTATCTTTGAGTTAAATTTTCAAGAGAGTTTTTTAGTTCTCGTAAAATTTTGCAATCCGCAAAAATATGCATAAAAATATATGTAAAGAGTTTTAATTTTTTTGATATTTTTATTGCTGGTAATATTAGTTTAGATTGCTTGTGATTGCAGCAAAGTGTTATTTTAACATCCTCCATAAAAGCAGGATTAATTTCTAATTTTATATTTTTTAAAAAATATTTTGCTTGATGTTGTTTTCTTCTGTATTTTCGGCAGACGTCGTAGTCCGTAGCCAGGTATCCGCAACAAATCTAAATATGAACAAATATTTCTTCGGCGGCTTACTCTCAACAGATTTCTGTGCAAAAACTTTGAGAGTAAATAAAATTGTCATGAAAAGTTTCCGAAAAATCTGTCGATTGAAGTCGACTGTAAGCTGTAGGTCCCGCCACTCATGTATAAAATTAACACACATAAAATATATGTGCTGTGAGTAGCCAGGGCGCTAGAAGCTAGGTTCTGACTGAAGTAGGTTGAAGTAACCAAATATGTATGTATGTATGTTATATAGTATATAACACTGGCAAATTACAATATTTTTTTGACACATATTACGAGAAAAATCGTATGCTATTCAGTGTGTTCAATATGTATAAGTAAACTAAGTTTGTTCATGAAAATTAGTCTCCAGTTTCTTACAGTTTTTGATCAAATAATTCCAGACTTATTTTTACATTCAAGCTGGTTTCTTATTTACATAAAATGTTTTATATTTGTGTTATTCGCATATCAAATTCATTTTATCCTTTAACAACTTCGGTGGAATTGTGTTCTTTGCTTTGGGTTATTTCTTTGGCTTATTTATGACAGCATATTTTCGGTTATTTATCTCGATTTACGAGTAATTTTATAAGAAAATCCATTTACTTGGCAAAAAATAAGACAGAAAGTGTTCCAAAATCGGATTTTATTTGATATCCGTAGCCACAAGAAATGAAATAAATATTGCAGAGACAATAAAAGACCAAACACGGAAGAAGAAGAAAACGAATAAACTGTGAATTGAATAAAAGTTAACCAAGCAGACATCATCTCATCCATACAATCAGTCAGTGGCATTTATCCTTTCATCCATACATCGAATTTATTCAGGCAGTCATGGATTTCGTTCGTATGTAAGCATGTTTCTTAGTGTTTTGTTACTGGTTGTCTGTGTATGTTTTCTTTGATATGAGCTGAGTCGTAAATATTTGAAACTGTGAATTGCCAGAAATTGGGCCAAAGGCAGTAACAATTTAGTTCATTGCCTGGTTGATTTGCGTGTCAAATACGTTGTTTCTTTCTCTTGATCAGTCTGTCAAGTTGTCTGACCTTCTTTTTCTATGTTAGGCAATGTGACAATTTTTCAAATTATTGGTTGAGAGCAGCATCTTGCGTTGAAGTTTTTCAATTCTTTTGTTTTTTTTTTAATTTCGGTAGCAAAAATTTTCTAAGGACTGTCAATTTTGTTATCTGTCATTGCACACTATAGTACACTGTAGCCATGTTTTTTTCATCCTGTCTGTTTCTATACTTGCATGCCATTTATGGTATTCATTCGGTCGAAGCCATGCAAATTTTATGAGTCAAAAACACAAACAAAAAAACAATATTTTAACAGAGTATTTCAGATAAAACCAAGTCGCTCTACATTCTCTCTTCAATTTTATTTCAAAATATTTGGGTGAATAATTTTCAGACTTACTGAATAGACTCTCAAAGTTATTTTAACAGCTGACCACCAAAAATGATATCAGTCTGGAGATCTAGCATAATAGCATCACTCTTGCCAACAAGTGCTACTATGGTCTCAATAGGCAATTGAGTGGCAGCGACCTCTCTCGTACGACAAAACTAATGCTCTACAAGACGCTCACTCTTACCCATGTTTCTTTATAGCGTAGTAGCATTGACACAATCTAACACTAATGAAGCAGTCTTGAGAGTATTCGAGAGAAAAATCCTACGTAAAATCTTCGGTCCAGTACGAGTTGTCGACGATTTCCGCATCCGATCCAACAATGAGCTGTATGAGCTCCTCAACGACATGAACGTTGTGCACCGTATTAAAATCCAGCGACTGCGCTGGTTCGGTTATGTCCTTTGAATGGAGGATGATACTCCGGTGAGACTGGTATTTGATGCGGGGATTTGCGAAAGTCGACCTTGTTTGCGTTGGAAGGATGTGTTTAACGAGCAAAGATAAAAACCAAAATTTTTAACAGAGCTAAAGTTAAAGTTAACAGAGCAATGTTAAGTGGTTAACAGAAAATACAAAAAATAGTCTTGGAAGAAATCACTAAAATATGCGATATAAGAGAATGAAAAACGTTCCTGAGTGGAACAGCTGCTCTGGTAATTCGGAAATACTTTTGAAAATTGGAAAATTTTGGCAAAAAAAAATTAAAATTTTTTTATCTACAATTGTTTTTTAGTTCTTTAACTTCTTTCTTTTCTTTATTTACTCATCATTCCATCATCAACTCTGCGGCCACCGTCTAGTTTAACTAAACTGAATATTGCTCTTGGCGTTTAAGCTGGTGTTGCTTTTAATAAATATTTCTGGTGTCCCTTCATCTTTTTTTTTGTTGAAAATATTATTTTGCTCTACGGTGGCAGTGTGGGAAATTGTACACCTGTTTTCACTTGAAATAATTTCCCATTTAGTTTTCATATTTTTTACGTGTTTTTATTTTTATTTTTTCTCAACCATATCTACCTCTAACCATTTAGAATATTTAATAAGAAAATCTACTTGAGTGTAAGAATATTTTATTTTTTCTTAAATTAATTTTTCTTTTTACGGATTTAAATAAGATGGAGAGGAGTGAGTTTTCCATAAGAAATAAAATTTGTTTGGCATTTAAAAGTTTTAACGACGTACTTTATTAATTCAAATCTTTACCCATAACAGTGTTTTTTTTTCGTTTTAAAACTTTTCTAATTACCCAGGACCTTATGTTTAATTAATTTAATTGAAATTGAGTTTATAATTCCTTTTTTTTAACTTGAAGATGACATGTACAGATGACATAAGTTTATTCATTCATTCGTTGCCAGATATGTAAAAAGAGCAGTATTGGATTTAAAAAAAACAATACAAAATAAACTTGACGTATAACGTCCTCCTTGGTATACTAGAGTGAGTACGGTCAAAAATTTACAAAATGAATGAATTTCCTGTATGGAACGCAACACTTGATTAAAGATCGGAGTCAAACAGCGTGGCATGGAGCCAATTCAATATTTCAAAAATATTTGTCTACCAAAAATACTATGAATGTAACAAATAACCGTTCGTTGTATGTAAAAGAACAGCAATCAACACTACTTAGAATCAGAAAAAACATGAGAATTGGCAAGGTCAAAGGTTATATCTAAATTTTAATTTCTTTGATTTCATATGTGTGTGAAGATATATTCGAATTTAAAAATCCAAGACGCAATCCATAAATTTTAGCAGCGCCACATTTGGCACTAACAGAGTAAAATTTGGCCTTAACGAAGCACTGTTAGCTATTTATTAGTATCCATTTGAACAAGCCCACTTGTTTAGGAGCTAATTTTGGGAAATACTCCTGGTCTATGAGTACCATACTACATACATATATGCAAAGGAAGGTTCCAAAGCCTCTTAATATAATCAGCAACATAGGCACATATAAACTGATATAGTATTGAGAAAATTGGCTTTCAAAATATCAACTTTTTGCTTGAAAATTCTATAGAAGATCAGTGGCCATTTTGGAACATATAAGAAATAGTAAACCATACAGACTATATGCAAATGGTGGTCCTGGGGGTTCTCTTTCGAACCATGGTAGTGGGATATACATTCCCACCAACCATCCTTTACATTTACACACTTTTGTTCACAAATAATAATTATTATAATGAGAATTATATTTTATGTCAATAGTCTACAATAAGTAGAAGAATAATCTACTATTGCCACTTTTAAACAGTTAACAGAGCGCTGGTAATAGCAAAGTTTACCCTGTTAGAGGCAAGAAGTGGCGCTGCTAAAAGTGTGAGTTTGCGTCTTTGGTTTTTAAATTCGAATTTATCTTCACAGACATCAAGTGCGTAGTAGTAATTCAAATGTCAAAGACGCACCACACCATGGAGGTCTAATAGTAGCAATGCTGTTTACTTCATGTACCCGGATGATAAACAATACTAAACAAAAATTATTTGTAAACAATTTTCAAAGGCTGAATATAAAAAGCAGTTCAAAACGACTGTCCATATGTGAAAATGCCAATTACTGCTAAATCATACAACATTCCAACAGCGTAATATATGAGAACCATTGTGAAACGAAAAAACACTAGCGACTGAATGTAAGCTAGATTGACTTCCAAAATGTTAGTTGCTTTGTGTTTCAACAAAGTATCGTGTTTCATAATGCCGCTGTACAAAATATATACAATGTATTCTATTTCATTGTTTAGTTACTTTGAATATCTACATACATAGTTTATATACAGTAGTAGAACTGCATACAAACTTTGCATTGATACATTTTGGAAGGCAGCCCTAGTGTTATACCACTAATCATGAACGATTGCACCGTGTGTAAAAAGAAGTCTCAACTGTGGGCTATAGCAGAATAATTGGAAGTAACCATGAGAGGCGGCTCCTATTGATAGTTTAGGAGTATTTCTCTTCAACAAAGAAAATCAAGGTTTTATACATTTTATGTTTGTTTGTGGGAAATATTTTAACGTGAAAGCTTCGCAGCTGAGAAAACTCTTAGATATGCCAACAGGTTTAAGAACAAAATGATGGCAATTTTATTTGTGATATTATCACAATTAATCCTTTAAATTCATGTAAAAGAGGGGATGTTTATATTTATTTATGAAGATCCATGAGATCAATGAAGATTTCTTCTTCATGAAATTTCCGACTCTTAACTGAACTGCCAACAAGCATTTAAAGGTGGCCTCTTGTCAATATTAGGACAGCTATGTCCCTTCAATTAACTACCATGTGGTTAAAAATATTGGACAAAGTGAATTTCGCGCAAAGATGAGGTTATTCTCCTGGTGCACACATATGCATATAGCTATGTACACAGTCCTGTCCATGACAATGCCAGTTAAAGTGTTAATAAAAGCGATGATAGTTAACAATTTTCTGCTTTTGGTCAAGATATTGAATCTCTTGGACTAGTAGTATTTGTCAACATTATTATCACTGCATCGTTGCATCGAACACACAATTTTAAGGGGGAAACAAAACAAATTGTAATACAAACTAGAAACGAATCAGAAAGTATTGGTAAAATATGGTCACAGTACTAGCAAAGCAAATAACATCATACTGCCCTTATGGTGTACAATCAATTTTCAGTAATATGGGAGCCATTTACTCTCCAACAAAGATATACAAACAAAAATAATGCAAAACTGTACGTGACTTGTGGTATGCTAAGTATGTTGTGATCATCGTTGTAGTTCAGTTTTTTTTTTATTTTCTTTTAGGTGTTGGGTCAATAATGTAAAGCACAGCCACTCACGCACAACTCTCAAAACATTCTCTTTCAATCCTAGACTCAACGTTTGCAAGAGATACTCTGCCATTTTATATTTCCAAAGAACATACAATCTAACAGGTATTGCTGGTATTGCTGTTGTCATTGTTGTTGTATACGCTTGACGATATTGCAATTTCCTTTTGTCCTTACTGCGTCCTGTGGCTCCTGGCAAATTTTTAAAATTTATTTGCCACATTCAGTAGGGTTATCAGCACGCTGTCAGTTTCAATGTCCGTCTCTCTGTGTATCTTATTGTTTATTTGCATTTTCCTTTTGTTTAAGCATTTTGAAACTCTTTTGTCACTCATTGCCATTGTCATATTCATCACCATCATCACACCTCCTTAATATCAGCAGCATCATTCTGTAATCGTTTTGTGTAAGCATTTTACGCCACAATGTTAATGATTTTGACGATGGTGTTGATGTTTCTGGTGTAAGAGCACTATGATGATGACTTAGTCTCTTCTTTGTTCCCCTCCTTCCATTCACTTGCTAATATTTTTGAATGTTCATACCATTTATTCTGTTGCCTTACTTGGCTGCTTGTTTTTGTTTTTAGTTGGCGTTGGAATAGAATTCACAATAACGTTCATTTGCTCGTTGGCTTGGTGATGCATGTTAGACCAGCTCTCGATTTAATAAATCATTTAAATCGATTTATTGTTAAAGGAAAAGCGTTTAATAGCTGAACGCGTTCAGCTTTTTTTACTTTTATTCCATTCCATTTATTTTCATTCTCTCTTTCTTGTGATCAAACTTTAACAGGTAATGGATATTAGCGTGTCTATCATGATAGGCATCTTTAGACATTACGTTGGTAAATTTTTAATTATTTTATAACGGCTGGACAATTTATTAGAGGTTAGTGAAAGGATACTTTTTGTGGGAGAAATCACTGCCTTGACAATCATACAGAACGTAATTTGACACCATCTCTTGCAATTGCCGCTCAATCAGAATACAATTTATACCGTCACCATTTCAGAAAAGAGTTGAATTCAATGTTTTTAAATGGTCGTTCACAGAAATCTGTGAGTATCGTTAGGTCCTATAAAATTTAATTTCCATTGAGGAATTTAGTTATATTGGATGTAAAAGTATTTAAACTTTTCTTTTCTGGCGTTGTTTGTCTAAGGCCTGATATTGATGCCAATAAACTGCACAAAGGCAAACTCTACGTTAGGATATCAGATGTTATAGGTTGGTGAACTAGACTTATTTTTGGCCACAACATCTGTCTCCTGCCATTGATTGGCGATTAGTTGACAATTTCATTCTACAAAGAAAATAAAATCCCAACTCCTGCTTGGCTATTCACAAATCTTGCAAATTTTAAGTGACAATATTCAAGATCTTGTTGATCTTGTTAACGTGGAACCTACTACATGGAATCTAATACATACATATATACAGATATAATTGGTCATAGCAAACCTTCGACCTCGCACTGACGCTTCTGAGTGACGGGGCGACAGGTTTTTTTTTGTGAAACTTTTCATGGCAAATTTTTATTTACTCTCAGATTTTTGTTCTAAGATTTTTCAGATTTTTGCCAGAAATCCACTTAGAAAAAGTCGCCAAAGCAATAATTTTTCACTTATCATTTTGTTCGCGATGTCAGACATAAGATTTGAACTGTGGCCTCACGTCTAAAAATACAGCACACTACCCTAAGGGCCATTATTAAAACTTCCCGTTAAAGTTGGGTTTAGTTAAAGATGAATTTAAAGTTCACTTTAGCTAAAGTTCTTTTCGTTATTACAACCTAATGATAAAATAATAAAATTTTTCAAAAATATGGCAGTGCCGGAGCAATGTCGATAACACTGCTCAATTAAGCAAGTTTTTTTAAACGCAGTGGCAACGACGGGCTTCTTTTTCTTTTTTATTTATATTTAAAGTTGCCATATTGAAAATAATATATAATATGGCAAGTTCAAACATAAACTCAACTTTAAAAGTTACAGATAGGATGATCCTCCATTTAGCCTAACGCTCACTTCTACCATATTGTCCACTTATAATAATGAAAAACAATTAATTTGCCCGTTAAAATCTACTCTTTAGTTAACGGCAAGTTGTAATAATGGCCCTAACGCGACTATAAACCACTAGGTTTTATATTTGTCTATTAATTTTTACCAATGAATCTTTAGTTTTTGTAATTTCCTTGTTGCACTATAACCAAATAATAACAACAGCTTTAAATTACTTTTACAGCAGTCTTCAAGTCTTTTGTTTGGCATGAAATAATCAATAAGAGGAGAGGCGTAAAAACGTTGACATTAACACGCAACATCAATTAGTTGATGTTTGCTACATCCTTATTATTTATGTTGTTGCTATAGCTGTTGGTTTTTATTTACATTTCATGTACATTTTACATAATTTTAACATTTATAGCAATTGACAGTTGACATGAATGTTATCGATATATTATAGGCATTTTTGGTTCCTATTCAGTAGAGAACACAAGGCACTAATATTGTTTACGAAGGCATGGAGTACACTATACGGTAGACTATAGCATTGACTAGAGTAGAGTAGTACAGAAGACAGTGAGAGTGTACTACAAAGTGTAAAGTAGTGTTTAAGTGTGTGTGTGAATAAACAACGAGAACAATGACAAACATAATAATATAAAGTCTGGCAGTAAATACACGTTCATATACATACGCACATACAGTATACATTGTATGTCAAGTCTGAAAAAGAAAAATCTACACAAACATAGTAATATAAATGCAAAAATAAATGCAAAATGTTCCTATCAATGTAACATATACACACAGTCAGACTTTCAAATGTAATTTAATTTTTTTATAAAAAATGGAAACAGTGTCAGAGAGAGAGAAAAAGAAGAAAGAATAAAAATTATGGAAGAGAAATAGAATTATCCACATCACACAAATTTAAAAAAAACACATGCTCATGCATGCATTTAATTTAAATCATACGGTTTTTTATTTTCTTTTATTGAAAAAAAAAATCAATTTAAATAACAGTAAAACAAAAACTAAGTAAACAATAATACTTGTAAAGAGAGGTTGAGTGAATATGTGTAACGTACTGTACGTATGAATTCAAGTGATTATGGGCGTATTGGGGCGTATGATTGATAAACAACATTGAAAATTAAGTGCGTATACGATGCTAAGCACAATGTTCGGCTGTATAAAACGCTTAAGATACAGTGTTCGTTAAAGTGAATTGTTCGTTACATTCAGTACTAAGCTACAAAGGAAAAGTATGTTTCATTTTATTTAAAGCTCAAAGTATATGTAGTATTTTTACTAATTAGCTTCGAAAGTTATATATATTTCATTTTTTACGCTGAATGTTAAGTTAACAGAGACTGATAAGTTAACATAACTGAAAAGTTTGGACAATTATAGAAAGTAAAAAATAAGATTTAAAGAAAAAGAGGGAAAACCTTTGAATTTTACAACAAAGCTAAAAACTGGAAGTTGAATGATCAGGATTTTTTCACTAAGTATATTCTGCATAA
This sequence comes from Sarcophaga carnaria, assembly GCA_958299815.1. NCBI lineage: Eukaryota > Metazoa > Arthropoda > Insecta > Diptera > Sarcophagidae > Sarcophaga > Sarcophaga carnaria. The sequence continues at coordinate 115,148,745 of OY283149.1, read as the reverse complement.
ATCAGCAGAAATCGGATATGGTGGTAATCGATTAGCAATTGGACCAAGGATTCAAAAACAGCTTTCATGTCGGTCGTGGAGCCTTTGAGACCGCAGATATGGCCGACTTAGCTATTTTTTTTATACAAGCAAAAAAGTGCTGTATATAAATTGAATCATTAATAGAATGGTGGGGGGAAACGAACCTAGTGCGCTGGATAGTGATGGTCTCAAGGATTCCAAAACAGTTTTGATTATGGTCGAGCATTACTTACGACCGGAGATATCGGTAACGAAGTAAATATCTTTATCATCGACAAAAGTGCAACTCATTGACACTCTAAATGCAAGTCATCGACCAAAAAATGCCAGTCATCAACCAGAAAAACGCAAGTCAGCGACCAAGAAAAATACAAGTCATCGGCCAAAAAAGAATGTGAGTCATAGACTGAAAAAAAAACAAGTCATCGCCCAACAAATTGGCAAACATCACCAAAAAGTGCAAGTCATCGACAAAAAAAAACGCAAGACACCGACTATTTTACTCTATTTATATAGAGGTTTTCTTGAAGAAAACAATTCGCATATTCGACCGTACCTGTTTGGAATCCATGCTCCAATAGCTCTTCAAAGCGTTAGGTCTGAAACCTACACCTTTTTAAATTTTATCGAATTTTGCCCGATTTATATTTCTCAATAGATTGAATAGTTGCAATACAAAGGTATCACTTCACCATCAAAATTAATCCATCATCTGTGGTATTGCGAAATATTTTTTTATTATTTTTACTTTCAAACTAAATAAAGTTTAAATTGATTGACCCCAGAGAAGTTTTAAGTTTTTCTAGACATCGCCTTAATATTTAAACAAATACAGACCAGTTACTGTCTTGACAGATATTTAAGTGTGTCTGTTTGGGTGTAAGTGAATACAAAATGTAGTAAACATGTTTACCACCAATACATACAACTTCTAATATTTATTTATATGGCATTAAACTCTACAATTTTTTCTTTCCGCTTACTTTCCAATTTTTGCCATATTTTCAACTGCTGCAAATTTCCTTCAAAAAGTTTCAAAGTATGTGTAAATAAGTATAATAAGTAGTAAATATTGTATGTGCTATATTGCTGTGAAATTCCATAAAACATATATGTATGTATGTATAGTGGTGGCCTTATAATAAGAAACGACTTAGCAACATGTATGTTTGTTGATTTGTTTTACAGTTTTCAAAGGATTTGTTTGGAGGACGTCTTACATACGTTTTTCCATCAGATTGGGACACATTAAACTTAGATTCGTCACTCCAGAGAACTCTGTTCCAGAAACATCGTTTGTAATTATAAGGCCACCACTGTATATATGCTATTAAAAAAATAAAAATAAAAACCGTTGAAAAGTTTATTCTTCTAAAACTATTTAAAAAAGTGGTAAAAGAGACAGAAAATTCTAACAAGTTACAGGCAATAGCAGTAGTAGTAGCAGAATTGTTCGCTTGACTAGTTCGATGGTTGTTTAGTTGGTTGGTTGGTTGGGTGGTTGACGACGTGACAAATGTATTCAAGAATAAAGTCAATATTTGTCAACCATTTTCATGTTGTATAGGAGAGTATATTGAAAAGAATTGACAGTTCTTCTTTGTTGCTTATTCTACATTCACCAAAATATAAAAGCAACACAAAAATAAAAGAAAAAATCTTTAAATAAAAAAGAAAACTGATATAAAAATGGGAAAAAATTAAATATTATTTCAGTATATTTTGTCAGTAATACGTTCTTCAAATCTCAGCTTTCGTACTACATTACACACAGTATGCTTTATTATTTTCTTTTAATCGACTTAAAATGTGAAGTGGTTTCAATTTGATATTGAGAACGGATAAGTTTTGCACTTTCTTCTTATTTATACTTTCTTAAATTCAGGTGGAAATTCGACAAAAGAGTTGCTGATATTGCTGGCAGGCGGACAAAAATACACATTTATCTACTGACTGCAGTGAATTCGAATTATTTGCAATTAAAGAAAATATTTTTCGAGAAATTTATTTACTTTCTTTGGCAAAGGAGCCCATATCTTTTGTCAAACATGCGTCAATAATAGTTTAGCAAAAATGCTTGAATTTTTTTACAAAATTGAATTTATTGGCACGAAAAATATTTATGTGTGTGAAGATAAATTTGAATTTAAAAACCAAAGACGAATACCCACATTTTTAGCAGCAGCTATTAACAGCGCACTGTTAATTGTTTAACATTGGCAATAATAGATTATTCTTCTACTTTGCAATTATTGGAGAGTACTGACATAAAATTTAATTCTCATTATGTTTATTATTATTTGTGAACAAAAGTGTTGAAATGTAAAGGATGGTTGGTGGGGATGGCTATCCCACTACAACGGTTCGAAAGAGGACCCTCTGGGCTACCATTTGCATATAGTCTGTATGGTGTACTATTTCTTACATGTTCCAAAATGGCCACTGATCTTCAAGCAAAAATTGATATTTTCAAAGGCAATTTTCTCAATACCATTTCACTTTATATGGGACTATATTGCTGATTATATTAAAAGGCTTGAAACCTTCGTTTGCATATAGTATGGTACTCATAAACCTAGAGCATTTCCCAAAACTAGCTCCTAAACAAGTGGGCTTGTTCAGATGAATTTATCTTCACATACATACAATATTTTCCATTATTTAGGTGAATTGTGTAACTATTTTTGCCTAGAAATGTAATTATTTTCAATGAATTTATCATATGCTTTAAATATGAATTTAAAGAAATTGAAGAAGGTCCACTGAAAAAATTTTCTATTAAAATTCCAACAGTCATACAACAATAAAATCTTGATAGAAAGAAAGAGGTCGCTTTAGTGTAGTAGGTAGTATATTAGCTTATTAGACTTGAGTCCAAGGTTCAACCCCTGGCTCAACCCTAGGAAACGCATTATGAAAAAATATTTCTGCGGCAACTTCCCCTCTGGCAAAAACTCTGAGATCAAAATAAAATTGCCATGAAAAGTTTCTCAAAAAACCGGTCATTCGGATTCGACTTTAAACTGTAGGTCTCCAGCCACTCATGTATAAAATCAACACACACAACATAAGTGGTATGAGAAACTAGGCCGTAATCCTGACTGAAGGGTTGTAATGACCAATTATGTATGTATGTATGTATGTAATACAGAAATATAATAAATCACAAGTGAATTTGAACGTACATACAGAAAGAATAGTTTAAATAAAAAATTTAACCAACACCAAAGAATGTATTCTTACTCATACATGTTAAGGATCATCTGCATATAGTATTCTGGGAAACGTTCAGTGATTTGCATTTTTTTCTTGTACCAGCAACTAAAATAAAAAGCGATAACCAAAGTAGAAACTCAAAATGAATTGAAAATAAAAGTCGAAATTTCTTAGAATATAAAATTGCCACAGAATGAATATTTTCAATTTCTTCTCTTTACTTTTCCTTTTTCTTCTCTCAAATGTGAGTTTGAGTTTATTTTCTTTACTTTTTTTTTGTCTCGATTCTATAACTTTAGCATTGAAACGAAGAACAATAGAAAAAGAAAACTAAAATAACTTCGATTTCTCTACATAAACATTTTCTCAAGAGAACTTTTTCCCTTGCTGCACGTATATTAATAAACAGAAAAAAGAAAAATTCAAAAATAGTTAAACACACTTACATATGTATATATAAATATCTGCACAAATGTAGTGAATGTTTTGTACTCTATAACAAGTACATTTTGTTCTCTTTTCTTAAGAAAGTTTTCAACATCGTTTTATAGTTCTTACAATCAATATTAAGAGATCTCTTATGTATCTTGTGTCATGTGGAAAAAAAAACGAAAAACCATTTTATGATTTCAATATGTAACCACGATAGAAGTAAGAAATCCTTGCATTGCTAAAGAGATTATTTTGTAATAAATTATATACCGAATGACTGTGTTTTAAATAAAAACAAATTAATACATATGTATGTACATACATAATTGGTCATTAGAACCCTCCAGTTAGGATTACAACCTAACTTCTCCCAGCAGCCATGTTATGGGTGTTAATTTTATCCATAAGAAGCGCGGCCTACAATTTAAAGTCGACTCTGAACGACAGATTTTTTAGAAACTTTCCATAGCAATTTCAATTACTCTCATGTCTAATAAGACAACACACTACCTACTAGACAACGGCGACCAGATGTAGTTTACGATCGATAAATATTTCTTAAATTTACAATTCAATCAACACTTATTTACTTGTATTTAAACGTAGTCATTACCTTCTTTCTACAAAGTATTTTAAATCCACAAATAATATTGTGCAACATTAAAGCGATGTTGGCATTCCTTTTAATTGTCGAAAATCTCTTAAATTGTTTCACTTTCTGTTGGCGTAAAACAAGCCAAACTATTGTTCATTTGCTTTTCCTCATACGTTCAATGGTATGTAGTATACTTAAGGTATAAAACACCAGTTTTTTTTATCGTAGTTTGTGATTTAATTTATAACAAAAAAAAAGCTTCACAATAATGCCTACTTCATAATATTCATTGAATTTTAATGTGTGAAAAGATAAATTCGAATTTGAAAATCCAAGACGCAATCCATAAATTTTAGCAGCACCACATTTGGCGTTAACAGTGCAAAATTTTCTTTTAACAGAGCAAAATTTGGCCTTAACAGAGCACTGTTAACTGTTTAACAGTATCCATCTAAACAAGGTCACTTGTTTAGGAGATAATTTTAGGGCATATACTAGCTCTCTGAGTACTATATCGTACTCAAAGGAAAGTTCCAATGCCTCTGAATACAATCAACAATATAGTGACATATAAAGTGATACGGCATTGTGAAAATTTTACGTTAACTGAGCAAAATTTATTTAACAGTATCCATATGAACAAGCCCACTTGTTTAGAAGCTAATTTTGGGAAATACTCTTCCAGGTCTATATGGAAAGGACGGTTCCAAGGCCTCTTAATATAATCACCAACATAGTCACATACTACATATAAAGTGATATGGTATTGAGAAAATTGGCTTTGAAAATATCAATTTTTTGTTTGAAAATTCTCTAGAAGATCAATGGCCATTTTGCTCAATGGCCATATAATGGCTCAGTGGCCATTAAAAGGAATGGTACACTATACAGACTATATGCAAATGGTAGTCCAGAGGGTCCTCTTTCGAATCGTGGTAGTGGGATAGCTATCCCCACCAACCATCCTTTACACTTTTGTTCACAAATGGGAATGATCATAATGTGAATTAAATTGTATGTCAGTAGTCTGCAATAAGTGCAAAGTAGGAGACTAATCTACTATTGCCACTGTTATACAGTTAACAGTGCTCTTTTAATAGCAAAGTTTACCCTGTTAGAGGCAAGTAGAGGCGCTGCTAAAAGTGTGGGTTTGAGTCTTTGGGTTTTTAAATTCGAATTTATCTTCGCACACATTGAATTGTATTGACTTCTTTTTTCCACTGTTTTCAAATTAAGAAAATTAACTGACTCCTTAAGACTGAAAGAATTCATTGACTATAAAGTTCAAGCCTCTGCCAATAAATTACTTATGAGAAGTGTTTCGAGTAATGTAAAGAACGAATTAATTTTTAGAAACTAAAACAGAAATCTTTTCACTGTTAAAGAGTATATCTTTTCTAATCAAGAGTTTTTAATAACGAAGTTGCCGTAGTTTAGTATGTGCTGTGTCGACTTATTAGACGTAAGGCCACAGTTTAAACCCCAGTTTCTCAAAATAAACTGTCGTTGGGAGTCGGCTTTAAACTCTAGGAGCAATCACTCATGTACCAAATTAAAATACAAACATATGTAAGTGGTGTGAGAAGCTAGGTCGTAATTCTGAGTGAAGGGTTCTAATGATGACCAATTATGTATGTGTGTTTTTAATATTCAATATTTATTTAATACCTCTCAATGCGAGTCACTATTTACCGAATTAATTAACTCCTACGCAAGGGAGTGAAGCAATTATATACACGACCCGTTCTGGGGATATGACAACCTATTCACGGGGAGATATTGAGAACGATTTTTAGTACAACATAGAGCTGCTTTAACAATATAGTTTTAACAATTGAAACGATTAAACTTATCAGTTCTTTTATGAATCATTATATTTAGGAAGCTGGACCAGTGATTATGAACATTTAATCGAACTTTTTTATTTCTTTTCGTTTCGTTAAGAAACAGGCGGCTGTTTTTGCTTTTTTTAGTTTCTTGACTTAAGTTATTGGTCAGCAATAGTAGGTCCAAGGATGATGAGATTGCCATTCGTTGCGGAGGAGCTAACCTCTCTGTAAAAACGATGAAAATTCTTACATATTGGGTCCAACTAAAAACTGGCGCTGTTTGACTTTTCATACAGATTTCTTATTGATGTCATACCCTCTGAAGTGCCGAGGGTATTTCTGGATGAATTATTTGAAGTGTGATTTTGAAAGTGAAAGTGATTTTCGATAATCTGGAAACAATGGTTAAATATTTACAATATTCTCCTCTATTCGAACTGTATTAATTCATTAAATTCATATTTTGTGCTTTTGTAAACGCTTTTAGAAAATGCAGTTAGTAAACTACAGAAACATAAAGTCGCCGTAGTCTAGTAGGTAGTGCGCCAGGCATTTCCAACAAAACGAAATACATATTAAAAAATATTTCCTCGCCGACATCCTCTCAGCAGATTTCTGGCAAAAATTCTGAGAATAATTAAAATTGCCATGAAAAGTGTCGTAGGTCCCGCCACTCATCCATAAACATATGTAATACACACAACATAAGTGATGCGAAAAGCTAGGTTGTAATCCGGACCTAGTATGCTGTAATGACCAACTGTATGTAAACTATAGACACTCCTAAGCACAATACTAAAATAAATACGTGTAATGATAACACTGCCACACATTTTATTTTATCAAACGTTCTGAAGAGGGTAAAAAAGTTTCCGGAATCTTCCTTAAAAACTTAAGACAGAAAATCATTTCGCTGCTGAAGGCTAAACAAAACTCACAACTGTTTTGTGAAAATTAAATCTCTGCAATGAAAATGATTTAATTCTTGATTATTGTATTGTCGTCGTGCTACACATAAACATGTTCGTGAACAAGAAAAATTTTCATTTTCCAGGCTCATTTATGTTTAATAGCAAGCCATTCATTCATTCATTGCCACGAATGCCACAAGCGTTTATGAGCTTAAAAATCCGTCTCTTCTTTTTATCGTTGTAGTATCATTGAACATGTTGCTGCTTTAGGAATTTTAGCAGCAAATGAATTATTGTTGTTGTTGTTGTTTTTAAATTGTTCAATGGGAAATAGTGTTGTTGGCCGACATAAATAATGAAATAATGGTTTCATTGAAAGGCATACGTACATATACCAGCAGATAGTTGGATGACAATAACAACAAGGTACGAATAACAACTAATGAAGCAAAATAGACAACAACAACAACAATACGAGCAGCAACAAAAGTGATAAACAATTTAAAAATCGATAACAAGAATATCGGAATTATAATTGTTGATGTTGTGCTGTTGCATTCTTTGGTGTTGTTATTGGTTAGTATTTCTCTATTTTATATCAGTATGAGAATTGTTTTCTGTTTTCTGTTTTTTCTTTTTATTTTTTTATTTTTATTGTAGTATTTTTAATAAATGAATTCTGTTGGGGAATACAAACAATAAATAAACAATAGAAAAAAGTTAGAAAAAGAATTGAATATACTTCTACACGGAGAATTATGTTTCACAGAACTGGTATACGGACAACGGGTGTATGCAAAGGTGACTCTTATATGTAGTATACATGCATACATAATTGATCATTACAACCCTTCAGTCAGGATTACGGCATAGCTTCTCACACCACTCATGTTGTGTGTGTGTTAATTTTTATGCATGAGTGGCGGGACCTACAGTTTAACGTCGACTCCGAAAGACAGATTTTTGAAAAACTTTTTCATGGCAGGTTTATTTACTCTCAGAGTTTTTGCCAGGAACCTGCTGAGAGGAAGTCGCCGAAGAAATATTTTCTTTTTTTTCATATTTCGTTTAGATGTCTGACCTGGGATACGAACCCGGGCTTTACGTCTAATAAGCCAACACACTACCTACTAGACTACGGTGACTCTTATATGTAGTATTTTTTATTTAAACAATTAATTTAGATTGTATAAAAACATGTACATATAACAATATAACAACTTTACAACGTAGTACAAGAGTAGTTAGAAAGCTTAGTGGTTGTAAGGAAACAAATTAATGTGAAGTAAGAGAAAATAAAATTGTGATGTTTTTTCCGACAATTGTTCATTTAATCTGCTTTACAAAAGGAGTGTAATTTATTTGATGAATATGAAGATAAATTCGAATTTGAAAATCCAAGACGCAATCCATAAATTTTAACAGCGCCACATTTGCCGTTAACCTAGCAAAATTTTTTCTTAACACAGCAAACAGAACACAGCACTGTTAGCTACTCAACGGCATCCATGTGAACAAGAACACTTGTTTAGGAGCTAATTTTGGGAAATACTCCAGGTCTAAGCGTACCATACTATATGGAAAGGAATTTTCCAAGGGCTATTAATATAATCAGGAACATAGTCGCATATAAAATGGTATGGTATTGAGAAAATTGGGATTGAAAATATAAATTTTTTTCTTCAAAATTCTAGATCAGTGGCCATTTTGGAACATATAAGAAATAGTACACTATACAGACTATATGCAAATGGTAGTGCAGAGAGTCCTCTTTCGAACCATGGTAATGGGATAGTCATTCCCAACAACCATCCTTTACTTTTCAACACTTTTGCTCACAAATAATAATGATCATAATGAGAATTGCAAAGTAGAAGAATAAACTACTATTGCCACTGTTAAACAGTTAACAGTGCTCTGTTAATAGCAAAGTTTACCCAATTAGAGGCAAGAAGCGGCGATGCTAAAAATATTGATTTGCGTCTTTGGTTTTTAAATTTGAATTTATTTTCACACACGTGTTTATTTTAGTTTACGCTGTTACCCTTCATCAGTACAGGTTATTGTAAATTTTGTTACTCCAAATTAGTACCGTTTGTTTGGGGATTTTTTATGGAATTTTCAGAGGTTAACAAACAATAAAAATGACAATGAAAGTGATATACTATCAGAAAAGATCAACTTATTGTTGTTTAAAAAACGTATGTTTATCTGTATATCAATTAGTCTTGTTTTCTATCTTTGAGTTTGTTTTTGAAAATATTTGTCATAAAAGTTAAAACTTGTGTTAACTTTGTCTTAACAAAAAACTCAGAACGTTCTTATACTCTTGTAAACTTCAAAATTTAAAAAAAAGGAAGGAAAAAATTTGTCGATATTTACAGACAAGATTTTAAATCGTGTTGTAAGAGCCTTCATTTCTAACAATGTTGAAAAGAGTGTCATTTCTTATACAATTTTTTGTTTGTTAAATTTTAAACTTTTCTGACTCGACTGTTTTCCCAATCGTTTACATTGGTATGCGAAACTCTTGTTTGCAACTCTCATATATTGGGCTTTGTTGCTCATGTCATCCAAAAAGATTTTAAGAAAGACGATGAGGAAAATTTATGAGGCATGGAAGATAAACTATCATACATCTTGTGTGTTAGTGTTTATGGGATATTTTGAACTATAAAAAGAAAAGTTTTAAAGTAATTTGTGTTCTTTATGCAGGAAATAGATAAAATAATAGAATTTTTATTTTTACTCTCTTTTAAATTTGATAAACACACTAGGAAAATTTACAGGAGGAAGTCAGGTTTATACGCATTAGATTTTATTCTTCCTTCAGGATGGCCAAAATGGTTGGCAATTTTTTTTGGGATTTATGCAGGATAATCTATTTGACAAAACAAATAAAATAAAAAACGGCGTTCCATTTATCCAAGATCAAACGCCCTGTTTGAGGCTATGAGATGTTTCCTCATTCCTCCTCTTAACTTCGAAAAACTTGTTTTTGAAGAGAAACCTAAGGAATGGCTCAAAGATAAGTTATTTGGTTCCAAGGATTAAAGGATTAAAGAATCAAAACCAAATCCCTTTCCAACTCACCTACAAATCTTATTTTTGGAACGGAAAAAATTGGAGTGTTAATGGACAATTGTGCGGATCTCTTGTAGTCGCCGACACATTTACTTTAAGAAGAGTTTGAAAAAGTCGTCACAACCACCGGCATTCTATATAGAATTGATGGCAAATGTGGAATCAACAGATTTTAAGCATTCTCGGTGCAAAACAATTTCTATGTGATGGTTGCATTGCTTTTAGTTAATACTGCAGAACAATCACGAAGTGTAGGTAGTCATTACCCAAGGCTCAGACAGAACATGAATTTCTCTTGAGAGTAAAATAAAATTGCCATGAAAAGTTTCTCATTGAATCTGTCATTCGGAATCGACTTCAAACTGTAAATTCCGCCACTCATGTTAAAAATTAATCACTACAACCATGTAAGGCGTTAGAATAAATTGCACTAAAAATAATGTAGTTTTCGTATTTATTCTTCTAAGAAAACTAGTTGAAGTATTATAGTCACATTAATTTTTGAGATTCCTTGTATACATTTTTGCTTTCTTTCAATATTTAATTATATTTCATTTGTTGGAAACTAAAACTTGAAAGGAAAAAACAGTTCAAGGTAAAATTTAAAAACTAAACTTTTGTTGACTTTCGTTTCCAAGTTTTCACGTTTATTTACCAACGCTAGCACAGTCATTTTGTGGAACCATTAAAAGTCAACATTATGATTATTATTGTTGTTGTTGCTGTTATTTCCAGTAATTTTGTTGACGAAGTGATTAAGTGTACACTTTCAAAATCTCCTTAAGTGGCTTTTGTAAATGATTTATAATAAATATAAAAATAAAGAAAAGCAAAGATTTTTCTCTTTTGTCAGTAAAAGTGGAAGTATCAACTTAAGATAGAAAAACAGTAAAAAAAATCAACTAGAAAAAGCAGAATACTAAGATTAGGAAAAGACAACCTAAAAATGAGATAATTTCAGCAGTAATGATGAACGCGATATTCATGATATTCATTGGAATTACAAAAATGGATAGTGAAGTTCAGACAATCAGTGCCCTACACTTCAGGACACAAGTTATCCGTTATCTGGACATTGCAGCGAACATACCGCTAAGGGAAATGACTGGTTTCTCCGGAGCTTGGGGTGGTTCAAACCCACCATCAACGGACCATGACAAAGGGGGCTTACCTCACACTACGTAACACAATGAGCCATATCGCCACCACGTGAACTTATCTGCGAACGTCAAACTACTAGCTATCCTAACCTCAGCCAATCAGAAAAGTCTATACAAAAGTTGAGTATCCATACACAAAAACAATATTTTGTATATTGTGCCATCAGAAGTGGATTACATCGTATTTTATATTAAGCGCATCCTATCTGTTAGACCTCATTCGAATTTAATCATTTAAAAGTCCCACTTATAAAATAATGTTTGGATTATAAATGTCTGTCACGACTTATCAGGGTAGAGCGCATACGAAATGTTCAAAGTTTTAAATCACACAATCTCCATGTGAAATAATCATGCCCTCAAATCGTTTGTGCAGCTAATCCAATGTGGCATGTGCAATGTAGAACGTAGCGCTATTATCAATTTTCCAAGTTAAGAAGAACCTGTTGGAATACCCAATACATACTAAGTATTACACACATACATAATTAGTTATAACAACCCTTCAGTCTGGAGATTACGACCGAGTTTTTCACGCCACTTATGTTGTGTGTGTTAATTTTATACATGAGTGGTGGGAGTTATAGTTTAAAGTCAAATCCAAACAACAGATTTTTGAGAAACTTTTCATAGCATTTTTATTTACTCTCAGAGTTTTTGCCAGAAATCTGCTGAGAGGAAGTCGCCGAAGAAATAATTTTTCATATTTCGTTTTGTTGGAGAAGTATGACGTGGGGTTGACCCGTGGCCTCACATCTAATAATCTAACATACTACTTAACAGACTGCAACGATTTCTACTTAGTATTGCATAGGCCAAAAAAAATTAACTATAACTCTTCTGATTACTAGTCGGAAGAGACTTGAAATATATTCCTAATTTAACTTTTAACAATGGTTGTCAGTATTCATTGTGCCGACAATAATTAAAATAAGGAAGTTAGGTGTTAAAGTAAAGAGAATTCAAAATTGACAATGTATTTATAAGTTATTTTTATATTTAACACTACGACCGACGACAGTTGGAATGCAGAAAGTAAGCTACTACAAAGCTTTTCTGATTACTTTCAGTTTTATTAATTGAGTTTTTTTCAGCTAAACACGTGATTGACTTACTACAGCACTACAGCAGGTGCTAGATCACCAGTCTCGCTCTTAATCAACAACTCACGCCGTGTAGAAATGTATTCAGAAAAAATTATTTTTTATATTTTCAAACAACAGAAACATTTTATTTGAAATTCTCTTTCTCTAAAAAATCGTTATCCGAACTATGTATGTATAAAAGACTTACATCAAACGCATCCTAAAATCAAATTTAAACGATTGTCTATGTTTTAATTTTATTTACCTTGTAAACAATTTAAATGTTTAGTCTCTGTCTTCAAGAAGAGAAAAATATCGGCTGTTGCCATAATTTGTTTGCTCAACGTTGAGCACATTTTATAGCCTCAATGATGAACCGCCTAAAATATGTCTGCTAAGAAATAAACTTCTAAAATCATAAAATTAAATTTAATATCTACACAATAGCAAACAAAAAGAAAAAAAAGGAAAAAAACTAATTAAATTTTAAATGGACAACAAGAAGCTAAAACAACAACAAATTTGGAGCAGACACATATTTTTTGCAAACTTTTTTCTTTAAAGTTTTCGGTTAAACGTTTTCGCTCCCTTGAACAGACGTTTAGCAGAATAGTAAAAATCTTGCAAAATTGGGATTGGGACTCCCGAGTCATGTTAGAAGATATATTTAAATACCACTACGATGGAAATTCTTTAACTGTACCAACGTATTTATTTATGTGTCCAATTATCATCACAGAGTATTGTAAATTCTTTCTTTGTTTTCTAATTTATACTCCAAATAATTATTGTTTGTTTGGAATTTTGTTTATGAAATTTTCAGAGATTAACAAACAATAAAAATGACAATGAAAGTGATATACGATAAGAAAATGTCAACATATTGTTGTTTAAAAAACGTATGTTTATCTGTATGACTATTAGTCTTGTTTTCTATCTTTGAGTTTGTTTTTGAAAATATTTGTCATAAAAGTTAAAACTTGTGTTAACTTTGTCTTAACAAAAAACTCAGAACGTTCTTATACTCTTGTAAACTTCAAAATTTAAAAAAAAGGAAGGAAAAAATTTGTCGATATTTACAGACAAGATTTTAAATCGTGTTGTAAGAGCCTTCATTTCTAACAATGTTGAAAAGAGTGTCATTTCTTATACAATTTTTTGTTTGTTAAATTTTAAACTTTTCTGACTCTACTGTTTTCCGAATCGTTTACATTGGTATGCGAAACTCTTGTTTGCAACTCTCATATATATAGGCTTTGTTGCTCATGTCATCCAAAAAGATTTTAAGAAAGACGATGAAGGAAATTTATGAGGCATGGAAGATAAACTATCATACCAGTCTTCTTGTGTGTTAAAGTGTTTATGGGATATTTTGAACTATAAAAAGAAAAGTTTTAAAGTAATTTGTGTTCTTTTTTTTAATTTAAAGTTTATGGAGGAAATAGGTAAAATAATAGAACTTTTCCTGGACTTTTTTTAAATGGGGAAAAATTTGCATGAGAGTGTCAGGTTTATAAACATTAGATTCTATTCTTCATGTAGGATGGCCAAAGTTGTTGGCAGTCTTTTTGGGATTTATGCAGGATAATCCATTTAACAAAAACTTAAAACAATCGATTGAGTTTATTATGCCATGCATTTAATCCATCCAACCGTATTTTACCTTTTTCATGAGAGTAATACAAATACATACACATGTACAAGACCAACAGCCATACTTTAGGCAATGCAATGTTGTCTTATTAGTTCTCTTTTTCGATCTTAACTTACTCGAAGTTCTAATTCTTAAATAGAAACCTAAGGCATGGCTCAACGGTAATTTATTTGGTTTCAATGATTAAATTATTCTACAAACAAATCAGTTTCGAACTCATCAACAAATCTTATTTTTGGAAGGAAAACAAATTAAAATATTATTGGACAGTTCTCTGGATCTCTTGTAGACGTCGTAGTAGAGTAGGTAGTGTGTAAGGTTATTAGACGTGAGGCCAGGATAGATAGGATAGGATAGTGGATAGGTATTAGAAACTTAGCAGTTTTATCCCCAGCTCATGATTATTTCAGGACTAGGGGGGAATGATTCATTGTGGTATCACAACAGACTACATTGGACCATTATTGCGTTTATAAAAAGCTACTGTTCGTGAAGTTGAATTTCGGAATATTATAGCATTGGTAGTTGCCGTAGTATAGCAGGACGAGTGTTGGCATATTATAAGTGAAGTCCAGGTTTAAATCGTAGGTCAGACATCTGCAACAAAACGAAATATGAACAAATATTTTTACGGCGAAAACTCTGAGAATAAATAAACTTGCCATGAAATGTTTCTCAAAAATGTCTATCGTTCAGAGACGACTTTAAACTATAAGGCCCGTATACTCATGTATAAAATTAACACTTACAACATGAGTGATGTGAGAGGCTAGGCCGTAATCCTGACTGAAGGGCTGTAATGACCAATCATGCATGTATGTATGGACCTCGAAGAAAAATTTATTTGAGTAATAAAACGTTTTTTAATTCACTAAAAACTCATGGAGAATGTAATCTTTAACCCATTTCGCTCCGCTGTTCGATTTTTCGAACAGTAAAAATCTTCTTTTTTCAAAAAATATTTATGCATGAAAAAGATAAAATTTCAAAAAAATTTGGATTTTGGTATTAAGTCTCAACTTTAGGAAAATAAAAAAAATCCCCCGTAACATATCCCCCTCCCCCCCGATGCTAGGGGCAAATTTCTTCAAAACATATTTTTGGACACTTTTTAAATTAATTTTTAAAAATAATAAACAAAATAAAATTAAATAATTAAATGCCAATATATGTAACCGTTTTATAAATTATAAAAAATATGATTTGCATGCACATGCATGCCTTCACATATGTGTAAACTTGTCTGTTCGAAATTTCAAACGCTGGCGCTTATCCGAAAACGAAAAGTCGGAAAAATTTTTTGAGCTGATTTTTGACATCAGTAGGTCCTAATTATCCTAAAAAAAGTATTTTTCTTCTTATACAAAAAATAAAATCTAATCTCGGTGCAAAATGGATTAATGATAATATGAACATCTTTCAAGATCTATTAAAATATCTGCTAAATAGTAGTGTGGGTGAAGGTGAATTCGATTTGAAAATGCAAGACACAATCCATAAATTTTAGCAGCGCCACATTTGGCGTTAACAGAGCAAAATTGTCTTTTTACAGAACAAAATTTGGCCTTAACAAAACAGTGTTAGCTATTTTTCCGTATCCATCTGAACAAGTCCACTTGTTTAGGAGCTAATTTTAGGATATACTACACTAGGTCTATGACTACCATACCATTATTCAAAGGATGGTTCCAAAATCCTCTTAATATAATCAGCAATATAGTCATATATAAAGTGATAAGCTATTGAGACAATTGGCTTTGAAACTATCAATTTTTTTTATTGAAATTTCTCTAAAAGATCAGTGGCCATTTTGGATTTGCCTATATGCAAATAGTAGTCGAGACTGTCCACCTTTGGATCATGGTAGTGGGATAGCTGGAATAATAATAATGATCATAATTTAAATTAAATTTTATATGAATAGTCTGCAATAATTGCAAAGTACAAGACTAATCTATTTATTGCCACTGTTAAAAAGTTAGTAGTACTATGTTAATAGAAAATTTTGCCCTTTTAAAGGCAAAAAGTGTGGGTTTCGTCTTTGGTTTTTTAATTAGAATTTATCTTTACATGCATAATTATTATTATTATTATTATGATTTATACATACCTTTACAAAATATATAAAAATCATTAAAGTTTCCATTAAACACATAAACATACCTGCAAAGAAATTTAATAAATCGTGTTAGAAATATTTCAAACAATATTCAATCATAAGAAAAATAAATAATAATTCTCTACACGAGTAAATTAAGCGTGTATTATACATCCAAAAATTAATTTGTATTCATAACACATTAAAACAATTAGGAGTAGGAAATTAAAATAAATTTGTGTACAGATTTAAAATAAAAGTTTTTTAATCATATACAAGCAGACACGAACTGTAATCATTCTTAAGATATTACGTGACTTCTTTTTATTTGTTTCTATTAAAGCAAAATTAAAAGAAAACAAACTCACACTTATTTTGCATCTTGAGCACGAGGTTTTCTATAATAAAATTTTATTGTCTTTTCATAACTAATTTCTCTAATTTTAACTCAAAATATTTCGTAAATTAAACTTTAAATGGTAAGTTAATTTATCGGGTGGGACGTCTCTAGGGGTCAAATTTGAACTATCGGTTATTTCGAATCTGGCAATACCTATGTCATTGTATTCTGTCAGAAAATTCAGTATATTATCGTCACGGAACGTAATAAATCGATTTACGCTTGAGCAACGTTGAAATTTATTGGAAATTTATTCCCAAAATTCCACGAAAATGTAGTATAAAATTTGGTCGCCGAGAAGGACCAACAGTCCCCGATCTCCTCAAGTTTATTATTAAGGTTCGTGAAACTAGTTTCATTGTTCGTGTGCCAAGATGTGAACGTGCTCGTACAGTGCTTACACCCGAATATATCGAAGCTGTGGTTGAAGGTGTGCGTGAGAATCTATCAACATCAACTTGTCATCGTTCGCAAGAATTGAAAAAAAACCGTTTCGTCTTATTGCATTTTTAAATTTAAACTTTTAAATGTCGTACCCTTTATACAAGGATAATAAATTGGTCAGCTAAATTAATGCCCAACAAAGCATTTATTTTGAGAAAATTAATTCGAATTAAATTGAAAGCGTTGCCTGCTTTTCAATTGTTCTTTTCGAATAAAAGGAAAACTAATTGATAGAAACTAATTAAAAGAGAGTTAAATTTGTCTAACAATAAAACAAATGAAAGTAATAATTGCCTGTAGAATATTGTTAGAAAAGTAGGATGGCTTGCTGTAGATTCTAAAGGAAAAATTCTACAGAACAAATTGCTTTAATTATAAAGTAGTCGTTTGACAGTGACAATCATGTCAGTCATTGTCACTGGCATGATTATTAATTTTCTTTTCTATTTATAAAGCATTTCTTAAAGTACATGCGTTTTAAGAGCAAAATTACTACTTTTTGGGTGAAGGCACGATTTTTACTGATAGAAGAGAAGGCAGTTTAAATACAACTTAAGTTCGGTAATAGTTTTTGATAGAGTAATTTAAAAACTTTTATTTAACCTTTCAACACAATAATAAAATCTATAAGATTAACAAAAAATGGTGTTTAAAAACTTTCCAAATGGCACAGGACTTATTCGCCTGTATTAAATAAGTTTATAAGCAACAACATCAATAACAGCAGATGGTAAAAACTTCCACTACCTCACACTTTGTTAAATAAAAAATTGTACGATAACTTTATCAAAGCCACAACAATCTCTCTATCCCAGCTGTTTATAATTAGATTGAAATGTAATACACCAGCTATTTGTTCTTAGGATGTGATTGGAAAACGAATCTGATCAAATGCTTTTACGATTTTTGACGGAGGCTTGTGGGTTTTTTGGTCAATAAGAATAGCGGTCGATTATTTTTTCAGTTTCTTTGTCGTATCATGAGATCTTATGCTCAAAATACTCTGCAATTCTTAAATCTAAGATATCAGATAGACAATGTCCGATAATCATGGATACAGGCTATGTCACTCCTATTGGTTGTCTGCAAAGAAACTCTTATATTACCCCGCCGAAGTGAATTTATAAGAGAAAGAAAATTCACCGAAGAAATATTTTTCCATATTTCGTTTTGCTGGAGATGTCTGATTTCGGATTTGATACGTGGCCTCACATCTAATAAGTCAACACACTACCAACACACTAAAATCATACCATAATTTGTTGCCAAAATTTTTTTTAATTCTTATTACATTATTTATTTAATCTTTGGCAAAATCGTTCAAAGAGAAACAAATCCGGTAATTTTTTTATTTGTCATAAATAAAAAAAATCAATTAAATGCAGTCAATGGGTCTTTTCTCATCGCCTTCTCATTTATGATTTTTGTTGTTGTTGTTGTTATAGAAGATATTAAAACACTTGAAAAAACGTTTGTGGTGATTTTGATATCTTTGTTGTTATTTTGTGGTAATTTAATAAAATCAACAGATTTTTCTATTTTTATTAAAAATGAGAAACCACAACTTATGCATACGTTTGTGCATACAATATACAGTCACAGAAAAAAGTCTACATACACCACTTTTTCCCGCTAATTTTTATATTTTTTCCCCCAATAATTTTTCAAATTCACTTCTTCAAACATTCTTAATTGTAAACGACTCCAATAGCTGTATCATTTTTTTTTTAATTAACCGAGCTGTCTGTAGACTTTTTGCTTTGACTGTGTGTAAAGCATATGTATTTCCGCTTTAAAAACCGCAAACATTGGAGTGCTGATTAGAAAACTCTACCCAAAGATTACCTAATTAGACGTGAGTAGTCATGTGTATTGAAATTATAAAAACAATGCATTTGGTCTCAGTTCATATGTATTGATTGATTGATTCAGTTAACAAAGATCTGTATTTAAAACAACAATTTGTTTTAAAAGTTTTTATAATTTTCTTTTGTGAATTAAAAATGAATTATGATACTCTCAAGTCGTGAGAGTACTTAACTACAAACGCAGACAAACTAAACAAATTTAAGGACACTCCAACCACATGCCATACGAGAACCACATCAGTATCTTCACACTGGGTATTGTTTCTAAGCGTCGACAGGTGACAACCTAATCAGCCTAAGTAAGACACGGTAAAGAACATTAAGCAGTATCAACTTGAATAAAAGCAAACAGTCGAATGCAAAATAAATTTTGGAGTTTCCAAACAAATAACATGTACATGTTAGTTGAAATGGTAGCTTTGGTTAGCAAAGCTTACTTAAGCATATATAGCTAGCTGGTCGTTGTGACGTCACAGGTAAGGGCAGTCCCTGGACTCACCAAATTCCACTAAACTCATCGAAGAAATTGGTCAGTGCAGAGGCTGCAAAACATATAACATGTATACTTCATTTTCAGTCAACGAAAAATGTCTACTTGCCGTTGTACGTAGACTTTTTCACGCTAATAAGTTTTTGTTTGTTTTTCTTTTCCAATAATTTCTAGATTATATTTTTTATATTAGATTTTGTGTTAATTGTGACTGCCTTAAAGAACGCTTAAACACCTTTTTTAATTTGAAAAAAAAAATCGCCGATGTATGTACACCGACGTATATAGACTTTTTTTCCTGGACTGCCATTTACAGTAAATGAAGACTACCTACATCCTATGTTTGCCGGAAATATCGATACGATGGTGCAGTATCTACACTAACGACCTGCTTTCGCAAGTATGCGATTTTCAAAACCTAGCCGTAGTCTAGTAGGTAGTGTGTTAGCTTATTAAACGTAAAGCCAGAGTTCGAGCCCCAGGCCAAGCATCAAAACAAAATACAAAAAGCATTTCTTCGGCGACTTCCTCTCAGCAGATTTCCGGCAAAAACTCTGAGAGTAAATAAAAATTGCCATGAAAAGTTTCTCAAAAATATGTTGTTCGGCGTCGACTTTAAACTGTAGGTCCCGCCACTCATGTATAAAAATTTAACACACACAACATAAGTGGTGTGAGAAACTAGGTCGTAATCCTGACTGAAGGGTTGTAATGATGTATGTATGTATGTATACTGTATTATTATATCCATTATTATCCTGAAAAAAGGGTGAATTAGAGAACGTACGAAATATATTTGCGTAAATCATATCATTTTACGGTCTCCAAATAAACGCAGCGCCTGTTTTTGTAAGACAAACAATTATACGCGTTTGTACGTTCAGTGGTGACGTGCAGTAGGATGGGATTATCATTTACTTTCACCGTTATTGTCACGCATTGTTTGGACTCCATAGCTAATAAATGAACGTCATAACTCCTTACAGCAACTCAGTTAAATAATTTTAAAGCTATTGATTCTAACAACATACTACAAATACTAAAAATTGTAACATATTTCATTAATAAAACAATAAAATGAACAATAAGAATGGTCACAATACCTTCTTAATACGTAAAGTATAATAACAACAAAAAGTTAAAAAACAGAAAGCAAAGAAAAAGGTTCGTTCGGCCATTTAATAAAATTCTCAACTGTGTCCGGTGTGGTATGAATTCTATTTGATTTCAATTAAAATATTTATGCATTGTGCCTTCAAAAGTCAAAATGATGATGCATTCATCTCAAGGATTTTGGGTTTAATTTGTTTAATTGAAATGATAACTCATGTAGAAACGAATCAATTAATCTTCTATTGTACACGTATGTGTGTGCATAGCAAATATAACTCAAGTATTTATTCATTTAATTAATTGAAATTTTAACAAAACATTTAATATTTAGAAAAGAAAACATCAAAAAGATTCACAAACAAAATTCTTTTGTACACTGAGAACATTGTGCAACAGAAAATGGAAAAATATCGATTGGGTTCTAATGAAATACACAGGAATTTGTTTCCGAAAAACACACATATATACATACATATTCTAAAATAATATTTCTCTTACTCATAGAGCACCTTATAGTATCACTATGCCAGATCACACAAATAAATAATGTTTGAAGTGTTTGAGGGAGTCCTTACCGGTAGAGAGACCACTGTTTTCTATACAAGCAAATCAAATTATGTGACCAGTATACTCAGGTACTATTCTAAATCGGAAACTTAAATGTAAATAATACCTAGGGGAAAAGGCAATGAAAGCACATTAATAGATAATGGTTAATATCGACATGGTGCCATAGGATCTCCATTGGTTTTCAACCCGAGAATGATACATTAGCCCACAGGATGTGTATGTAGACAAAACTAAGTATTGTCCTGTGGTACGGTGAACAGGAATACTATAAAGGATTCAACGAAAATGCTGATAATAAGAGAAGTTCATCTAAGGCTTTGAAAACCATTATATCTATTTAACCAATTGCGATATGACAATGGGATAAAAGTATAATACATACATAATTGGCCATTACAACTCTTCAGTCACGATTACAGCCTAGCTCCTCGACAACACTCATGTTGTGTGTGTTAATTTTATACATGGGTGGTGGGACCTACAGTTTAAAGTCGACTCCGAACGACAGATTTTTATTTATTGAGAAACTTTTCATGGCAATTTTTATTTACTCTCAGAGTTTTTTCCAGAAATCTACTGAGAGGAAGTCACCGAAAAAATACTTTTTGTATTTTGTCTTGATGTCTGGCCTGGGGCTCGAACCCAGGCTTTTGCGTCTAATAAGCCAACACACTACCTACTAGACTACGGCGACTTCTTTTTTTTTTCGTCGGGACGGCGCGAACGCTATTCCATGATTACTGAAATCAAATTTGAAAACTTTCACACGAGTTTGGTCATTAATTATGGCCTGACTTTGAACTTAACCGAAAGACAGAGGAAATTGATTTCCTACCCTATTTCTAAGCCTCATTGTATATACAATCACGGAAAAGCATTTATAGACTGGTTGTTGAATTTCTTTTATTGAGTGCGAGCTATTAAGATTTGAGGGATTTTTTTTCTGTCACAGCCATTGTTGTTTTGTTCTTGTATGGGTTGAGTAAGTGGCTGTCAAATAATGGTTAAAGTGATTGACTATACACTCGAGCGCTACATTTTAAAACCCTGGACAAGGCCTTGGACCAGTGGATCGTACATCACAAAGAGAATTTGATTTGTAGTCATATATTCCGTGTGTGTAGAATGGTAGAATGTAGAAGTTTTTCTCTTATTTACGCTATAATCTAAATTTAGAACTTATCTCCCTAAACACTAATACCTGTTTTCTCCTTCCAACAAACAATTTTTCTCTTGGTCCAATACAAAACAAAAATTTAATCGTAATTTGTCACACGTTACTCCCTTTTTCCTCTCTTTATAATTTAGTTAACACTGTTCCAACTCAATGCCCTGAAAAGTTAGAATACATTGGACTCAGCAAAATATAAAAATTTCCATTTCCTAAGCGTTGGTCGTAGCGTACAAATAACCCAAGCACCATGACTGCTTTCACTTGCGATTACAGAAAAGGTCAACAACGACGGACTTGATTATAATATCCGGCATTGCGAAATGAAAATAATAAGATGGAGAACATGTTCTGAGCCCACTGTTATTTAAGGTGGATTTACGTGGTCACACAAGTCATATGATATGTCAAGTTTTTATGCAGAAGAGAGCGAATAGTAACGTGTAAACCCAATATACATACATATATAAAGAAAGTATACGACATTGATTTGCTGTAGTCTAGTAGGTAGGGTGTGAGGTTATTAGACGTAAGACCACGGTTTAAGCGCAAAGTTAGTCATCTCGAATAAAGAGAAATATGATAATCGGGGACTTCCTCTGAGCAGATTTTTGGCAAAAACTCTTGAAATTAAATAAAATTTCCATGGAAAATTTCTCAAAAATCTTTCGTTCGGAATCGACGTTAAACTGTAAGTGCCGCCACTATGTATTAAATTAACACACACAACATAAGTGTCTGTCTGTCTGAAGGGTTGTAATGACCAGTATGTATGTATGTATGTAAAACATTTATTGTGTAAACTAATCTTGAAAAGAACAAAACAGCATTGAATAGAATAGTAGAACTTACCCGTACGTACGCACATTTTATAAAAGAATACCCCACTGGTGTTCTAGAATAATAAAGCGATATAAAAATAGTGTACATAGTTATGTATCTGAAGATTATTCATCTTAATCAATTGACCACATTCATCATATATTTTTATTATTAAACGATAAACACTTAGTATTTTTTGATTGCATTGATCATAAGTATTCGTATCGTAAAAGCCAAACGGATAGGTTGGAATATTGCGCGTCTTTTTAAAATGTTTAAGAAAATCTTAACAATAATTATAGTAATCATTGCCGTGATTGAAATTCAAAAAGTAAACGGTTTCAATGGGCAGCGATTTAAACGCAATATTAAGAAAGTAACTCCGAATTGTAAGCTATTGGATCACCTTGGCAGATGTGCTGATATCATAACTACACAAACTCTGGATCAAAGCTTCAATAAGCAAAATGTGAAACCGCAGCCGTATTTAAGAAGGGTATTATAAGATAGACATCAAAGGACAATAAAAGCACACATAAACAAATACTTTCTTCTCTCATTTCTCATTTTAGAGTAAACAATTAGGATCAAAAGCAACAAAAAAGCCATGGTATCAGTTTTGGTGATTGTTGCGCTGACCAATCTCGGGTGTGAAGAAAAAAATATACTTTTTGAGAAATTGCACGAAATGTTCAATAAAATGTTATTTGAGGATTGAAATAAAATTAATTTTGAAAAATTACAATTTAAATCATAAAAGAATATAATTTTCGTTTAAAAACAAATTCAAAAATATGCCCTGACGAGCAGCAGTGAGTACATGTGCGTGACAAAAAATATTAAAAGCTGGATTACACATATTTTTCTTTATTATTCTTCGATTCTCTTTTTAATATAATTCAACTGAAAATAAATAATTCACTGTGAAAATAGAAATAAAAATGTATTTGAATTGCTGTAATATGTAATGGTATGTAGTAGTTGGAACCCAAGATCTTTATTTTCCAAAACAATCATTGAGAGTTGCCTGCAAATCTAGTTGCTTTCCACCTCAAAGCACTTTTAGATTGTATGTAACTAAGTGATACTGCTCAAGCCTTCGCTTTACAATTGCCCAAAAACTCCCAATACATACATAATTGGTCATTACAACCCTTCAGTCAGGATTCCGACCTAGGTTCTCACACCACTTATGTTGTGTGTGTTAATTTTATACATGAGTGGTGGGACCTACACTTTACAGTCGACTCTGAACGACCGATTTTTGAGAAACTGTTCATGGCAATTTTATTTAATTTCAGAGTTTTTGCCAGAAATCTGCTGAGAGAAAGTCGCCGAAGAAATACTTTTTGTATTTTGTGTTGATGTCTGGGCTGTTACGTCTAATAAGCCAACACATTACCTACTATACTCCCAATAGAATTGGGAATAACAAGACTTTGCTTAAGCCTCTGCATTGTTTGAAAATTCTGTTCACGTAAACATTCCTTCACAATTTTTGAACTATTTTAAGGGCAATTTTTCTACCTTTTCTCAATAGACGCTAGTGTCGAAAATAGAGGAAATGGCCACAAAAAGCCTTCTGTCTTATAATCCGCATCAATTATTGGTAGTAGTGTAGCAGCTTACTGTCTGCGACATATTGTTTAGGTTTTTGTGTTACTTAGCAAAATTTAAATACACACATACATACATAATTGGTCTTACAATCATTCAACCAGGATTACGACCTACATAGTTCCTCACACCACTTATGTTGTGTGTGTAAATTTTTTATATGTACATGAGTGGTGGGGCCCTACAGCTTAACGTCGATTCCAAATTAAAAATTTTTGAGAATCTTTTAATGGCAATTTTCATTTGCTCTTAGAGTTATTGCCAGAAAGCTGCTGAGAAGTATTTGCCGAAGAAATATTTTTTCATATTTCGTTTTGTTGGAGAACTGGCCTCACGTCTAATAAGCTAACACACCACCTACTAGTTTACGGCAAACAGAAAATATTCCCTCTTTTATAAAAGTATACAGCTTCCAGATGACACAATTCTTTTGTGTTCCTAAATCTCATTTCAAAGCATTTTCCAAAATTGCTTCTCATCAATGTAACCATAGACTCTAGAACCTTGGTCTGCACCACCAACAGGTCAGGTAACAATGCTCACTAATGAATAATACTTTAGACTTGTCTTCCATTTTTACAATTATAGCTTCCATAGCATTGATCTTTACTACCAATAGAGCCTCCAGCGCTGCTGTAGCACAGATTCTCATTGCTCCAGTTATAGCAACACATGCTAGTCTCTGCAGCTTGTCGTAGTCCATTTTAGGTGTTTTCCAATTTGTTCTCTCTGCACCAGACGCATAGCCCATGGGTTAAATTTGAAGATTTATAACTCTTAAGCGCTGTAGTACTTGTATTTGGGCATTTATTTTAAACAATAAGCAATTAAGCATTATCAACTTTCAATACAAAGTTAAGAAATGGATGATATCGCTTCGCATTGAGAGTTTTTTAAGGCAATCTTAGTAATTAAATGTTGAGCTGGCAACATTAACTGGAACTTACGAGCTATGCCGTGTAGCGTATAGAAATATTAATTTTACTTTTTGTTATACTGGGTGTTATGCAAAGTTTGTCTTTGATGCTCGTACTAACCGTAACCTTACTCCTCTACAACATGAACTCTACAAAAATATGTAAATTTTTCATGTATTGAATTTTTCTAATTCGAAATTCAATGATTTTATTGAAAGATATGTTGCACATATGAGCAACAGCAACAACAAAAGAAAAAACTATAAAGACAAAATGTAGTTTTCATTGATAGTAAAACTCTATAAGCCATTGAATAAAAAAATGATGCTGCACATCGTTTTCGTGTGGAAGTCAAACAGCATCGAAAAATAATATAAAAACCTAGCCATGACACAAATGTTTAAATAAAAACACAATTTTTAAACAAATTAAAATATATAACGAAAAAAAGAATATTTTTGAAATAAAGAAGAAGTGATTAAATCTGAAACGATTATAATACAGTCAACACACAGATTCAGCCTACCACAGTTTTATTTATTTCCCATAATTATGAGCAGTTGCCATTTTGGAACATATAAAAAATAGTACACCATACAGACTATATGCAAATGGTAGTCCAGAGAGTCCCCTGTGGTGGTGGGATAGCTATGCCCACTAACCATTCTTTTTATTTCAACAATTTTGTTCACTAATAATAATGATCATAATGAGAATTAAATTTTATGTCAGTAGTCTGCAATAATTGCAAAGTAAAAGACTAATCTACCTATTGCCACCGTTAAGCAATCAACAATTCTCTGTTAATAGCAAAGTTTACCCTGTTAGACGCAAGAAGTGGCGCTGCTGAAAGTGTGGGTTCGCGTTTTTGGTTTTTAAATTCGAATTTATCTTCACACACATAAATATGCAAATAATGAAATAAAATAATATTCGTTTACATGTCAATGTTGTCAATATTCCAGGTATAAAGATTTAATTCCAAATAAGTAAGATGCTTTGCAACTCTGCGTCGTTTTTTTACAAAAAGAGTTACAGATTACAGTTGAAATCTTATATAAAGTCATTAGTAATCAGTTCACAGTGTCTGGGTAATATGATCGACATTGTGGTTATCCCACTATATATCCTGTTTTAGAATCCTTGATACCATGGATGATATAGTGCGAATAGCTGTAGCAAATCCCATTTTCCCGCAATATCGATCACCCTATCCAGTGAATTTTTCAAGCCCGATTTCTCAAGTTTCAATATTATTTGGGATATATCACTAATGGGGTTTTATTAAGGACCCCTTAGGCTAATTTATATGTGGTGTGATACCTGCAGCAAATCCCATTTTTCCACAATAGCGATCATCCTCCACAGACATTGTTAAAATAATTAATTTTTTTTAAACAATTTCCAAATTACCAGAGAAGCTTTTACACTCAGGAATTTGTGGAGCATAATTTTTAAGAAATGGAGTAGAGATTCAATTCTCAGCTATCATATATTTGGATGATTTCTTCCATGACAATTTTTTTGTTACACTTTCTATTTTTCATTTATATAATGCCAGCACTCTTACAAGTCATATGCAGGGATTCATTAATTTTGACAACCATTATCAGACATTTAAGGTATCAAACATATATTGTGCTGCAAAACTCAGACTGGCTGAAAGTAACAACATTTAATCCTCTTAAAGCAACTCAACACTTCCACTAATAAATACATCAGCATCTTTATTCAGCTGTCAATATTATTTCCCATTATCACTCCCTGTAGCTAATCAATGATTGATTTGCGGTCTTTTGTGGGTGAACGAAGGAGACACAGGCTTACTATATTGGAACTAAAACTGAACATTTTTCTTTTTTCAGAAATTCACTTTATAACACGTTAAATGTGTTCTACTTTATTGTAACGAAAATGTCTTTAACAGGAGAAGACTTTGCAGACAGACTGATAAATGGAAAGTGCATACAATTTTCTTATTCATGATACGAACTCATGTAATTTCTGTTGCTGAGGTTGTTGCATTTTTTTTTTCTTAAAAAAAAAGAAAATTTGAAAGTGCTTGAATGCTCGCATATTTCGAACGTTATATAACAAGTGACACAATTTTTCCGAAATTTTTCTCTCCTTTTACAGTTTTTTTTTTAATTTTTCTTTTTTTTCTTAATTAAAAAATCAACCGCAATCCTTAAAGAGCAGCAGTGCAGTGCAGTCACAGTGTAAAAGACAGAATGTAAGAAATTGTGCACAACCTATGCATAAACATGAAACATGCTAGTAATAATGCGGCATAATGAAGCCAATGAGAAACAGAAGAAGCCCCATAAGTAGTCAGCCAACCTGTCAGCCAAGCATTCAGGCAGTCTGGAACAAAGCCAGTTTGATAGTGTGATTCTGTCAAGTCTTGAAAAATATGGAAAGGAACGAAAAACAAACTGAAATTAAGGAAAAATTAATCAAAATACATGCACAATTGAGTACTGATAGAAAGCGTTCGAAATTAAATTTTTTAAAGGACACACAAGGAATGTTAAGCATGGAGCTTAAATTAGCTATTCTTGCTATAAGGGCCCTGTATCACATGTTTCTGCAAAACCTACTTAAAAATAATTGAAAATATTTAATTTTAATATGTTTATAGATTTATTTTTTATGCCACATCGAATGAATGTTTGAGCTTAGAAAGAAATGTTTGGTAACTGGATCCTTTTATTCAGAAAGTTGATTACACTGCCAGCAGGAGCTGTATTGTTTTATCCAGGACATAGACTGTAGCCAAAATGAAACTGAAATTAGTCGCTTGCCTGTTCAAATATTAAATATTCATGTGCTATGCCATGCCTAATATGTTAAATACGCCCTTAATATGTTCAATATTTGTGGGCACCGAAAGTGCAAACTAATTGCGAAAAACAGAACAAATTGTTGTAAAATTAATAGAGCCTAATTGGCAGCAATAACACACAATATACAATAAACACACAAATGGTTAAAGGATATTAATTTTGTAACATTTTGTTGTTATCCTTAAAGTTTCCTTGTTTAAATAAATTTAATTGCAATTAAAAAAAACATAAGGAAATAGCGAGAATGTTGCTTCACAATGCTCTTCTTGTTCACTAGAAATACATGAAAAAAGAGCATCCATTGCCATCTTTAAAGTGAAATAGTTGGGACAAAAGGTGGCAAATATGTATAAAATATGTATGAAAGTTGGTGTTATTTTTACTGGCAGTGAAAATAAATTAAAAAATTTTTTGTGTTTAAAGGGCAGAAATAAATTACTTGTCAATTGCGAAACATTTAACAACGTGGTAATAAATTTTTTTCAACGTTGTTTTCATTCCTTAAGGTTTCAGGCGTTTTTAAGGTAAACAACTGAAGGTTGTTGGGGAATTGAAAAAAAAAACATACGGAGAGTTAAATTAAAGAAAATTTGTAATAAATGTTTTAAAAAATTTAACGGATATAAATGCCTAATATTTCTCAAATAAATGTTAATGGCAAGGGATAACAGTCAGAGGAAGGCGGGAGAGGGAAGTTTAATTCTTTAAAAACAAACATATTGTATCCACTATATATCGTAATTATATAAAGAATAGAAGCAAAAAATTAAGAAAAATCCCTTGAATTCAATATAATTTTTTATATTGCTGTATTCCCAGGATGTACATCTTATATATCCCTACTAATATAATTAGAAAACAGGCGATTGTTTAAAAAATTATTTAACTTTTTCCAATGGGTAGGTAGATTCGAATATAATTAGCAAAGACAAAACCCAAATTTTTTAACAGAGCCAATATTAAAGTTAACAGAACAATGCTCATTTTTGTTGCTCATTTGAAGAAAACTATTAGCTCCGTTCGCCAAAGAATAGCCCTCAAATGAATACCTAGCATTCTTTCTATACAATATTTTATATTTATATATTTTATATTATATTTTCCTACGTTACAAAATAGAAGATTTTATGCGAACATGAAAATTCTTCAAAGGATTTTCATTCGAAGCAATAAAAGTGGAATAGCCTAAATTCTGCAGTCATCGCATGGATGTACCCACTGTTTGAAACGAAAAAATCCTGTCCTTAAAGTACCACATGTAGAGTTTAATTGGGAAACGTTTTTAATCAACTATTCAATACAACTTTGTAGACATTTTCCTGTTATCTCTAATCATCTTGTTCTAGGAGTTTAAACATGAAAATTGATTGTCAATTTCACGTTATTTTCTACGTGAATTTTTTAAAATTACTAAACCTTCTTACCTAGCATATGTAGAACCAGAATTTAATTTCTTGGAAAATATATAAAACTCTTAAACTTTTTCCTTCCTTCTCTATCTCTCTCTCCCTCTCTCTCTCTCTCTATCTACAAATACTTTAATTTGCACTTAAAAATAATTGCTGGTTAAGCATGGTGAACTTGACTTTAAGAATTAATTCTAAAATTTATTGACACTAAAATCAACGACTGAAGCAAAAGGAAATCTGTTTCTAGGAAAAAGAAACTTAAATCCATAAAATTCAAACTAGTAACAGAAAATGCGCAAAAAAATCCATAAAAGAAGATAAAAAACTAAGCAAAAAAATAACAATAACTACCAGAATACTTGAAGCGATTTTAAGTGAC
Source organism: Sarcophaga carnaria (assembly GCA_958299815.1). Lineage (NCBI taxonomy): Eukaryota > Metazoa > Arthropoda > Insecta > Diptera > Sarcophagidae > Sarcophaga > Sarcophaga carnaria. The sequence goes on along the minus strand of OY283149.1, from coordinate 115,118,614 downwards.
CACTTGGCCATACGAAAAGAATTGAGGAAGGAAAACGAAAGTAAAAAATATGAATTGGCATCAAACAGAACTTTTATATTAATATTTGAACCAAAAACGAAGAAGAATACATATTTAAAAATTGACTTAAAAAAATGTATGTATTCAATATTTCTGGATGTAACTGAAAATAGAAACAATACAAAAGACACTGGATTGAATCTTTTACTTATCCATTAAAATTATGACTCTATAAGCCTCACCTAAAATTAAATGCTTCTGAGAAATATGATAACAAATGCTTGAAAAACGTAAACCTGCGGAGCAAAATATTTCATATAAAACTGTAGACAATTATAGGCAACAGAAATTAATTCAAAAAATTTCAATCAAATCAAATTCATTATTTTCTAACATATAACTTTAAAAATCTTAATCACGCGTTTTATCGGGTGGGCCATCTATCGGTTTAAATTTGAACCGTCGGTTATTTCGATTCTGGCAATGGTTATGTTATTCCATTCCATCACAAAATTCAGCACATTATCGCCACGGAACGTAATGAATCGATTTACGCTTCAGCAATGTTTTTGATTTATTGAAAATTTTGGCCAACGAGAAACTGCACAATGATGTCGATTTTGCCAAAAAAAAATTCATCTTTTCGAATGAATCTCAGCTTCATCCTAGTGGGTACGTTAATAAGCAAAATTGCCATATTTGGGACTCAGAAAGCCCACACGTGGTGTTACAGAAGCCAATGCACCCATTACAAGTGACTGTTTGGTGCGGCTTGTGGAGCGGAGACAACATTGGCCCACATTTCTTTAAAAATGAGGGCGACACAACCATTACGCTCAATGGAGAACGCACCATGATAGCAGATTTTTTTACAAGCTCTTCATGGTATTGATATGAACGATGTTTTGTTTAAACAGGATGGTGCAACTTGCCACATATCTCATGCCAGAATCGATTTATTACGTCAAACGTTTGATGGCCGTTTAATTAGCCGAAATGGTAACATCAATTGGCCGTCAAGAAGATGCAATTAGACACTGTTGGACTGTTTTCTGTAGGACAAACTGTGATACCGACAAACCAGAAACAATTAAACATTTGAAGGCCAACATTCGTGCAACCATTGGCGAGATACGAACCCATACACTCGAAAAAGTGCACGAAAATTGGTCCAATCGAATGGGTACTGTAAGGCCAGCCACGGCAGCCATATGAATGAAATAATATTCCATTTCTAACCGGAACAATTACAGTTCACAACAAAATAAAATAAATTTGGTAAAATTTCAAAACGTTTCTGTTTTATTGAACTTTTAAATCTAAACTTTTAAATCACCCACCCTGTATATAAAAAGGATTTGATAATGCTACTTGGCGTTAGAAAGATAAATTTTTTTACTCTATCTCCACACTTTAAATTTTCTTTTTTGATTTGTTTTAAAAAATTTAAAATAAAGAATTCATGTAAAAAAAAAAAATTCATCCACTGGTTATTTCTATCGGAAAAAACAAAAAGAAATTTTTTTGAAACATTCATTTGCTGTTATTGCCATAAATTGTTGTTATTATTGTTGTATTTGCAGTTGTTATAAAATATTTACAGTTATTAATTTTTTATTTATTTCATTTGTTTTGTTTGTTCTCAAATGCTGCCGGCACAATGCATTAATTTGTTTAAAAAAAATTTTCTTTGTTTTTCTGTTTTTTCATTTTCACAAACATTTAACAGCAATTTTAGTTTTTTATTTTTGTGTTTGTTTTTATACAAAATTTTCATGTTATCGGTGTTTATTTAGTGAAATTAAAAAGTTAAAAAAATAAAAAAAATTTGAATAAAAAAGAAAACAGTAGTACAAGAATTAAATTATAGATGTAAACATAAAATTCAGTTTGGCGTGAAACGAAAACGTCAAACGAGGCAGGGAAAGTGTTAAGTATGGCATAGAGGCAGATTAAAGGTGACTCTACCAGATCGCCGTAGTCTAGTAGGTAGTGTGTTGGCTTATTAGACGTAAGATCACGGTTCAAATCCCAGGTCAGACTTCAAAACGAAAACATGAAAAAAAAATATTTCTTTGGTGACATCCTATCAGCAGATTTCTGGAAAAACTCTGAGAACAAATAAAATTGCCATGAAAAGTTTCTGTAAAAAATCTGTATATAAATTTAACACACACAACATAAGTGGTGTGAGAAAATAGGTTGTAATTCTGACTGAAGGGTTGGACGAAGTCGCCGTAGTCTAGTAGGTAGTGTGTTGGCTTATTAGACGTAAGACCACGGTTCAAACCCCAGGTCAGACATCAAAACGAAAAAATAAAAAAAAATATTTCTTCGGTGACTTCCTCTCAGCAGGTTTCTGGCAAAAAATTTAAACAAAATAAAATTGCCATTAAAAGTTTCTCTAAAAAAAATCTGTCGTTCGGAATCGTCTTTAAACAGTAGGTCCCTCCACACATATGCATGTATATAAAACATTACCACACTCAACATAAGTGGTGTGTGAAACTAGAACCATAATCCTGACTGAAGGGTTGTCATGACTAACTACGTATGTATGTATGTTTACCAGATCCAGAACTGGGTCTAGATCTGCATGCGTGTGTGCAGAATAATTTTTTTAACAATAAAATATTCCATTTTGTCCCGCCATTTAGTCTGTGTTACAAATTGAAGAAGATTTCCAAGAGGAGTCCTTTAAGCACTGATATACAACCAGGTTGGGAATGAACTCCAGATAAAACAATTAAAGGCGGGCATCGTCCGCCAAGCATCATTCAAAGGCATCCTGAGGTTGTAAATTGTAGTTACACGATAAAATGGAGAAGAGGAATAGGATAGGCAGGCAAATTAACGTTACCCTCTCTGGGTCCCAAGTCATGTAGGAATTTTTGACAATGCAAGGAGAGAGAGAGAGCATTCCAGATCGTTAATGGAACCAGAATTCTTCTGTAGAGTGGGAGAAAGTATACTCAACGAAAGTGAAAACAGAGATGAACACAGATTCTTCTCAAACCAAGTAGGTTTGAGGCAATCAATGCTTTTGCTGGGAAATTAGAATAAGAGGAGATCTGAATCATGCATCAAATTATTAGGAAATAATCCGAGGATGAAACCGATATTCTGGCAAGGCACTATAAACTCAGAGTACACAGTATTTATATTGGGGATTGCCTTGCGCCCAAGAATGTAATAAAGGGACACAAGTATACAGGAATGGGTAAAACCCCACAATTTGTATTGTATTTAAATAAATATTTTATGTGGAATTTTGTTGTTGCTGTATTATTTGTTTTCTTTTTTCACATCAAATAGATTGTGTATAATCTTTATGAACACACAATAACAATGTATTATACGTCGGGTGTATGGGTATTTGTATGAGAGTTTCTATCACACGTGGCCATCAGTGCCGAAACGTTGTAAAAATATATTTTAATGTGATACTATATATGTACGCATGTATGTACGATACAAAAGCTTGCGGACTTTTCGGATTAATTGATACTTCATGTTTTGCCAAATAATTTTTCTTTTCTGTAACTTTTTTTCTTTTCTTTCCCGCCTTACTCTTTGTCTTTTTGACAGCACAACACAACAAGTTAAATAAACACACACAATTGCATACATTTACCAGAAGAAAAGAGCAAAAAGTTTCGTAAAACTTAAGAACTTTGTAAACATTTAATGTGTTCTTCATTCCTCTGTTTCCAATTAAGATTTATTATTATACGATGCCAGACGGTCAAGGTAGTTTTGTGAGCGTTGTGTGAGGTGGTGAAAAGTCCTCAGAGATTAAGTATCCTTAATTGAAATACATATCGAATATCAAGTATGTTGTGTATCATAAGCCGACAAAGTAACATACACACATGCACTTACATACAACATATATACATAGGTACACGTTTCAGTAAACAAGCAACAATGTCTGCATAAGTGTACATTATGAGCAGAACAGCAAATCCTTATAACACGTGAGCTCTTTTTAATCCTTACGAGAGACTTTGAGCCTTTTTATTGCAGTTATTGTTTGCACACGTAGCCTTATTTGTAAGTACTGAAAAGGCACATGGACTAAGGAATACTTGTATTCATTTTTCATACGTGTAAGTATTTATGTATGCATATGTGTTAAGACTTAACAAATGCTTCGATTACGTTATACTAAATGATTTGTATTTAATTGTTCTACTATTGAATGCGTGCCTTTAAGTGAGACCATACGAAGAAAAAATCAAACCACTACACTATTATTGTTAATCGCGCAAACGTACTTACAGGTATGTTTATAATATGTATGGAGTTTATAATGTGAATTCGAATTTGAAAATCTTAGGCGCAAACCATAATTTTTTAGCAGAGCCACATTTGGCGTTAAGAGGCAAATTTTTTCTGTTAGCTGCTCAACTGTATCCATCTGAACAAGCCCACTTGTTTAGGAGCTAATTTTAGGATATATACTAGGCCTACGAGTACCATACCATAAACAGTGGTAGTGGGATAGTTGGAATAATTTTGAGAGTTGAGTAGTTTCCGTCCTCCACCCCCACCAACCATCCTTTAAATTTCAACACTTTTGTTTACAAATAATAATGATCATAATGAGGATTGTATTTTATGTCAATAAGCTGCAATAATAGCAAAGTAAATAGTTAACAGTTCTCTGTTAATAGCAAAGTTTACCCTGTTAGAGGCAAAAAGTGGCGCTGCTAAAAGTGTGGGTTTGCGTCTTTGGTTTCTAGATTCGAATTTATCTTCACACACATTAATTATGCACCCCTTAAATAGTATGAAATTGAGATAATTTAAAGAATTATATTTTAAACACAAGCTCCAGGCAGACATGCCTTCACTTTTATATGAATAACAAAAATATTACTTACAAGCCAAATTAATAATTCAAACTAAAGAAAAATGCGGATATAACTTGTATTTAATTTTGCTCTTTTGCTAAATATTGGAGATTGAAATGAAATTTAAAATAAAACTTCATGCATTTAAAGCAAAATGCTTAGTACAGTGAATGTTTCTACTTTTTGTGCATTTCCCTTAATTAATATTTATTTTCTCTTCAGTGTGATATAAAAACAAAAAAAAATAATTAAACAAGAACTACAAAAATATGTTTTCTTAAATGCAAAAAAAAAAAAATATTGTGTAAAAAAATCCATGAATATATTTTTTGATAATAAAATAGCAACAAAAATTGTGTTTATATTATAAAAAAAAAATTAAATAAACAAAAAAAGATATGAACAAACGTTTTTTTTATTTATTAATTTTTTTTTTTTTGTTTATTTTTTTTAATGTCGAGAATGAAGTTGGAATGCATTTAGTAAGCCAACATATTACCAACTAGAATTTTTTTAATAAAATTGTAGACATAAGCCAGAATACAAAAAACAAAGCATCAGGGAACGCATTTCCTGTATTTTTCTTATTTGCTGAATCGCGTTGAAGCCACAATAACGGACGGTGAATGATAAAAAAAAGTAGATTACTTACAGGGACTCATATGGTCACCAAATGGACTACTTTAAGCCTAGTTTTAGTCAATGGAACAGATGTGTTTGATCAGAGCAATGCCCGGCTAGGCAAAATTATAATGAGTTCACCGCATTTGATAACATGATTTTGTGCATCCACCTTGTACTCTGGACCTGACACAAAGTGATTATCAGTGGGTTACTATCTTGAACATTCGTCACGTTCACTTCTAATGAAAAAAAGTTTGCTTCAAAAGAAACTTATTAATACCGATTATTTAATAATAATAATAATTTACTGTCAATTCATAATGAATTGAAATTTTAAATTGCAAGAAATTTAACAAAGCAGAGCATATCTAAACTGAATTATAAATATTCGTTTCTTTAAGAAAGACAGCATCTGACACATCTTCTTATAGTTAATTCCTTTGTCTCAGTAAATCAATCAAGTAATTATTCAACTACAGCAGGTCTTCCTAAAGGAAACCGACAGTTTCTCGAACCGCTTATGTAGTGTGTGTGAATTTTATACATCATTGGTGGGACCTACAGTTTAAAGTCGACTGCGAAGAACAACAGATTTTTAAGAAACTTTTCATTGCAATTTTAATCACTCTCAGAGTAATTCTACTGAGAGAAAGTCACCGAAGAAAAATTTTTTCAAATTTCGTTTCGATGGAGATGTCTGACATCGGATTTGAAGCGTGGTCTCACGTCTAAGAAGCCAACACATTACCTACTACACCTGGACGCATTGTACTATTTTGCGTTTTTTCTTTCTTTCCGTATTGTGTGAGGAAAAAAAAGATTACTACTTTAATTGTATGTCTCCTAAGTATATTAAAAACTATGAAAAATTCGATTTTTTGATTGTTAGGAAGTATACTAACCCCCCTTAAGCCTCGGGTGTTGTTGTTTAAAAACATACAAATGTTACTCATATTTAATTCTACTGATAAAATTATATCGCAAACAGAGCTTTTTAAACCTGCATTAATAAAAAGTTAAAATGAACAATCCATCTTATTGAAAGTATCCCCCTCAAGACATACTTTTCTGATTTGGTTTCCGAATGGTTGATGCTCTAATGGAGCCATTGCGATTTGATCACTGAATTTACATTTTCTGTACTCCTGATTGGCGAGACTGGTTAATTACGATTTGATTCGGTTGTCTCACGTAAGATTTATTTCACACAGGATGAAATGGATTTTTTAACCCAAAAATCGTGGCATAATTTTTTTTTAATTTTTTGTTACAAATAATTAAATATATAATTAAATAACCTGTAAGTAAGTAAATTAAATTCCATTACCATTATAACCGATTTCTCAAACAAAATTAGACAAAAAAATATACATATTTAAAAAAAAATTTATAAAATTTTCGTTTTAATTACATTTTGTAAATATTTTAACAAGTCTCTGTTTAAAAACCCATAAAAAAAATTTTTTTGGTAAAATTTATTAAAATTTATTTTTCAATTTAAAACGAACACAAAAAATCTGATAGTAATTGTCAGTCATTGAAATTTTATTTAATAATAAAAAATTAAAAAACAAAAAAAAATAACACAATAAAACTAAATCTGTAAGGATATATGTAAATATTTAATGAATGAAAAAGCAAAGCGAATAATATGTAAATGAAAATAAAAAGTGAAAAAGTTGCTGGAAAAAAGTGAAGTGAATTAGTGAAAATGTTAGTTGGTTTATTACTTTATTACAATAAAAAAATAAAATTATTTTTAATATTTAACTACGAAATTCACAACCATAGGATTCTAAATGTGTGTGAAGTTAGCAACTGAGGTTACACTCTTTTTTACAGTGTTAGCAGAGACTGTCAAGTTAACATAATCGAAAAACTTGCAAAAATGAAGAAAACATATTGTTACGAAAATGAAAAATCTAGGTACTTGTGTTTTGCTTTCACATCACTACAAAAACAAAACAATGCAGTAAACAAACCTGTTTACAAATTATCGTACTGCTTAATATAACAACAAACACCAGTTTAAAAAAAAAGGTAAACAAATAAACAAAAAACACACAAACAACACTACTACAATAATAAATGTAAACAATGATATTTACATTCATAGAGATTTTGAGAAGGCAAAGTCATGACCATTCGCCTTCAAGAATATTCATCAGACTGTTTACTCGGCCATATAAAAGGCAAGGCAAATCAGGCCACTGCAGTTAGTAAAGTTCAGTCAGTCACGTGTGAAGACGCGGTGTGTTTAAAGAGAGTAATCGTGGTTTAAAGATCTTCGTTACAAAGATCTGTCGAACAATTGTCTAGTAATTGTTATTGTTTATGCAAAGGGTGTAAACAGAGGAATAACAAACAAAGCAATTGTTGTTGTTAATAGTTGCACACAGAACTATGCGAATAATAAAACTATTATTTTTTTTCATTTTCAATCTACGAGCTCACATTTTAAACGGTTTTAAAATATAAAAACGCAACAATATCGATTAAAATGCACAAAAATAATGGTAACTTGGAGAAAAAAAATGAAAGGCAAATTTTCCAAAAGAAACAACAAAAAAATATTAAAAATACCAACTTGTTCATTGGAGATAATAAAGTTGAAAAATCAAGTATTTTTATCAAATATGCCATCCATAAATTGGGGAAAATTTAAAAAAGTGCGGTTTTCTGACCTAGTGGGCTGATTGGCTATTGGAACAAGGATTCCAAAACTGTTTTCGTTACGTTTCGCATTCCTTTAATTTTTTTAATTAATTTTTTTTTATCATTGTTTTTGTGAATTTTTATCTATATCCTTTCTTTACTTTTCCAAGTTTTTCAATTATTATAACTTAACAGTCGCTGTTAACATAACATAACATTTGTGGCTAACTTCACACACATGTAATCTAAACTACCCTATAACATTGGATTACAATATTTTAAGGTCGTTTAAAAGGAAAACAATAAAAACAAAACATTTTAATCCTTCAATAAAAATGATGCTTTAATCCAGAAGCATCCCACTGAAAACAACGAAACAACTAAAACAATGTATTTTTTGTTAAACTAAATTTGAACTCTTAATTCTGTTGTTTTCGCTTGACCTCTTACCACAAATTGTTTGCTGTTTATCTTCAAATTTTGAATTTTTTTATTCTTTATTTAGAGGACTTTCTCTGCTCTTTGTTATTGTAGTTCAATACATTTGCCAATTTTCTATTGCCCGTATCCCATCTCTGATTCTGTTATTGAAGTGTATTCCAAAAGTATGGTAAGTAAGATGTACTTTATTTTGTTTATTTTTCTATCCAAACAAAAAATATTTAATAAAAAAATTAAAAAACAGAATGAAAAAATGAGTAACAATAACGCACACATTGAACCACAACAAACAACAGAAAACACAACGGAAGTAAAAAGCAAGAGAGACAGAGAGAAAAAATTATAAGACTCCTACAAAAAGAAAAAAATAAAAACAAATTTGAACTTGAGGAAGAAAAGCAAAAAACCAACGGGAAATATTTGCTGATGTTGCATTTTAAAGTCAATATAAATCGAAGACAGCTACAACAAGACAAGTGCAACAAAAAAGTTAAAACCCTCAGACAGCAGCAGCAGTTGTACGACTAAAACCAATCAATACACGAAAAAAAAACGCCAATAACTGACATCAATCGTTGGAAAAGTGTTAAAATCACGAGAAAAAAAGAAAATCTTGATTTTTTTCCCAGTTTTATTCAGCTTAGAAATTCTTAGCAACACTTACCAATATACATATGTTCCTATATTGAAAGCAATTGATCGTTTAGGGTTTTCAAATGCAGCAAAAAAATTCTACAAAATCTCATACACAGCAAATAAGCCAAGACAAGTCAATAAACGAACAACAACAACAAAACAGTACATTTTTTGTGTTGCTATTTAACCGTTATCGTTTTCTGATTTTTTTACTACCATTGCCTTGAAGAGTAAGTGAATAATGGTTGCCCTGTTAGCAGGTTTACTCATTCTCAATAAACAGAGTAAGAATATACGCATGTTAGGAAAACCTGTTGTTCGGGAACTCACACATAAAAAAATATTTTTTTTTTGTTGTTAATTTCCAGGCAATACATCATTTAAAACATTTGTGTGAAAATAAATTCGAATTTAAAAACCAAAGACGCAAACCCTCTCATTTAGCAGCGCCACTTCTTGCCTCTAACAGGGTAAACTTTGCTATTAACAGAGCACTGTTAACTGTTTAACAGTGGCGATAAGTAGGTTAGTCTTCTACTTTGCAATTATTTTAGACTATTGACATAATCATTATGATCATTATTATTTGTGAACAAAAGTGTTGAAATGCAGAGGATGGTTGGTGGGGATGACTATCCCACTACCACGGTTCGGAAGAGGACCCTCTGGACTACCATTTGCATATAGTCTGTATGGTGTATTTTCAAGCGAAAAAATGATATTTTTGAAGCCAATTTTATCCATACCATATCACTTTATATGTGACTATGTTGCTGGTTATGTTGTTGCTCTGTTAAGAGGATATTTTGTTCTGTTAAAAGGAAATTTTGTTCTGTTAACGCCAAATGTGGCGCTGCTAAAATTTATGGATTGCGTATTGGATTTTCAAATTCGAATTTCTCTTCACACACATTGATGTATGTGTGCGAATATAATTTTTCCTATGAATCCTCCAGGAGCTTTACGTTAATCACTACATTCTCTTTAAGAGCTGCTTCTGAAAATAGATATCATGTGTGTTACTTCAGTATTCTTCTTGTACAACAACGTAGGGTTTTCCTTGGTAGTAAGAACCTTCTACTCTGCCTAGGTGCTCATAGATTCAAATTTATTAGAATATTTTATTTATTTTTTGTTTTAATTTTAATTGCCTCATTAGAAACATTGACACCAATATCATTAGAAATAAAAGCACATTTCTACCTTCAATTAATTTATTTTGAACCCCATTCTTCTATTTTTATTGAAACCACAATAACAAACTCAAAAGAAAAACTGTGAAAATTAAATAAAATAACAATAAAAAACAGGAAAAAAAGAACGAAGAAAAACAATGAAAAACAAAAGAAAAACTCATGGCTCTTGAGGCACTTAATCGAGCTTAAAGAATACGTTCGCAGCTGCAACTCATGGTTAAAACAAATCCACACACATACACATATACGAGTATACGTACAAGGAGAAAATAAAAGTGTATTTTCAGTTTACGTTGCTGTATGTGTATTATGTGAATAATAATGTACTTGTCAGTGGAAAAATAAGATGCGATGATATCAAGGCAACAAGAAGAAGTGAGTGGAACATATATTCTTCAACAATGGCAGGATGTACATACCAGAAATAAATAAAAGGCATGTTACAGCAGGCAGCAGTGTGCAAAATTGAATATGCAACTTCAACACAACTTAAAGCCTAAAGGCATGAGTTCAGTTGGTGGCAGGCTGGCAGTCAAGACATGCAAGCAGGCATGCATCAGTCTTTACTGGTTGAGCAACTGACGGTCTTAATTAAACGTAAATGAGTGTGCTTAACTCACAAACACATACAACATATGCAATCTTATGCCCACACTCTGGAAAATTCTCCCGCTAAGATTTTCGTAAAGAAAGTACAAGGGAGCAAGGAAACAATCTGCATTGCAAATATTGCTTAAGTCTACAAGGTAATAAAAGGAAATCAGCTGTTACTCTTTGATTCCATTAAATTTTGTGGTTTTGTCAACGTATTTTAATGACATGTTTACTTAGATTTTCGTGTTTGTGGCTGTTGACTTTGACAGCGTACAGTAATTTGACCACAAAACAAAACATTTGCGTTTTAATTTTCATTGTTTTTGTGGTAAATTTATTAGGATTACATGAAAGTATAGCTACAGAAAGTTGAAGTCAGCATTCAGTCAATAATAGTAAAGTAAAATTCAATTAAACCTTTACATCACTATTACTTCTTATATTCACCATGAATAACACTTTTCTTTGATGGCACCAAACAGAAAATAGTCCAACGGTGTCAAATCGCAACTTTTTGACGGACAAATAACATCACCATTTCGGCTAATTAAACGGCCATCAAACGTTTGACGCAATAAATCGATTGTGGCATGAGATGTGTGACAAGTTGCACCCTCCTGCTGAAACGAAACATCGTTCACATCAATATCAAGAATAGCGGGTAGGAGAAAATCGGTTATCATGGTGCAATAGGCGTCTATACTGACCATAAGGGTTGCGCCGTCGTCATGTTCAAAGAAATATTGGCCAATGATGAAATCGCACCAAACATCCACTCGTAATGGATGCATTGGCTTCTGTAAGGCCACGTGTAGTTTTTCTGAGCCCAAATACGGATATCTTGTTTCCCACCATGATGAAAATGAGCTTCATCCGAAAAGATGATCTTTTTTTGGCAAAATCGACATCATCGTGCAGTTTCTCCTTGGCCCAATAAATTCCAACGTTGCTCAAGCGTAAATCGATTCATTGCATTCAGGGGATATAAAAAATATTGAAGTTTGTGACAGAATAGAATGACATAAGTATTCCGTGGTTCAAATTTACACTGATAGATGGCCCACCCGATATTTTATGAAGCTTTGAACACCGTCAAAGGACTCAGAATACGAGCACTTGTATTCCTCCTTGCAAATGATAAGGACGTGCGATTGCAAAAATTTTTGAAATATTTCAATGGCGCCTATTAATGTGAATGAGTATTTGTTTGGCGTTTTAGTCATTTCCTTTCGATAAAGTGCAGGAGGAGCACTTTTTTAACCGTTGACAATCTTCCCGAATTTGGAAGAAAATTGTAAAAGTAATGAAGAATACATTTATTTTTAATTTACCCAAGCCATTCGTTCCTTCAATTGTTGTTTTACTTCTGTTTGGAAACGAATAGAAAACAAAGGCGGTTAACATAAATTTTTGGAGAAAGAAAGTGTGTTAGTTTTATGCGCGATTGGCGAGGCCTACAATTTAAAGTCGAGTTGGAGCGACAGATTTTTTGTGAAACTTTTTAAAGGTAATTTTTATTTACTCTCAGTTTTTGCCAGAAATCTGCTGGGGTTAGCATCGAGGCTTCACATCTAATAAGCCATCACACTACCTACTAAACTACGGCGACTTCATAAATGAGGAATTTATTTAAATATTTAAATAAAAAATAGCAACAAAAAAATAAATAATTTATATTTTTAAAAATAAAACGCAATATTTTTTAAAAACTTTATTGTGTTATAATAACAATGAATGCCTGTTTTTGCATGGGTGTTGATAAAATCCTTATCTTTAAAAAGTGTTCTCTCTTTTTCCCACTCTTTTGAGATTACTATCTCATATAAATTCATATGAACATAGATTTGCAGTATCTTATATATACGGGCAATTTCGTGTCTAGTGACCCAATTTTTAAAATCGATGTCTTCCGATTTGGATTTGCACCAAGGTTAGTACTATTCGATAGTAGGCGAGACACAAATTTTCAGCTCTATCAGTCAAGAACTGCCGGATTAGAGGGGGTAAAAGTTGGACATTTTGGTCATACAAGGCTTTTTTTAAAATGTGTGTAACTTTTCACCTATTGGTCCTAGCAAAAATTTATATATTAGATATTAGATAGCTATTTCTTCAATCTTTCCAAAAATAATTTTTTAATATTTTAAAAAAAAAATTTTATATATTTTTTTAAATTAATTTTTTTTTTCAAAATGGGCCTTTTTTTCTCAAAAGAAAGCTTATACGATTTCCTTTAAGGCCTTTATAATCGCTTAATGGGATGCAAGTGGGATATCTATCAAAAAAAATATTTTTTAACTCAAGAATAAGATTTTTCAATATTTGGCATGAAAACGTACTACCTAAATGATCTTAAAAAGTATTTATTTGCATTCTAAGGACATTCGGAAATTAGTTTTTTATAAACAGTGTTAAAATTTGGACGTGCATTATTTACTAATGACTTACACAATCAATCTTCACAAATTCTCCAGATGAGAACAAAATAATTCTGAAAATGATGACAGTTCTGCAGGAGATGATGGTTGTTCTAACTTTTCAGTAGAACCTATAAGACCTAATAATGAGTGCCAAAATCAACATCCAAAGGATACAGTAGAAGTTTTTGAACAAATTTTTTTTAAACAAAAAGAAGTACAAAACGTCACAGAGTAGATCTGAAAGAATTCAACTTCTTGCTCTTGCCCATCGTCATGGAGTTGTTCAAAAATAATGACAGAGTTTGGAACGTCTCAACAAAAAGCAAGAATCTGAAGACATCGATTTTAAAAATTGGGTCACTTGACACGAAATTGCCCATATACATACATATATATAACTGTAAAAATTATAATACCACACAGCGCACACACTGTCCCTATTATCTAGTTTACCGAAATAAAGAACAAAAATAAGAAAGAAAAGAAAAAGCGAGCCAGGGAAGAATATTATACACGAAAAATCACAACGATACTGAATATAACTGTTTCTTTGTCTAACCGGAAGTAATGAAAAAAATGATGGAAACAATTAAATCTTATTTGCATTCCTCTTCTTATTTAAATACATTGGTTTGTTGGAATGTGCCTTTCTCTGTTATCTTCTCTTTTTATTTTATTATCCTCTACTCTTTATATTTGCTTTTTCATTCAGAAATTTTTATTCGTTTTTATTTGTCCTAACAGAAGAAAGTGAAAAAGCTTTATTTATAAATAATACAAGAGATTTTATTTTACACACACATACATCTACACATTTTTAAAACAATAGGTTTTCATAGTAGTTATTATTGTTTTTTTTTTGTTTTTTTGTTTGTTTAATATTGTAGTACATACACGTTACTCACATGCATGCATAAAAAACCATATGAATGTTTTAGTGAAGGGACGTCAGCAGTCTCTTGTGTACATGCATATGTGAGTTTGTCAAACTAAAATTTATAAAAAAAATGCAGATTCAGTCTCTTATACTGCCAAAGTAAATTTTATAAAAAAAAATGCAAAAGTACTAAAATGTGTTTAAATCGAAAGAACAATTTTTTAAATTGTTTTCTTGTTTTTGTCAAAAAAAAATTTAGATATTTACCATCATTTCTGTCATTAAAGTTATTAATATCATCTCCTAATCTCAGTGTTATAGAAATAGGATACGATATTCTGTTGATGTTGCTGTTGTGCTTTAACATGGAAGAATAACACTGTCGTTATCGTATAGACTTGTTTGTTTTGATTTTTGACAGTAACAGCACAATTAAATTATATTTTAATTTTGTTTTCTCTCTCTCTCACTATGTATGCCTTTAACAAGTTGTATCATGAATGGGAAATTGATTTCCAATCATAATAATTTATTTATTTTTATAGTTTGTTTTTAATTTGGAACCGAAATTAGAGAATAATTTGAAATACATATTCAATTATATTTTCAAAGAATGTTTTGTAGTTGATAATCAATACTGGCTCATTATACTTGCATTAATTTTTAAGAAACTTCCTACATAAAAGTAATGTTTTTCAAGAAATCTTTTTTTTCCAATTAATGCTCATTTTATGTTAATTGCCGGCATTGAAATCATAAGATAAGTTTCTGTCAATGTACATGCTTGATACACCCTCGTCATCGCAACGTAAATAAAAACCCTTTCCTCGATTTGCAGTAAATGAATTAAAATTATCAACTTAATAAGACCTATTTTTTATAAAAAATTGAAATCGCCGTACTCCAGTAGGTAGTGTAACATTCCCACCAAAACAAAATATGAAAAAATATTTCTTCGGCGACTTCCTCTCAGCAGATTTCTGGTAAAAACTTCCACTTTAAACTGTAGGGTCCCGCCACTCATATATAAAATGAACACACACAATATGAGTGGTGTGAGAAGCTAGTTCGTAATCCTGGCTGAAGGGTTGTAATGTATGTATGTTGCCGTTTTAGAAATCACAATTTTCAAATGTTGACCTTTTTGAAAGTGAAAATTTTCCGAACTTCAGAGATCATCAACACATATTTTCCCGCTTTGTATTGTATTCCCTGACCAAGTTGCCACTAATAAACTGAATAAGGCTAATAAAGGCATTCCTATCGCATATGCTCTACGTTTTATGAAGTTGCATTCACTTAAATTTAAAAGTTAAAATGAATACAAATATTTGTGAAATATTTTTTTATTTTTTAAATACGTGAAGACTACAACAAATTCTAAAAAATAAAGCCACATTCCTGTGATACGTAATTTTTTCATCACGTAAATGTTAGAAAAAATTCAGAATTTATTTAATCTGAAAAAATCCTTTCATTTGGTTTCAACAACACTTTTATAAACCTGCATTATGCAGTCATATGTGACTATGATAGCTTTTGTTAACCTAGCTAGCAAAACCAGTAAAAAAATAGTTGTCAAAATGTAAAAAATAAAAACTAAAATAAAATCTAAAGCTTTTGTTGATAGACTAAAACATTTTGAAAAAGAAAAACAAAAACGTTTCATTTATCTGTACACATATGGTAGACAAGAAAAAAAATAGAGAATCAGATTTAAAAATATAAACAAAAACGTGCTAAAATCCAGTTAAAACCATTACTTAATATCAGCCATTCAAACAGCCAACTTGTCAACAGACAACCGGCCAACCAGTTAGCTTTTCATAGAACAAAAACCTGACCAGACAAAAAACAAAAGCAAAAGATGAATATTATGTCCGTATTACAGCACAACAGATGCGTCTAGTGGCTTTAAAATCCCAAACGTATAAAAGAAAACACAAGAGTAGCAGGAGCTGGTAAAGGTGATGAAGACAGTGATGACGTTGAATTTTATTTGTCCAAGTGAGTGACTTTGTCATCATAATTATTAGCATTATCGTCACCGCAAACAACCTGGTCATTAGCACTATCTCTTGTGGGTACTTATAGCAACAGTAGTGGTGTTTTAGTCATTAGCAACATTTTATTTTGGCCGTTAAGAAATAAAAAAAAATATTTTAAAAATGTTATATTAAAACCTGTACCAATGTACAGGCAACTACGCAAAAGTTTTCAAAGAAAATACCAAAATTCTCCTAAATAATTTGAAGTGATGAGACTTAATTAAAAACTACAAAGTTATGGGGCTACGTTAATAGATTACTAAATATGAGTGGTAGTCTAGTAAGTAGAGTGTTGGCTAATTAGACGTGAGGCCACGGTTCAAACCCCAGGTCAGACATCTCGAACAAAACGAAATATGAACAAATATTTCTTTGGCGACTTCCTTTCAGCAGATTGCTGGCAATAACTCTGAAATATAATAAAATAGCCATGAAACGTTTCTCAAAAATCTGTCGTTGGAGTTCGGAGCCTACAGTTTAAAGTCGACTCCGAACGACAGATTTGTAGAGAAACTTTTCATGGCTATTTTATTTACAATCAGGGTAAATATTTTTTTATAATTCATTTTGTTAGTGAGATCTGACCTGGTGTTTGATCGTGGCTTCACGTCTATTTATTTTTATTTGTTTTCATATACATATCGAGGTATGCAGATGTTAATGCAAGGGATAGATGTGGAAAAATGTCCACATCCATTATTTTATTTGAACAATTTTATTCAAACATCAGAATATGTTGGACAACACTTGTAGTGTAGATATCGATGAGGTTCAGAGGTTGAAAACTTACCCGGGTATGCAGCTGTTGACAGAAAGGTGATTTAAGTAATCCAAAATCGTGTAGATTAAATTGAAGCCGCTTCAACTGACATTTAGCTAGAGTATAATAAGTATATGAAAAGATTAAGTCAATCAAAGTTAGAAATATTCAAACATAATATAGTCAAGAGTAGTTGAAATGGTGTTTGGTATGTCTACCCTTTTATGACTGCATTTAATTCTATAGAAACCTTACACGTAACCTTACATACATATTTAAACTGTCAAAACACTACAAAAAACTCGAAACAAAATGAAAAACCTTTATTAAACGACCAAATCTACGTAAAAGTAAATGAAATAACATCAATTATGAGGCGGATGGTTTTGTGACACACATAAACCGGAAGATACAATCTTGATAACCAGATCCCACAGAATTTTTGTAAATGACGTACACACATAATCATTAATTATTAAAATGTGAACCCGCAGATGACTTGTATTCAAATAAAAGCAAACAATTTGTGATGTTTTCTGGTTGGTTAGTTTGCTGGGATTTTCCTTTAATTTTAAATGAAAGTTTTTGGTTTTCCTTTTCTGCATTCATGGGCTTTATGAAAAAGTGTGGGTTGTTAATATTAATGATTATCATATAAGATTTATTTAGCCTATACGAAATCCATATTAATGGTCGATTTAACACAAGGATTGGTTTTCATTTATTAAAGAATACAAAGATAAATTTACTCAAGTACCCAAGAATTTTCAAAAGTAGTCTTTTATTATCGACCAAAAGGGGAACTTGAGAAATCGGTATAGAAACATTCACTATATTAACATGGTCTGAAGAGAATGATCGATGTTGTGGAAAAATGGACTTGCTGCAGGTATCCGAATATATAAGGGCCGGATAGCCGTGGTATCAAGAATTCCAAATCAGGTGCACTTGAGGTCGGGGATTACTTGGGACCAGAGATATAGGCGACGAAGCTCCAAATGACAATTTCTATCAAATTTTGAGCAAAGATCTCGGTATGACGCCTTAAAAAGTTCAATTGGTGAAAGAAATGAAGCCGCATGGCCATCCGCTTCGTTTTCCCTTCGCTAGACAGAGGCGATGATATCAATTTTGCCCAAAAAAAATCATCTTTTCGAATGAAGCTCATTTTCATCTTGGTGGGTACGTTAGTTAATAAGAAAACTTGCCGTATTTGTGGCTCAGAAAACCCACAGGTGGTCTTACAGAAGCCAATGCACCCATTACGAGTGACTGTTTGGTGGTGCTTGTGGAGCGGAGTGGATAATTGGCCCACATTTCTTTGAAAATGAGGACGGCGCAACCAATACGGAGACACCTAGCGCACCATGATAACCGGTTTTTGGTATGTGAACGGTGTTTGGTTTCAACAGGATGATGCAACTTGCCACCCGTCTCATTCCACAACCGATTTATTGCATCAAATGTTTGATGGCTGTTTAATTAGACGAAATGGTGATATCAATTGATCGCATAGAAGCTGCGACACTGTTGGACTAGTTTCAGGGGGGCACCGTTAAAGAAAAGTGTTATGCCGACAAACCAGCTACAATTGAGCATTTGAAGGCCAACATTTGTAATGTCATTGCCGAGATACGACCCCATACAAACGAAAAATTGTACGAAAATTGGTCCGATAGAATGAGGTATTGTGAGGCTAGCCGCGGCTGCCACATGAATGAAATAATATTTCATTTCTAACCGGAACAATTGAGCTTCTTAACAAAAAAATTAATTTGGCAAAATATCCAACAATTTTTGTTTTATTGCATTTTTAAATTTAAACTTTGAAATGGCCCACCCTTCTCTTAAAAGAAAAAAATAATAAATTATTTGACTCTCTCACTAAAACACATTTCCACTCAGTTAAACATTTAAAAAGTGTATTTGTAAGGCAGCAGTGATGAATACAGGAGGAGGGGTTAAACGTGCCGTTTTATGCAAAAAAAAAATATAAAAAATATAAGAAAATAAAAATAAACAAACAAATGAATGCCCCTAGCATTTAAGAAGAAAACAAAACAAGAACAACAATTTTAAATGCCATACAAACAAAACATTGCAACAATAATAAGTACATAAAATATGCAACCAAAAAAAACATCTCTCTCTCTCTCTCTCTCTCTAACCGATGATAGCACAGGTTCACTCATTATAAGCAGCGAATTGTTTTCATTTCTTCGCCAGTTAATTCGTTTTTTTTTTCGTCTCTACACGTGCTGTACAGCAAATAAATACAGAGTAATGATGAGTATGCGTGTGTATGTGTGATTATTTGAATATGATTATATTTGTGAAGAGAAAAGCTAAATTACATGTTTTTACTGTATATAAAAACAACAAAAACACACAAGATAAACAAGCCATGCTGTTGTGAATGGTCTCAGCGATAACCATTAAAGCTCTTTGTAAGGGTCGCCAAAGAAGAAGTTGAAAAAAGCAACGAAAAAGAAAACCAGCACTTTTAGGCACCGGAAATATTGAAGATTGCCTTAAAGATAGGCTCTTAGCTAACAGGCAAGCAACCATAAGACCAACACTAATAAACTGGCAAATAATTCGGCCACTTTTTGTGCTTTATAATGAAGAACAACTCAAGGTAAGACAAACCCGATTGAAATGAAACATTCCGAGAAAAATTTTCTTTGTCGCTATGACAGACGGACAGGGAGACAATCTTATTGTCACTACCAAGTTTGTCCTCTACTTGTTTTCCTAATGATTGTCACTTCTTGCCAATCACTGTACCAGGCCGAAAATGCCCACACCCGCAAACATTTCCTACAAATGTCAACTTAATGATACCTGTTAAGGTAGAGAAGACCACCCTAACTTACGATGTTTTAAACCGAAAACTTTTAATAAGTTTATGTATTTGGGATCTGCAATACCAAAATTTGACGAGGAGAACAATTCTTAACGGGATGGTATACAAAACGCATGAGCACGAGCACAGGATATCTAGTGAAGCGAAAACGAAGTGGATGGTCGTCATACCGAGATTTTTCTGGTGCGTGAAATTTTCAATTCATGAGAACGATGACGAGCTTATGTTGATAGATTCTCAAGCACACTTCCAGCCACAGCTTCGATATTGTCGGATGTACGCACTGTGCGAGCACGTTCAAGTCTCGGCGCATCACGCATAGTATCACGAACTTTAACAATAAACTTGCGTATACCGGGCACTCTTCTCTGCGATCAAATTTTGTACGACATTTTCGTGCAATTTCTGACCAATTGTCTTTGTTTTTGGAATTAAATTTCCAATAAATCCCAATGTTTCTCAAGCATAAATCGACTCATTACGTTTAGTAGAGATAATATACTGTGTTTTGTGAGAGAATAGAATGACATAAGTATTGTCATATTCGAAATGACCGATGGTTCAAATTTAAACCGATAGATGTCCCACCCGATACAATAAGATGGTGTTTAATTAAATCATTAAATTTGGATCTATTGATAATGAAACGCATGTTCTTCGTAAAACGGTTTACTAGAAATACATTTGCTTGTGTGATGATTTCAACGTTAGAGAGAAATCGTTTGCCGCCGTTTTTACGGTTTCAGGAACAATAATTAGTCACTCAGGGATAAACCCGAAAAATTCCCGGGTGATAGAACCTTTCAGTCAGAATTATGATCTAGTTTCTCACACCACTTATATTGTGTCCGTTAACAGATTTTTGAGAAACTTTTCATGGCAACTTTATTGACTCTCCGAGTTTGTGTCAGAAATCTGCTGAGGGAAGTCGCCGAAGAAATATTTTTTCATATTTCACTTTGTTGGAGATGGCTGACCTAAGGTTTGAACCGTGGTCTTGCGTCAAATTCTAGACAACGGCGACTTCATGAAAAAGTAAGAGATTTCTTTCTACTACACCTTTTGCTATTATTTAGACACTTAAATTTCGATTTAATTTGAAAATTCAGTGTATTTTCATTGACCCTAAGAAGGTTATTAACCTGGCTGACAGTATTATCAACTGGATAAGTGTATTCGCAAATGTACTAATGCTATTGCAAGTGAGTATGCATATAAATATGTTTGCATGCAATGAAAGTGAAAACTTTAAAGGAAAAATAAAGAAATTTATGACAAAATTTAAATAGCAAAACAACAACCCAAAAGACATGTTCGTTTCACATGAAACATAAAAAAAACTAAAAACAATTTCGATTAATATTGTGGCAGCATCCAAATAGAAATAATTTTAATTCAACTTTATAAGACCACACTACATATACGTATTTAAACAAAACAAGTCCCATACTTGTACATTTAAAATATTTATGATAAAAAAAATAAATTTTACAACAAAGTTTTCCTTAGAAATTCATTCACTACGCTTTAAGCAATATACATACATATGTACATATGTGTGGTAAGATTTGTAATTTAAACGTTCTGTTGTGTTTTTCAGTGTAATTTTGAATTTATCACACACAAAACTTATTGCCCCCATTCAATTAAAACTTAAAATTTTTTTGAATATTCAGCTCTTTGTCCTTTTTTTCTGGTATGCATTTGTGGAAATAATATTGTGGAAATAATTTTCAATTCATTTTTGCCTTTGGCAGCCAGTTTATATTGAAATTTGCAAGACAGAATACGAATATGATTTATTATTCAGAATTTTTTTCATCGATTTTATTGCTTAATATGGCCATACAGCCGCCCTGAGCCTGGAAAGTTATATGAGTTCAGTCAAACTTGAATTTTTACACAAGCATTCATTCATATATGCATACAAACATACATACATATAGACGAACATAAATTATGAAATAAATGATTCATTGGTGAAGTTTTATTGCATTCGAAGACAAAAAGGATTGAGTAATGACAACAGAAAAGCAAGTAGATGATGATGACGCTCTCGTAAAGTATAGAAGACAGCAATAAAAACGTTTTTAAAAAGGCAATGAATTTTTCTCTAATGATTTTTCGGTGAAATATTTTTAAGATTTTGAGCCTAAACCTGCAATTTTCATAATCTTAACCCGTTAATGCCCGAATTACTTTTTTTTGTAACGGTTACCATTTTGTTTTTTTACACTCAATTTCCTCTCAGAGCATAAGAAATAAGGCAACCTCTGCTGGCAACTTAAGTTGCCACTGGGCACTAATGGGTTAAAAAAGCGCTTTTTATCTCTTTCTCTCTCTCTGTCTGTCTACTCTGTGAGAGCAGTTTGCCCACAAGAGTAACGAAGATGACTGTAATTCAATACTACACTTCGACGAATGTTACAGATCGCATTATCAAGAATGAATTCTACAGAGAACTTTCGAAGTTGATGACTGAATTCCACAAAGCTGTCGCCCATTAGGATAACTACCATTAGGATAACCGCCTGAGTGCACAAGTTGTTCAATGTAACCTGGGTCGCGAAGAAACGATGGAAAAGCACGGCTTAGGGAGACTGGGGAGTTGTCAACTGAATTTTGTGCGAACCACCCTGTTATTAGCGGAATGCTATTTAAGCACAAGCGCATTCACAAGACAACATAGACGCAACACGACCAAG
Organism: Sarcophaga carnaria; assembly: GCA_958299815.1. NCBI lineage: Eukaryota > Metazoa > Arthropoda > Insecta > Diptera > Sarcophagidae > Sarcophaga > Sarcophaga carnaria. The sequence continues at coordinate 115,095,936 of OY283149.1, read as the reverse complement.
TCACCAAAAATTATAGTAACCACATTGCCATAAGCCACAAGTGCCGTTGCTCTCTTTTTTAGCTTGAAGTCGGTATAGCAAGCAATCATCATCTTTTCACTGCGACAATTAGACTCAAAAGAACTGGGATCGACAAGGAGTCTATACAGAAGACTAAAAAGAAGTTCAATGTTAAAAAATTAAAGAATGGAACAACGCACGCAAGGTTTACTGCATTGCTTACAACCTCTATTCCAAAACACAAGACACAAGACAACATCAGTTACAAGGCCAATAAAGGAAAGTGCTGGATATCTGACCATACATGTGAGCTAATAAAAGAACGTGGTACATTTAGGAACCAATTAAACAGTGCACAAATATGATCAAGTAGGACAGTTCTGCAGCAGCGGCACAGCTTTGTCAATATGAAGATAAAGAAAAATGCGCAGGCTGCCGCGCAAACGTTCCATACTCGATATCTTTACTTTACAATACAACACTTCAACAACACCTAATTAAAACCACCAAGCCGTTTAAGGACGAAAATGGGAAGTTAACAACAGCAAATCCATATCTGGGAAAGTAATTACAAGAAGTTAATGCCAATGCCGACCGTGTAGTAACCAAAGTCACAAGGCGAGATACCACCACCCCATGCCCTAAAGAGAGCGAAATAATAAATGCGGCTAAACACTAAAATACAACAAAGCTTCAGAGCCCAATAACATCAATCCGACTGGCGCACTACTCCCGTAGATCAATAAAATTTTAAATCAAATAAAAAAGTAGAAAAATAGAATTGTAGAATAAATATGGCCTTAGACTGCTATCAGATAGCATGGGATTGGGTTTAAAATTAATTCAGTTTCGAACAACGGATATCATAGAATGATTAAGGCAGCGCCGGTTCTTAAGAAAAAGTATCAGTTCTCACTAATGCATGCAACACAATAATCCGACACATTTTTACAGGTAGGATGAGTAAATGGCAACCCAATCATTACGGAATCTACTGAATGTAGAACAAGCACCTGCTTAGTTAGGATAAGTTATTCCTACAAACACACATGTTTACACACACTGTGATGATGTTGAAGTAATTGTGAAAACCTTTTAAATTTCCAGGAAACAGTAGGAGGTGTAAAACTGACAAACTTTGAATTTATCTTTTATTAATGCATATTAAATTACACGCAATGCGTTTAATTACACTTCATACATAGGGTGGGCTATCTATCGGTTTAAATATGAACCATCAGTTATTTCAGGCCAATGCACCCATTAGGAGTGATTGTTTGGTGCGGCTTGAGGAGCATACCATATTGCTTTGAAAATGAGGAAGTGCAACCATTACGGTCAATGGAGAAACCTATAGCGCAATGATGACCCATTTTTTCCTACCCACTATTCATAATATTGATGTAAACCATGTTTGATTCCAACAGGATGGTGTAACTTGCCACACATCTCATGCCACAACCGTCCAAACGTTTGATGGCCTTTTAATTGGCGGAAACGGTGATATCAATTAGCTGAAAAGAAGCTGCGACACTGTTGGACTAGTCTCAGGGGGGCGCCGTTAAATAAAAGTGTTATGCCGACAACCCAGAGGCAATTAAGCATTTGAAGGCCAACATTCGTGATGCCATTGCCGAGATACGACCAAATACACTAGAAAAAGTGCACGAAAATTATTCCGATCGAATGAGACCAGCCGCGGCTGGTAGCAATTGAATGAAATAATATTCCATTGCTAGCCGGAACAATTGTAGTTCACAATCAAACCGATTTTGTTTTATTGCATTTTTAAATATAAACTTTTAAATCAGCCACCCTATATTAATAGTGACATGAATTGGACGAAGTTGAACTAAAATTATGCTAGAAGTTATACAAAACATAAACATCTTAAAAATTAAAACAAACAAAAAATGTGTAACTAACTTACCTCAAAAGCTTTGCAGTGGCAGCGGAACAAAGATTTTAAAATAATCCACAAATAAATCTTTGACATGGACAACGTTGCTGTTGTTAATCACGATGAACACTTAAACACTTAAATTAATTCGTCTTTGCAAAACGGTCCCCGAGTAATTTTCGCGACTATAATTAGAATCAAATATAATGAGGCTGATAACAAAAACGCAAATACTTTGTCTTTTAAAATTTATTTTCTTATTGATTTTACCGTTTTCAATTAAATTTAATTGATACACACGAAAACAATAACAAGTATTGAAAGAGTAGAAGATTTGCACGGAAAAAAGCCCGAACTTTTTTTTTGCTTTTTCGCTTTTGCTTTATATTCTTCCCACCATTTCTTGCACTGTAATGCGGTCTCAAATAAACGTACTTTTATGGAACTTAAATTATTTGTTCATTAACTAATTTATTTCATTATTATCGTTATTATTATTGTTTATTAATAAAGTTTTCTTCGAAATTAATACGAAATGGTTAGACAACATTAGAGGTGAGAAATAACACACCAGCCGGTAACAGTGAAAAGTGGTAGCACATTGGTAGCAAGTACTGGAAAAAAAGCTTCATTGCTATTCTATTCTATTATATTTAATATTATTAACAAAACTATTTCATTTAAAACTTTTCTTTTCTCAAATTTAAAACGATTTCTTATTGAAAATTTATTAACAATCACAAAAGCAACCCGTAACTTTAATTTTTTCACATTTTATTTCACTTTTCTTAACACTTTTGCCGGTATGTTAACAGAAAACGAAAAATAACAATTGTGTTGTCGTACACACACGAAAAAAAACAAGAATTTCACCGAACTATGATTTTCCCACAACGAAATGCAAATTACAACTGAGTTTCTGTCTATTTTACCAATGAGTGTATCACTCTTTAATTGAGTGCTTTTTTGCTTTTACTTTCTTTAAGTAAGCGGCATTTGTTTGAGTGCATTCCTATTTGTTAGAGATGCCGTACTTTGATGTAAAATCGTGGTGAATATTTTGTATTTTCCATATAAACAGACGTTTGTTTGAAATTGTTCGTCTTACAAAAACAGGTTTAAATAATTTTTTATACGCTTTAGAAATATTTCATAAAACATATCGGCGATAAGTTGAAGACTGTAATAATGTTAAGTATTGTCACAAAAAATGTTTACGATGTCATATCACTTGATCTTGATGGTCAAATGCTACCAAAAAACGATTATATTGTGTGGCGCATGACAATGTCTGGTTGAAAACAGATAACGTCCAGTTTATAGCCCTCATTTTACACAATATCTCTAAGAATTAACGGCGACAGCTTATTCAGGGCTATTTTCGAAAATTACTTTTTGAAAATCACTTCTAGAATCTCCGATCAATATATGAGACAATTTTGCTTGTTAATGTAACCAACAATGGAAAAATTCGTGCATCACTGAAGAAACGAATGTGTAGCATCAAAATTGCTGTATTCAATCTACTGCTCAGCCTTGATGCAAAGCTTTTTTCATAATCATGGAATGTAATGGTTCTGTCTATGAAAGTCGCCGTAGTCTAGTAGGTAGTGCGTTGGCTTATTAAGCGAGAGGCCACGGTCCAAACCCGAGGTCGGACATCTCGATCAAATTGAAATAAGAAAAATATTACTTCGGCGTCTTCCTCTCAGCAGATTTCTGGCAAAAACTGTTGAAAGTAAATAAAAATTGCCTTGAAAAGTTTTTAAAAAAATCTGTTGTTCAGAGTCGACTTCAAACTGTAGGTCCTACCACTTATCGATAAAATTAACACACACAACATAGGTGGTGTAAGAAGCTGTCGTAATGCTGACTGAAGGGTTGAAATGACCAATTATGTATGTATGTCTAGGGGAAGGCCTATTAAAAATGGATTTGTCCCGGACTCTAGCAAGTAACGATACCCTTTGCAGAATATCGTGTTTGATCTATTTTCTATTATCTGAGTCTCTAACGTTCTAAGGTTCGTTCTGCCTGCTCGTACATCTCGAATCACTAGATTAAGCCTGGATCTCTGTGTCTTTCCAAATTTTATCCTCCAAGTACTATCCTTCATTTATTTTGAATAATAGCACCCAGAACTTGAATACTCTTCCATTTGAAAGGTTTTCTTGCCTTTGTAAATGGTACTCTTATGGTTTTCCTAGAGTTAATCCTGTGACCCATACCATAACATTGATTTTGTTTTCATTGGTTGTAAAAAATTACTCCTACCTAAATAAGTACAAAACTGTGCGGTTGAAATTATGCTTAGCATCTCATCATCATCACCACGGGAAAATAAAAAAAATTAGTCAAGTTCTCAGCTAAGAAGTGTAAGGTGTTTGAAAAAGTTTTTGTATTCAAGGAGAAGTGAGTATAACCGGTATCACGTAGGATAGTTAGTTTGTTTTTTAACGTTCTTTAAGCTTAAATGGGAAATTACTTTCATTTTGTTTTTATTGCCTTTTTACAACGAAATTTTATTATGAAAAGAAAATAAAAAATTGCTGTCACTACTTCCTTCCTGACTTCCTGACAACAATGTCTGTAAGAGGAGCTACTGTGATCCTGCAAATAAAAATGTTTTGCTAAAACATGTTGAGTTTAAACATTTTAAGCGTGAACTGTGCCAAAGTACAATTAAAAGGCACGTGTTAGTCTTCTACAACAGTTCTTAACACATATTCTGCAAGACTCTCTTGGCCATTGAGTTACCAAATTTGGTTTCTGCTCAACTCAGTTGCTCTACATGATATTTGTGAGTGTGCTGCATTGCCTTATAAATCACAATCATACTCAGGATGAAGAGTTCATGCGCTTTTATTCCTCATATGCAACAAGTGGTGCACTTTTCCCCGTACCCAAGAATTAGTATGAGATGAGCATGAGATATAAAACAACAAATTCTCTTTCCTTAGAGTATTATGAACCAACAACAAGTGTTTTAATATTCACGTGGCTTAATTGTGCCAATAATTCCTTGTGTCGTTGTGGACACTGCATCCGAGTATAAACATTCATAAGAAAGGATATTTTATTGAGTAGTGTGGTTCATTTGTATGCTGTTAAGGGTTCTTATTGAAATTTTCAAATCACGTTGCTAACTCTAATTACTCTGACATGAAATGTAATTGAAATAAACATCAAAGCATCAGCAACAATTTAACCAGAAAAGATTTAATTTATAAGAAATGATAACAAAAAGTATACGGAATTAAAAAGAAATTGCTAGAAGAGGTAGACAAAGATAATTAAATTTTTTTTATCAGAAAACATGTTAAGAAGAAGAGTTAGAAATCAATTTCAAATTATATTTCCGAATCGAAAAATTAAAGCAAATTTCATTTACAAAGAGTTGTTTCTTAAAAAGAATTCTTATAAAACAAAAACGAAAAAAAGTGGAAATAGATACTCTGTGATATTATTTACTTAATTGGTCATCACAACCCGGCATAGTTTCTCATACTACCCATCTTTTGATAAAGTTATCAATGAATGATGGAACCTAAAAGTTGAACTTGACGACGAATTTTTTGAGAAACGACAGATTTTTTGAGAAACTTTTCATAGCAATTTTATTTACATGCATACATACACAAATAGTTGGTCATTACAATCCCTCAGTCAGGATAAGGACCTAGTTTTTCACACCACCCAAGTCTTATGTGTTAATTTTTATCAATGAGTGGTGAAACCTACAGTTTAAAATCTACTCGGAAAATTTTCATGGCAATTTGTTTTACTCTCAGAGTTTTTGCAAGAAATCTGCTGAGGGGAAGTCGCCGAAGAAATATTTTTCAAATCACAGTCTCTCCTCTTCAGAAGGTCCCTAACCTGTCGACGCATTGTATAACAAGTCAACCATGTTTCACAAAGAAGTAAAATCCTGTTTATTATTACAGGTACATATAACCAAGACAAGAGTTCATGTCGCCCAAGTTCTGAATCCATAAATTGTTTTTCATACAGCGTAGATCAATTGTTTTTATTTTTGTACTGCTTTCGGCAAAAGTCTTATATTTCGAAGAGTAATACTTCATATTGAGCATGTAGCTTTGTAATACGAACTGCTAATATACTACTCGGAGCTAACTAATGAAAGCTGTGTAGAGTATTGTAACTGTTGATCGAATTTGGCAAGGTTTTGATTATCTCAACAATTCCTAGACTCTTTCAGTGTGATTGAAGAACTTTGATCATATAATTTGGGGCACAATGTTCGTATTTTAAACATGAGATAGGACAACACAACTCTAGTCAATTAAAATGACACGTCATCACAGTTTCCTAAACGGGTTGAAGATGAGCTGCAACACAAAAAATAATGTTAGGCAAGGGCATCTTCTCAGTTGTATTGGAAATGCTTGTAACTCTTTTAACCCAGACTAAATAAAACTGCTAAGGCTACAAGTATATGTCTTTGGGAGTATTTTTTTCAGTTTATATTTTAAATATGAGGGAAATTCAAAGAAATTGTCAAGGCAAGAAGCTTTACACCCGTAGTACACGAACAAAGAATGCCCTTTTGTTGAAATGGGGAACATAATTTCAAGACAAGTGAAGAAAAATAATTCTCGAAGTGAATGTCAAAAATTATTCAAATTTCCTTACGTACTGGCTTACACTAAACAGTTTTGCTGCTTAAGAACTTCCATTTTTAAATTTCTTTTTTTAATTTTGTATCACAGTATAATTAAAAAATAATACCTTTTGCATATCCTTTAAACAAAGAATATTTAGTTTACGGCCTTGAATGACAGAAATTTAATTTGAAATGGATTTCATAGAAAACGCTTATAACTCTTTCCCTTGTTTTCATATTTCTAATGAATTTTTAATTTATTATGTTATTTCTACCAAATAAGCCAACGTATTCTATTTATGTCTTTTCATTACATACATACCATACCAATTCTCTGATAAAGAAATCTAATGTCGGACTACCACCAGCTCTATGTATGTATGTATGTATGTAGAATAATTTAAAAAGGGGAAGAAATATTAAAAGGATTAGAAGGTTAGCAAAACACTTGTTGATTTCTTACGCTAGAAAAGAAAACACAACCGTTTTTCCAAAATCAAACATCCATGCAAGATACAAAAACTAAAATTCACTTTCACTCACTTGTTGCTTACAATGGCGAAATTGCGCATGATGCCTTAAACAGGAATCGAGTGAAAATTTTCTAAAGTATGCAGCAGTCTCTTAAATGTCCCTTGAAGCAACAAAAGAGAATAAATTGTTAACTTAATGGCTGTAAAGGATTTGCAGAAGAACTAAGAACAGAATTTTGAAATCTGTTCCTGCCACAAAATAGAATTTGAGAAAAATTGTTAACTCAACCACTGTAATGGCTTTGCAGAAGAACTAAGAACAGAAATTTGAAAACAACTCCTACCACAAAAGAAATTTCTAACTCAACCACTGTTAAACGTATTGCAGAAGAGCTAGGAACAGAATTTTTTAAAACAGCACGTGCTTGAATTTGTTATTTTAACAGTCATCTTAGGCTTGGGACAGTAAACATTGTTTGGCATCTTTTTTTTATTGAAACATGCTGTTGTGTTTGAAAGTAATTTTGAAAAAACTTTATAGAAAAACTTTTTAATTTTCGATTAAATTTCCTATGAAAATAGGTCAGAAAATAAAACTGGAATTACTTGAATTGCCATTAAAGTTTAAAGCAGTGGGTGTCCCTTTTCAATTTTTTAAGCCAAAAGTTTTTCACGCACGTCACACTTGTGAGTTGAGAAGGTTGGCTAATTTTATTACGATGATGGTAATGGCGGTGATGATAACATATTTTATCCACTTCTATTAGGAGAGACTTACGAAAGCCTATACAATACACTGAAAGAGGGCCAGGGCATAGGCAACGTCATGATTTAAAAAGTTTTAATTGATTAACTTTTGCTCGCTAGGCACACTTTCGTAAGTATAAGTGCGTAAAGATGTGTTCAGGTTGGCGTATTTTCACATAAAAATTTCATACATTTTAAGTTTGTAATATACTTACACGTGTGTAATTAAATATTTCCATGTTTGTATGTAAACGAATTGTATTGGATTTGTGTGAATTTGTAAAAGTTTAATTATTGTTTTGTGATTTTTGAAGTATTGTTATACCGTATGAATTTGATAGCAGAACTGTGTAGAAAGAGCGAAAGAGCGTCAATTTAAACAGAAGGATTCAGAAGAAATCAATAGCAGAGAAAGTTTTAGGCAAAGTTTAACCAGTTAACTCAAGGGATATGCCAGCCATATAGGCAGATGGTGCTGAAAGCATGGATTGAACAATGTGGTCTTTGCTACCGCGTGGCAATAACGGAGAACTAAAACTAAGATTTTTGATTAAGGATTCCATAACTCTGTGAGTCCAAGTAAATCTTGATAAAACCGATTTCAAATCATTCTCTGAAATTGATCATTGCAATCCTTCACAGTCAGGATTACAACCTAGCTTCTCACACCACTTATGTTTTGTGTGTTAATTTTATACATGAGTAGTGGAACCTTCAGTTTAAAGTTGACTCCAAACGACAGATTTTTAGTGAAACTTTTCATGGCAATTTTATTTACTTCCTAGTTTCTTACATCAACCATGTTGTATGCGTTAATTTTTATACATGAGTGGCGGCACCCATAGTTTAAAGTCGATTAGGAATGAAAAATTTTTGAGAATATTTTGATGGCATTTTTTTTTCTTTCAAAGTTCTTGCCAGAAATCTGCTGTATTCCGTTTTGTTCGCGTTATATACGAACTGAAGTTTGAACCGTGGCACCTCTTCTAATATGCCAACACACACCCACTAGACTAAGGCGATTTAGATTTAAACTAACAGTTTAAATCAAGTAACTCATCAAGAAGGAAAGTATCACACTGACAAGAGCATGAATACCTATATAAGCAAATGTATATGTTCTTGAGCAATACTTCTAGAATTGAACGAATACCATTGGTGAGACGGATGTCACAATTATATGAATGTACGTATAAAACTGTAATAGCTGTGGTGGCCTTTCTTTTTCGTACTTATGAGAGATAGTATCCCGGTGAAGAAATCTTGTTGAAGATTATCTTTCGGAACTTAATGTGAGAAACTGAAGAGGATGTGCGTAAAATCGAAGCGCTTAAAAGTTGGCCATGAGGCCACGGTTCAAACCCCAGGTCAGACATTTCCAACAAAACGAAGTATGAAACATATTTCTAAGGCGAGTGCCTCTTTGCAGATTTCTGGCAAAAACTCTGAGAGTAAATAAAATTGTCATGAAAAGTTTCTCTTAAAATCTGTCGTTCGGAATCGACTTTAAGCTGTATGTCCCGCCACTTATGTATAAAATGAACATTAATGGTGTGAGAAGCTTGGTCGTAATCGTGATTGAAGGGTTGTAATGACTAATTATGTATGCATGTGAGCGAACGGGTTATGGGGTAGGGTTTGTATGTGGGGTAAGAGGGGTAGGGTATATAAAAAATAAGCACAAACCTTTTAGTATGTGTTATGTTAATAATAAATATTAGTGTTGTTTTATTTGAATATGTTTTCAGAAACGTTATAAACGTATTTATTTGTATTTGTTTTATAATTTGTTCACAATTGTTCACAATTTGTTTGATATTTCACAATATATAATTTAATTCAAACGCGTAATTCAAAAACGTAGGGCTCGTTGGGTATTTTGTTTTGTATTTCTCGAGGATCGATAATCAACTTTTATATATATTGAAATATCAATATTTTGTAGCGCATTCGCGTAGGGTTTGTTGGGTTCCTTTTTGCTCAGATGTCGTTAATCAACTGACTAACTAGGATCAAAACAATCATGCAGGAGATGTTGATGAAAGTGTGTATGATGATATATATATTGTGAATGTTGATATGTGTTGGTGATGTTATTGTTATTGTTTGTTAAAGGTGTTTGTGTTGTCCTATTGGAAGTCAGGGTTAGGGTTGTGTATTTGTTCACTCGTGTGAACATCCTTCCGGGCCGGCAACCTGCGAATAAAAACAAATTATTTGTAATTGTCCAAAAGGTGGGTAAGGGTATTAATTTTTTTTCTTTTTTCACTCGTGGTTTCAGGGTTTTCCCATGGGTACAGATTTTCAATTCCGACCTGGAGATCAACCATAACTTCTTGTGGGGTGGAACCTGGAATTAGACTTTGGGTGGGTATTAATAATTGTGGGTGTTTTGGGTAAAAATTTGGGTAGGTAACGATGGTGTTCGGGTGAGTATTGGGTAATTATTAAGAGTGTATGGGTGAGTAAATTTGATCCTCTCAGGCCATAATATTCCCCATTGAAATATTGTGTCTGAGGGAGTATTACTAGTCTATCACGGGTAGTTTTGATCCCATGCGCATCAAGTTTAATACTCGGGTGGGTTAATAATCTATTGAGTATTTCATCAATAGATTGTGGGTATTTTCGATCCAGAACTATGCTGTCATGTCGAAATTTATTTCTTCGAGTAAATGATACGCAGTCACAAAATCGATAGACATAAGACAATATTCTAAAAGTTTTGGGCCATTCAGAAAATCTTTCCAAAATGTCCTGGGTAGGGTGAGTGAAGTTCATAGATGGTTTTGGGTCTACAGTTTCAACTTCAGCTTGAGTTTCGGAGGGTAGATGTGTTGTTGGCCACTTTGTCGGATATTTCTTCAACCAAGTTGGTTCATTCCAGAACTCGTCATCCTTCAGTCCGTCTGCATTACAACCATGACTGACAACATCGGCTGGGTTTTAATAAGAGTCCGCATTTCTCCAGTTCCTGGTTTCTCCCGCATCGGAAATTGGATCACACGGTCCGTCAGATAGCTGTTTGAAGTAGTTGGGGTTTTGTTGAGCCATGCCAAAACTATTGAGGAATCCGTCTAAAAATTCATTGGGTGTTGGGTTAGCCTTTGCTGGGTAATCAAATTGTGTGCCATTTTTGCCAACAACACTGCACCATAGAGTTCCAATATCGGCGGCAAAATGACTTCGATAGGTGCAACTCTCGCCTTAACGAAGAGTAGGGTTACGGACATGGGTCACTTACGGGTATAACTCGTGCGTATATAATCACAGAGTATGCCTTTTCAGAAGCATCTGAAAAGTCATGAAACTCAATTCCTGCTGAAGGTGAAAAATGTATCCATCTAGGAACCCGAATATTGTCATTATTATAAAATTCCAAAAGCCTGTGGCATTTAATAAGGGTGAGTGGGTTAATTAATGCCCGAAATGGGTGGGTGGTCAATTTCGGGTGGATACTGTTAGTGGGTTTGGGTAAGTAACGAGGTTAATATTCTGGGTGAGTGAAGAGTGTGTAACGGGGTTATTTGAAGGGAGTTGACTAGTGTGTGGGTAGGACTGCGACCTTAGTTATGGGCCGAGTCAACGTTCCGGTTGATGTTCGTAGTTCGATTACTCTAGGTAGTCCATTGGAAAGTGGGTGAATTTTGGTTACTCGTCCGAGTAACCATTCATTCGAGGGTATGTTGTCCTGCTTAATGACTACAATGTCATTGACTTCCACCGGACGTTTAGTGTTTCTCCGTTTATGGAGCTCTTTTAAATATTCATCCTTCCTTCTCTTGCAAAACTGATGGTGTTGAATTTTCAACCTTTTCCATCGTTTCGCTAGGGTAATATTCTCGTTACTAAAGTAGGGTTCAGCGGGTTCAAGCTTGACAGAACTGTAATAAGAAACTATTCTTCGGGTAGGGTGAGAATCTTGTACTGGTCCGGTTAGAATCCAACCAAACTCAGTTTCTTGAGCTATTATTGTGCCAAGAATATCTTTCTTAACACCAGCTCTTATAATTTGTGGGTAAAAATCGCTACCAATTATAATATCAACTGGGCGGCTTTCATAAAATTTAGGATCTGCTAATGGAATCCTGTCCAACTCTTTTATGAAAGTAGGGTTTAAGTTTCGGGTGGGTAAACTTCGGGTGAGTGTTTTGACAACAATTGCCTGAATATTCAGTGAAAATTCCTTATTCGTTTTAGAACCAAGATGTATATCACACATCTTGTTCGAACGTGCTGAAACAACCTCATTTAGACCTGAGATTTCAGCAACTATGGGTAGGGTGGGTAAGTGTAATTTGCGCCTTAGCTCATCAGAAATGAATGAAAAATCTGAAGCTGGGTCAATAAGCGCTCTAGCAGGGAATTCTTCACCATGTATTCTAATATTCAAAGCAGCTGTGCCTAATAATCTAGCTCTGTCATCTAATTGGGTTTTGCTTGATTGGGTTTGGGTAGAGAAAGACTGTATTGCACTTGACGTAGAGGGTTTATCGTCATTCTGAGGGTTAGTGTTTGGGTTGGGTTTGTGTAAAAGGGTGTTATGTCTACCGCCACAGTATCTGCATGTAAATGTACTGCGACATTCTGATACCATGTGACTAATGGCCAGACAATTGTAACAAATTGCACTCTTTTTCACAAATTCAATTCTTTCATTTACTCCCAAGGAAGTAAATGATGAGCATTGCCTCAAAGTGTGGTTATTTTTGCACAGTTTGCACAATGAACCATCGAGTTTCTCCGGGGTTCTTGGGCAATTATGGGTATTTGGGTGGGTTTGGGTAGAATTCGAGGGTTTGCCCTGGAATGCGTTTGTGGATCGGGTATCCTTGCTATTGTTGTGTGTCAGATTATGGAACGTCTTTACTCTTCTGTCAATTCGATTGTTGATGTCCTGGAGGAATTTGTGTTTTGGGTGGGTGTTTGGGTTAGGGTTAGGGTTACTTTCCGGAACATCATTGACAGAAGTGAGTTCCTTGAATGTATTTGTTAGAAATACATCCACATCTGTCCAGGAAGGCATTTCAGCACAATCCTTTAGGGTTTTCTCAAATTCCCTTCGGGTTTCCTTGGGTAATTTTGTCAAACAGAGATATACTATGATAGGATCCCAATTGTCCGTATCTATCTCCAATGTATTCAAATTTGCAATACAGCAATTAATCTTTCTCTGCAGTTTTCTTATTGAAACACTGCACATAGTGTTTACCGCTGGTAAATTTAAAAGGGTCTTAATCTGAGCGTTAATTTGCATCCTTTTATTTTCATATTGATTTACCAGTTGGGTCCAAGCAATAAGAAAACCATCATTAGTCAAGGGTGCATTGTCGACTATTTCTTTAGCTTCGCCTCTAGTTTTATTCTTAAGGTAGAAAAGTTTTTCTACACCACTTAGGCGGGTATTATTGCCATAAATGGCCTTGAATAGGTCTCTGAACGAGGCCCAAGACTTGAAATCCCCACTGAATGTTTGCATATCGCAAGGGGGTACGTTAAATCCAACTGATTGGGTGGGTTGTGTGGGGTCGGGTTGGGTGGGGTTTGAATTTTTGGGTTGGGTAAAGTTTTCTATAGACTCATCTATGGAAATCATAGATGACCTATAGAATTTTTTAGCTGATCTCACATTCCTGGAGAGGCCATTAAAATTTATCGAATTGGCTACTTCGGGTTCATTGAGTTGTGGCGACTCTCGGATCTGTCTGAATTTTCCGTCAATATTCGACCACAACTCTTCCAATTCATTCTTCATGAATCTCAATGCGGGTAGTGATTGAGACTTCTCTGTACTGGCCTTAAAATCTTCCTCAAAGGCACTTAAATCCTGTTGGATATAACGTAGAATATCGGCGGCTAAAGTTTTTAATTCCGACATATTTATTTTTTAAAATTTAATACGCAGAGGATTGCAAAAAGTTATTAAATTGCGATAGTAAATCGAATTATCGCGGGTAAATTTGGTTAAAAAAAATGTTTATTTCAAATTTGAAATAAAACTAATCAGCAGACAAAATTGCCTATTGGGTATCCTTTGTGTTTTTGTTGCACTACACAAAGAGAACGGCAATATGTGTAATATCGAAAAAAAGGGTAAATATTGGGTGGGTTTTATAAGATAATATTTCTTATTGATTTTTTTTTTTTTTTTTTTATAAATTTCAAAAAATTCGCGACAAAATATGCGATATATATAAAAAAAATGTAAATTGAAAAATATCAACTTACCTTGTCTGCTGAGGGTAGGGTACAAACCAATTTTATTTTTCCAATTCCTCTTTGTGTGATGTTTGTTGTGTTGTGTTTGTGTGCAATGTTAATAATGGTTATTTGTTAGTAGTTGCTTATATTTGTAATTGTTTTTGATTTATTTTTTGTAAGTGAACTGTATTGAAATGTAATTGTTAGTGCACTTTATATTTTTCAATTTTTTAATTTTTGTCACTATGTACTTTGTTGCTACTTGTTTTGAATTTTGTTCAATTTTTTATTTGTCTTTTCTCACTTTTGATTTTGTTTATGTTTTATTTTTAAAAACTGTGCAAGATGTGTTTCTCCTTATGTGTATTTTGTTTCTATTTTTTTTGAACCTTTGTGAACTTTTATGTTTCCTTTTTAATTTATATATATATTATATTTATATATTGTTTTGAAAATGTATAATTTTTGTTTCTTTAATGTAATATGTGTTTTGTTTGTATTTTTTGTGAACTTTAGTAAACTTTTGTGCCTTTTAAATTTGTTTTTAACTTTTATTTTACTGTTCTATGTAATATGATTTTATTTTTGTAATTTTAATATGTATGATAATTTTAAATATGATGTATGTATTATTTTTGATTTTGCAATTTCTAATTTTTTACTGTTCTATATGTATGTTGTTTTTGTTAATGTACTATTTCTTTTAATGTGAACTTCTGTGATTATTGTTTGTGTTAATTGTTAATTTGTGTTTTCTGATTTATATATTTAAGTATTTTGTTGATTATCGAGTTATGTATTTTTGTTTGTAGGATATTTGGTTATGTTTTTTGTATAGGGTGATTTATGTTTTACACTATTTTTGTTAGTGCATGTGTGTTTATTTTAATTGCTTTATCTGTTTCACTTTCACTATTTATTTAAGGCACTGTACTATTATTGTCTTGGATTTCTTTTTGATTTTTATTAAAATTTAAAATAAGGGTGGGGTAAAATTTGCACAATTTAGGTGGGTTTTTTGTGGACTGTATACATGTGTCGCTGTCTCTTCTTTTTCCTTGAAGGACCATGAGCGAACGGGTTATGGGGTAGGGTTTGTATGTGGGGTAAGAGGGGTAGGGTATATAAAAAATAAGCACAAACCTTTTAGTATGTGTTATGTTAATAATAAATATTAGTGTTGTTTTATTTGAATATGTTTTCAGAAACGTTATAAACGTATTTATTTGTATTTGTTTTATAATTTGTTCACAATTGTTCACAATTTGTTTGATATTTCACAATATATAATTTAATTCAAACGCGTAATTCAAAAACGTAGGGCTCGTTGGGTATTTTGTTTTGTATTTCTCGAGGATCGATAATCAACTTTTATATATATTGAAATATCAATATTTTGTAGCGCATTCGCGTAGGGTTTGTTGGGTTCCTTTTTGCTCAGATGTCGTTAATCAACTGACTAACTAGGATCAAAACAATCATGCAGGAGATGTTGATGAAAGTGTGTATGATGATATATATATTGTGAATGTTGATATGTGTTGGTGATGTTATTGTTATTGTTTGTTAAAGGTGTTTGTGTTGTCCTATTGGAAGTCAGGGTTAGGGTTGTGTATTTGTTCACTCGTGTGAACAGCATGTATGTATGCATGTATATTATAGGTTTTCACTACGAGCATGATTTCTCTTTCTAAAGTAATTGACGTCACTTGTCTTTATTTGTATAAGAGTTGGAACTATTTTACACGATATTTTTGTCATACATATGTATGTCTTTCGTCTTTAACAAAGTAAAGCTGAAATCTTTACAGCTTTAATGAAAACGACAACAAAAACTTAAACTTAAAAAAACTATACTTCAACTACCTTTGCTCTTGGTCTTTTGGAGCCTTCATTAAAAGTCTGTGGGGATATAAACCGACAGAAGAACAAAATGAAAACAAAACCAGAAAATCATCCATTTTCAAGCACTGGAACTATTGACTTTAAAAAGCCAACATCACCAAACAAAAAAGACAAAACTAACACTAACAAGCTTGCAAATATTTTTGCACCCTTTTTTGAGGCAGACGTTAAGAAAAACGCCAAACATGTAGGAAAGGATGTCAACGAAAATTGAAAATATTTACTTGTGATTTTAGAGACTGACTGACTGTCAACTTCTTTTTAGGAAGTATGTGTGCCATGGCATTTTCAACTGTAATTTAAAAGTGTTTTCTTCTCAATATTCTTTCCTTTTGAATTCCAAGTTTGAGGTGACATAATGTTTGTCAAGAGATTGTAAATAAAAAGAAGAAAATGTTGTAAAATTCTTAATGAGCTTAGATATTTTTAAGACGTTAAGTTAAAGGAATACGTTTTATTTAGCACTCAATAGATTATGGCTGTAGTTACCGTGTTATTATCCTAGAAAAGAAAAATGGAGGAAAGAGCACAGATGGTGGGTCCTACCCAGATTAGAAATCATAACTGTCTCTTCCCATATACTGCATTAAATGAGCACGTGAAACCCTACTTCATCGATTTTCACATATTTTTTCAACTCATTTTTTAAACCATTAAAGCAGATATGCTGGTTAGCAATACTGTTTTATTTAATTTCCTGGCTTACTAGTTTTTCTTCCCGGATTTTCCGTAAAATAGACCGAATGTATGTATGTATGCAACAAAGTTATTGAAAAATTTAAAACTTTTTTTCATTCTATTTGGTAACAAAGACCGCAAAAATAGAACTGCCAAACAGCAGAACAGCAGAAAAGCAACAAAAAAGTCTGAAAATATATTTTTAAAAAGCCGCAACAAATGCATGATCCTAAATAAATTACAATAGAACATCATTTTACACATCTCTGGGCATATGCAATACAACAGCAGCCAAAGTAACAATTAAAACAACAACTAAATTTCAACCACATAATGTAGAGAAGCATATGCATTTTATGCTAAAACTTTATAACCAGGCACATGAGTTTTTATGCTAAAATAGGGAATATTTTAAGCAGGATATTCGAAAAAAAAATAAACCAGAATGCATTTTCAAAACTTAAACCAAACTGTAGCCAATCATTTTCTTTTTTTTTTTTTTTGCTGACAAAGTAACACAAAAGCAAGCATTTCAGTATACATACACCAGCAACAATCCTATGGCCTTCATGCCTTTGTACATGCCTGTCATTCCTCTAGGCATCCACACAGGACTTTCTCTTTGCCCTTTTCATTTTCTCTTGGTAACTTTCTCCAGCTCACTCTCTCCAGCTCACATTCTCCCGCTCTCAATAGTGATATTTTAAAGGAAATTGCATTATAACGTTGAACCTTGTGCTGTGGAGTTAGTTTTGTTATGCAATTTCCGAAAGTCAGCCATCGACAAACAAATATGCAAACTGCGTTGTTTGGCTGTTAGGCTGACAAATGTCACAGTGTGGTTGCTTATTATTTAATGACATCGTGTTGTAGCCAATATTTCTCGCGCCCATTCTTACTTCCTTAGGTGGGTCATTAGCTTTGTTTTTCATTTTCCTTTTTCTTTGTTTTGGGTTATTTGATGTTGTAATCAGGCAACAGAATAAACAATAGCTTGTATGTATTAGTAAGAGAGAAAGGATTAAAGCGTTGAAACTGGGTGTACTGTAAATTTATATTTTCATAAATGCAGAGTGGAACAGACAAATGCAAATGGGATAACTAATAAGGCCTTTCAATGTCATATATCCAATGCAATGGAAATCCGCAGAAATATGATACCAACATTTTCCCAATTAATCGAAAAATTTTCGTCCTCAAAACCTACAAAATCGATTATGCACACAAGAGATCCTGAATAGCCGCTCAATATTATTGTCTTATGGTTTATAAACAAAAACTTGTATGCTTAATCAGAGAGATAAAGAATAAAAGCATTAATAGCACACACGAACCCGGATGTGAATACCAATATTTATAAAATACATATGTACACATACATAATTGGTCATTACAAGCCTTTAGGCAGGCTTACGACCTAGCTTCTCACATCACTTATGTTGTGTATGTTATTTTTATACATGAGTGTCAGGACCTAAAGTTTAAAGTCGATTTCGAACGACAGGTTTTTGAGAAACTTTTCACAACAATTTTATTTACTCTCAGAGTTTTTGTCAGAAATCTCCTGAGAGGAAGTCGCCGAAGAAAAATTTTTCATATTTCGTTTTGTTATAGATACATTTTGTCATCTGATTATGGTACCTAAAAATTATTTATATACCCAATACTTTGTAATAAATTTTAATTCAAATAAAAAACTCACTTTCAAAACTGTATAACTATGATGAGTTTGGCAACTCTTTATATCCTTCGCCATTATTTCTTTGCCTTTTTTAGTACTAAATGAAATGCATAAAGTTATCAGCAAAAATCCTTAGATGGTGCCGATTAAAGATTAAAAAATATCTTCTATTTATCTCCAGACACTGTAACTCTTAAGAACCTTAAATGTCTTCCATACAGTAGTTAAAATTCCATATAAGAACTGTTCAAGATATTCTTTATTGTTGTTGTTATTATTTAATTCCTTTGATATTGCTTTTTCTGACATCTAAAAAGAATCGACAACAGCAATATCATAAATTTCTTTAACGAACAATTGCCATGACTGCAGTTTATGCCTGTAACTGTCTTGCTTTGAATATGTGCTGATAAATGCGTGTAATCTGTTAGATTTGAACATCAGCTAAAATGTTTTGGTTGTTAACGTCTTAACAACAATTGATGGCTGATACTTTCGCTTCTTTTTTTCACTTTTTAGTCTTTGTGAATGTGTTGCATCGGCTGTCAATAATTTGGCTTCAGTTATTGCTTTAGTTTTATTTTGAGTTTAAGTTGAAACATCAGCAATTCGTTTGAATTTTGGTTCTGTTCTTCTCATTCGTAAGCTTTCTATTTTTGCTGCCTTGCGGAGATCGATTTTAAAAATATTCTGGTTAAGAATATTTGTGTGGCATTACAAGGAAATTCATGCCACTGAACTTATTTTTTATACTTGGCTCTAAAATAAGTTGCCATTGTCCACAACAGTAGGAAAAAATTTAAAAAAATTGCAAAGTTTAACTGCAAATAAATTGAACTGTTGCAACAAAACCAAAAACAAAACTCATTTTTTGTCCTTAAATAAGATGAAATCGAAAATAAGAGAATAAAACAAAAACTTAAAAAACAAAAACTGGTTTTTTTTCTTTTAATTTTCCAAGTAAATGTAGGTTAACACAAAGTACAACAATGCTTTTGTTATCGTTTAAACAACAACAAACACTTTCTCTCTTAACACTCTTTATGCAAACACAAACATTTATATTGGACTACAAATGTATGTACATATGTAACTATGTGTGTTTAACTACCAATACATTGTTATTGACGTGTGCTTATTTGTGTTCAACAATTGTTTAACAATTTAAAAACAAATTGAACTTTTGCTCTGAACCATTGAACTCTTTCATTACTTTCCTTTTCCTTATTTTATACACATTACTTACTTTATACACACATAATCACTCATACATATGTGTGAGTAGAATGTGTTTTTGTTTAAGAAGAAAACAATTCAATTCTCAATATTTGTTCTACATTTCTTTGTCCAATTGTTGCTTTAACTGCCAGTACCATTACTACTGGCATAATAAGAACTTTATTATTCTTTTAATATCGTGCTAAAAAATTTTGGAAGAAAATTTGATAAGAAGTTAAACAATATCCATAAAAGACTAGAACAAGTAGTATTTAAGCCTCTCAAATCCACTTGAGATCACCCAAATAGTCTTCGCGAAAAATATGTGTTAATGACGATCATCCCTTAAGCACACTTAGGTCCATTATTACAACTTGCCTTTAAAGTTGGGTTTAGTTAAAGGTAACTTTAGCTAAAGTTAACTTTAAAGTCACCTTTAACTTCTTTTCAACCTAATTTCTCTACACATGCATACATAATTGCTCATTACAACCCTTCAGTAAGGGTTACGACCTAGCTTCTCATACCACTTATGATGTTGGTGTTAATTTTATTCATGAGTGGCGTGTCCAACAGTTTAAAGTCAATTCCGAATGATAGATTTTTAAGAAACTTTCATGGCAATTTTACTTACTCCCAGAGTTTTTGTCAGAAATCTGCTGAAGAGGAAGCCGCCTAAAAATATTTCTTTCATATTTTATTTTGATGGAAATTTAATTTTATACGTTTAATTTTAATTTATTCGCGTTAATTAGTTCCTATTATTTGAGCTTTGTAAACCACTGTGCAATTGTTTACAAATACAACTGATTGTATAATAAAACCGGCATACATTGCCCACAGAGTAGAAGTCGTCGTAGTCTAGTAGGTAGTGTGTTGGCTTATTAGACGTAAAGCGAGGGTTCGAGCCCTAGGCCAGACATCAAGACAAAATACAAAAAGTATTTCTTCGGCGGCTTCCTCTAAGCAGATTTCTGGCAAAAACTCTGAGAGTAAAAAAAAATTGCCATGAAAAAACTTTCTCAACAAAAATCTGTCGTTCGGAGTCGACTTTAAACTGTAGGTCCCACCACTCATGTATAAAATTAACACACACAACATAAGTGGTGTGAGAAACTAGGACGTTGTACAATGGGTCAATTCGACCTCCGGGTACTTTAGTTGTCTTAATTGACAAGTACACTTCCTTCCTTCCTTGCCCACAGAGTATAAACGTCCACCCACATCCTTAATAATCGTCAATAGTTTCCCTTGAGTATTGTCATCAGTATCCGAAATTTTATAAAAATATGCTTTGACATGTTTATTCTTAAGTGGTAGCCGGTAAATGATTGTTGTTGCCTGTAAGAATCTACAGCTTTAATATGCGGAACTTTTGAAAGCAAATGTTGTTGTTTTTTATTCTTTTGTTCTTTTTTCTTTCTATTTTTATTCTTTTTTATTCTATTTTCTATCAATTGTTAGAATAGAAAACCTTTTGTGCACTTACAGCAACAACGAAATGGAAAAGAAGAAAATAATTTCCATAGTACCAGACATACATACATATGTGGCCCTAAGGCTTCGGTTTTTGTATTGACCATCCAATGTTTTTGTTCTGCTGAGCATAAAGTAAAAGTTTTACTTGTTAAATGTTTATGTGTGTATTGCTATTATTTCTGACTTATTTATGGTTGAAAGGATAGAAACTAATTGAAATATTCTCTATGAAATTTACAGTGAAATATAGACACTAAGCCGTATGCACATACGGTATTCATTCGTTGGTAAATCCATTGTATTTTAAATTAGTCGTATTATGGCTGTCACATGTAATAATTGCTTAAATTGCTTGAAACTTATTTCATGTACGTTTTAAGCCTTCCGCATAAAAACCTCTCTGTTGCTTTAATCTCTTTTTAGGTACTCCATGTGGTTGTGGCACAGAGGCAGAAATAAAAGATGAGAAAGTGAATAAAGTTGAAATTATTTATGGTTTACCACATTTACCAAGACAGGAAATTTATTGTAAGCTTTACCACAACTATACTTGATGACCATAAAAGTGTTTAAAGGCAAGCTTATAATCGATACTCAGTATAAGAAATTGAAGACAGTGGTGTATGCAACAGAAATTTAAAACAATTTTGAGTGGGTTTTTTACCCTTTTCCCCAATTCCATAAATATTAGTTCCTTTACAATTTTGCTAGACTTGTAATATTTTAATACTTACATATGTATGTACTTACTTTTATTTACAGTGCATAAAGTGATTTGATTTGTCTACATGGCATAGCTAAAACTTTTTATATAAATATTATTTTTCCTATTTTTTAAAAGGTGTATATACTCCTTTTAAATGTCACTTAAAAATATCTTCAAATTACTCAAACTTAACGTGAACTTAAGTCAAAAACTGAATTGGAAGAAATCTTTCTAGTCTACAGAGTACACTACTAGGTATGAATTTTCATAACACGCTTGACGCCACAAATAAACTGTTTAACACAAATATTATCGAGTTGTCTCAGCTTTAATAGACTAGTTGACACAAAATAGTTTTCAAGTTCTCAGTGAATTGAAATCTAAGGCCTTACAATACATCTGATTTCTCTAATTGATTAGACAAGTTTAGGCTAAATTCGGAAGCATATTCGAACTAATCTTCTTATATTTTTGAAAGTAGATTAAGCCAATAACAAATTCATCTCTGACTTACAGGACAACTCCTAATGGAATCATGTAAACAAATCTGGTACCAAAGACGCCATAGTCTATTAGGTAGTGATAA
The DNA here is from genome assembly GCA_958299815.1 of Sarcophaga carnaria. NCBI lineage: Eukaryota > Metazoa > Arthropoda > Insecta > Diptera > Sarcophagidae > Sarcophaga > Sarcophaga carnaria. The sequence continues at coordinate 115,073,738 of OY283149.1, read as the reverse complement.
CTTTCTCTCGGCATATTTCTGGCAAAAACTCGGAGAGTATATAAAATTGCCATGAAAAGTTTCTCAAAAATCTGTCGTTATCAGTCGACTGAAAACTGTAGGTCCCGCTACTTATGTATAAAATTAACACACACAACATAAGTGATGTGAAAAAGTAGGTCACAATCCTGAAGGGATGTGTGTATTGTGTAAATCTGGGGTAGAGTAGACGTAGTGTATATAAGCTTTAGAAAATCATATGCGATTTCGCACTGTAAGAAATACATTCCTTCATATTATCTCTTTACTATAGCCTACTGTGTATGTCCGAGCATCAAAGTTTCTTTTGACCTTTTTAGACAGCATACAGAAGAGCACGAAAAATGCTTATTATTGACAGTGGGTGTTAAACTGTATGGATCCTTCTTAGAGAACATATAATCGAGTTCGATTAGGTAGTATATGTAATACACAATGCATTACAAGCAGAAGTCATACTTTTCCTGTACACCCAAACCTTTTTTTACGCGGTAGATACGTTCCAGTGGATACCGTGTAAAAAAAAACGCGTAAAAAAAGACAAATATTATGTATGTATGTAAGTGTATAAACAAACTGAAAAGATATACATAGGATTGATGCAGCAGCCTACATATGCCTAAAAAATTGAATAACTTTATAAAAATGCACAGATTTAGTTCAATAGTATAACAGAGTTTTTATTTTATTTCATTTTATGATTATAAAAAAATAAAGAATAAACTTAAAAATTCTCTTCCATTTACAAAAATAAAATTAGTATCAAACTCTTAAGACAATTAGTAACGGAATTATTTACAATAAAAATTTTTTTTATTTTATTCGGAGTCAGTTTCTGATATCAAGCGCATTCTCTTTTGCTGGGGTGGCTCAATATCAGTCTCGTCAGTAGCAATACTTATTCCTTCTACATCTTCAGAAGCTGCTTCTGGCGCTGGTTTATTTCTTTTAACAGCAAATTCTGTTATAGTGCGTTGTGATCCAACTTTGGAAAGCTCTTTATAGAGCTCTCTGTATCTAGCCATACATGTTTGTAGACCTGATTGAAATTTCACAGCTCTTTCAATTATATTATCACATGTCAAAAAGTGTTCTGCCAACTTATTTGTCATTTGAAGGCCGTCAAGTATCAACATGGCAGTTATTGAAAAAAACCGTGTTATTTCAAATTCGCGTAAAAAAAACCGTGTAAAAACAGGTTTGGGTGTACTATCCTTAAATAAAATATCCTTTTCGCTTTCTGAGGTATTTTTTAACCATTTTAAAGTAAACAGATTCAAATATAAATCCCATAAATAATCCCACAATAGGTTTTCCTAGTTTCAAAACAATTCATTGTATGAATCCACCTCATACTTGTTCCTTTTGTCTACAGTAACGTTTGAAGAAGGTTGTTAAAGCGGGTATTAAACTAAAGAACTTCGCTTGCAAACATGACCTGTTGGGAGAGAGTGTTTTGCTTTTACACTATCCAGCCAAATATCAAACATTTTTGGTATTCGTCAGGTCAGGCTTGCAAACACGAATTTTGCTGTATTGCATGAGATGGTTGGTTTGCCATCAGGCCGTGTTTGCAGGCTGCTGAAGAGTTTAAATTAAGCTGTGTTCATAAACCACATAATAAGTGGGAATGTGTGCGCGTGGACATGGAAAAATTTGAAAAAACTTTGACAAAATGTGTGAAAAGAAAGATAAGCCATTCACAAACTCATCTTGTTGTAGACGACGAATATATGACAAAACAATACTTCTATGTAAGCTCAACGAGA